>CM026273.1:2765587-3382085 GCA_014851415.1 Cnaphalocrocis medinalis | reverse complement strand
ACAAAAACATATTTATTTTATTTTTGTAACGAGAACATTTTTTTAGAGAAATTACAATAATTTTAAGCTAATGTGTTTTAGACATAGCTTTACCTATTTCTTATTTACTATATTTTTTGTGAATAAGGAATATCTAAAGCTATGTCAAAACAAATCAAATAAACATCCTTGAAAACAACCCATACACGCACACACGCACACATACACACACACATTCATACTATTAATTCCAAAGCTCGCGTTCAGAGGCAGCACTACCTATCGCATTTCCACAAAAAAGGCTGAGTTGTATCTCTATTACTATATAATACAATGTACTCTGTGGCCGGCTCGTTTGGGCGCCAGTCGCGGAGGGCCCCAGACGGGGTCGCTATACTCTCCGGTTAAAGCACACATGGAATCCTTAAGCCCTTATTTTATTCTAATATGTGAGCACTCACTTGCGCGCGAATATTTGCGGAGAATAATGTATTTTCTTCACTAAAGAGTGACTAAAATGTTTATATTAATGGGAATGAGTGAAGTGCGTTCGTTGCGGTGTGTGATAATGTGGTAGTTAATGTATGACATTTCAAAACAAAAGGTGAAAATAGTTGATTACGTAGGCAAGTTCGCAAACTCAAGTATATAGTTCCGAGTGGTTTTCATGTGCAAATGTGTTGTTATTTAGTGATACAAGTGCCGAGATTCTAATGTAAGACTTATAGAATATTAACGCTTTTATCCTCGCTTCTCGTTGCATTGAATTTGACCCTTAAAAACCTATCAAATGTATATAAACGCTAAAAGTAGGTATGTAAGCAACTGTATTTTGTTCAATTATGAATATCTTGATTTTAATTTTGCGTAATGTTGTATCGGTTTTAACAGATAACTTACACTTAGTACTTTTATAAACAGGCTTTATGTTTTTATTCAATAAAATATATGTGCTGTTATCGTTTCAATTTCTACAATAAAGAGGACCCAAACCCGTTAGTGAAGAGAATCTAAAAGAAATCTCATTTTTCGTGCAATATCAAAGTTACTGAAGAAAGGTGTCTGTCCTTCCGAGCCCTTTAACAGGGCACCAGACCAACTGAATCACGGTTACACGTTTCAGAAACCATCCGAAAAGTGCAGGTTTCCTCAGGATGTTTTCTCTTACCGCCCAGCGAATGGAATAAATATTTCTACCATTCGAGATCTGAGCTACCATCGTTCGTCAACATCATCTTGAAAAGTTTAAAACTAGGTATATCATTTGGTTTCGTGAAATTTTTATTAAGGCTTTTTTTATTAAAGATCGTCGACAAAATATATAATTATGTAAGTAGGATACGCTCATATTTCAACATGTATTGTTACTAATTAAGAACGGATATCCTGCGCGCCACCCAAGCAGGCTTGGAGCTAGTTATGTTAATACATAGGTACCTACTATATTTATAAAATGTATGTTTTTGCGTCGCATTTAATACCACGTGTATTGATTTAGCGCACTCGCGGGGGCCGCTATGCCCGGGGCGCCGCGGGGGCGTGGACAGTTCTAGAAACTCGCACGCCCCCTTTCGGGGATACTAGGAATGAGGAGGGGGGGAAAACGGGGGTCCCACACCCCTTGTCGAAGTTGGGTGGAAGGGGGGTTTACCGGGGGCCCCAAACCATGCCTGTCTAGGGAGGGATTAAGGTCGTTGCGAATGTGTGAGTAGAATGTTACCAGTGCACTAAATGAAAAGACGGGAAAATTAAAAAAAACTATTGCTACTGACTATTAGCAATATGTTTTAGTTTTGAAGCTACAAGTGTTTATAGTTCAATTCACTTTTTTGTGATTACTTAGTATTGATCCCTTAAAAAAGGTTGTTCATAATAATATGAGTAGATATATAACACTAGTATAAATTTTAATTTAAACCTATAAATGGGATCGTGAACCTATACCTACACCAAACTTGACAAAAGGTAGTAGGTATTCGGAACACATTTGACAAATATATTCGAAGCTAATGAGGTTTGACGGGAATTAGACCGCGTTCTCTCGTAATAGTTCATTTACCCTAATTCGTACTAAAAATAGTTAGGTAGGCGACACAAGGACCGGGCAGCTAGCACAGAAACCCAGGTCGCAGCGGCATCTGTGGGTGTGACAATTTGATAAGCGTATCAAGTATTCGCACCCGAGTATTGATAGTTATAGTTTCACCCAGTATTCTAAGATGGCGTACATTAATTACTAGTTAATCTAAGTGCACCCATTCACTTGTTTTCAAGTAGGTAAAACTTTACGCGTTATAGCTGTTTTTAAAAATCGGGAAAACTTCAGTTATTGAAAACAAGAAATAATAATAATTATTTTTATTAGATAAAATTTTCGTATCAAAATGTTTAAAAACATATCTCGCATCCTAAATTTAACGTGTATAGGTACACCGTACCGTACACGAATGTAATACAATCATTATCACAAAAAAAGAATAAAAATGAGAATTTTCGAGAATTACCTCGAGTATCTCCTTATTGGTCATCCCCTCATTGGACATATCATGGTTTTAATTATACAGCCCAGAAATAGAAAACTTCTTATTAATGTCATAAAGGGTAGGTACTTTTAGGTTCACTTGGACGTGTCAGGATTAAGCACTTAAATCTCGAATTGTTCGTTAACACTTTTACATCACAAAATCTATAGTCTTGCAAAAATCGGAATAGCGATTAACACTGGGGTTGCTACATTCTATACTTACTATGGAAATAACTATCACGGAATTAATGGATCAATCTTCAACATCGGCCGCAAGCGGTTCTTATGGTTCTCTAAGCCGTGCAATACGGTGCTACCCGCGGCTTATTAGGGAAAATAAATAAATAAATTAACAGTAAAAACAATTACTAGTCATATATTCAGAAACAATATAATTTACTTTAATAATTTTTCTGATGGAACAAAGGTAGGTACTTTCCCGCAATAATTGTAGCCTATTCATATGTTAATCCAGGGTGTTAGCAAATCGCTACAGCCGATTAGTCGTGCGGAAGTAAGAAACACACACATTGACAAACTTTCGTCATTTTAGTAATTACATAAAAAATCTTATAAGTAGGTATCATTCACATAAAAAATCTTTATACTTAAGTAGGTATGGTATATGGTAGTAGGTCATGTTTACTTAATAATGATTTCCCGTCTAAGAATAAAAAAACTACGAACAGTGTTACATTCGCATAAAAGCAGATTATTCCGAGCTAGTTATTCTACGATTAGAAAGGAACAATTCGCCGATTCTTCTGGGAGATCAAAAAATAAAGTACAGGTATAGTAGACTACTGGCCCGTGTTGAAAAAATTATGGGTCATTTGAACCACCAGATGACCTATGTAGAACGATATAAGAGCATAAAATAATAAGATTCAGCATTATGCCGTCACTTGTAAGCTGTCCAACTGAGTGCAGGTGAGAATTCAAAAGTGCAGGTAGAGTGGGTATATTTTGGTCATATATTTTTGTACGGCATTCTTACTAATCGATAGATCCATGAAAAATAATAAGACAACGCATAGTGCCGTAAAAAAAAGGTGGTCCAAAAAGTCGGATTTTCTTTTTGATTTTCCGACAATTTCCAGGGTGAATTCGATCATTTGATTTTGTACGGCATCAGTTTCATGCTATTATTTGGCCATAAAGTACCCTTTAGATAGTAGCGTCATTTTCATCAGCCTAAAAGATAGGTATGGTCTGCATTAAAATGTACGGCATAATTTTTTCCTAATTTATTTATGTTAATACTATTTAAAACATGGGATACAATGTAGAAAACTGCTATTTCATTAATGTATGATATTTAAATTTCTTCAATAATTTGAAAAATAACAGTTTTTGTGTTTCTCTATAATTTTTTTCAGAACAGTTTCTTTTGAACGGCAATACTGTATAACAATTGTATTTTACAATATCATGTTAAAAAAAAAGTTCCCGTACAGGATCAAATGATTTTACACCTTTATAAATCAAGAATACGATGAAATTAAGATAATTATTGATATACATTCAAATGAACAATCATTTTTGACGGCATTATTTTTAATAGTACTTTTAAGTGTCAGATAATGTTTTGGAACCAAAGCCGTACTTTTTCAAATCACCCTTTGTACCACGGAAAGAGAGGGGGTTGCAACCCTCGGTTTTTTCCCCTTGTCGCATGATTTTTGTACGGCGTTGCGGAATAATGTATTAGAAGCAGTCCTGAAATAGCATGAAACTGATGCCGTACAAAATCAAATGATCGAATTCACCCTGGAAATTGTCGGAAAATCAAAAAGAAAATCCGACTTTTTGGACCACCTTTTTTACGGCACTATGCGTTGTCTTATTATTTTTCATGGATCTATCGATTAGTAAGAATGCCGTACAAAAATATATGACCAAAATATACCCACTCTACCTGCACTTTTGAATTCTCACCTGCACTCAGTTGGACAGCTTACAAGTGACGGCATAATGCTGAATCTTATTATTTTATGCTCTTATATCGTTCTACATAGGTCATCTGGTGGTTCAAATGACCCATAATTTTTTCAACACGGGCCAGTAGTCTATAGTCCGAGGCAAGAAAGTGTAGTTATGACCTTGAGTGCGCAGAAACCAATTTCGATAGAAACTCTTCTTTTTTACAAGTGCGCAAAATAACGGTCATCGCTATACTTTCGTGCCTCCAGCTATACCTATGTTGTGTAATGGTTGGATTTTTTTTTCATTGTGATGGGCTGATCAGTGATGTGGGTTCTAGCCTGGAAGTTTTTGGTCCCGTGCTTCGGAAAGCACGTTAATCCGTTGGTCTTGCGTCTCATCTCTCTTCAGTCGTGTCCAATCGAATTAAGTCGGTGAGGAAATAAAGAGTGCACCTGTGTTTGTGCATACACTATATTTAATATAGGTATCGTATAATGTGTCAAGGAAGTCATCCCAACGGATTTATAAGAAACTAACGGAATTCCCATGTTTTATAACCAATGGCTACCATACTTATCTAATAATTTTATGACTTTCTTGATGCATTATACTGTCGTGTTTTATCTGATGGGCCGTTAACTCCCCACTAGGCCCGACTACTGTGGAGTGACTTGCTCAGTGTCACTACTCCGCGAGGAAAAATCGTACTGGGTTTCTTGGAAGGTCGTACAACTAGGAGGGCTGTATTGCGTTAAATAATTTAAAGTGGCGAGCGCAATGAGTTTTTGCAAATGCAAAATCCGATGGCGTTACGTTGACGTTAGTCCATCTTTGACGACATTGGTTCTTTTATAACATTACTACATAATTTTGAAATTAACTTCAAAATGTAACCAATCGACTCGTTGTTGGACCTAACGTAAACGTAACGCCACCTACCTGGTTTTGCATTTGCAAAACTTTCATTAGCGGTATGGTCCAGTCCCGGCTGTGGGGTATGGACACCCTAGGGGTTTTGGTTAGGGTTACACCACAAAATAAAGACTCTGAGACAGAAAGCTAACTGCCCACTAAGAGCTAAAAATATGTCATGTACTCACGCATGCGCACTAACGGCCTTTTCGACCACATTAATCCTAACTTATGACATAAGATTGTCAAACTGTCGAGGTCTGTGGTAGAGGCCCGCGCGCTTATGTACTCATGCCGGGCAACAACCCTAGCATATGTCAACGAACTCTTCTAAATCCAAAATCAAGGCTGAGTCAGCCTTGTCCTCCAAATATAACAAGGTGAAGGCCATGATAGATATAAAAAGTGTGTGTGTGCGTACCTCGAGCGCGTGGTCCCGGCGGTCGAAGTACGTCTCGAGGTGCTCGTTGATCTCGAGCGCGGCGTAGCGCACGGCGTCGCGCACGCGCGCGCACTCCGCCGCCGCCGCGCCCACCCACAGCAGCGGCGGCTCCTCGCTCGCCAGCCTGGGGACCACCACCAGTTACCATCTTGTTACACTGTTCTTTGTTATGTGATAGGTGGCAGACGAGCAGACGGATCACCTGGTAATAAGCGATCACTGCCGCCTATAGACACCTACAACACCAGTAGAGTCACAAATAAACTGCCAACCTTTGGGATTTACCACTGTGGCGAAGTCTACCATTGCCCGAAGAAAGAAGATCGCCACTACAGTACCATCCAAGGCCGCCTTTGTTGTACATTACTCCTGTTATAACTAGTTTTAAGTTTTATACCTCTGTTTTGTGTGCAATAAAAAGCATATTCATTCATTCATTCATCCAACCAACAACAGATGACGCTAATTTGACTGTTCCATACAAGAGGCAATTCAATCCTACATCGCAGAAGCAAATTTTGCATGTCTTCTTGGAATATATACGAAAAACCAAGATGGTACATCGGACCTTGGTCCCCGAGCCAATACCATCCAACTTGGCGGAGGTTCTTCCCTTTTCATGGGGAACATTCCACTCCCCATACCACAGCCCCAGCCGGCATGAAGCAGAATCTGCGCTGTGTTTCATCGAGTGAGGGTATCGGCAGCTCAATTGGCAGGAAGAATATTAAAGGCTAAATGCAGCCAATGAAATTGAGTACATTGTATTTCATCCTCCGAAGTAAAGAGCAGTGAAATCCGCCAACAGAACTTTGTTTGTCGAGTAACGGAATTGTTATGCCATTCTATTGGCGGATTTCACTTCGCTCCGCTTCGGTTCGGATAAAATACAATATACTCAATTTCATTTGCTGCGTTTAGCCTTTAATTTTCTTCTTTATAATCAATTTTAGAAATAACAATAAATAGTAATTTACCTTTCAAGGACTGCAGCAAGGTCCGCGCCCCCGGCACTGCCGGCGGCTCCCGGGGCGACGCCCTCTCCACACAGCGACACAGTTTTGCACGTCACCTCCTAAAAACACAAAAACTATTAAGTATAACTATACCCAAAACTGCAATTCGAGACCAAAAAAATCTACTACAATGTTGCTACTGCAATAAAATGATCGTGCCATAGTATAACCCTTTTTACTAAAAACACTCGCTGATGTAATTTATTTATTGGTAATTTTGATACTATAATTTAAAAAATAATTTTATTTACTTTTTTTCACGTAAATACAAGCCGCTTTAATAAAAACTTAACCATCCGTAATTTTAGTTTTCAAAGCTGGTATTGCGTTTGTAACACTTCAGGTGTTAATAATATTTGGTATCTACCCACAACATTTTAACAATGTATGGAAACTTGACAGTTTAGTCTGCATAATAAGAAAAATAATGCCAAAAAGGTTGGCGAAACCTAAAAATGTCACTTGAGAATGACATAAGTGACTTTAACAGATTTGACAGTGACGTATCTGTCGTAGATTTTTTGGTCTCGAATTCCAGTTTAGAGTATAAATGTTTAGACATACACCCTGTATAATTGAGTTATATACTTCTTATGCTGACAGTTACTCTATCGATTACTAGTTCTGCGCAGTCTGCGCATAATGTTGCTGGATTATAGTCCACCCCTTTGAATAGGGGTTGATAATCCACCTTCTACGCCTATGTGTGAGTGGCAAGGGTGGCTTTTGTAGGGTGGGCCGAGGGGGACACCGGTGGCTGTGTCGGTGGGGGCACGCGTCGTTGTGTGTGTGCAGGAAGGGGCAAGTGTGTGTGTGTGGGTATTGCCGCAATGCGGCAAACATGCGCAGTGAGGGGCTGGTATCGATCGGCCCGGGGCCAGTATTGCGTGTATAGCAAGACAAAGGGCTTTGTTTTTCATAGCAATTGTTAGTAATAAAAAATCTTTCGTTATTTACATACATAAGGTTTATTCTATTACAAAAATGAGATTAGAAGTAATTAAGGGTATGTACAGATTGAAAGTATTTACATGAAATTTGGGATATCAAGAGAATTATTATTATTTACATTACGGAAGTTTACTTGAGTACTTCGCCCTTGCGATTATAAAATTATTTTCTAGACATGGGTCTTCTCTGAATCTTGGGATTACTTTTTATTTTTTTGGTTCTGCGTGAGGGTGAGACCATGAGTTGTTAGCGGTGACACAGAAGTGTGCTGTCAACTTTTTATCTCTTTTTTCCGGGTGAGCCTTCGGTACCCTCACTCATTCAGCGAAATAAAGCACAGGTGCCGCTTCACGCCAGTTTTCTGTGAGGCAGTTGCAGTGGTATCACTACGGTTGAGTAATGATATTATCTCACAATGGGGGCTACCGCGTGTGGAAAATCCGTAAGATGGCGTACGTGTAGACTAAGGTTCAATTTCAACGTCATTGGTCGTTTAGTGACTTTTGATATCTCACATCAAAAATAACCAATCACTGTGTAGTTGGATCTCAGTCTACACGTACGCCATCTAACGGATTTTCCACACGCGATACCATTGAGGGGATGCAATTGTACACAGATACACCCCCAATTAGAATGTTTAATGATGAGGAATGGGTAATTCTCGTGTCTGGTACCTTGAGCACGGTGTGCAGGCGGTGCACGGTGAGCAGCGGCGGCGCGTGCGCGGCCAGCCGCAGGTGCGCGGACACGGACGCGCGCCACGCGTCGCGCGCCGCGCCGCCCGGCACCGGCGTCACGTCGCCGCGGTCGCCTGACACACGACACACATTATAATAATAGGCTTGTTTCCAAGGTTAGAGATTGGAAGATTTTTTGTATAAAATGGAGAAATAACGGTAAAAAAAAACTATATACAAGAATTTAGTTTGATATTTTTTATCATCAGTCAATTAAAGTTAGATCTAAATTTGATACGTAACTTGATTTTAAAAGTATTACATTTACTAAATAATTATATACAATTAGATAATTCATGCAATTTTGAGCAACTTTTCTTTTGAAACCATTTTCATAAACGCATTATTTAATATAGCTATCGAACAAAGGTCTCCCGTGATGAACACAAACTAGCACGCTGTGACGTCACAGCGTGGCAGGGCCGTTGTATGGAGCGTTTTGACAAGGTTTATTTTATGTGATCTTTGAATGGTAATATCTCGGAGAATATTCATGCTAACAGAGTAATCTTTTGCCGATGTTTCTACTTTGGAGAGCTTCTTTGATTACTAATCAGAAAAAAAAATTGGAAACAGGCCTATTAGGTACAGTAGAATCCGGTTAATTTGACTCAGTTTTTATTGACTAACCGCTTAAGAGCGTTCTCGGCTAGTGCGGAATGTCATGTTTCGGTTTTGATTTGCAAAATTTCACTCACACATAAGCATGTGTTACTGTTTGCATAGAGTTGCCGCGTACGTTTTCTTTATAGTTAGACTGACAAATTTTGATCCTTTCGCTTTATAGCAAAGTAAATTACTGTATTGTTGTAAAATTAAATTGCAAGTTAAATAAAATAAAATAAATCCAACGTTGATTTATTGTTATTCTTTTGATTTTTTGATTTAAGAAAAATAAAAAAATAGGTATATCATTTAGATACCTACCTACCTTTTTTACTCAGGACAGGTAAGCAATTAAATACTTAAAGATATCATGTTTTGTTTAATAAATCATTTAATAAAAAAGAACATTATACATTATAAAACAGTTGTATTTATACATTATAAAACAGTTGCAAACCCTCAATTTGATCCCTTTCTGGGATCAATTCTTTAAGGAAACAGCCCCAGAGGAAATGGACGTGGCAGAGCCCAGATACTATGACTAAAAATGAGATCGACTTCATAATATATATCGGACATTAAGCGAATATTCAGAGATGTCTCAGTGATCAATAGGTTTAAAACCGGAAGTGATCACCGACTTCTCAGAGGCACTTTGAATATCAATTTTAAGCTTGAACGTTCTCGGTTGATGAAGTCCACGCTCCGGCCAAATCTGCTCCAATCACTCGCTGGTTCCGATGCCTTCCAACTGAAATTGGAAAATCGATTCACTGCCTTGGAAACCACAATTGACGTATATATCGACGAAGAATTCGACCAAGTGGTGGAAATCCTTCGGGACGAGGGCACAAAGTTCTGTGAGTAGCAAGCGGTCTATACTCTGGATTTAATGGACAAGAGGCGGAAAGATCCATCAGTCACTTCGGCAGAACAACGGGCTCTAAATAAGTCCATCTCCAAGCTGTTAAGACGTGACCTCCGAAGCTCCAATTCACTCTCAATACAGAGAGCAATTGAGCAGAACCAGGGGGGTCCAAAGTCTTCGTACAACTAGCTTGACAGAGCCACCTGTCGAAGTTAACCAAAACAAATCGAGGAGTCGTCACATCAAAGCCAGAAACTTTTTGCCTTCTTTTACGCCATGCGACGGAGGATCTACCCGACATCAGCTTGGAGGAGATCGAGGCAGCTCTTGGACAACTTAAAAATGGAAAAGCCCCGGGAAAAGACGGAGTCACACCGAGCTTCTGAAAGTTGCCGGCAAGCCGGTGTTGAAGGAACTTTGACGTATATTTAACTCGGTTATTTTCTTCGGGAGAACTCCTAGGGCGTGGCCGCGGAGCTTGTTCGTATTGTTCTTCAAGAAAGGCGACAAAACCTTACTGAAGAACTATCGACCAAAGTCACGTCTATAAGTTGTTCTCAAGAGTCATTTCGAATCGCCTTACACGAAGACTTGACGAAGCTCAACCTGCAGAGCAAGCCGGGTTCCGACGGTTTTAGCACCATAGACCATATTCACACAGTGAGACAGGTTATACAGAAGACCAAAGAATATAACCAGCCCCTGTGCATGGCATTTGTGGACTATGAAAAAGCTTTTAACTCCGTCGAGACCTGGTCTGTTCTCGAGGCCTTGCAGAGGTGCCAAGTCGATTGGCGATATCGACTTGGCACGAGGTGTTGAGGTGTCTGTATAACGTCGCTAATATGTCCGTAGTAATCCAAAATGGCCAAACCGAGCCTGTCCTGCTACGACGTGGTGTGAGACAAAGAGATGTTATATCTTCGAAACTCGTCTCCGCTGCGCTGTAGGACTTGTTCAAAACGCTAAACTGGAAAGAGCGCGGAATCAATATTAATGGCGGGTACATGTCACACCTACGATTCGCAGACGACATCGTCATCTTGACGGAAACCTTACATGGCCTACAGGCGAGCAGCCTGGCTGAATCTTCCAATCACTTCGATCTTCGGATGAACTTGGATAAAACCAAGGTCATTTTCAACGAGCTCGTTGATCCGGGACCGGTCGCTGTTAATGGAGTACCTCTCGAAATTGTCCAGGAATATGTCTATCTAAGATAAACGCTCCAATTAGGCAGAAACAACTTCGAGAGAGAAGCCAATAGAAGAATTCAGCTAGGCTGGGCAGCATTTGGTAGGCTTCGTCAAGTCTTCTCGTCATCCATCCCTCAAAGTCTTAAGTCGAAAGTCTTCGACCAGTGCGTCCTCGCGGTCATGACTTACGGTGCCGAGACGTGGACGTGGCTGGACTAATCCACCCGGTTCAAAGTCGCTCAAAAAGCTATGGAAAGGGCTATGCTCGGAGTATCTCTGAAGAACCGCATCAGAAATGATGTAATCCGACAGAGAACCTGAGTCACCGACATAGCCCACCGAATTAGCAAACTGAAGCGGCAGTGGGTTGGTCACATTAGCCGCAGAACTGACAACCGTTGGAGCCGTAAAGTCCTTGAGTGGAGACCGCGACTCGGTTAAGTGTTGGACGCCCTGCGACAAGATGGGATGATGACATTCGAAGGCTGGCTGGTGTGGGCTGGATGAGAGTGGCTGAAAATCGGGAGCAGTGGCGTGCATTAGAGGAGACCTATGTCCAGCATGTTGGAATACATCAAAAATAACTCAAACTCGTCCCATGCTAATCTGCACTTAATTGCATAGTAATAGAGTTCCTCTTGTTGCACTTGTTAATAAGGTTCATTTTACGAATACATATTTCGACCTTGAATCCTGAGGGATCACTCTGTTAGTAAGTCTTGAGATGTTAGTAAGTCTTGAGATGCCAGCGAGTCTTGTCGACTCGGCCGGTTCGTCTTGTGGAGTCTGTTGACTCAGATAGTTAGTCTTGCTCTGTCTGTGAGTCTTGTTACTCTGCTAACTGTACATTTGTAAACATGCGTACTCTCCTATAAAACGATTTAATAAAGATATCGTTTAGTACCAACAAATAAGTTTGTCATTGACTCCCAAAACCCAATACAGCAGTGGACGAGTGTGGGTTGCTGATGATGATGATGATGAAATTCTACTTTAAAATCATAGTCATGTTTCTGTAGTTTGCGATTCAACTATTTCCAATTCTTCGGTGGTATTCTCATGTATTTGACCTTCTCTTTTCTGCCTTTAGCAATAAACGTAATGAAATCATCGTAAAAGAAAAATGTGAATAGATTATGACCAGCTATGTCATTAAAAGTGGATTCGCGGTAACTTACGTTTTAGCTTCATTAGCTTTGGCCAAATTAAGTACCATAACTTTTCCTTTTCTTCCCCGAATAGCGCCTTTTATATCACATTTTATATTATTATGTAAAATGTAAAGAATATAATATATTAATCTATGGAAGTTACTAGAATTGCATTTCTTTACCTTCGTACTCACCAAAATTTTGTTTGGTTAAAACAAATTAATATTCTTAAAACAAAAAGTATCAATCCGTCTCAGTCGCGTCAAAAAATCTCCAATTTCAAATAAAATTTTACGTAGCACGCGGTGACCGGGAGCGACATAGGTCCTACCTCGGAAAGGCCTCGGCCGGCACTGAGCGCTGGTGCGATTCTGCGCCGATTATATAGTAGTACTAAATGATTCATAATAAAATAAAAAAACAAGTTATTAAAGTTAAAAAAATACCACGTTTTAAAGCGTAAATTTCTTCATTTATTAGGTTTAAAAAAAATCAAGAATACCTTTTATTTCATCCTAAACTAATACGTGTAATAACTCGAAAAATTACTAACAATGATACTTTTGAGTACACTTTTCTTGTATGAAAACTTACAGTAATCACTATTGTTTTGTAGCCATGCCCTAATATATGTTATTGTTCTTTTAATAGAAATATTGTCATAAGTTTGTCGTTTATAGTTTTACTATTATCGAGCATTTGCGTAGACCTTCGACCACAAGTTTCAAAAAGGGATTGTATTAAAACTGTTCTAACGAGAAAACTAAATGATCATTTGAAAATATTTTGAAATTATGCATTAGATTATGAAATCTGCAATAATTTGACATCAATATCTTATTTACAAACTGTATAGATTATCATTTTATTCTCCATCGGAAATCAATGATTTTGACTTAAGTGTGACTCTTACGGATAAACGCTCTTAATATGACGTAATAACAATGTGAGAATGGTTCACATAGAAAACTCTTTATTACAAAATCCTTTATAATGACTCAATTATAGTAACATTTCACTTATTATAACTGGTTTATAGTACATTGTGTCTATTTATTATACAAACAACCAATTTTACTAACCCATATGCAAGGAAACACCTCTGACAAGGTTTGGGAGGTATGAATAAAGACTTATTACAAATTTTGTATCTCCCTATTGAAAAGAAAATTTTGAAAGTGAAGGTGACAAAAATGGGCATTGTCCATTTTCTACTAAATGCTTTGTATGACGACCGCTTAGTGTAACGTATTTATCATTTCCCATTGATGTCATTATAAACGGATTTCACTATATTTGACTAATTTTTTTTTATGTGTTTAATCAAAAGACGCTTCAATTTAAGAAACATCGTTGAAAGAATCACTTGATTCTCATTTGAATTACCTGAGATACCATAATGTTAAGAGCACATATTTTGGGCACGCCCAAAAACGCTCTATACAAATGGCTTTTGAATTAAGACGTCACAACTCAAACTTCTGTGTGCGCGTCTAGTAAATTTTGTTTGGTACTTTTATCAAATGTTTCGTTTAAGTAAATATTTGGCAAATGTTTTCTATAAGCCTAGACTATTACTGTGTTCTTAATTATTTTTAAATAGTAAGTATAAATAGACATTTCATTTTAATAGTAGGTATAATAGATATTTCTGTATAGATTGTGCACAGCAGTAACTCCGCAACTCCGAGCATCAATTAGTCTAAGACGTGTAAGCTAACCATCAGGTTCCCCGCTAGAGGCGCTGGAGAAGGAGTGCGTGCGCGGGCGCAGAGGCAGGTCGTGGGCCACCGCCGCGTCCCCCTCGCCGCGCCCGCCGCCCGCGCCCTCCTCCCACCCGCCTTCCTCGTCCGACGAGTCCTCGTGCGCATTCTGGAAGTCAAATTTCGTATGTTCAGCAATATAATGCGAATAATTAGGACAAGAAATCATTAAAAACTATTCTAAAACCTATGCTTTTATTAAACTCTGGTTTTTAATCATATGGAGTAAACTGACAGATGTTAATGTGTCATCTCAATACTCAATTTGACAGACGCAAAATGTATAAAAAACTTGTCATTTGTATCTGTCAGTTTACCTCACATGATTAAAAATCTGAGTTTAAGTACTAGTGTCTCGGACTAACTTTCTTTCGAAATATTAATTCCACTCTGAACCGATAGATGGCGCTGAGCATCGATCGCATCGCGCTAGTGTTTCGACTTTTCAGTTTGTATATGTATAAGGTCTTTTGATGTCTATAAAATTAGCCTCTTTATAAAATAGTATAAAGTATAGATATAGATACTACTAGAAGAAGGACAAGACATCGTTAAATATTTTATGAAAATCGCACGCGCTGCTATTTTATCCTATTATAAAGCATAGTAGAATACACCATAGACGTAATAAAGGAATGGATAGGGACTTTAGATAGAGCTTTTGTAAAACGTAGGTATTTATAACCTTACTAAGTACCTATCAGATGAAATGATTTTTTAGCGAAACAACTAATAATTATCACTTTCTGATAACCTGACGTAAGATAGTAAGGTTTATCAATTAGAAATCATTATTACACGAAAATGTATGGTTTCTTTGTTTAGAAGCAAACAAAGAACTCGATAGTGCGCAGTCGCGGTGTATTGATCACGTCATCAACGGACGCCGGAGGTTAATTTGCGCACAGCCCAGGAGCCCCGTGAAGTAAATTAGGACATCGCGCATTGACGCACGTTCCCCCTCTTTCGCTGGATATCGGGGGCACCAACACATATGCTCCACATTTCCCCCTAAAATCTATGACGCACATTCTTCCGATTGGTCGAGGTAATTTTACCTAGAATGTGTGGGTAAAATTACACCCTCCATGACAGCTGTGTGAGTGAGATGGGGGCACAAGCACACAATTCTATGGAGGGGATAATTTCCGGTTTCAGCACCACCTTGTTACACCACAAATTTCGAGCTTATGAATATGTAAATAAAGCACATATTTTCAAATTTACTTCCATGGAATGTTCCCGAACACTCTAGAATGTATTTTCAGGATATCCACCCACGTCATTTCCGGGATAAGCTCCACCTACATGTGCTAACTTAACGCTTCAAATTTCAAGCTTATGGCATCTATAAATAAGGTGTATATTTTACCATTTTATTTGATGGAATGTTCTAGATCATCGAAGGGCCGGAAGTCCACATGCCGCCATTTTGTTAGGATGTATTCTGCATTGATTTGTAGCTATATTGGTTTGCAATCGGGTCATTTGCAATGTAATGAAGGCGATTCATGGAACTCAATACATTTAAATTGCACAGAATTGAAAGGATATTTGCTCGAAAGCATCTCTGATGAAGACACTCGTTATATGATTGATAAATAAGTTTAGATGTTTTGACAAACAATATTTTAGTTAGTTTATAGATGAAAAAAAAGGCTAGTTAATTTATAGATGAACGAACGAACCGTTGAATGTAAGTAAATTGAAAGAGCTGATTGACGAACTGATTGAATGTAAGTAAATTGAAAGAGCCAATTTTGGTATCTTGTAGGTTTTGGTGTCTACGTAGGTAGGTAGGCGTAGTAGTACAGGATACGTTAGTTCGACAAAGATCCGCAATATGGCGGCGGTTAGTTTAGCCTATACTTAGGCAGGTATTAGCGCATACATGAGTCTGTAAACAAAATTTTAAGGTATTACATATGTACCTGTTTGGAGTGCGAGTGTCCAGGCGGCGGGGGCCTCTGCGGCGGCGGGCTGCGCTCGGGCACGGGGGCCTCGTCGCGCTCCTCGCTGGGCAGGCGCCGGCGCACGCCCCAGTTGAAGTTGTCCGAGCTTTCTCCCTGGAAATTATGTTAAAGATTACATTATTCTCACAAAGAAATTGACACTTCAATTAAAATGAAATACAAAGAGTTACTACAATATACATTATAATGTCAAATGTTAACCGTTCATACGCAATAAGTACTCCTCCCCAGTCGGGTAAGTTTTTTTTTATGTGTGAGGTGGCAAACGAGCAGACGGATCACCTGACGTTAAGCGATTGATAGACATCTGCAACACCAGTGTGTGCTGCTAACATTTAACACCCTAATTGGGCCCCGTTACCCTCATTCACTCGACGAAATACAGCGTAAGCGGAATGGGAGCACTCCGGTGGAACCGGCGTATGTGGCTCTCACACGGTCAAAATATTATCTGGAATGACCCATACTAATATTATAAATGGGAATGAGAAAGTGTGTCTGTCTGTATGTTTGTCTTTCTTTCACGGCAAAACGGAGCGACGAATTGACGTGATTTTTTTTTAAGTGAAGCTAGTTGAAGGGATGGAGAGTAACATAGGCTACTGTTTACCCCTTTATAATCCACATTTTAGGGAAGTGGGGGGCGCAAGCGAAGCTGCGGTCAAAAGCTAGTGTAGCTAAATCAAAGTCTCCTCACCTCAATACTCTCGCTCTCATACTCCAGAAAGTCGAAGTCCTTGAAGACGCCGAAGTGGTCGGTGGGCGGCGCGGCGTTGGACGGCTCGTTGCCGGGCGTGCCCGACACCTCCTCCAGCGACGACGCCATCGACGACTCGCGCTCCAGCAGCTCCGAGCTCTGGCTGAAGATCACCTGGAGACGTGCCGTCAATGACAAACGTCAGACTGGTCAACTCATGTACGTACAGCCACACATCAAAGTAAACAAAACTGTCAAATTTTTACAATCGACTCTCTTCTTACTGTCATACACGTTAGGTTGAACATCCATTGAGGAAATTTGACAATTTGTCGTAATCTGATGTGTGGAAATCTGTACGTGGATAAATAAATAAATAAAATATCTTCTCTTCTTCTTCATTTTGTTTTAGGTAACCGAAACCAATATTGTTGGTATTATATCGGTATCGATTAAAATTTTAAAGT
Organism: Cnaphalocrocis medinalis; assembly: GCA_014851415.1. Taxonomy (NCBI): domain Eukaryota; kingdom Metazoa; phylum Arthropoda; class Insecta; order Lepidoptera; family Crambidae; genus Cnaphalocrocis; species Cnaphalocrocis medinalis. The sequence goes on along the minus strand of CM026273.1, from coordinate 3,364,874 downwards.
CTTATCGATCAGGCAGAATTAAAAACCTGTCACAATACTTAAGCCTCATACAGACTGCGTATGGGTACACGCAACTTTTGTATCGAATTCGATAACGGCTACGTACCGTTTTTGGCTGTCAATCATTACGGATAGTCATTATTAAAACATCAAGAAAAATCTCTATTTATCCGTCCTTCATTTAAATATGTCTATCTAAGAATATTTATGGTTTTTTAATCAGCTCAACTTAAGTCCACTGTTCCTGCAAGATAAACACAAAATAATACATCCATACAAAGATTGGAACTGCTTTGAGCAAGGATACTATTGCTGTATTGTTGCCCAAATTTTATAATGTTCATTAAAAACACATTGTAACCTCTCATTAGACCAGTTTCGCCAGGGGCGACCAAATTAAAATAAAATAAAAAGGAGTGATCGGTCTCAATAATAAAATAATAAAGAACATTATCACCTACATCTATCATTCTAATAGCCTTTATTGAAATATTTGTACACTATATTTTCTATATAATTTCAAATCAGCCCCAAGTCGATTTACAAATACAGGATTCAATTTATTAATTTTGTCAGGTCTTACAAGTAAGGCATTATATCATAATAAAAAAATAACATGAAAATATTTGAATAAAATTTTAAAAAAGTGCACAGTGCACACAGCCAATTATCAAATTTCGTAAAAAAAAGTCCTTGTCTGTGATTAATATCTATCAAGACATACATTCCAGTCCGATACATAGAGTGCGTGCGTCCGTGTTACATAACATTAAACCATTAGACGTATACCTAGACTGCACAGCCTGCCAAGGGCTGCCTACTTAACTGTACCCGTTGCGCTGCGTTTTTGACGAGAGCGGGTTGGAAGTAAAATCATAGACTAAGATCCCCCTACATTTGATTCTGCATGTACCTGTTTTTTTTTTGATGAAATTACTTTTAAATTAATGCTGAAAAGGTATTTAATGGATTAACGATAGGTTGCCTGTAAAAATATGATCGTAAGTAGAGGTTATTGAGAATTTTGAAAATTAAAATGTGGACTCCTAACACAAAATTAAAATATGCTTTATCTAACTTTGGGCTTCAGCAGTACTACTCGTATTAAGTTCTAGTTCAGAGTTGATCTTTCTTTGTTAATTTATTGCGTGCATCCGCTCCCGGCCCAATACCCGCTGTCATCAAACCGCGGCCTGTGGGTACGAACGCTAGCCGACGGCGAGACGGAAGAGCGACAGACGCTAATGTATAAGGCGTGTTAGCAAACATAATGACGCTTTGTGACGTATCGATGACAAGCGTAAAGGTAAGCGGTAGGATGACGTCGAGGGTGGCGAAGACGTAGTGTACCGATCTAATAGTGAACAACATGACCTAGTGCGCATACGCCTAACAGTTGGAGTGTGTCAACGTCCTCGTTATTATAAGAGCGCAACCCGCGACGTGTGCCAGTAGAACATTGTAGATTCTGAAATTAATTTTACATCGCTTGTTTTTACTATTATACCGATTTTGATCAATGGCGAGAAGAAATTAAAACGAACGGAAAACTAAATGTCAAGCTACAAAAGTTGTTTTTCAACTCGGTTCGTAATCGGAAAAGTAGGATTTAGGGATGAAACTGACGATAAGGTAGGTACTACGATAAAGTAATTTATTTGGATTTTTCTCGAAAATGCGAATACAACGAAATTATATTAATCATATAAGAAGATTCAAATGAAAAATCCAAGGATTTATGAACATCTGACCGATTTGAACAGTTTAGGATCTTTCCAACGTTCTCGACTATACTGGTACAGACCCAAATACAATGAGTACAACATAAATACGCATCGATGTGTAAGTAACACTAATTAGTTTGCGTGCTATACTGAGTCGGCTTTCTATACTTGTTGTGTCTCAACACTACGGTGGGATGTCGCGACTGTCAGTTGCCTCGCTACTGGACTACGCTACGCTGTGTGTGGCCGGCCGCCAGGTGGCGCGGCCGGGCTTGCTCGTTCCGGTGACCGCTTTACGAGCATCCTGTATAGTGCGTGTGTTGCCAGGTGCGCTCAGTCCCGAAACATCTATGATTTTTATAGGATACAATTTAAAATGGTAGTTTTTATTTTTTATAGGTAATACTAAGGGAAATGTTATTGTGTTTCAGTTACTCGTATATTTCAATATTTTTGTTAGAATATGTAATTTTAATAAGGCAACTTTTTAGATCTTCATTATTAGTGATTTATGACAAACTACATAGTTTCTAATTCTATACCGGTAGCTTAAACGAAGAAATAATGGCAATGGTACTCGATGAGCCGTGAAATATCGTGAATGAAAAAACATGCTTTACAAATGGTAGAATCCATGAGCGTCCTGGCAACACTGGGGTAGCCGTAGGAAACTACAATAGTAGTTTAACGTTAGTTGTCAATATACCTTATTAGAAGACAATAAGGTGTTTTGACTGGATTTAGAGGTTAAACTACTATCGCAGCCGGCTTTACGTGTGGTGTGTGCGTGAAGCGGTGGCGAACGTACGGAGGCGAATTACCTTAGAACATAAAGTGGTTATTAAATCGTCCTAGTCGCAGCGATGCATAGAAAGTTCATGTCATTATTGTCTGTTCACTGGTCTGTGTACTGAAGGTTCGCGTGCGGAACCCCTCACCACACAACCAACACTTCTGCCAAAACATGTTAGTTGGTAAAGTAATTTCAAGTTTATTGGTGGAGTTGGGTCGGGTGTCGTACTTACAGATGGACTCTTGGGCAATCCCACTCTCTGGCCACAAGTGGTCAGTAGGTTGACGAGACATTCCCGGACTCGGCTCTGTGGACAACGTAACAAATATTATAACATTTTTTGAACCGTAAATACCTATGCCCTCGCGCAATAAGTCCGTATTCGAAAAATATAAATTTTACAAGGGAGACCATTTACTTTTGTAGAATATCAAAACGAGTGTTTTTAAAAAATATGTTTGGCCGTTTACTTAAAAATAAGTGTAATTATTTTTAAACCTAAACTTCCATAAATTTCATAATAAATTCGTTTGTGTCAATAGGATATTTTTGGATAAAATTGCTAAGGTGTATTGACTCAGAATTTGACATAACATATAGTCCACAAGAGCACATTACCGACTTATTGATGGGAAGCGGAAGCGGGAGCGAAATGTTATCTTGTCCTATTTCATCTACACACAGAGACTGGGTGTTTCACTCACCTGCGACATCCAGGGCCGCTTCCAGCCGGAGGCGAGCGCGTCGGCGGGCGACAGCGACAGCGACCGGCGCGGAGAGGCCGCCGCCGCGGGCTGCGCCGCCGTCTCGCCGCCCACCACCGTCGACGCTGATGTCGAAGCCGACGTCGACGACCCTGTCGACACTGATAAACGCACACGGTTAGCGGGACATATATGCCTAACATGCGCATCGCGACAAAATTTTGTCGACTCTCAGTTCGCGAGAGCGCATCTTTCTATCCCGCTCATTGCTCAGTCAGGTGAGCGAGACGCGAAATTGCGCCGACAAAATACGAGTGTCGACAAATTATCTCGTGCGCATGTTAGCCCGGATAGAAACAGGAACTACTGACACACATCGCAAATCGCGATCTGTCATGTTATCTGTCATAAGAATAGTAGAGCGGTAATTTTAGAGATGACAAAATTGTGATAATTTTTCTTGAAGAGATTATTGCATTCACTATCGCAAAAAAACCTTAATAAACTCAAACTGTTAGAGAGAACAATACTTAATCCATTTTCGTACAAAAATAATTGATACTATTAGTAACACATACCTACATACGTAGCTCGTAGAATTAATTTGTACATTTACTAAAAAATAAGTCCCGCAGTATTACATAGTATTAGTATTTATTTACAGAAAACATAATGACTCGCACTTTCAGGAGCAAAATAATTTACTTTCAACGGATAAACCATGGGAATAAGATATTTTCCCGCAATAAAATGTAACCAATGCGTTCCAGTATCCAGAGTGTCAGGTAACTATACCAAATTTTATTAATATCGATCCAGCAGTTAATTCGAGAAGAACTAACAAATATATACATACATTTGCATAGTACACTGCCAACTTTTTATTCCCTTTTCCTCACGATTGGCTTCCGGTTCCTCACTCACTCGGCGAAACACAACGCAGGCACTGCTTCATAACGGATCTGCGAGGCCATGATGTCACTGCGGTCGAGCTTGCTCATACACGCCGAAGCGTGTCTCTCCTCAAAGCTACAAACGTACCTTTATCCTGCGTAGCGGTGGAGGCGTTGGAGAGCGAGCTGGGCCCGGTGGCGGGCTGGCTGCCGGCCTTGGGCAGGTACTTGCGCCCGATCACCGGCGTCTGCGACAGGTCGAACGTGAACTCCATCGTGCGCCCGGGCAGCTCCTGGACACAGAGCGAACGATTGATACTCTCTATTGTACACTAGTGGCCCGCCCTCACTTTGTTTCGGCATAGTAGTAGTAGTTCCCACTGTCTTCCAATAGATGGCGCTGGACGTCCATTGCATCGACTCCAGACAGATGAGTGCGACCGGGCAGCAGGCAGGCCCTTCGGGGTCGAAGACCGCCCCAGCGGCACCTTGTCGGGAGGCCTCCTTTCCAGTAGGCCTAACATGTGCACCGCGACAAAATTTTGTCGACTCTCGTTCGCGAGAGCGCATCCTTCTATCCCGCTCATCGCTCAGTCAGGTGAGCGAGACACAACTTGCGCCGACAAAATACGAGTATCGACAAATTATCTCGTGGTGCGCATGTTAGCCCGACTGGAGTATCAGCGTAATACACCGTGCCACACGACTGGCACGAGAAGCAGCCCGGGTAAAGGGTTTACCCCGCACGCCGCACCGAGAGTGCAAATATGACCGGATTCGGATTCGCGCTAGTCTTTTTTTTATGGTTTGGAGGGCAGACGAACAGACGGATCACCTGATGGTAAGCAATTACCGCCGCCCATGAACACCCGCTACACCAGAGGCGTCACAAGTTGTAAAGGTTTGTCGATGTCTGTAGACTTTATCTCTTTATAGATAGTGTAGATATTGATAGAAGAAAAAGAAAAATATATAAATAGAAGATAGAAATAGATGTTTTATGAGATTGGTAGGAAAACGAATCCCATCATTTTATTATTTGTGAGTCCGGAAGCGTTCTTACCGAGTGGACACTGCGACCAATAAGATCTATTGTGTCCTCCGCTCCCTTTTAGAGATCGTCTCCTAGGCCCACGGTCATCATGAACCGTGTGATAGCCTTGGGAGCGATAGCCTTAACATCCTCCGGGCCGATGTGGTAGCTGCCCAGGGTTCGGCTTCTTGGGTGCTCGAGGGCATCACAATGACAGAGGATGTGCATGGGTGTCTCATCCTCTGTTTTACAGAACAGGTAGACTCCATGGTCAGCCCGGTTCTGAAGCCGTGTTTGTTCAGTCTACAGTGACCTGTGATAGTTCTTGTGAGGATCCCATCATAGTAGTGATGACTTGATTTCTATGATGGAGGCCTTGGCCCTGCAGTGGGACAGTACATCGGCTGATACTTGTAATGTAATGTAATGTAAAGTGGACTCCTGTATCCGCACTTAGACTCCTATCTGATCCATTGTACGTGTGGTGTCCTGGCTATTCTAGCCAGCCTAGTTGTCTTGTCACAGCATCGCATTCCAGGACTACTTGCGTGACTGATTCTTCGGTGTTAAAACAACCCCTACATAGAGGGCTGTCGTTCGCGCCTAAAGTGAATAGGTGTTTATTTAAGGGACAGTGGCCCGTAATTGTCCCTATCATTATTCTGAGATTGTTTCTGCTGAGATTCAGGAGGCGTTTTGTGAGTCGTTTGTTTAGTGCAGGTAACGCTAATTGACAACATTTCAAAATTTCTAAGCCCTAAAATAAAAAATACCATTTCTTTGTTTTCTTCTCCTGATATCGAGAATATATCAAAATATTTTTATATTGCTTATTTACTGAGAAAAAAAATTATAACTGAAAACTGAAAAATGACGTCATACTTACACTGAAGAATGAAATATTTCCTTTGCCTATACCTTCTCCATTGCTAAAACTGATAATATCTGTGAATTAACTGTCATGTGTCTTCAGTGACATTTGTAAAAATAATTCCTCGTACTCATTACAATTCTCATTTATAATCGTTTACAACAAAGAACTATTGCGTATGTGCCAATGAAGGATCCGAAATATTGTTGTGTCCCCTATCTGCACGAACAATTCTATTTCATGCTCCGGAGAAATCATTTTTTTCATTGCCAGTGTCTACGAAGTAAGAATGGTGCAAGGCATTGGTTATTAAGAAATTAACTGTTCTCAGCGTGTTTTGTACTTAGAAAATTAATGAAGACGGTGAAAGGACGGGTCAAATTGAAAGCTAGATTGCCATCGTAGATTCATAGGTGTATAATTATTAAAATTCAATAAATAAGCTTCACATAGGTAGGTACTTAAGTAGTTATTTATTTACACAAGGTTAATAAAAAATATGAAACATTTTACATCTTTTATTTTGCACTCTATACTTTTTTGAAACATATAATTTTTCCAAAATACCTAAGCAGCATCTATTATTTTTTTAACACAGAGCTCATCATAGTCAGCCAGAACTTATGTATCAGCACTGGACGGTACACAAATATCCCACCGCAGTGTCTACGTAGGCTTCCCGCAAAGCAAGTAATGCTTTAGCACTACGTAGTTCAGCAACGTTGTAGCAGTCGTTCTCTTGCATGAACTCCAGTAACATTAGATAGTTTACTCTTGGCAAGTTTCTACTATCAGCAACTTGAAATCCGTCGGAAACTTTCATTTTATTTAAATAGTATGGGAAAAAGGGAGTTTATAATTCTATGACAGACAGATGCAAGACATAAAATGAAATTGTCAATAGTTGTCATGTATTCCTCAGTAAGCACAGAGTATATTGTATCTCAGTAAGTATGACGTAATTTGGCGCTTACGTCTGTTTAGAATACGAAGGATTAAAATATGTTTTTTAGGTATCTTATAAACATAATTTCACAAAATGTCGACCTTATTGCATTATGAATGTTTTAACGATATTTAGAGGAAATGGGTCTTAAATTAATACTCGTGACTGTACATGTTTAGGCATTTATCCTACTGCAGCATCTTACCCTATGCTGTCTGTTTTCCCAATCATCAGCAACCCACGCTCGTCCACTGCTGGACATAGGTCTCCCCCAATGCACGCCACCGCTCCCGATTTTCGGCCACTCTCATCCAGCTCACTCCAGCCAGCCTTCGAATGTCGTCATCCCATGTTGTAGCAGGGCGTCCAACACTACCTTTACCGAGTCGCGGTCTCCACTCAAGGACTTTATAGCTCCAACGGTTGTCAGTTCTGCGGCTAATGTGACCAGCCCACTGCCACTTCAGTTTGCTGATTCGGTGGGCTATGTCGGTGCAGTCACTGACATAGCCCACCGATATCTCTGTCTAATTACATCATTTCTGATGCGGTCCTTCAAAGATACTCCGAGCATAGCCCTTTCCATAGGTCTTTGAGCGACTTTGAACCGAATTCTGTTTCGCCAATAAAGAAAATAAAATAAAATAAAGCAGCACTCATTCACTCACTCTTCGGCAGCGTCAGGGCGCTGTCTGCAAGAACTTGGCTGGTTGGAGTGAACACCAGCCAACCTCACCCTCCGCACGCGAAATGGGCTCACCTGCAACCCGATTGCGGAAAAGCCCGTACGAAGAAAGAAGAAGAAAAGAAGCAGCACTCACGTCCAGGAACTTGACGACGGCGCGCAGCAGGTCGGCGTTGACGGGCTGCGCGGCGGGCGCGTTCAGCTCCACGTAGTACAGCATGCAGTGCAGCACCGACAGCACCGGCAGCTGCAGGTTCACCGCGCCCTGCACGCACATCCATACAGTAAAGTATAAGTAAGTAAGTACTACTCGACCAAAACAATTAGGCGCATGACAGGAGTGCGGTCACCGCGCCCCGTACCCCGCACTTCGTCCCGCACATCCCGTAGTGACGCGCAATAAATACTTTTTTCGGAACAGTGTTGCCGTTGTCATTAGTGCAACTTGATTAGATGTACCTTCTTCACATAAAATCCATACTAATCCATACTATCTGTCTGTCTGTCTGTCTGTTACTCTTTCACGCCAAAACTACTGAACGGATTTAAATGAAATTTGGTATACAGATGATCTAGACCCTGAGAAAGAACATAGGCTACTTTTTATTGCGAAAAAGGGGTTGTAAGGGGTCGAAAGGGGGGTAAAAAGTTACTTTTCCACGCGGACGAAGTCGCGGGCGGCCGCTAGTATTTTATAAAATAAATGCGAAAGTAACTCTGTCCTGTCTGTCTGCTACTCTTTCACGCCCAAAACTACTCAACGGATTTAAATGAAATTTGGTATACAGATAATCTAGACCCTGAGAAAGGACATAGGCTACTTTTTATTGCGAAAAGGGGGTTGTAAGGGGTTGAAAGGGGGGTAAAAAGTTACTTTTCCACGCGGACGAAGTCGCGGGCGGCCGCTAGTCTGTCTGTCTATATGTTTGTCTTTCGTTCACGGCAAAACGCGAGCAACGAATTAACGTCATCTTTTCGTGATTGACGTGATTTGAGTAATACCACGTTCTCACAGAAAACCGGCTGTTTCGCTGCGTGAGTGAGGGTACCGGAAGTCCAATCCAGGGGAACGGGGGTTAAAAGGTAAGCAGCGCACTTGTGACACCACTGATGTTGCTGGAGTACAATGGGCGGCGGTAATTGCTTACCATCAAGTGATCTAGCTCATTGCTCACTAAATCTATACTCTATATGTACGGTCCAACCGTGCATGTTTGTTATTGTAGCATATTGTTAATTAGGTCAAATGAACGCGCGTCAATCACTTACATTTTTCATTAGTTCACGTATCTCACCGACAATTTCCAGGGTGAATTTGATCATTTGATTTTGTACGGCATCAGTTTCATGCTATTTCAGTACTGCTTCTAATACATTATTCCGCAACGCCGTACAAAAATCATGCGACAAGGGGAAAATACCAAGGGTTGCAACCCCCTCTCTTTCTGTGGTCCACGGGGTGATTTGACACAACATCAAATTAATTTATTTCGAAAGTATTTTATGCTAGATAATATTTTTTCATATGCCGTACATTTTCGTTGGTTCAAAGGGGAAAACCATATTTTGTATTATCATCATTATTAAAATATCAAATTTTTCTTAAAAATAATTGTTTTATTTTCTTCACATCATTACAATGAAACAAATCAATTATATATGTATCAATAATGTTCGAAGTATATAGTAAACCAAAAAGTATACAAAACTGTTGATACTGTGGTTGACAGTTAAAATTTTTGTATATATATATATATATACACACCGTTTCACTTAATAGAGATTTAATCATATTATCAATTGTTCTCTTCAAAAATATATTAATGCCGTACTGTATCAGATGGCCATAAAGTACCCTTTAGATAGTAGCGTCATTTTCATCAGCCTAAAAGATATGGTCTGCATTAAAATGTACGGCATCATTTTTTCCTAATTTATTTATGTTAATACTATTTAAAACATGAGATACAATGTAGAAACTGCTATATTTCATTAATGTATGATATTTCAATTTCTTCAATAATTTGAAAAATTACAGTTTTTGTGTTTCTCTATAATTTTTTTTCAGAACAGTTTCTTTTGAACGGCAATACTATATAACAATTGTATTTTACATTATCATGTTAAAAAAAAAGTTCCCGTAGGATCAAATGATTTTACACCTTTGTAAATCAAGAATACGATGAAATTAAGATAATTATTGATATACATTCAAATGAACAATCACTTGTTGACGGCATTATTTTAATAGTACTTTTAAGTGTCAGATAATGTTTTGGAACCAAAGCCGTACTTTTTCAAATCACCCTTTGTACCACGGAAAGAGAGGGGGTTGCAACCCTTGGTATTTTCCCCTTGTCGCATGATTTTTGTACGGCGTTGCGGAATAATGTATTAGAAGCAGTACTGAAATAGCATGAAGCTGATGCCGTACAAAATCAAATGATCAAATTCACCGTGGAAATTGTCGGAAAATCAAAAGAAAAATCCGACTTTTTGGACCACCATTTTTGTACGGCACTACGCGTTGTCTTATTATTTTTCATGGATCTATCGATAAGTAAGAATGCCGTACAAAAATATATGACCAAAATATACCCACTCTACCTGTACTTTTGAATTCTCACCTGCACTCAGTTGGACAGCTTACAAGTGACGGCATAATGCTGAATCTTATTATTTTATGCTCTTATATCGTTCTACATAGGTCATCTAGTGGTTCAAATGACCCATCATTTTTTTAACACGGGCACTGGCCCGTGTTAAAAAAATGAGACTACTGAGTCTATACGTCAAACGTCGTGGGTTCGATCCTCACCCTGGACAAACATTTGTGTGATGAACACTTGTGTTTGTTCAGTGTCTGATGTTATATATTTGTAATCGTCTGTTGTCGAATTTCTAAAAAACGATGCTAGGAAATCTTTCTACATGGAGCATAGATATTCAAAATATTGTTCGACACATTATATTTTATTATACTCATTGTTATTAGTCACAATAGACTTAGTGCACCATTTCTCTAGGATTACTAATATTTACCTACCGACGTACTGGTGGCCCAACAACTCTATTGTCTACTGGCAAATATATAGGGTGTATTAGTAGTGAACATTTATATGTATTCGCACAGGTACAGTCACGAGTATTAATTTAAGGCCCATTTCCTCTATATATCGTTAAAACATTCATAATGCAATAAGGTCGAAATTTTGTGCAATAACGTTAGCATCTATCCTATTGCAGCATCTTACCCTATGCTGTCTGTTTCTCCAATCATTAGCAACCCACGCTCGTCCACTGCTGGACAGGTCTCCCCCAATGCACGCCATCGCTCCCGATTTTCGGCCACTCTCATCCAGCTCACTCCAGCCAGCCTTCGAATGTCGCAGGGCGTCCAACACTACCTTTACCGAGTCGCGGTCTCCACTCAAGGACATTATAGCTCCAACGGTTGTCAGTTCTGCGGCTAATGTGACCAGCCCACTGCCACTTCAGTTTGCTGATTCGGTGGGCTATGTCGGTGACTGGTTCTCTGTCTAATTACATCATTTCTGATGCGGTCCTTCAAAGATACTCCGAGCATAGCCCTTTCCATAGCTCTTTGAGCGACTTTGAACCGAATTCTGTTTCGCCAATAAAGAAAATAAAATAAAATAAAGCAGCACTCACTCACTCACTCTTCGGCAGCGTCAGGGCGCTGTCAGGTTTCCTGCAAGAACTTGGCTGGTTGGAGTGAACACCAGCCAACTTCACCCTCCGCACGCGAAATGGGCTCACCTGCAGCCCGATTGCGGAAAAGCCCGTACGAAGAAAGAAGAAGAAAAGAAGCTGCACTCACGTCCAGGAACTTGACGACGGCGCGCAGCAGGTCGGCGTTGACGGGCTGCGCGGCGGGCGCGTTCAGCTCCACGTAGTACAGCATGCAGTGCAGCACCGACAGCACCGGCAGCTGCAGGTTCACCGCGCCCTGCACACACATCCATACAGTAAAGTATAAGTAAGTAAGTAAGTAAAACATTTATTGACCACAAACAGAAAGAATAACCACAAACAGAAAGGATAACATATAACACAAAAATAGTAGGACACAGAGTACAAGGTATAATATAAGTAAATAGGTAAGAAAAAACGGAAATAAAGTAGGTGCACATACATAAACAAAAATGATGGTCAATAAGGTCCAAACTCAGCATATGCTACAGCCGCTTCTTTGAAGCCACTGCAGCGCTGGTTTTCAGTTTGGACCATGAGTGACGTTTTTAAATGACACAACAAATAAGGAAAGTGAGAGAAGGAGACAATACATCAGACAAACCAAAAGTATCAGCCTATATACTGTCCCACTGCAGGGCAAAGGCCTCCACCATAAAAATCAAGTTATCACTACTATGATGGGATTAGGCTTAATCACCACGCTTGCCTAATGCGGTGCGGTGATCACAAACCCGAGCTATGTTCGAAAAATTCGAAACATACTTTTGCTCTACCCGGGAATCGAACCCGGAACCCCGAGATCACGGCCCGGTACTTAAACCACTCGACCAACGGGACGCACATCCATACTAACGTTTTTATTATATATGATAGGTAGCAGACGGGCAGGCGGATCACCTGATGGTAAGCAATTGCCGCCGCCCATAGATACCTGCAACACCAGTGGAGTCACAAGTGCGCGGCCAAACTTTTATCACCTTGCCCCCCGGTGGGCCTCCGGTACCCTCACTCACTCGGCGAAATACAACACAGGAGCTGCTTCACGCCGGTTTTTTGTGAAGCAGTGGTATCACTCCGGTTGGAGCCGGCGGCCCATTCATGCCGAAGCATGGCTCTCCCACAATTATAAATAGGAAAGTGTGTCTGTATATCTGTCTGTATGTTTGTCTTTCGTTCACGGCAAAACGGAGCGACGAATTGACGTGATTTTTCGTATTTGACGTGACCGGAGTAATACCACGTCCTCACAGAAAACCGGCGTGAAGCAGTGCATGCACTGTGTTTCGCTGCGTGAGTGAGGGTACCGGAGGTCCAATCCAGGGGAACGGGGGTTAAAAGGTAAGCAACGCACTTGTGACACCACTGGAGTTGCTGGTGTCCAATGGGCGGCGGTAATTGCTTACCATCAAGTGATCTAGCTCATCTGCTACCTAAATCTATCTTCTATACTCTATACTATTTATAAAGAGATAATTCTATAGACATCTACAAATCTTATACACTAATCGAAAAAACGAAACACTAGCGCGATGCATTGGACGCCTAGCGCCATCTACTGGTACAAATTGAAACTATATTCCGAAACGAAGTGAGGGCGGATCACTAGTCATAAAATAAAGAAAAAAAATTATTTTGTTGTTAATATATGAGCATCTCACCTTCTCCAGCACCTCGACGAGGAAGGCCAGCATCTGTATGGAGAGGTGCGAGTAGGTGTCCCACAGGTACTTGACCACGCACTTGGTCCACTGGAACGACTCCTTGCTGAACGTCCGCCGCGAGTACAGCGTCATCACAGTGCCGAGGTTCTCCAGTTTCTTGCTCTTCTCTGCCGTGAACTGGGGATTAAATTTTTATGTTAAAAGAACGTAAAAAACCGTGAGGGAACATGCATGTTCCTGATATTTAGTTATTTTTATCTGTGTATTTTAATCCAAATGCATGTTCCGGCCACTCTCATCCAACCTACATCAGCCAGCCTTCGAATGTCATCATCCCATCTTGTCCGTTGTAACACTACGCTTACCGAGTCGCGGTCTCCCACACAATGTTATAAACAATGACTTTGTAGATCAGGGGTAATTAATGACGGTTTTTGCAAATTAAACATTCGATAGATGGCATTACGTGGACGCCTGGTCCAACTTGAACGACATTTGTTGTTTCATAATCATATCTTCATATAATAATTTTGACATGATACATCAAAATGTAACAATTCCACTCGTTGTTTCACCAGTCGTCCTGTAACGCAATCTAGCGAATTTTTCATTTGCAAAAACGCTCATTAGTATCGTTTGGGGACGTTTTCAGAAGTGACCACGGTCCGTACAAAGAACCACGTCTACGGCGCGGTGGGGGTCAACGGCTCATCGTATCGGCTACGAAAGGGGCCTCGCAGTCCACAAAAAGTGTCTCTGCGTCGGGAACACGTGTACACACACACACCTGCGCGATGTGGCACGCGGCGCGCACGCACAGCTCGTTGGCGTCCTCGTAGTGGAGCAGCATGTAGGGCAGCAGCGCCACCACCGTCATGGGGAAGGCCAGGCTCTGCGTGGGGTCGATCACCGGCAGCTCCAGTAGGGGGATCATGTCGGCGAGCACGCCCACCACCGGCTCGTACGTGTTCGGGTGGGTGCAGCCCTGGAACGAAAGAAAAGGTTCAATTAACAATTTGCTAAAGGAAAAAGGGCCATACGATACACAATATATAACAACACAGAACGACCTATCGATATAAGAACTTGTGGTCACTCTCCAGCACAACTCCTGGATGTTTCGAGCCTTAACCACCATCATGATGCTTACGTTGAGTAGCAGCGAGTGCCTACCTTCACCAGCAGTGAGTGCACAAGCAAGAGCTTGTGGTCGCACTCCAGTATGCTTGAAGGCTTGTTCATCATTTGCATGCAAAAGAACTTTCAAAAGCATCGATTGCAGCAAATACTCGTGGTCTAACTCTACCCCAGTCGTCAGAAGCTTAAAGGCATTACTCCTGGATGCTTCAAGGCTTGTGCGTCACCAGTATGGCACCATACCTTCAGCCAGCAGCAGCTAGTGCAGCAAGAACTCGTGGTCTAACTCCAGCTTAGTCGTCAAGAGTTTATGGAGGTTTCCACGGAAGCAGAGCTGCGTGGAGTTGAGCGGAGACTTCTAAAAATTTACTAATCACATTGCTCATCGGAGATGAGATGTGTATTTTGGTAAATTTTTACAAGTCTCCGCTCAACTCCACGCAGCTCCGCTTCTGTGGAAACACACCCTAAAGGCGTTACTCCTGTAGGCCTAACATACGTACCGCGACAAAATTTTGTCGACTCTCGTTCGCGAGAGCGCATCCTTCTATCCCGCTCATCGCTCAGTCAGGTGAGCGAGAAGCAATTTGCGCCGACACAATACGAGTGTCGACAAATTATCTCGTGGCGCGCATGTTAGCTCAGCTGGATGCTTCAAGGCTTGTGCGTCACTATGCACTCATACCACAAAATAATTACACACAGAAGTTAGACTTTGACCTGATTTTGAATTTAGAAGAGTTCGTTGACATATGCTAGGGTCGTTGCCCGGCATGAGTACATAAGCGCGCGGCCTCTACCATAGACCTCGACAGTTTGACAATCTTATGTCATAAGTTAGGATTAATGTGGTCGAAAAGGCGTTTTTGCCCGTTAGTATGCCCGTGAGTACATGACATATTTTTAGCTCTTAGTGGGCAATCAGCCTTCTGTGTCAATGAATGAATGAATAAATGAATATGCTTTTTATTGCACACAAAACAGAGGTATAAAACTTAAAAACTAGTTATATTAGGAGTAATGTACAACAAAGGCGATCAATATGTATTTTGTGGCCATACCTTCAACAGCAGCGAGTGCAGCGAGGGCGCGCAGTGGGCCTGCGTGCGGTCCAGCCGCTCGCGCGCGTCCGGCCGGTCCAGCGGCAGCCGCGCCATCACGCGCGCCAGCAGCCGCACGCCCAGCAGGAACTCGTGCTCGTAGTCCGACTCCAGCAGCGACGCGCCCACCCAGAACAGCGTCGCGAGGATCGTCAGCTTGTCGTCCTGGATAACACATACATGTATGCTTTTAAACTTTTGCGTAACGTTATACAAATACTATCGCCCTGCAAAGTCAAAGTCAAAGATCTTTATTTGCATTGAATTTTGCAATTGGTCTTATTATAGCTGGCGACATGAAAGATAAGCGATGACCGTTATTTTGCGCACTTGTAAAAAATAAGACTTCCTATTACAATTGGTTTCTGCGCACTCAAGGTCATAACAACTGTTTCATGCCGCAGACTATACATAGATTGCTGCTGGTCTATACTCTCGATTTTTAATCATGTGGAGTAAACTGACAGATGTCAATGTGTCATCCCCGTACATTATCACTCAATTTGACAGCTGCAAAATCTCAAAATGTATAGAAACTTGACAGTTCCGTCTGTCAGTTTACTCCACATGATTAAAAATCAGAGTTTAGTGGTGAAAGTACCGAGCCATGACCTTGGGGTCCCGAGTCGAGCAAGTTTCATTGTCTTTAACATAGCGCGGGTAGCATGGTGACTAAGCCTAATCCCATCATAGTAGCGATGACTTGATTTCTGTGTACGAGGCCTTTGCCCTGCAGTGTAACAGTATATAGGCTGATACTTTACTTATATCGAACTTGGCCTTCTTTTACCTTATTCTACATTATATTTATATCATTTAATTGTTGATATAAACAGGACTAATCGCGAGGATTAAATATGAACGATGATGACGATGAAGACACGAATGCTATATCGATATGAAGATATGATCAATATGTATATGAGGTGAATTTTCTTCTAATTTAAATATATCACCTGTGATTTGTAGCTATACTTGCAGAAGACGACAATTCAATTTAGAGATACACGGAACAAATAAAGAGCAGGAATCTTAAAAAATGTTAAGGTAATTAGGGTCCTATAACCTGGTAAGACGTTAATTCCAAAACAGAAAATCCATACATTAGGAGCAGTCTGTAGTGGTCAAATTTGCAAATATTTTATAGATACATGGAATCGTGCCACTAATGAAAAAGAGAGCGTTTATATTGATTTGTAGCTATATCAGGGTGAAATCTAAATGAAGATTTTTACAAATGATAAATTACATGTCGAAATATAACCATTCCACTTGAATGTGCGTATCCACTGAAGCTTGCTAATGAGGGTGTTTGCAAATGCAAAATCCGATAGATGGCGTTACGTTGACGGCATGTCCAACGACTCGTGGGCTAGTTACATTTGGCGTATCATAATATCAAAATTATGAAGTTATGTTATGAAACAACCAATGTCGTGATAGTTGGACATTACGTCTACTTAACGCCATCTATCGGATTTTGCATTTGCAAACACCCTCATTGAGAAGCGAAGTTTTTAGGCAATTATATAGGAGGATTTCACTTCGCTCCGCCCCACTTCGCTTCAGTGGACACGCAGCGTTAGGTTCTGACGGCTACATCCGACATTTATCGGATTTTCATTTGTAAAAACTTATTTGTAATCTTTAGACGCTGCTCTAGATGTTTCTAGAACTTATATTAAATCCAGTTGATTAATGTTGAATATTTGTGTAGGAGCATTGTTAGCATGTCACTGTCGCCTAGCGTGTAAGTACCACCAACCGGCACCGGCGTCGAGCTGAGCGTAGGACTTCGCCCTTGGCTGCGAGACTTGCGGCCCTACGGTGTTAGCAAACGTTAACGTCACATTATACCATCTTGTGCAAAAAGAATCACCTCTTATAAAACTCACAGTTACGTCTAAAGGCGCCAAGTAAATAATTATTCTAGAAAATACCCCCTAAGAACTAACTATGCTAGACAAACAACGTTACTTTATGGTTGAAGCAACCCTGACTATAATAAGAGCTTTGGTTACTTACGTAAAAAAGTAAAAATTGAAAATTTGACGGCATTGGTTTAAACACAACATCGTCATTTTGACACACGTCAAAATATAAAAGAAAACCATTTGTACGTGGGCCTGACATTTATTTAAGGCAATCTTTCGGATATTTCATTTTTTAAAACCTACTTTGTTTTATATATTTTGGGGTTCTGTAGCAAAATGGCACAAAACGGAACCCTAATAGATTCGTCACGTCTGTCCGTCCGTCCGTACGACATAGCCCTTTTTTTCCGAAAATATTAGAACTATATTGTTAAAACTTTAGTGGAGCGGAGCCGAGTGAAACGTATCAAAAGGAAAACAACGAGCACGTTGAGAAGCGGAGATTTTATGCAATTCTATTTAATGGATTTCACACCGCTCCGCCTCACTCCAGTACTTTGAATCAGCTAAACTATCACTCAGATCAAAATGTGGACGTCTGGCAACATTGGTCCGTAACCGGTGTGAAAGTATGGAGTTACCTGCGTGGCGGAGTCCCCTAGCAGCTTGAGGCTCTGCGCGGAGCGCGACCGACAGAGGTTGGAGCAGGCGCGGTCTGCGCACAACGGGCTGTGTGTCAGTGAGGTGCTTACGTTTTTGCCGAACGCGGCCTTCTCTATGCCAGGGGACATGATGTCGTGCCGGCCTGGGGAAGGAAACACATTTATTGTAATCGTTTGTTGATGAATTTGATCAGCGTATGTTGGTGATTATTGAAACTCTTTGGTAATGATGATGATGATAATTATTACTGAATGAGGGTGTTTGCAAATGAAAAATCCTATAGATGGCGTTACATCGACGTCAGGTCCAACAACAAGTGGATTGGTTCCATTTTGATGTATCTTGTCATAATTACGAAGGATCGTCATGAAACAACCAGGTCAATGAGGGCATAGACCTTGATTTCATGACAAACGAATCTCAACCGTTGGGTATTACTGGTTTTGTCTGGACAACATTTTTGTCTGTCTGTCTCGGGTCACTGACGGTTGGCGTGCTGGTGCTTGTCAGCGGAGGGCGGCGCGTTCTTGCGCACGCAGTATGACACCGAGTAAATGTAACCAATCCGCTCGTTGTTGGACCTGACGTCAACGTAACGCTATCTATCGGATGTATTTGCAAAAAACCCTCATTTTCCCTGGCAATAAGATTGTGTCAGTGACTATTGTTCTCTTTCATATTATACAACGACATGTTCAGTGTCAAGTTTGATTAGAAAAGTCAACCTCATTGACTTTGTTGTGTCATGACGTTCAAACGAATCTCAACCACAGGATGGTACTGATAGACCACATTTTTGTCTGTCTGTCTCGGGTGACTGACCGTTGGCGTGCTGGTGCTTGTCGGCGGAGGGCGGCGCGTTCTTGCGCACGCAGTACGACACGGAGTAGCTGGTGCTGCGCGTGTGGTTGGACACGCAGCCCACGCACACGCCCGGCGACCGCTTGCCTGCAACCGACACAAACATGTCAATACAACATTGAAGTACATGTTTAAAAAAAAACTTTGAAAGCAATATTTTGACGACCCATTTGGCAGCAATGGTTTGAGCGCCGAGTTGAGACGCAAGGGTCGCGGGTTCGATCCCCACACCAACACAAATGTTTGTTGATGAAACAGATATTTGTGTTGGGTCTGGGTGTTTGTGGTTCCTTCGTTGTTTCTGGTTTCCATAGTACAAGGGAAAACCTTAGCTTGGGACCAGGACAATGTATGTGATGTTGTCTCAATTTATTTATACAAATTTATTAATATTAAAGTAAGTAAAGTATCAGCCTATACAGGTTGTGGCGACATCTACCATCTCATACCAGGCTAAGATGCGCACCGCGACAAAATTTTGTTGACTCTCGTTCGCGAGAGCGCATCCTTCAATCCCGCTCATCGCTCAGTCAGGTGAGCGAGAAGCAACTTGCGCTGACGCAATACGAGTGTCGACAAAATTATCTCGTGGTGCGCTTCTTAGCCCGGCAGAAGGAAGAAATTTCGCCACTACACTATCATCCAACCGAGAGTAGATATTCAAATTCTCCTATGTTCTTACATCCCGTAAGTAAAGTTCCCATGACTACTCAGAATATATACAAAACAAAACAAGATGTTACACCAGAGCTTGGTCCCCGAGCCAACACCACCCAGCTCGGCGGAAGATCTTCCTTTTTCATGGGGAACATTCCACGCCCCTTAAAAGTGTATACGTGAATATTTACATCCCTTTAGCACTTCTACCAATCACTCCAAACAACATTCGTTCTATGACTACGAAATTAGCATGAAAACATTTCAACTTTGCATACAAAGTTAGTCACTCGTAACTCTGGTGTTGCAGGTGTCTATGGGCGGTGGCAATCGTTTACTATTAGGTGATCCATCTGCTCTGCCAAATATCACATAAAAAAAGTTGTTTCGGCGGGCTGCGTGTGGCCCACAGTCCACCATTTGGTGACCCCTACATTAGATCAAAAGAGTGATAGAAACGATCACCGATCACTATGAGTGCGTTTCCACAGAAGCGGAGTTGCGTGGAGTTGAGCGGAGTCTTGTATAAGTTGAGCAATCACATTGCTCATCAGAGATGAGATGTGTATTTTGATCAATGTGATTGGTAAATTTTTACAAGTCACTTAACTCCGCGCAGCTCCGCTTGTGCAAACGCACCCTTATAAAAAAAAGTGCAACAAACCCTCACCGGCAGCATACGCACTGCCATTGGGCTGCGGCCCTCCATCCTTATTGTTCAAATTGGGCGTCGACTTGAATATATCCCGCATGTAGTCCAGCGGCCTGAAGTTGGACTCGAGCGAGTCCACGGCGGCTTCCAGCGTGAGCAGCAGCTCGGTGACGTAGCCCTGCATGTCCTCGCCCTGCTCCGCCACCGTCTCCACCAGGCGCGACAGGATGTCCGACACCATGCGCCCCGTCATCGCCACGCCGATGAACCGGAACACCTGCGAAGAAGTACCTGGTACAACATCTTATGGATAGGGTACAGCAGTGTTTCCGAAACTTTGTTATGCCATGGCCCGGTAATTTTCACACTGAACCCTCCGTGACCAACTAACAACTTTAAAACTCAAGCCTGGTTCCATAAGGTTAATTAAGTAGGTAAAACACATTTATTAATAATAGAAAAGTTTATTAGTACTGGGTACTGTACATACTTTGCTACTAACTACATAGTGACTAAATGCCAAATGATGAAATGTAAAGTCCTTGAGTGGAGACCGCGACTCGGTAAAGCAGTAGTGTCGGACGCCCTGCGACAAGATGGGATGATGACATTCGAAGGTTGGCTGGTGTGGGCTGGATGGGAGTGGCCGAGGGTCGGGAGCGGTAGCGTGCATTAGGGAAGACCTATGTCCAGCAGTAAACGAGGGTTGATGATGATGATGATACGGAGCTAGTGGTACCTGCAGCGAGCGGCCGGCGTAGTGGCGCGAGGGACACGAGAGCCCCAGCTGCAGCGCGGTCTGCGCCCAGCGCTCGGAGACCAGCGCGTGCGGCAGCGACTCGCGGAACACGCGCACCACGTGCCGCAGCAGCGTCGCCATCTGCTGGCAGCTGCGCAGCGACCACACTGGAAACCAACAAGTGCAACTATTGGAAACACTCAAAAGGATATTTTATTGTCGTTGAAATCTCAACATTCGATACTTAGCCTCGATAATCCATACTATACTCTGGTTTTTGATCACGTGGAGTAAACTGACAGTTGCAAATGTCAATTTTCAAAACATTTTGACATTTTGCATCTGCCAAATTCAGTGATAATGTATGGACATGTGTCAGTTTACTCCACATGATTATGAACCAAAGTATAATATTCATATTTGACTAATTATTATAAATGGGAAAGTGTGCCTGTCTGTATGTTCGTCTTTCTTTCACGACAAAACGAAGCCACGAATTTTTTTTAAAGAGAGAAGAGATGGAGAATAACATATGTTACTTTTTGCCCCTTTCTAATTCCCCATTTTAGATAAGTGGGGGGACGGAGGAGGCGAGAGTTGAAGTCGCGGGGAAAAGCTATTTACTGTATAAGTGTACGATTATTTAAGAAATATTTTTAATCAATTTGAATACAAAAAAGTTATAGAGCGACCAACTTTTGATATACTCGTCTATCTCTTAAACAAAATTTTGTACGGCGCTTGTAGGAAGCACAAGTCTAGTGACGTCATTATTAACGTATCGCTCTCCTTTTCTGATTGGGAAGTTTGCAACTCTTTGGAACTAATGATGATAAAAAATAACAAGGGAGCTGTGATGCTTACTTCAAAAACTTTACGATAAATAAATTAAAAAGTCGTAAAATAAGCTAATTTAACAATATTTTTCTCTATCCTGAAAAGTTACTATTTTGACATTACGTGCGTCCGAACTTCTACGACGATTTGTGCTTGTTTCATTCCCATAACTATCTCTAGCCACAGAATAAATAATAGTACATTATACAGAAAGCCCACTCCTAAAAACCGTTTATGGAAATGAAGACTCAGGCTACCATAACATATCGTTGAAATTCCGACCGCCCAGCGTTCAATGCCTACCATTATTCATACCTAGACGTGCGTTCTCTTTCTATCGCAAGCAACTGTCGCGCGTGCGTCGCCGCTCGTTTCGTGATTTTCTACTATTTGCCCCTCCGAGGGGCCGCCGCATGTACTTGCAAGTTCGATACCTACACGCGGAGTGGGACAGGCCTGCTAAGAGCTAAAAATATGTCATGTTCTCACGCATGCGCACTAAACGCCTTTTCGACCACATTAATCCTAACTTATGACATAAGATTGTCAAACTGTCGAGGTCTATGGTAGAGGCCGCGAGCTTATGTTCTCATGCCGGGCAACAACCCTAGCATATTATGTCAACGAACTCTTCTAAATTCAAAATCAAGGCTAAGTCAGCGTTCTGTGTCAAAAGTCTTTATTTTGTGTTACGTGTATCCAAACTTCTACGACGATGTGTGCTTGTTTCATTCCATAACAATCTCTAGCTTACCTTTAGCGGTGATGTCCTCGTACTGCCAGAGCGGCATGTGCGTGGGGCGGTGCGCGAGCGCGTGCACCAGCGACTTGATGAGCTCGGCCACGGGCACCTCCTGCGGCGGCGGCGGCTCCGGCGCCTCCTCCGCCTCCGTCACGATCACCGGCAGCGACGGGTACTTGTCGCCCTCGCCTGCAAACAATCAATAAGAAAGAAGAAAGAAAGAAAAAAAAAAACCATTTATTAATTTGGACACCACAACACATATTACATACTACAGACAATTGACACAACACAAGAAATAAAAAAACACTAGTACAAATAAATTTAAACCAAAAAATAAAATAATAAAAATAAATAAATAACTAACAACAAAAAAGAAACAATAAACCTGTCCCTCCCCATTGTCCAGCAGTGCCGTGGCAATTATATTATGCTGTGTTGTGTTGCCTCAACACAAGCATAAATGGCCCTCACTCAGCTTATGTCACGACCATAGGCCGTAACGCTTGTTTCAATGAGGCCTCTGAAATCAAAAGCAGCTAAACGCCAAACAAATGTTCGTACATAGCTGCTTTTGATTCTATGTATACAGGGTGTATCTGTGAACATTTACATCCCTTTAACCACGTGTTCTGTCAACGATTCTGAACAACATTTGTTCAATAACTTTTCTAAATTCATCGAAAAAATTTTCGACTCCCCATACAAAATGACCAAGTCACGTGACTGACTTTGCATGGAAAGTTGAAAATTTTTTTATGCATATTTTCAAAAGTCAGAACAAATGTTGTTCAGAATGGTTGGTAGAACACGTGGTTAAAGGGATGTAAATGTTCACAGATACACCCTGTATGCGTCATATACAGATTGTCCACTGTACTTTCGAACAGTTTTATTTAGTAGCTTCTAAAAATACGTCCACCCGTTCAAAATGATAGCCTAGCTAGTTCCATCACTAGCTTTGGTATAGGAGATCACTATTACGTCATAGATGTTATTATGAGATCAGGTAAGGTACGTCAGGTAAACAAAACTATTGAATACCTTCGGGCGTGACCTGCGGGTCGGAGCTGAGCGAGCGCGCGTGCGAGCGCGGCGAGTGCGCGCACGCCGGCTGGCTGTCAAACGTTGCGTCTGGTTCTGTCACAAAAACATAGTAAATGTTTTAAAAAATTTTTCTAACAACAATTTAATTCATCATCAGCCTGTTGCAGTCTACTGCTGGACATAGGCCTCTCCAAATGCTCGCCACTTTGATCGATCTTCGGCTACTCGCATCCAGCTCCAGCCAACCCTCTTGCGCAAATCTTCACTCCATCTGGCCTGAGGTCGTCCTACACTACGTTTACCGAAACGCGGTCGGCGGACAATTTAATTACGACATTGTATTTGTAAATTAAAATTAGCATAAATTCTGTAATATGTAGTGCAATTAAGAGTATCTCTCTATCCATCAATTTCCTGCAATAATTGCAAGCAAGAGATTGGCGACAAGCTGCACAAGATCGAGACAAATGGCCACATCTCATATCGGAGGCCCAGAGTCATTTTGGGTCGTTGAGCCATCGGAGTAAGTCAGTATGTAACAACTATTTCCACGAACACTGATCCCGTGCCTTTGATGTACTTTTTTATTAAACGGTTTTTTAGTGTTACAATATAAAAAAATTTAGTCTGCAATAAAAATTACATAAAATTAAAATCTTAACTCGTAAGGACTCTATACGATTTCTCGAAAAGTCCGTGCTGGGTGTACAGACTAGGGATGTTACGAACGTCAAAATTTTCACATTCGCGAATGCGAATGTTTACGCCGCGAATGTGCGAATGCGAATGTTAGGTACTTAAGACATCAGCCACATCAAATGTAAAAAAACAACATATAAATCAATCATTTTTATTACTTAAAAGACAAAAAACATACAAAATATACTGACTTGACAGACATTCAGTAGTCAAAGTTTAATAAAGGCAAATAATATTTTAAGATCAGTCAGTGTCAGTCTAGCAAGATCAAGAGTCACGAGTTCACGCACGCACGACCAGCATACATTCGCATTCGCATAACATTCGCATTGATTTAAGCGAATGCTAATGTCGATGCGAATGTTAAAAACGATGCGAACTGTTATATCTCTGCCTAATTATGTGTAATTAATTAATAACACAATAGAAACCATTTTATTTTCCGAAACTGAACTACTACAGATAAATCATCATAGGTCATAGACAATATTAATATTTTCCTAAACATAACATATATAGCACTAACCATTCGCATAAGCGAATGCGAATGCGAATATTCGTAACATCCCTGGTACAGACACTCACCGGTGAGGCTATGCGGCGCCAGCGGCAGCGCGGGCGGCGGGATGCCCAGGCCGAGCTGGCGCGAGCGGCTGGCCAGCAGCACGCGCGCCACCGTCAGGTGGTCGTGGTGCGCCGCCACCGCCACCAGCAGGTTCAGCAGCAGCTGCCGGCAGTGCTGGTGCACTATCCATCTGCAATCACGAGTGGACAGACAAATCGTTCAGTATAGTCATCTGCTGTTAGGGGCCAACTCGGGCAAAAAAATCTCGGGCAGGAATTTCAAGAATTTTTAGCTGGTCAGTGTTTAGACTTAGCCCCACCAAAATATTTACTTTTACTGTCACCAGCGGTATTTCCGAACCGATACGACCTACAAACCTTCAAAAAGCGAGCGTATTCCTTCTTAAAAGGTCGGCAGCGCATTTGCGACTCCTTTGGTGTTGCGGGTGTCCATGGGCGGCGGTAATCACTTACCATCAGGTGAAACGTCTGTTCGTCTGCCCCCTATCTCATAAAAAAAAATTGTGATATACTAGACATACTATATACTCTGTGAAGCCAAAAATATTGGTAAGGTTAGGTTAGAACAGTGACCAGCTAAATAATCTTCAAATTCCTGCCCGAGTTGCCCCCAAAGCCGTCATCTGTCCTCACCTATCACGTGCGTGCTTGGCGCACTCAACGCACTCATAGTAGCCAACCCAAGTTTGATTTGTTTTCGGATTCATAGGGCGGCATTCATATTGGCGGAATGCCTGAAATTTTGTCAGCGAGATGTATAATAGATTTTATTTATATATTTTTATAAATTAGTATGTTTCTATTTTAAATTGTTGATTTTTTTATGAATGTAATTGGTATAATACTACCGTGCTAATTAATTAAACAACAAATTGGTACAAACGTCATCAAAGGCGTTGACCTTAGCCTGCCCTGCTCTACGCAGCTTCTAATCTAATTTTTTTGCTACGAGTATCAGCATAGTTTGTATGACGCCGCGCGTTACCTGGTGTGGTCCATGCCGAGGAACACGATGTGCAGCATGAGCGGCACGTGGATGGACCAGTCCAGCTCCACCCCGTCCAACACCACGTCGCACAGCAGCATAACCGCCACGTTGCATCTGGAATACATACCAACCTTTTTCGTAACTGACATTGCAAACAAGCGGCCTCCACTTATGTTCGGGACTTATTCCGAATCGTACCAACAGATGGCGCTGGGTGTCGATTACACGTTTCTCCTTTTATAAGTAAGTATTGCTGTTTTTCTGTTCACTTTACCTCTTTATAAAGTGTTTAAGGCGGCTGCAATCCCTTACCATCAGGTGATCCATCTACTCGTCTTACACGTTTGTGACAAACATAAAAAGACTCCTGCAAGGTATTAATGGTGTTACGTGATTAATACTCTTACATAAATAATATTTTATGTACAACCATGTGACTGACAGACATAAATAATAAAATAAACATTTTGATAACTTATTACGGTGATCCTAATAAATAAATAATATCGAATTATGTTATCTTTCATTTCATATTTAACAATCTATTTGCAAAATACCTACTTATTTGCTGCGAAAAATGTACATAAAAAGCCAGAAATATTTCCAGAAGGTAGATACAGTAAAAACATGTCGAGTAAACACCCCCTCGTAGTACAAAAATAACTCTTGTGTCTCAGTCTTAAGGACGGTTCAATGTTCAATAAGGGGTCGTATGTACACTTACGAAGATATATTTTGTCAGAATATCATAAATCCATTCCAATTAATTAAAATCATATGGCGGCGCTAGTGGACCAAGCACCCCTCGAACAAGCACCAATTGTAGTACAAAGTTCATGCAAAGAGCATAGATTTGACAATATCGAGTGGAACATTTTAGAATTAACTTGCAAAATATTTTGAAAAGCAAACATTCTATGCTACGATCTGCTTTGTGAATTATCTTTTCTATCCGAGGATCTAACCAGAAAATAGGCTCAAACAGCTTATATGTGATCCTTGCTTGCTAAAACAAGCACCCTAGTTTACCCTAAATTACGCAGATGTCGCTGGTTTGCATCTCATGATAACGGATAACGGCTGTCTGCTGCCGTTCGCGCCAGTGCCTACACAGATCTCTAGAAGGGCGCACGCTGTAGATTTTGTACCAGAGTTGTCCGCGTAAGAACACTCGATAAACTTAAGTTGTAATATCTTCTTAGCATAATTAGATATTTTTAAATGTATAAAACCTTTTCAGATGAATCATGGCGACAACGTAACTATGAAATATTTAAGTTACGCTTAGAAAGATCTCTTATTAAAGTTCTGGGATGTAATACATTTGTTATTTTAATTAATTTACTCATATTATTATGTATGTGTAGTATTAAATCAGGAAATAAATTATGCTAAAATGAAGTTAGTTTAACTTTGTTGAATGTTGTGTTTTCGTCACTGTATTTTTCCGATCCTATGATATTTTACACTACTAAAGTTACCAAAACGGAGTTGCAAGTTACCGGAACAGTAGGTAAATTAATGCAGGTAAAACCTAATCAGTTCACATAGCAGTGAGGCCCCATTTTTTAATTTGCCCCAGGGCCCTTGGTTACCTAGCTATGCCACTCGAGAAAAGATGTGACGGGTGTAATAGTATAATCCAACCAACCTTTCACTATTTTATAACTTAGCTTTGGACACTATTAATTGCTAATGTATAATTATCAGTTAATTTATAACGTACTAGTGGCCGCCCGCGACTTCGTCCGCATGGAAAAGTAATTCTAAATTTTCTCGCCGTAAAAACCATCCTTGAACTTCAACGAACATTTTAAAAAAAGATTTGGCCAATTGGTCCAGGCGTTGTTGAGTTATGCGCTTACCAACACATTTAGCGATTCATTTTTATATTATAGATTATGTAGGAAGCTGTATGTGTCCTTAAACTGCCTCACAGAAAACCGGCGTGAAGCAGCTCCTGTGCTGTGTTTCGCCGAGTGACTGAGGGTACCGAAGGCCCATATGGGGGGAAGGGAAGGGATAAAAGGTTAGCAGCGCACTTGTGACTCCACTGGTGTTGCATGTGTCCATGGGCGGCGGCAATTGCTTACCATCAGGTGATCCGCCTGCTCGTCTGCTACCTATCACGAATTCATATAGAAATAAATAAAAAAAAGCCTTTTAGCCCTAAAGCCAAGTTTACCTGTGGAAGCCCGAGATGGGCTGGTTGTTGTCGGGCAAGTACTCGGTGAGCAGCGCGAAGAAGCCCCCGTACTCCGGCATGGGGAGCGGCCGGGGCTGCGGCAGCTCCACCCGCGGCTCCTGCGGCGTGGTGGGCGCGCTGCCGCCGGTCGGAGTCGCGCCTGACTCCAAGCAAAGACCCGTCTGCGGACGAAATTCAATAGTAACAGTATCAGCCTATGTACTGTCCCACTGCAGGGCAAAGGCATCCATGATGGAAATCTAGTCATGGCTACTATGATGAGATTAGGCTTAATCACCACGCTTGCCTAATGCGGATTGGTGATCACAAACCCAAGCTATGTTCGAAAAATTCGAATCATGCCTTTTGCACGACCCGGGTTTTGAACCCGTGACCCCGAGATCTCGGACCCGGTAAACCGCTAGACCAAACGGGGCGTCAAAATAAACCTGTGTTATATTAATCTAAGTGAAATTAGTTCCAAAAATTAGAAGTGAAGTATGGCATATTTAATTTACCCGTTTTTTCGCCGGTATAGTAAAATAACTATAGATATACTCGTACTAAGAAAAAATATCAGAGATTCTAATTATGGCGGTATGTTCGTATAAAGCTAGTTCGTAAGTATAGTGCCCCGCCCTCAATTCGTTTCGGGAAACAAGTTCCAATTAGTACCAATAGATGGCGCTGGGTGTCAATTAGATTTTTTTCACTTGAGTTTTTTGAGTGTCGCTGTCTATAGAATTTCACTCTTTATATTTAGTATAGATAGAAGATATAATTAAATATTTTATATTTAAATGTTTATCATGTAAGAAAATATACGAAGTAATACGTAGAACAAATTGATATAACGCATTACATACACTTCGAATGCCGCCCCGGGCTAATGTGAAGAAATGGCCGCACCGGGCTTCGCCCTACAAGGCGCTCCGCATATTTTGCAGTAAGATATTCTGTGAGACTATTTCAAACTTTTTCCTGTATATGTTTGCCGTTATTAATATTGTGAAAAAAATCATATTATTATTTGTTGTAGCAGCCCCACTTTATTTGTAGTAAAGTAGCAACCTATCTACTTAAGGGTGGTTTCAGACATGCGCTTTTTACAGTAACGTGCTTCTTACGGCGCGTTTACGAGAACGGAGAAAAGCCTAATTTCCATGATGTTTTCGTAGCTCGTACACCTGTCAAAACGCAACTCGGCGCGGTTACAGAAGGGTTTATGCGCGCGTTTAAAGCGCTAGTAATCTGAATCCCACTTAATCTGTGAAAATATCACTTGTATGTATCTATTAGGTACTACGTTTTAATTATAGGGTATATTTATACCCTTGGGTACGGAACTCTAATATAAAAGGAAAATCATAAGCTTTTCCTGTCTGCGCTACAAAATTATTCTAAAAAAGCAAAAGAATTTAACTGGCCAGGAGCAAGAATGCCATGGAAATTCATTAATTTTACGATTAACAAAAAAAAAAACTTTTGACCCAAAACTCGGAATCTCTGCTGTACTTACAGGGCAAGTCTCTCGCCGAAGGCAATAATATTATACAGGAAAAAAAAACGCCAAATACAATACAGCAGAGGATAGTATAGTCGGCTGCAAACATAAGTATACACTTTAGAACTTTATATACCGTTACTCCTTTCGCAATAACACTGTCTATTAAGCATGACCCAAAATTTGCCAGGTACAGAGACAATGCTTTTGGCATACACCCTATTATAACTGATGTTTGTGCAATAAAGCTTAAATAAATTAGTTAGCAGCCGTATAATAAGGTATCCTCTTAAAAATCTTTACCGGGTAAATTGATTGAAGAATGTCGACAAAAAGCACATTTCACGTTACATCGCAACCGCAAATAAAGCTGATGTGAACATCAAAGAATATTCGAGTAGTTTTTAATATAATACGCAAAACCCTTTGAGCGTTCGCGAGCAAACAAATTAACTGTTAAAGGACGCGCGATTCTGAGCGCTATTGACAACCGCCCCCCGCGTTGCTTCCATAGCTTAGACAAAGGATCAAATAGACCTGACCCGCAAATAATAGATGATACTCGTGTAAACGGAACGACTACATATAGAAATCGCTAAGAGTAAAAGAGACAGAATCATGATTGTCTTTGTCAGCGTTTCACTTTTTTTTGTTGGGCACAGTTCGGAGTGTGCCCAATAAAAGCTAGTTGCCAAATTCATAGTAATTACCTACTTGCTCAGTGCGATTTTTAGTTCGTATTATTAGGTACTACCGTAATAACCAACCACATTCAGTCGTACTGAAGATTTATATCCATCCGCCATTTTGTAGTTATTTTTCATTTGGCCGGGCTATATAGACATCTGTCCCTTAAGGTGATACGCGCTTGGCCTGTCTATTTGATCCTTTGTTTAAGTTCCATAGTGATACCATTTATTGAGACTTGTGCCTCCTCTATGTGGTGGACAATACGCACGTGTCGGGGAGGGAGTGCTTGTTATTACGCTTTACACGGATCTCCGGTTGCGGGTTCATAAACGGGTGACGCCTACGGGGCTCTGTGTGGCAACACTAATAAATTTTGTTTCGAACAGCGTTTTTGGAACTAATTACTGGTTTCGTGCGTGGCGTAGTTGTCGTCGTGATATATTTTGTCTCTTCAGATATTTGCCTCAAAAACTTCTTCACTTGAGCAGGCAAAAGGGAATGGAAAGATATCCAGATGTCAACCGCTTGGCAGTATTTCTAACTTATAAAGGGCGAAACAAAGTCAGCAAGGTGTCGCTGGCTCGGTCACAGTCGGATCCAGCTGCCAAGAGGGCCTACCGGGGTCGATATCCCGGGAAGCGCCCAGTGGGGCGCCCCAGATATCGCTGGATTGACCAGGTCAAGAAGGATCTTGGTCACCTTCAAAGGCCGGATTGGCAAGAGGTGGCTGAGAATAGAGCGGAGTGGCGAATTCTCGTGTCGGAGGCCAAGATCCACTTCGGGTCGTTGAGCCAGCGTAGTAAGTAAGTAAAGTGGTGGCTAAATTTGCTTCTTCCTGTGGGATCATGGGTGGGTCGAGAAAGGAAACCGCCAACCGCCGTAGGAATGACGCCGCGAACTACGGCATTCGTAAAGATGGGGCGGCAAAATCATCACTGGTATAGGTGTGCCGGCTAAAGGCATCCTGGAGGGGGGAGAGGGATCGAGGAAGAAAATGGGTGGCAAAATGGTCTTCGGGTTCGGGTAGCCAATACCCCTTTATGACGCTCACTCCTTGCCTTTAAGAGCGTACTCCTTTCTGAGAGACCGGCAACTCATCAGCGACCTCTTTGATTTCGCACATCATGAGCGGCGGCTATTACAGTAAACTATATAATTTTATCTCTTAGACGGTCATTTCCGGGCTGCCATTGCGTGACAAAATAGATCCATATTCCGGCATCCTGTTCAATCCCAATTTAATTTGGCGGTTTTGCAATATCGGTTTTCATGCAAATACCGGTATTCCCGATGCCATTACATTACCAACAAAGCATATCTGACACAAGAATTTCCCATGTGTCTAGCGCACCAAATTCATCAATAGGTACAAATGATTGGATAGTCATCAGTGCGTAGTCTAGCGTCCCTCACGTTTCATATCTCAAACATATTGCTTTGCACGTCATCACGCTGAACTGATAACACATCAAGGGTAGTCTACGGCACTTAGTCTAGCCCGGGACCCGGAGAAACACCTCTATTAAAGCTCGCATTGGACGCATCGGCTCGGTGTGGCAAATGTATAGTTTCCCATCCATCTTCGTCGTAACGCCATGCAATCATCTTTGATAGTGATGCGATACGAGATTGGTATATTTACACTTCAGCGACTCAAGTGATACTAAGTAATTGTAGCTGATACTATGTACAGAGTTTGTCCGTATAGAAACACTATAAGTACTTTTTGTCACTACAGTTGCCACATTGTGCGTCTTTCCATATACGGAGTGTATCTGTGAACATGTACATCTCTTTAACCACGTCTTCTATATAGCAACCATTCTGAATAAAATTTGTTCCACGGTTTTTGGAAATTCGTCGAAATATAATAGTTACTAGCGGCCGCCCGCGACTTCGTCCGCGTGGAAAGTAACTTTTTACCCCCCTTTTAACCCCTTACAACCCCCTTTTTGCAATAAAAAGTAGCCTATGTCCTTTCTCAGGGTCTACAATCATCTTATACCAAATTTCATTTAAATCCGTTCAGTAGTTTTTGGCGTGAAGAGTAACAGACAGACAGACAGACAGACAGACAGACAGACAGACAGACAGACAGAGTTACTTTCGCATTTATAATATTAGTATGGACTAGTATGGATTTTATGTTCACGTTCTTTTACTTTTTTGTATATAAAATAGCAGCCTGGCGATTTGGGAAACTGTAAGCCAGTATGTCACAAAATTGATTGATTGATTAAATAAAGATTTAATACAAAAAAGTAAAAAAACTAAAACCCAACTACGACAAAAAACGACGCTGAAAAAGTATAAAACAAGCCTTCGTTGTCAATTTACAATAATGTCATACAATACTATTCTGAAGTATGCAATATTCACTATGTAGAGATGAATTTTCATGTTTGGAAATCCGCAGTCACACGTTGTCAAATGCTACGGTAGGTAGAATGAACGTGTGACTACGCCTTTCCAAACATGAAAATTTATCTCTACATAGTGAATATTGCATACTTCAGAATAGTATTGTATGACATTATTGTAAATTGACAACGAAGGCTTGTTTTATACTTTTTCAGCGTCGTTTTTTGTCGTAGTTGGGTTTTAGTTTTTTTAGTTTTTTTTTATTTGTACTATTTTGGTGTCCAAATGCTAGTAATAAATATATATATATATTTAAAATGTGCAAGTCAAGCGCTTTCAAATGATACCAAACACGGCATATTTATCATAACTTTATTTTTTTTCTCTGTATGTTTTGTCCGCTAGAGGGCGCCACATTAGATTTTGTGAAACCTCATATAGCCTATAACCAGCGGACGATTAAGACGCTTATAATGATATGTCATTTGTCGAATTCTGATAAGTAGTTTAGAAGTTACGTGGAAACAGATGAACATACATACATACATACATACATAGCCTGCCAAAATCATAACCCTCCTTTTGCTTTGCCGTAGTCGGGTAAAAATTAATCACGCTGTCAACTTTGTACGACGAGTATAACCCCGGCACCGTTCTAGGTGATGACTATAGTTCCAACAATTTAGCTTGATA
This sequence comes from Cnaphalocrocis medinalis, assembly GCA_014851415.1. Lineage (NCBI taxonomy): Eukaryota > Metazoa > Arthropoda > Insecta > Lepidoptera > Crambidae > Cnaphalocrocis > Cnaphalocrocis medinalis. The sequence continues at coordinate 3,331,833 of CM026273.1, read as the reverse complement.
CCGGTGACAGCCGTGAAGATATGTAAGATTCTATACAATACTCAAATTAGTATCTTTCTAATGTATAACTCCGTCCTGCTGACTTGGGTATCAAGCCATTTTGTGAAAGGTATAGTAGTGGGTACATACACCCACGCACCCCAAAGGTCGTCGTTCTTGACTTATAACTAGAAATATAAATAAAATCAAAATGACTGGAATAGCATTTCATTCGAACACCTCACTAGTGTTAGATGATTTGACTGGCCTCGCCTCACGGCGCCTACCATTGTCCAACGTAAGCCGTTTACGCGACAATCGAGCAATATTGCAGACACATAGGAACCCTCGACGATCCACCGCTATAAAATGGGATTAAAATAACTTTTTCACGTTCAGCCTTGCGACTTTATCGGGAAACACAACAGGATTGGCAGAAAACGGTTCACTGAATAGAATTGATATTTGTTTGCTTAAATACGGTATAGATGGATCTAGAACTAGTGGTCCTTTTTAATGTCACTACCCCTGTGAGCAAGTATGGAAATTGAGTTTACCCCTAGCTAAATTAAAATAATTAAAACCATACAAATCCGAACGAAAATATGTTTATTATGTAAGAAATTACACGGTAAGCTATAAAAGGTTACTAGTAACATTATATAAATTACCGTATTATTCTATTGTTTATTGCTATTTTGATACTATTTCGTGCCATCCCCCGTTACCCTCCTAGAATCTCCGTTTTACCCCTGCGGTGGTAATTACCCCCTGGTGGCTTATAACGAAGTCGTCCCGTAACGAATGAGAATATACCTGTCACATTCAAACAAAAGCGCGCACAGCGCGTGTGAAAGAGAGGGGAACTCCGATTCGGTCGTAACGTCGATTTCAAATTAGGCCCTCAGGTTCGGAACCACTGATCTAGAAGACAGGTTGGTCGACGCCGACGCATCGTCTCCACGCTGCGCTCATATTCTTTTAAATGTATAATTTGATTGTATATTTTCGATTATCTAAACGATATAAACATCAACATAAACATACATCATACTGTTACTATAATCTTAATCATGTTTTTTTTATACGAATGAAAATTATTGTAATGGTCATAATTACCGGCGTGGCGTCTCCGTCGGAGGGCGGCGGCGGCTCCTCGAGGGCGGGCGGCGTGGCGCACAGCGGCGCGGACGCACGCTTGTCTTGCGCGCGCGACCCCGGCGTCTCCGGCGCCTTGCCTCCGCTGCACACATATACATGTAACTTAGTAAACAATGCCAAAAAGGTACGTTTAGAAAGGAATAGGGAATCGGACCAATCGTCCATTTAGGTGACACAAATAAAAGAATAAAAAAAAACCTTAATAAGCTAACGCAATCCGCATTAGGCAAGCGTGGTGATTAAGCCTAATCCCATCATAGTAACGGTGCCTTGATTTCTATGATGGAGGCCTTTGGCCTGCAGTGGGAACGATATGCAAAATTAGAATTATCATCCACGCTATAAACCCGGAAAGAGTATTTTTTAAGCTGAATATAGAAAAACTTTCCAAAACTCTGTTTATTTACATAATAAGTACCTACCTATGATTTAAAGTCCAATTGGTACGTCTTTATCTTCTAGCTAGCAATGTACGATAAAAAAGAAACCATACTTTTAAGTCCTACTTTTTCCACTCCGTTTGAAAGAAAAACTTCCCCTTCTCAGTAAGAAACGATCAAGGATGTATTTAACGATGGCATTGCTTTGAAATAGCGATAAGTGAAGGGCAAGGGCGGAGCCCCTCAGGCATCGGACGAATGTAACACTGACCTAGTCTATGAGGGAATTTGAAATATATTAACGCATAATTTATATGAAGGTTAGTTATAAAAACATTGGTGAACTTATGATAACTTATTAGCTATTGAACTTTTAACGCCCGAAATACTATTTTAAAATAATAGAATTTAGCTGCTCCTGAGGTAAGCGGTTACCGCCGCCCAAATACATGCAACACCTGTTGATTCACAAGTACGGTGCCAACCTTCAACCCCCTTTCCTCTTAATTGTGTTTCCGGTGCTCTCACTCACTCGACGAAAAACAGTGCAGGCACTGCTTCACGCCGGTTTCCTATGAGGCCGTGGCATCACTACGTTCGAGCCGGCCCATTCATACCGAAGTGTGGCTCTCCCACGGCTAACTCGCCATAAACCAACTGACAGAAACACGCCAAACAACCCTTTTGTTTCAGTACCGAGGTTAACAGAATGTGTCACCGATGAATTTGCACTGATATCTATACCTACTATTTATGAAAAGATAAATTAGAGACACCGGCAAACCTTACATACACACCGAAAAGGCAAAACACTAGCGCGATACAATGAACGCCCAGCGCCACCTATTGGTAGACAGTGGAACTACTGTTCCGAAACGAAGTGAGGGCGGGCCACTATCATAGGATAGTCTGCAGTCGTGTTGCTGAAGGAGTTCCATTGTTAGCCAAGCAATCACTTACGGCGCGCCCCACCGCATGATGTATCGTACCACGGATTATGTGATGTATGGCCGTGTCAGGCTGTGTTTGGCGCTGATGCGACACCCGATACACTGACAAAGGCCGGTGTATGGGCTGTTTCGTAATTTTCCAGTCAACACTTAATCCTTTACAAAGGCCAGGTTGAACAATGGCAAACCAAGATTGAACCTGTATTGTTATCTCTAGATTTGCGTAATTACTTAGAGATTTTAGTTTGAGAGTATGTACTGGTGTACTTTGACTCGAACTTTCTTGCCCTATCTGATCTAAAAGCAAAATATCAGATTCGAGATTCACATATCTAAATCATGTCGAATTCTCAAGAATTCCACATTCAAATGTAAACTCAAAATTCAAGATTGTAAAGCATCATAAATATCAAATAACTAGCGGGGCCGCCCGCGACTTCGTCCGCGTGGAAAAGTAACTTTTTACCCCCCTTTTAACCCCTATACAACCCCCTTAATATTATTATGTTGATAGCATATAGCCTTCCTCGATAAATGGACTATCCAACAAAAAAAAGAATTATTCAATCGCACCAGTAGTTTCGGAGATTAGCGCGTTCAAACAAACAAACAACAAACAACAAACAACACAAACTCTCAGCTTTATTATATTAGTATAGATTAGTTACTTCAGCATAAAGTGTATAAATGTACTTGAATACTTTATTTTTTCAAATTTGAACACTATGTTAACGTATAATACGTGTTAAATTCGTGGAGTTCAACTCTGTACCTATTTATTTTCCATAAAGTTCAAGTGGTCATGATTCAATTTACGCAAAATACAATCAACCTGTTATGTTTCTGAAAGTCTTCCCTTTTTATGAAATTTACAGCAAATAATGATTGTATCAGAAATTATATTATATACCTACCTAATTTACAAAAAATATACTATTATCCGCTTTAGACTAACCCTAAATATAGTTTTGATTAAATAGATACTAAAATTTTGTATCATTTAATTAAACATATTGATTTAATAGGCCCAACTGCGGGGATAAGGGGTTAAAGGTTGGCAGTGCATTTGTGACTCTACTGGTGTTGCAGGTTTCTATTGCACCTATCACATAAAAAAAATAAAGAATGTTTATTTTCTACATTTGACAGACCCTATTGCCAGCTCTGTCAAGGGATTTTTCAAAAGCTCTTTAAATATATTTAACTTTTAAGTCTTCTTTCAGAAACTTATTTTATTAAAATCTTAGGCATGTAATTGAATCGCAATTTAGACTGAATGATTTTTAGCCCAATAATTATATTCCTAGCTCTATATGAAACAAACTGCCTTAACCTAATATTGTAATTTAATTTAAGTCGCGGCCAATTTTTAATGTTTATAAGATTAAAAAAAAACCAAAAAGGCACTGAACCTGCGGAAGTTGTAATACTTAAATAAAATTAAAAAGTAAATTGTTTATCACCAAGTAAATACGCATAACCAAGACGTAAAGAAAATAAATAGAAAAGATTTCACAACAATGGAGTTCGTTAAATCAGTTTCTACATGTACGCACCTATTTGTGTAAAGAAATAGACAGAACAGAAAAAAAAAGGCAAAAAGGTTGCGTGATAATCAAATATTTGGAGGCCGCCGGGACTTGAACCCGGGCTACCCGCGCATACAGCGAGTGTTCTACCACTATACCACGGCCTCCCGATAGTACTGAGTTGAAATAGCCCTGATATACACTGATTCTGACGTCACTCCCGATTCTGTACTACACAGACCAATACGTTTGGGGAAAGTTTTCACATTTACTGTTTATTTTTGTGTTATTTGTTGTCTTTTGTATTTTCTTGTGTTTGTATCATTTGTCTGTATCATAAATGTATTGTGGTGTCCAACAAAAATATTTGTTTCTTTCGTTTCTTTCTTAACTGTCTGGAACTGATTGGCTCTCAGGTGCTATGGCAAATAACTTAATTCCTGCGAAGTAGCTCACTTTAATGAACATTTAAATTAAAACTATCGCTAATTCCGAATATTTTGAACGCGGAAGAGCTACGCTTCGGCTTGACTGGAGTGATACGCTTCGCAGAAGTGTTTGTGCAGGTAACATCAAAGTCATTGTATGCCACTCTATGTATAACTAGGATAGGATACGGATAATCCAATGTTACGGATAACATTAGAAATCAAAATCAATCCTTCTTACAGAACGTTTATGAATGTGAAATGATTATTATATAGGATATGGTTATGAATTGCTTCGGATTATCAGTTAGTTTCGGATAAATTCGGTTCTTATGGATATAAGGGACATTTTAAGGACAAAAGTAAATGACAAGTTTTGTATCTTACTTTTGAACTTAGTGGAGTCGCGTTGAGATACGATAAATCAACTAGTTATAACGTGTCTCTATTAGACTTCGCGCCAATCCGATATTATACGAAACTTTTATTCCAGATTCACTTACGATACAGTTCATGTGAAAAGAAGTTGCTGAGGGTGGCGTCAATTATACTAAGATTTTCGTCTTTTTTATTTTATAATACTTACTTTCGCTTTCAGTTGACTTTTTCGGTTAAATTGCTAATAATTTAGCGCCGATTTCAACAACTTCTTCTTTTCGCATGAACTGTAATAAAGTATTATCTACGTCAAAAGAAAATGTAGAAAATATTATTTATTACTTAAAGTCAAACTTTAAGGAGTCGAAAAAATAGAACCACCTTTCATAATATCATTTGATCCAAGTAGAATTTTTTAACGTGCCATCTTCAACGTGGTCGAGCCAGCGAAGTCTATGCGCTGAAGTATCTACAGTAAGCTTTTAAATAAATCAAAACATACTCTACTGTGATTGTAAAGGTTGTTTCCACGGAAACAATTACAAATAACGTACTTATTCCACCTGCTTACACAACAAGAAGCTAGCAATAATCCGAAGTGAGTGCCAGACAGAAAAGAACGAGGCAATCCGTACACAGAAATCGGTTCATTGAACAACTACACAAACCCAACACACCTTGGAAACTTCAAACAAATTATACGTGACTAATTAATTAAGTAAAGTATGCAAAAGGGAAGCCAACGAGTTCCGAAGTTGGTACAGTTAAAGGTATCAATAAACGTACGAGTATTGACCCTGCCTATCTTTAGACGATCCGGATATCGGAGTGTAATCGATGTAACAGAGGGTAGTGACATCGATTTCCGCATCAAAGTGAACATTATTTTCTCTTTTAGTTTCTATAGTATAGACAGCGGACTACTTACGATTTATTTTATTTTCTCTTTTTACGCACTTACTAAAGTACCTATTTCTGACTGCCTCGGTGTCGCAGTGGGTAGTGGGTCGCACTTTGTAGCGACCGCTGCGCTTGGGGTCCTGGGTTCAATCCCCAGGTCGGGCCTGTTTCAATGTGAACAAGTTTTTTTGTTGGCGGTCTTGTACTCCGTAACTCGGAAAACACGTCAAGCCAGTACGAAAAACATATGTTAGCACTACAGCATCACAGTAAGTCTCTAACAAAATCGACGGGAGACAGATTTCAGAAAAGGATTTCATTTAGTGCTATTGGGAATTTAGGAACGAACGTTGTCAAAACAAGAATTTGATTTAATAATTTCTCCCCTAAATACTAATTTCAATCCATTGAATACGGATGATTAGTGCCGAATTCTAATCTAATGTATGAAAAAAAATAACGATCGACATAACTACATCTTGTAATAATAATAATAAAATTATAATTTTACTTGGCACGCACTCACTCCGTTTGATTACTTAACTTACACCAGTCCTACCAATAGATGGCGCTAAGAGTCGATTACATCGCGCAAGAGTTTCGTATATTCGAATCACATATAAGTCTTGACGTGGATTATGATATTTTAAATTCTTTATAAATAGTACAGAAAATATAATTATAGAAGATATACTATAAAACTATACATATTTATAAATGTATGTATGTTGTAAATTTGATTAAAAAAGTAATTATACCTTTTAGTAAGTACAGTCGAGTTCAAAAATATGTATACACTTTAGGACCTTGTCACAATACATATTTATAAGAAAGTGGAAGTCGTTTTCTTATACATATTATCTACTGTGACAAGGTCCTAAAGTGTATACATATTTTTGAACTCGACTGTACAATGTCAGCCAGAAAATTTTCCATGAATACCTTCGATCACATAATATCTAGATACTCAATGCAAAAGTGATGCCAACAGCGCTGTCCTTAGTATTTAGCTATAGACATTTTGGATTCCGAAAATGCCGTCACGACGTTCTATTCTGGACCCTAACGATGGTAATTGGCTTTCAATTCGGACGGCAGCGTTAGTAAATGCTAGTAAACCATCGTTGACAGCAAATAGCACTGTTTTGGGAATGGAGCCTTTATTGGCCTTAGTTTTAGCACGTTAACGCTTTATCTAGGGTTTATATGATCAACGGCGGATACTACAACAGAACATAGAGGTACCTACATAGTAAAAGTAAAGACATTTAACTTAAATTAGAACATTTTTAACAGCGAAAGTTTCTTTTATGTTATAGGTAGCAGATGAGTAGATAGATCACCTGATGGTAAGCGATTGCCACCGCCCATAGGCACCTACAACACCAGTAGAGCCACAAGTGCGCTTCCACCGTTTAACCGCCTTTCCCCTCATTGGGCCTCAACTCCGGTATCCTCCCTCACTCGACGAAATATAGCGCAAGCGGATCTTTACGCCGGTCTTCTGTTAGGCTATCACTCCGGCCCATTCATGCTCTCCCACGGTTAAAGTACTCTATTGTTTTTGGAAACAAACATTGGAACGAGGGTTTTGCAAATGCAAAATCCGATAGATGGCGTTACGTTGACGTCAGGTCCAACAAAAAGTGGATTGGTTACATTTTGACGTATTATGTCAAAATTATGAAGTTATGTTATGAAACAACAAAGTTGGACCCGAGGTCAACATAACGCCATTAATCGGATTTTGCATTTGCAAAAACCCTCATTAGAATAATTTATTACCCGTCTAGCGCAATGGTTCCAGCGCCGGTTGAGACGTAAGGGTCGCGGGTTCGATTCCCGCACCAACACAAATGTTTGTTGATGAAACAGATATTTGTGTTGGGTCTGGGTGTTTGTGGTTCCTTCGTTGTTTCTGGTTTCCACAAGGGAAAACCTTAGTTTGGGACCAAGACAATGTATGTGATGTTGTCTCAATTTATTATTATTATTTTAATTTGCTATAATTTTTCATGTTACATTTTGTTGTAATGTAAACTATGGATTAGTAAGGTCTGAATGCGGCCCTGGGCGCGGGCGCAGGTTGCCCGGGAAACCCCCTCGTCCGAGATGCAATATTGCGCTGTCATTAATAGAGACCTAGAGATCCGCGATCCTTTGTAGCTGCTACGTAATTGCTGACCCTTCATTTTAGGGTCCAGTACGTGCATTCATAATTTTAATTAGTGCACCTGTCTATTATGTTTTTAATCTGTTTGATTCTGTGTTCAGCTACATACAAGTTATAGATTTATTAGGTATTCAAAGTACCTACAATTCAATAAAAACATTTTGGTTTTAGCCAGTCGGTCAAAATAGCAAAGTGAGGTCTTATAATTGACAAGACAAAACAGAGTGAAAATAAAAACAACGAGCATTGGATGGAAACTGCCTTAGCTAGCAAATTTTTCTCAAAGGAACATTCTTTATTTTTTAAAATAAATAAAGAATAGAAATGTTGTTTATTCAGTGTAAGTCCATACAGAATATTTATGAATGTAAAATATTATGTAAGCTACCGCTGATTTGGAAGGTCGATTTCTACCGAAACCAACCAGCAACTAGTTACCCTTTTGAAGTTACAATTTTAACAAAGCTGTATTATGTATTTTTTTATTTCACTACCAAGATTGGTTGGAACTATCACAAAATACGCCCATTTTATTTTTGTAATCGATAATTAGGCACTGTTTACGAGTAAATAGAAAACCATTTAACATTGGAAAGACAAGACTGATAACTTAATAAGTATGTAGTAAGCGATCAACAACAGTGGAGTCACAGTACAAGTGCACTGCCAAACTATGAAACCCTCACCCCGGGTTGGTCTCCGGCACCCTTACTGCCCTTACCTACTCATTCCTTCGACCACGTTAGTTTTATAAGAGGCCGTGGTCACTCGGTCGAGCCGGCCCATTATTTCCGAAACTTGTCACAAAAATACCTGTCCTATCACACTACGTGATGCTGCTTAAACCATCTGTCACAAATATACAAGATTTGTTTATATTTTCACATTACATCTAGAATCAAATTTGATGCTAGGTAGAAAAGTTTTTCGGTCTTATCTTGTTAAACTTATGTTCTATAAGTCTGTTGAATAAAATATAAGTTTAGGAGTTAAACAACTTGATGTTCCCTTTTCCCCGACGGAGAGTTGTAAATGCGTACAGATTTAGTTTCTTTTCTTTTTTTCTCTATACGATTAATAAAAAGGTACCAAATCTTCGGCCGCCGCTTGCCATAAAGTGTCAATAAGTCCCCAGTACAAATGAACGAACTGCACTTGACCGTAGTAAAACACCTACTCTTGTAAAGGAGAAGTTGTTATTAACAGTTTTTAATTTTATCGTCGTCCTATGCAGATATTAAAAATTCTCGATTTAGCCGGGAGCCATAACTGAGCCGCTTTTTGCTGCTCCTAAACGAGCCTGTAATAAACAACTCAAAATGGGTCCAAAAGGGAATATTACGACATTATGCCAGGGGTCTATTTCGAATAACCCTTGCTATTTGGCTTTGACGTAGTCGCATAAAAAGAATGATGCGAATATGTTCAGTCGTTTTGTTTTTTTGGTTGTATTGAAAAATCCCCAGTTACGTGGTACCGCCTCTCAACGGGGTTTATGTACCCACTGATTGAAGTCCGAATGTGTATTTATTGAAGCCAACTATTAACAAAATACATGTGTACTAAATAGAAGGGTTAATAATAACATTACATTAAGACAAGAAACGGAGTATTTGTATGTATGAGTGTTGAGGGTGTAAGTTTGAGCGAATATGTCTCACATTGAGAAATAGGATGCCGCGTTGCTACAGGACTGACAAAGCGTGGGAAAGAGAACACGCCATCAGAATCTTATGGATACTGCACGTTAAAATTAGTCAGATCATAATGTACCGGCATGTCTACAATTTATAATAACATTATCACAAATTCATGAAGACTTATTTTGTAAAGTACTCGTAATAGAAAATTCTCTTACTAATGTTATTTTTAGTATTATTTAGTTACAGACAGTGACAAGACTAAACTATCCAAAACATGCAGGTTTCCTAAGATGCTTTCCCTCATCGCCGAATGATAGAAATATGCATATAGAATTGATGCACCTAATTGGGTATTTGACAATTTTTTTTTATGTGTTTAATCAAAAGACGCCTCAATTTAAGAAACATCGTTGAAAGAATCACTTGATTCTCATTTGAATTACCTGAGATATCACAACTTTAAGAGCACGTATTTTTTTTTTTTTTTATAGGATAGGGGGCAGACGAGCATACGGATCACCTGATGTTAAGCGATTACCGTCGCCCATGAACACCTGCACCTCCAGGGGCTTCACAGGTGCGCTGCCGGCCTTTTAGAGCGAGATATGCCCTTTTCTTGAAGGTTTGTAGGTCGTAGTGGTCCGGAAATACCGCAGGTGGCAGTTCGTTCCATATTTTTGTCGTACGCGGCAGAAAGTTCCTATTTTGGGCAAACCCAAAAACGCTCTATACAAATGGCTATTGAATCGTGACGTCACGATTCAACCTTCTGTATGCGCGTCTAGTAAATTTTATATGGTAGCTATATCAAATGTTTCGTTTAAGTATATGGTTTTATAATAAAAGTTGATGAAAAATGTACGGGTAGTTCAATGATATAATTATTTTTTTTTAATTTTATACTTTAAAAATGGACTTGCCCATGAAACTTTCAATGCTCACAAAACCAGCTAGATGTTATATTTTTAACTGAAAATGTTGGCCATTGGTTCTTATTTACCAATATTTTGATAGAGTATCAATATTTTTTACTAAATCGAGATTAGTCAAATACCCAATTCGTACCTATCTACGAACCCTTTCGCTTATATACTGAGCTAGCATCGCTTGATATGCTTCAATCAACCTTAAACCTTATGGCGATGTAATAAAGTGACAATTGAATACTAGCAAGTAAAACATCAAACATATTTTCAGTGTCGCAGTTGGCTTTGAGCAGCGGAATCCGGCGACATATAATAAGCTTTTGTCCGCGTATATTTACGCTGCATTCATCCACTTGAATATCCCTCGGGGTTAAAAGCGTTTTGTTTATAAAATTCACCGTTTTACACCTTTGTAATATTTCCGAGTTCATATTATGGTCGAAGTGACTAATGCTTCAAAGGACCAGTGGACAATTGGAAACGGCTTGAATTCCATTTTTACGTTTTTGGGCGGAGTTGCCTCAGCGAAACTAAAGTGAAGTGACACATCGGGAGCTGATATGTGATGTAACATTTAAGTGCGGGCATTTTCGGGGCACTTGTGACTCTACTGGTGTTGCAGGTGTTTGTGGGCGGCGGCAATCGCTTACCATCAGGCGATCCATCTGCTCGACTGTCATGTATCACATAAAAAAACACGAATCCCATGGTATAGAAATATTTTAACTTTTTGACTTGCTTTCACCTTCTTGACACAGGTGGTCATATTTTATCCTAGAGCAAAATAATCCTTGCGTGCAAAACTACCAGAAATATCTAAGCATTTGACAAATGACAAATGTATGTCAGTACTTATAAGCCAAGGTGCATTTTCATTTGTTATTCTAGGATAAATGTCGAAAAAAAGGCTTTGTTGGAGTGAATATGACTTGATATGAGTTTAAAACAACAATTTAAAATGAATTTTAATGATTAAACTTCGTATTTTTTTTATTATACATTAGGAAACTTAAAAAAATCTTTTAATTTCTGAATTATGTAAGTAATTAAAACATTTGATTTTTAATTTGTTCACAATTTAAACTACACTACGTAATTACGAGTAGCATTACAGCGCCCCCTCCCGGTGAGCAACCGCCTTAACCAAACGCGTCGGAGTTTGCAGTTCACTTTCCAGAGTTGGAACAAGCTTTCGCAAAGGGATTTGATAGAAATTCATACACTTGTCTGATTTCTTTTTTCAAGCGGATAGGACGCCGTTTGCGTCGCAAAAGGGAGTTTTAATAAAAATGATCGCATGTTACGTGAATCGTATTTACAAGCGTATGAGCATCCTTGGGCAAGCGAGCGGTACGTGTACTTTTTAAGGTACTATTTGTTGAACTTCTTCAGCGTAAAAATATATTGAAATTTGTTGCACACCTACTAATATTAGATACCTATACTAAGTATAGTATACTTAGTTTAGCGTAGCTGTTTCGTTCCATCGTTTCCTTCGTTGTCATAAGGAGGACGACAGGTCTCAATCTTATCTACTCGTATCTATAGATATGATGCGATGCCTTCCAAGCCGATTTCGTCAAATTTCTTATAATAAATTCATTTTATTATATATATAATATTTGCAATATAAAATTTCAAAATAAGGTCTACACTCCTTCATTTAGGTGATAACTATTAATATTAGACTTCATTACCTCGAATTTATGCAACATTTGGACAACGTCTTATCACGTTTGGCGTGTATTGAAATAAATATTTTTAAAGTATAGTCTGCGGCATGAAACATTAGCGATTACCTTGAGTGCGCGGAAACCAATTTTAGTAGAAAGTCTTATTTTTTACAAGTGCTAATCGCTATTGTTAGATGCCGCAGACTATACATGTTCAAGATGATTGTAAAAGCACCTACCTTGCCTTAGCTGGATCTTCTCCACTGTGCCTCTTCGTGTGTATGGTGCCTTTCTCCACGGGAGCCAGCTCCCCTGTGCGGCCAGTGGCATCCTGCAACCAAGCTTGGCGTGAGGGTACTTGTGTATCAATAAAGATCAATTGACAATATTTGCAGGTCAGCCTAAAATCAATTATATAAACCTCCATACAGGTCGGTGAGTCTAGTCAAGTAGGTATCTATAGTTATAAAGGGATTGCTTTATTATGTAAATAAATTTATGGTTATTTTTATATAATTTGACGGGATAAGCCCAATTACGTTAAATTGACAGAAACTTAAGGTTGTCTGCAAAATATATAAAACTACACTAAATTGAAAATTATTCAGTGAGCCAAAGTTACATACAAAAACTGTTTACATTTCAGTATGTTGATTCTCAAATATACGGGATATCAAAGAGACCACTAAGTAGCCGAATATTTACAGATGCATCGGACCATACTTCGGTCGGTTTCATTAAACGGCAGGTATTGCGCGCCGTTTTGTTTGTTTGCGCTGTCCGCTGCAGTCAGGCGAGGCCTCTGTGGGAAATTTCTGTTGATATTCTGAATCGGTGCTAATACAGCCTAATTTTAATTAGTGCGAATAATTTGAGGGTAGTTCTTTACTAGAAATAGAAATGGAAAAAATCTTCATTCAAGTTAGATCCATACAGAACACTTATGAATGTCAAAACATAATACATAATACTTTAGTGTTAACAGTTTTCTTTAAGAGACATACGATGAAATATTGAAAATATTTGTATGTGTATGTAATCAGCTTTTGTATGCTAAGGCGAATTATTTTTTTAATTTCAGACAGGCTCTTCAAATCCTGAATAATGGTCTTAGCGTACTTCGGGTTTGCACACCAAGATAAGTGTGAGTGAATTATTTTTATACCTAATATAGTATTCAAACAAATTAAACTACTTGAGTGAGATTAGTTCCGTTCTGTACCAACAAATGGCGCTGGGTCTGTGTCGATTGCATCACGCTAGTGTTTTGTCCTTTCGGTTTATATATAAGGTCTGCCGATGTCTCAAGAATTTGCCTGTTCATAATTAAGTATCGATTGTGAACGATAAAAAATATTATTAAAAAAAATACCAAAGAGGGCCTGTAACCTTCAAACGATATGCAAGTTATTCGAATCGAGTTATCCATGTCAAGCACATCGAGAAAGCATCAGCCCTAGCCACGGGTTACGGTTCCTCCGTGTCAACACACCGCGGCGTTTAAGCTTAACCAGGCGCTAAATGCACATACACTTCCACAAGGAACTGTCCTAAGTTACTCAGTTAATACACTAGTTCCCAAGTAAATAACCAGCCACAGATATACCTGAGCGTAAAATGTATCAAAAAATATACAGGTTGTATCTGTAAATATTTACATCTCTATAACCAAGTTGTTCGGAATGGTTGTTAAAAGACGTGGTTAAAGGGATATAAATGTTCACAGATGCAACCTATATACAATTCATTGTCACAAAAATATTGACGTCCAAGTTGTCATTTTCACGTAGATGTTTAAGTCATCAAATATATCATAACATCTGAGTGTTTAGCTTAATTAAATGCCATCAATAAGTAAATAGTAGGTAAATTAAAAAATAAATATCGACTGTTAGGATGTTTGTGATTCGTTGAGCGCTTACGTTAACCTCTCTTTGAACACTTTGAGTGTATAGTAACTTTGGCTGCTGACTGTATAATGATTATCAACAGTTTTTTTTACTTTCCACAAATAAAATGTACTAGCGGCCGCCCGCGACTTCGTACGCGTGGAGTTAATTATTAACACTTACCGTCATATTTTGGACAATCCACACAATATATTTTTATAAATTGTAGCCTATGTGTTATTCTGATGTATAAGCTATATTGTGGTAAAGTTTCATTCAAATCCATTCAGTAGTTTTTACGTGAAAGAGTAACAAACATCCATACATACTTACAAACTTTCGCCTTTATAATAGTAGTAGGATTGCTAGTGTGGCTAAAGAAGCGTGTTTACCTGCGAGCCAGTGCCGGGCCCGTCGCTGTGGCCGGAGGTGGCCTTGCGCATGGACGTGAGCCGGTAGAAGGGGGGCGTCTCCGTGCGCTCGATGAGACAGTTGAGCGTCTCCACCGTCTGCAGCTCGGTCATCATCTCGTCCAGCAGCCGCTCGGGCCGCGACCGCGCCAGGTACAGCACTACCCGCTTCGCCTGCCAGTACAAATAAAAGAAGTATCAGCTATACAGTCCCACTGCACGGCAAAGGCCTCTAGAAATCAAGTCATCGCTAAGTACTTTTTTTTTATGTGATAGGTAGCAGGCGAGCAGGCGGATCACCTGATGGTAAGCAATTGCCGCCGCCCATGGACACTTGCAACACCAGTGGAGTTACAAGTGCGCTGCCAACCTTTTATCCCCTTCCCCCCCGAGTGGGCCTCCGGTACCCTCACTCACTCAGCGAAACACAGCACAGGGGCTGCTTCACGCCGGTTTTCTGTGAGGCAGTGGCACTATGATGGGATTAGGCTTAATCACCAAGCGCTAATGCGGGTTGGTGATCACAAACACGCGCTATGTTCGAAAAATTCGAAACATACTTTTGCTCGACCCAGGACTCGAACCCGGGAGCCCAAGATCATGGCTCGGTACTTAAGCCACTAGACATGATCTAACATGCTAAATGGGCTTTATTTCTGTTACCTATTACAATAGCTTCGGGATTAAAACGACTAAAATATAATGGTGTATTTATGGTAACTTGTACTGCTCGGAAATCATTGAGATTTTAAATTAACTTACTTTGCTCCAATACATCTACTGGCGACTGCTCTGGTTTAGCTCCTGACGTAGGCAGCCGATATTCTGGGTTAATTAATTTTATGTCACTATTGACAGTCCCAATGCCATCACTTTTGCCTTTTCACTGTCATCCAACTTGTAAGTGACATTAAATTATTGAGTCGACGAATATTTTTGTGCTATTCACGTCACTGCCCTTGTGAACATCGCCGTCGCGTTATTTACGTCCATTTTTATTTGCAAGTGATTTGCAATGTTTTGATGAATAGGTAAAATAACTCGATACACAGACACACTGCTCCATAATACAAGAAGTTTTTAGGTCAATTCAATTTACATAGTTTGATACACGCACATCAACGTCTAAGCAATACAAATAAAAACACATACACCTCATCGTAACGCAGGACGGTTTCGTTGGACAGGATTTTGCTTACCAATTGTAGCCAACACAACAGCAAAAGAAATATTAAAATTCTTAAAAACAAAATCCGTACAAGTCGGATACCGTATACTCGTACTTGGCCCGACACGCTACCAAAAACCTTGACTATGTCCGACTTAACCGGACGCCAGGCAACCTAATACTAGATCTATTTGGTGTCTCTCGAATAATTAGTAACTTAATCTAGCTTAGCATAGAGATAGGCAAGTCCCGTGACTTGTGCTTATTTTTAGCTCGCCTAGGGAGGAACACCCTTCAATTTCTCGGAACATATGAGCAAGGTGAGGCTTATCCCTGTCAAATTCGCAATGCTGGAATAAAATTTTTAATTACCCACATTCGCTTTGGCAGCAATTTTCAAATAAAATTAAAAAAAACATTCAGGAATAACATTTCGCATTGCAAACAAAATCAACAAGATACAAACTCTATCAAAGTTGTCTAGGCGATTATAATACAATTCGTAGTGACGCGTCCAGCTCGCACCCCCATCTGACTCTGTCTAAATCGATTCAGTTATAAACAAGTGTCATATTTTCCAGGGGAAACCATCATGACCGCTAAACAACTTGTCACACGTGGGGAATAAAGTGGTGTGTGGTGTAATAACCACAAATCAGTAGACACACACAGAAAGTCGATTCACACATTCACTGGACGATCCGTCAGGAATAATGTGGAAAAGATAAATTTAACAAAACGAATCACCTGATGGTAAGCGATTGGAGCCACCAATGGAAACTCACAACTCCATTTGTACGTAGCATAATTATTTTAACATAACATGTCACAACGCTTATACAAAACTATCGAATTTCTGTTTTGCTCTTATTGGAAATCTGTGATTAGTTTAATTGGAATACAAATAAAGTTAACAAATTGAATTAATTAACGCTGGCATTTCCGCTCGAAGCATTCCGCGCGTGGAATAAATCATGCGTTATAATAATGATCATAGGCATTCTTTATTGTGTATCACAGCTATACACTAAATGCTCTTTTTTAGCTCTATGACTTTAGGAAATTCGTAGAAAAATTGTAGTATCCCCATACAAAATGAACAAGTCACGTGATCAAAGTTGTACGATTTTTTTATGAGAAATTCCAAAACTGATTTGTTTAAGGGTATGTTAATGTTAAACCAAGATACCTTGTTTTAGATACTCAGGCTTTACCTAGCATTTTACTGGTCAAAGACACACGTCATTCCTATCTGTTACATCAACAAACATACTCGTATATTCTGGTGCGAGGATCGAACCCACGACCTTAATTTCCAGCAGGCACTTTAAACCACTCCATCTAACTGGTCATCCATCAAACGCCCTACAAGGACGTAATATGAATAGGTTTTGCAATAATATACTCAACATAGTTCTATATGAGTATATGAGGTACGCCATAGATACGAGTAAAATGAAACGGGAAAAAAATGGGGGTCGGGAATGTCCAACGAGGGTCCTGTACGTATCTATAAACAGTTTGAAAATCGAATGTCGCAGTTTTCGCTTAACTTTTTTTAATTTAATTTTTAGATTTTTCGCCCACACGAGCAGGGATTGGCCATACTGTTATACTTACATGTTATACATGATTGGTACTCAACTTATTATACCTATAAATATAGACCAGTTCAGTTATTTTCCCTTATGTACTTCTAATTCTAAAAAACTTGCTACTCGGGTGCGCGTCCGGTACCCTCACTCACTCGGCGATATACAGCACAGGTGCTTCATTGGCGGCGACACTTTTAACGCGTTCACAGTAGTTAGGGTTTCTATGGTTTTTACGTGATATGTTAGATGAGCAGATCAACTGTGGAGTGAACACGAGTGGAAAACTCAAAACTTCCCCTTCACCCGATTGGGCGTCAAGTAGCTACCCTCACTTACTATGCGAAACAAAGCGTAGCCACTGCTTCACGCCAGTCTTCTGTGAGGCGGTGTACCCCAAGTTTCTATGAGGGAAAGTACCAACACTGAATGAGTACTTACATATGGCAGCAGCTCGTTGGGCGCCATCCCCGACACGATGATCAGGTACCGGATGATGACCTTCAGGTTGTTGGGCCAACACGCGCACAGCGTCGACCACAACTCTTCGATCTCCTTCGGGTGGTTGTCCGAGAACTGCGCAAACATCAAATCGTTTTGTTCAATCTATACTATTCATGAAGAGCCAGCGTCATAAATAAAGTAGCATCCAAGATGTGCAATTACTTAGTGATATTGAAGATATGCAATAATATCAAAACAAACAACGTAGCCACATTTAACACCGTGGTCAATCATATCGGAACTGTAAACGTCAATTAATATTTCTTTACTAATAACGGTTAGAATGCGCCAAATCAATTGTTCTGATATTTTGGACCACTGAATGCTTTGTTAAACGTTGGTTGAGCCGACATTACTGCAAACCGTGATCTATTTTGAATATTTGGACATCTTGGACGTAACTTTAAATATGATGCTGATTGTCCATTGCATAGTCAACGTCAGAGCTAATATAAACCGAGAAAGAGAAATACTGATTGGCATTATTCATGGCGTGGTCCCATAATAATATAAAAAGTCCGTGATTGTTTAACAATGGTATTGTGATCTAACAAGATATCATGCAAAGAATAAAAATAAGGGCAAGTTAACAAGTTATCTATAAAGTTAACTATTGACGCCATCGCAGTTTCGAACATTTATTTTTAGCTTGAACGCTTCCACAGGCGCTTATCGAAACTAGTATTTTACAATCTAATCTTAGTCCACTGAAAAGCTTACGATAGAATAACTGATAGAAAAATCATTGAACTACGACTTTTAAATCTATTCCCGGGTGAGTGGATAAATGCTTCCGACAATGAGGAAATCTATTTCAAAGTGCGAGAAAATCACATTACAGACAGCTTGGCAGATCTTTTACTCAAACTTTCGAGATTTAATCGCCCGTTTTGCGGCGGCGGTCGACGGCGCTTATAATGTTAGGTACGTCTATTGAATAGATGAATGAATATGAAATTTATAACGACACATAGACACATGGACAGACACTAAGTACAACAATATTAATAGGTATTACAATACCACACGGAAAATCTTAAAAATTTACAATAAATCATGCGCCGAAAGTTGTCGTCTGTTATTTAATAGCAAAATTAAATTTCGAGGATATTAATTTCAGTACTAGGTATGACTTTTACTAATCGTGAATAAATCGCCAAATAAGTAAGAATAGTTTAATAATTTAGAAAATTAGGAGCGAAAATTTATCAAGATCATTACGATAGAACTACGTGAGCTCTTCTGTTTCCAAATCAATACAGAAAAAACCTGTGTACCTAAGCCACTGCTTACCCTAACTGAATAAGACTGACTACATTATCTAAGTTCTTCGTGACTCTAAATGCCCCCCTAGTATCTGAGTCATAGCGTTGACAATTAATTATTATGTACTAACTTAAATATTATAACAACACAACAAAACGCAATATCTAATGATTGACAGGCACTCAAAAAGGGTAGGGTGCTTCAAATAGCCCCTTAAAATGCATAGCGAACTTCATTAATCAAAATAACTAATCCCAACCGGCAATCCAGTCAAAGGATTCCATTAAAACGAAGTGAGCTGACAGTTGCACCCTTATTTAGGGTTGCGCTAAGACCTAGGCAGCCCTAGATAATCACGGGCGGCTTATGTTACGCGCCCCTAACCCGCCTATGTGGATCTAGTCACCCTGGGTTATTTCTGTCAGCTCACATAACCATTGAGTTAGGTGATAAATGCACAGGCGAACTGTAACAAATGGATTCAAACATCACCGCCATTAAGGAAAATTCAATTTTAATATCAACGTTGCAAGTCTGAGTTATAAGAAACAAGCGGCCCGCGTTTCGGTATTTAATTTTGCGAAACTCTTCTGCTAAATGTATTAAGAAAGTTGGAATATTGTACTAATAGATGGCGCTATTAGTGTGTTAGTATTTTGCGGCACGTGTTTTGAGATATTTTCCATCTTCATAAGAAGCGTCTATCTTAAGTTCCTACACAGATCCATCGAGATAGTATGAATTATGAAAATTAGATTTTTCATAACGAATCTCAGTAAAACATGGTGGCTAAAGTTCTGTTTTAACTGCTTACACTCTGAGTGACTATCGTACGTAAACTGCCCCCAAAGCGGCATCGTATCTGTATGTACTTATAGAAGAAACATTATCCGTCTATTTTGCATGTTATTTGAAAAATATTTACTGGACCGCAAAGCTAAGGGACGAATCCTTGGTTATACCCGCTGTAGGTTGAATGGGATATGGCAAAATTCCCCCCGGTATACACGTGTTTACTAACACCGAGTAGTTGTTTGCAACAGGGAAAAAATATTCGAAAAATAATAGTTGAGTTGTAAGATGATGCCGACTTCGATGGTGCAGTGGATATTGTGCTTTGCCAAGAGCGGAATGGATCCGAGTTTGGCCCCGGTCGGGTTAATTAAGGAAACGAGACTTGTTCCGTGTTTTGGTTTGGTTGGTTGTTTCGGTTATATTTGTTTACTATTCAGACATCTTATTAGCTTGGCTGTCTCGGTGGCGTAGTGGACCACTAGCCCAGCTAGCACTAGGTTCGATCACCGGGTCAAAAAAAATACTTATACATATTTTTTTTCTATTAACAAATTCTCAGTTTCAGCTCAAAGTGTACAAGTTGGCGGTCTGTACTTCCATGCCTCGGAAAGGACATTAAACCTGGTCCTACACTTCAAATCACACAAGCGAATAGAGAGTGCACCTGTGTTTGGGCATACACTTATGCACTATAAATGTCCTGCATTGATGGCTGATAGTTGAGATTGGCCGACATAGCAAGCTATATCAAATATCAGTTAGGAGGACATTATTATTTCATAGTAATCGACTTTAGATAAGTATATATATATAGTAACCTAGAGAATCGTGTCGACATTTTTATTTTTTTATGTGATAGGTGGCAGACGAGCAGAAAGATCACCTGATGGCCCATAGACATCTGCAGCACCAGTGGAGTCGCAAGTGCGGTGATAACCTTTAACCCCCAACCCCCTTTCCCCCCGATTGGGTCTCCAGTGCCCTCAGTTACTCGACGAAACACTGCGCAGGCGCTGCTTCACGCCGTTCTGATCGGTCGGATGTGTATCAAAGCTTTTTGAATGTTTCAATTTTAAGCAGTTATAGGTATAATATAAAATAGAGTAAGAGAAACCACCAGCATAAATCTATTCGAAGGTGCACCAACTAGTGACGTCTTTCATAATTGGATGTCCCCACGACTGGTTGAAAGCCATCCTGCGGGTTATTTCGGCTTCGCAACTGATTGTGTTCACAGTTGACGGCCGGCCGTAATCTGGACGCGTTTCCCACCGTGTCCATTAGTTAATCCGCGCAAAGCCGGGAGCGTCAACATGCGAAGCCGATGCAACGAAATACGAGAATTCACTAGACGCCGGCGGGTAACTTCGTTCCACCCTATTGCATTTGGCTCTTACGTCAAGTTAATAGCTATGCGTTGTTTGGGGCCCAAAAATTAAATAGCGCGGCGAATCACCTTATTGATCTGGTATTTTTTAAGGGAAGGTGTTTTTATAAATTAGACACTATGTTCTTGGTGGAAAAAAATGAATATTTTTTCAATTGTGCTATATTTTCCAAAGTTTTGAACCCTTAAGAAGTTTCTAATACTTAAAGCGCCGTTAACTCTGTCAGCGACCATTGCACCTGCGACGAAAAGTCATCCGTTGCTTTTTTATGTGATAGGTGGCAGACGAGCAGACGGATCACCTGATGGTAAGCGATTGCCGCCTCCCATAATAGATACCTGCAACACCAGTAGAATCACAAGTGCGCTGCCAATCTTTAACCCTTTCCCTCCTATTTAAGCCTCCGGTATCCGTACTCAACGACGAAATACAACGCAGGCGCTGCTTCACGCCGGTTTTCCATGAGGCCGTATCACTCCGGTCGAGCCGGCTCTTACATTCCGAAACGTGTCTCACGTTTTGCTAGAACAATACGAAGATGGCATTGCCAACCGTAGCCAGGTAAGTAAGCAATAAATAACCGGGCCGCAGCAATGCGGAAGCACTAAGGGACCAGCATCCAGCCTAGACTGGCGTGCGCTTCATTCGATCTCATCAGAGGACGGTCGCACAAAGCGCCGCAGACGGCAACGTATCCAGTTTCACGAAATCTCACTGCGTTTAACGAGCGCCACCGTGGGTGATATTTTGATTAACGTACAGGATGTACAGTCAGCGCCATATATTTCATCCAAGATGTCCAAATACTTAGTGATATTTCGTGTAGGCGAGAGCTTGATCACCTGTTTAACAGGTATGATACTCATACCTATCACAGGCGTCAGTCTCATACAAACTTTAGCAGAGTAATATTCTTATTACTTATGTGCTAAGAAATTAAAGATGTGTGTGTTGAGAAAATAAAGATTTTATTATTGTTATTTTTTATTTTTTACGGTACGCGTTAATATCAACACACCCAACGTAACCAAATATAATAGAGCATTCAATGGTCAAAAATATCGGAAAAACTGTAAACGTCAATCACTGTTTCTTTCATAACGACGGTTTAAATGTGGCAAATCAATTGTTTCGATGATTGGGAGTAATATTTTTTCGTAAACGATGAAAATTTTGCAGGAATTTGCACTATCGGGTCCCCTTTTTTATAATTAAATAATAATGAGGAAATTGTAGCGACAAAAAATATTTGATCAGCGGATTATTGAAAAGGTACAAATAATAAGATTGTTTTATTAATTATCGTCAGAAGACCCAAAAGCCTTTTAAAAGGCATAAAACAATTCATTTTCTATTGTGTTTGCGGTTTGGGCATTACGACGTAAAGGTTTAAAAACTACAAAAAAAATCAAATACCACTACGAGTACTGTCACTCAAATGTACCTACGAGTAAAAATTTCAGCGATTTCTGCTTACATACGAACATGTAAGGCTTACTACGTAAGAGTGTACAATATACCTACAAGGGTAGCGTGGGTACACAAATCGCGCAAGGCCGCTCCGGGCGCACACAGGGCGCGCCAATCTCGCCCCGCGCCCAGGGCTGCTCGGCAAGGCTTCAGTTTAGACAGCAAATTACTTTTAAAGCGACAAACGATCAAGCGCGACACCTGTAGGTAAATAATCACCACCGCCTTTCATCTACAAGATCAGAGTGGTCGCGTTGCGTTGCCGGCATATTAGAAAGGAGTATGCTCTTCTCTTGAAGAGGCCTTAGTCGTGGCCTAATCTATAGAAATATATCTGCAAGAGGTTAGAAAACTTTTTTATATACTTTAGAGATTGATAGAGAAAAAATATATAGAATGATAACGATACATCTGTGAGATTCTATAAGCGTAATTTTTCCGTTGGACTAATACACAGTATGGTCCATAGAAAAGGTCACCTCGCAACTGCACGTTAGCTGAACTACAATTCTTTATCTATTTTTAAGATTTAATCTTGATTAAAATCGTCAGTCGCAGCTGTATTATTATGGAAAAGCCAATACCGCACCAAACGAGATAGCGCTGTCAGATTCCAATCAAAATATCAGGTCAAAGAGAGATTGATCAAGACCGAAATGAAATAAGAAAAAAAAGCAGTGGCAGCCCTGTACCTATCCTGTTACCTACTAGAGTAAAATATGACCTTCCACCGATGAAAATAGCCCCGAAACTCTATTGGCCACACGTCACGTGAAACGCGCGGTGATGCTTGCCTATGAAAGGGCTTCTGTGTGCAAACCAAACTGAGTATTTGTGTGTGGAATACAACCCTACCGTAGCCGTATCGGTGGTATAGCACGGGAGTGATGCCATAGGTAATGCCATAGGTGATTTCATATTGCTTCTTTGTTTAGGCCCGATTCGATCAATCATTATTCGAGAATAAATCTAGCGCGCTACGATTCGTAATACGTTTATTTTTATCCTCTAATATAATAATATATAATATATTCCGCCTGCTCGACTGCTACCTATCACATAAAAAAACGAGAAGCCCCTTGTTAGGTAATAATTTCCTTTTTAAATAAGGATTCTTTCGCTTTATTATTTGCTTTCGAAATGAAATAATGGCAAACTACCTTTATAATATGTAGTATCTAATATCTCTTAAGAATTAACTAGTGGCCCTGCTTTTACTTCGTTTCGGGACTTAGTTTTGTCCATTAGTTGTAATTTTGTCAATAAATAGCGGTGTTTCGACTTTGCGATTTACATATAAGGCTTTTGGTTGTCTATATCTCTTTACAAATAGTATAGATGAACCTATATTTATTTCAGGAACAACTAACCATCTCGTCTAGATTTTATATCGGTCTTACTCGTATTACTGTATGGTTTTCATACTTTTTCTTTGTTCAAACAGGAGAAAATATTTTTCCACGAATGGCCTCGCTATGAAACTGAAGAACAAAAGGCGTCAGGTGTCTGCGGTGATGTTCATAGCGTGCCTGCTTTCATGTCCAGGTTAAATATTAGTACATTTTTCCCATAATATTGGATACCTTTTATCCTAGCTCCAACTAATGGGGTGCATGTCAAATCCGCTTTTGTTATTGGAAAGCACTTCCATTATGTGCGTAAAAAATCTCATACAACATCACATACATTGACCTCCGTTAGTACCTACCTACTAAATAGCTTAAACTCTCACTAGAGCTCACAGCAATGGAATCAAAAATATCATAATCTATCAATATATAGGATAAATGAGGTGGAAGATTGCACACGCACACACACAAACTCGAGCGCAATAACTAGTTGCTGTTTCTTCATTAAAAAGGCAACCTAAATTCTTATTTTTTAAAATATGCATACTAAATTTGTAGATGGGTTATTCTTCGAGATTTAACAGATGTTACATGTATTGATTGATTGATCAAAATTTATGGCAGAACTCAAATCGAATACTTCTCCGAATTTGACATCAGAATCTTAATCTTAGGCGACGAACGTCTGATGAGTACGTAGGATATACAGGTCGAATGGCGCATTTTGTAGTGACATTGCCTCATGCGCTAAAGGTTGTGGGCCCGATCCCCACACTGGACAAACATTTGTGTGATGAACACTTATGTTTGTTCAGTTCTATAAATAAATAATAAATAAATAAATTGAGACAACATCACATACATTGTCCTGGCCCCAAACTAAGGTTTTCCCTTGTGCTATGGAAACCAGAAACAACGAGGGTACTACAAACACCCAGACCCAACACAAATATCTGTTTCATCAACAAACATTTGTGTTGATGCGGGAATCGAACCCGCGACCCTTACGTCTCAACCGGCGCTCAAACCATTGCGCTAAACGGGTCGTCAAGTCGTCAAGAGTTCTGGTTGTAATAAGTATGTACTTGTGTTCCTCTTTAATTTGTTACATAAGTGCTTAAGTTAACTCAGTACGGAGTTAGGTCATTGTATGAGATGTTGTGTGAATTTATTAAAAAAAAACCTTTCTATTGAGCCGTGCGGCTGTCAATAAGGTGCACCAGGTAGCAGCTGGATCCTAACGGTTTTACTGTACCTTTTATGCTAACATGTACACTCTGTAGCGTGCACCACAAGCTGCAGAGTCCCTATAGCATGGAGTGGTGGGTGCGAGAGGGACAGTCGGTACTCACCTTGGCGGTTATATAGAAAAGGTTGTTCAGCACCATTTCCGTGGCCTCCGCGGAGCCCAGCCCTTCCCGGCGCCCCCCGCGCCCCGCTTCTGCATAGTACTGCAAAGAAAATGCACCGTTATAGGCTTTCAGTCAAATAAAACCTCCGTGGCAACTATAAAAGTACTTACAAAAAAAATATACAACAAATGAATTAAACGTTATTACTTAGAAATACCTGTTATTCATAAAATATCCATCCAAAAGAGTAACTCAATGTTGGTTGGATCTTTTACGCATAACAGGATCCCTATGAGTGACTCGTCTAAAAGCGAACGGACTATGCGTATTTTTTTACTAAAAGTACGCTAACTCCAGTGATACCTGCTGCCCACAGAGGCGTAGCCTAATGGACGCCTATTCGTCACGTCATACACGCCCAGTGTACATCTACTGGCAGATTACATGCAGAACTACTCTGTTGACTGAGGGGTAATACCTACCGCACTGGCGTCGAAAAGAAACAAGAGTATTCAGAAATATAGAAACCCATACATAGATAGAGCGTGAATGTTTTATTTAACAGTATCCTGCGGTATTTCCGGACCGATAAGACCTGCAGACCTTCAAAAAACGAGCGTACTCCTTCTTAAAAGGTCGGCAGCGCACTTGCGACTCTTCTGATGTTACGGGTGTCTATAGGCGGCGGTAATGCTTACCATCAGGTGATCCGTCTCATGAAAAAAAAAGGAGGCTCAATTCGCAAAAGAGCGTTATTTGGCATGTAAGGAACTTTAAGCTTTTAATTAGTAAGGATTAGGTATTTCTACGATATTTTCGACATTCAAAATATCTGTAGCTGTAAGACTACTGATAATAGCGCTGTGCTGTGTGCTACTAATGATAGTAGATCACATTTTCAAACGATTTTAGTCTGGAATTGTGTATCTAAAAAAATATTTTACACTTATTTCTTGAAAAAAAAAACTTTGCGCTCCAACTTAATTCCCACAAATGACTAGACGTAGGACGTACGACACGATTTTCCGATTGCCGAAAAACGCGTACGAAGAGAAACGAATGAATGCGTCGGGTAGCGTGCAAACTTAAGCTGTTTGGGGTATTCTGAATCGTCCCCGTTTATGAAACTACTTCCCCGAAGACTGTATCTAGCTAAACTCTTAGTTCTTACTGAACTCGTAGAAACTTTCATGTTGCTTTGTATCGGCAGTAGTCTTACAGCTACAAGCAGTGAGACAGAAATAAGTATTCCCAAGTTGAACGACAAACGTAAAATGAATAAAAACATATTTCTTTCATGTTCATAACTTTTTTTTTTAATTACAAGACTGTGTGAAACTCTCACAGTGTGAACAGGGTGTTCGTTGTTTTAATATACATAGTGTATCGGTAAACATTTCCATCCCTTTCACTACCACTTCTGGGTGATTCTCCACGAGATGTAACTTTTGTGGCAGCTTTTAAATCCATATTCCTCCGACATTTATATCGGAACCTTAAAATCTACCGATAGTATAGAAATACGTAAGTATTAATTATATTTATCAGAGGAATACGGACTTAAAAACTGTTACGAAAGTTACATCTCGTGGAGAGTCACCCTTTTATAAACCATTCTAGACGACGTTTGTCCTACGACTTATAGAAAAGGAATATCGCAATATTTTATCTCTTTGTAGCTTTACATTAGACTATAACCTTAAAATATACATTTTTAAAATAACATTGAATTATGGGGAAGCTCTATAGGGGATTATTTTAAAAAGGGATTTAAAAATAATCTTCTTCGTAATAACCAATAATACCATCCCGTTTTATACTGAAAAAGATCAATGGCTAATAGGGTATTGGGAGCACAAAGAGCTTGTTATTACAGGCTCATATTCCAAGAAATGAATGAATAGTTAGCTATGATAATATAATATAATATTTTCATTATAATTTCATATATTGTACTTATCTCCCACAATGCATTCACTATATGTATACGAATACTCCAACAATAAAGACAGGAAAATACTTCAATATTTCATCCCAACATATTTCCATATTTGTACTTATTGTAACCAAATTAAGTGGGAGGGTCGCAAATTTCATTTTGTTTACGCGAAGAGCGGTGCTGGGGAACACGAGCCGCCGGGGATCGAGGCCCGGGGCGGGGGTCTTGCAGGGAGTACGTGGTACTGGGGGGGTCACGTAGTGGTGGTGGTACAAGGCTCTGTTTGGAGGTGAAAACTCACACACAGTATGCCTCTGGGCACTCTTAGAGTAGACTCGGAGAGAGTCGTGGGAGAGCCCGTTTCGGCATGAATAGGCTGGCTCGACCAGAAATACCATGGCCTAACAGAAGACCGGCGTGAAGCAGCGCCTACGCTGTGTTTCGGAGTGAGGGCACCAGAGGTCCAATTGGGGGAAATACATAGATATTGGATATTTTTGTTCGCTACAACGGAGTATATTCTGGCTGAACAAAGCGTCGGTCAGTCAGCGCCGAAGTGTCGTTGAAGGTGGAATTTGGTGCGGGACCGTCGAGTTCCTGCTGCAGCTACGTGGTGGTGCTGGTGGCGTCATCTGGTGGATGGTTGTGGGGTCTTCGTCTACGGGACTAGGTACTACGTGTTGCAGGAGTATATGGGCGGCGGCCACCGCTTACCATCAGGTAATCCGTCTGATCGTCTATATGTTTAGGCATACGCCCTGAATAAGTACCTCGATGTAGGAGAGCGGGTTGGCGGGCGGCACGTTGGGGTCCACCAGCTCGATGTTGACCAGCCAGGGCAGCAGGTACTGCAGCAGCAGCTGCCGCACCTCCGTCCGAGCCGTCTGGAAGCGCGCTGTTATTTCTGCAACAATATATTTTTAATATTATAATATCCTCGAGAATTAGCACCAAAATTGTAACATAACCGAAGAGGGATTGGGCACAGGACCGACGGCTTAATGTGCTCTCGCACGGGGCACGGGGGTACAAGACGGCCAACATCCGGACTTCGGACCGACACTGAAAATTTCTGAACAGAAAAACTCAGGTACAAATTTTTGGCCGACCCGACGTCAACCAATGTTTCTCTCTTAATGGTTTGTGCCAAATTAACGTTTACGTTCCGATATTTTGGACTACTGTAGATGCTCTGTTACACTTAGCTAGGTTAGCTGTTTTGCTATTAGTGCATCCCGCGTAAGTTACTAAGTTTTTGGACATCTTGGATGTAACTTTATATAATATATGATGCTGACAGACTTTACATTTATATCTCTGTTGTGTGTGCAATAAAAGTATATTCCTTCAAAAGCATGCGCATTTTATGTGGGAAGTCGTGGTGAATAGCATGAATTTATCACCTTATCAAATCTATGAGGGTATTCTGCTCGAGCGGCACTTGCACGCTAATGGCCAATTACTATGATTGTGCTATTTATACTATAATAGCGCGCTATTCGATTCGTCTTCGTAATAGGCTGTTATTAGTAACCAAAGCTCTTATCGTATGTATTTGGAAACGAACCCTGTTAAATGTGCATTGCTTTCCCCCACCCCCCGCCCCCTTCTCCTACGTATTTATTTCACACCCTCAGCCCCTTCAGAGGCTACATTGGTAATTATCATATAAAAAAACGTAGGAATGTATGTAATTTAGGCTTTATTAGCGTTCCAATTACTTAGGATACATAACAAATTAACAAAATAGTGTACAAGTGTACATTTTTAATTTGGCAACCTGTTAATTGATTTGCGACATTCTTATAACTAAATTTCAACTTTCCAAAAACGCTGGAATAGGTAATTTTTTGTCTTAACCTTTATAAATTACTAATTAAAAAAAACACAAAAAGTACATTGAAAATCGACTCTTTGTATGTGGCCATAGGAAACGACCGATAAAATATTATATTTTGAAATTAGCACATAATCTATTCTAATGTAAACTTTGTCATCATAACAGATTGTTGTCATCACGCCTATTCTAATAAGTTTGCTCAAAACTTTCATGTAAAAAAAGTAAGTTTTTCATTGCATTGTCTTTGGACAATCTGGCACCAAATGAGCGGACGGGATGTCTAAACGGCGCGCCATTAGTTAGTCTAGGGCTCGCGTGTTTATTGATTGCAATCACACACCACAGGTAGGCGTGATGCATGCCTCAGTGCAGACAGGATCTTCCCCAGTCCCATCCCGGGAGGCGTCACGGATACCCGCCGCCTTCACATCTCATTTTTTGGTGCGTTCCGCTGCATTATCTCCGCGCGGGAAAACTTTTAATCACCCTTTGTTTATTGAGTAATCGACTTAAATAAATAAAAACTTAAAAGTATACGGACTTTAATAAAAACTTGGACAGTTTCTACCGAGCGTAAGTGCTTTCCGTTAACTTTTGAACCCTTTTAACCCTTTAAGGGGTTGATTTTTAAAAAGTGTCTTATTTGACACTTTTTACTCCTTGGAGCATCAGTATCGAGTGACTTTAAACTTCGCAAAAGCTTTTTATCTTGAGGGACAGAGAAACGTTCTTACCAACAAGTTAATACGACCATTAAGTAACTTTACAAAGTAAATTTTCTTCGGCAGCGGAGCCTTCGAATCACAACACCTAGTACTAGTAGAATATACTACTACTACATACTAGTGAAGAGGTAAGTTACTTCTTGTATAAAAACGATTCTAGTGTATTCTATAGTTTTTAGAAGCGATGGAAATACTAAACATATTAATACTAACTTGTGCTCTATATAAAGAAGAAAGATGGTGATAGTACCTATTCTAACTTATGTTTCTACTTTCATCTTTCTGTATTTTATTTTTTCGTATAGGTACAAATATTTTCTAAATTTAAACTAACGTTTTCAAATAGAGCCTGAGTTTACAATGCTATTTGAGATTTGTAGTACAACTGTTATTCTCCCAACGTCATGGATTAGGAATGATTCGGCGGTAATCAGGCACCGGCTAACTGCCGTACTCAGAAACTTCAGTTTTCTTTTCTCTTTGTTATCACTTCAATAACATTAAATAGGTATTTAACTTAGCACAGTAAACTACTAAGGTTTATAATTATATACTAAGTTGCTATTAAGTTTACGCCGATCAACATTATTTTACGCAATTAAAAAGCTAAGAAAGTTAACTTTAATTGTCACTTAATATTTCTCTAAAATGCAAAGTAAAGCTCTTTTGTTTCGTTAGGTATAATTATTTCAGAATTAGTAAGTATTTTTTTAAGTAAACCAGCATTGTTTTTTATAAATCTTGCTAGTTATGATTAATAGCATGAAAAGTTCGTCATTTCGAAAATCTCAAAAATGTGAAAATAAATGTAATTATAAGATTTTTATACAGGTACATTTTAAATTTTACAATCCTCTCCAATTTGGTATTGATTTGATAACAATTTTTTCAAGAAAATTCATAGCAAACAGAAAAAAAAACCTTAAGATTGGCTATAATTGCACATTATTTTCCAAAAATAAGGAACACCAACTAACTTTGGAGATGTTATAGGTTGGGGAAAAAGTCTTTTCGCATTATAGTATGTATGAACTTGTAATAAAATGTCTTTGGCAATAGTAATATATATGTAGACAGACTATATGCAAAAAATAAGCATTTAACGATTATGTATTTGTAAAATTACAAAAAACAGACCGAGGAGGCGATGGCGGGATGAGCTCGACTCTTATAGCCCCAACTGGACCATAGTAGCCCAAAATCGAGAGAATTGGAGACAGGGTAAGGAGGCCTTTGCCCAGCAGTGGGACATGACGGGCTTTTAACAATATTAATGACCATACATCGCTTTTAATACCTACGACTTACTTGTTCCTGAAATTCACTCCTGTCGACCCAAAAACTTATTCATGCCGCAATGACTGTGGCCACAGAGGATAAGTTCGTGCGCCTTCTATACATAAGGTTATAAAGTTCCAATTTTAGCACGCACTTATAAACTTTATATTATATGAACGTTTACCATAACCTCGCCGGTGTGGGAAAACATCGAGAGGAAACCTGCATGATAGTATCTCAAGTGGATAATCATTTTTAAACGTGTAACAATTATATAGTTGGTGCATTTCTCCTGTCTAGGGGTAGCGAAATTCAGTCGGCAAATGCTGCAATTACCAGACTTGCGAAATAGGACACCAGAATATAACTACACTACCTAAAATTGCGAATCAAAGGATCGATTCGACTAATCTTCGTCCGAGGATAAATCTTGGTACAACGCTCCGTTAAAGATACTGCCGGATAATGATCGGTCGAATCGCAAACGGACAAACTAACTCTCAACAAAATGCGTTCCGTCTATGTCTTTCATCTGATTCTGAAAATAATAATATCTAAAACTTGTTTTCCGGTTATCAGACAACATAAGAAACAGAAATATAATATTTGAATACTATTCATCATCATCGTCATTTCAACAAATAGACGTTCACAGCTAAACAAAGGCCCCTATTATCTCCACACAGATGGCTCCTGTGCAACCCGCATCCAAAAATTTCCCGCAATAAATAAATCAACCAACCAACAACTAAATACCTGCTACCTAAAAACGTTCGTCCTACGAATATTTATCCAGAGAGACAAACGAAAACCCTGACCAATGCAGTATACGCCAGCGTCATCACATGCGACTTCGAGTGTGTTAACTTATCCGTCTCGACAGTCGATTAATACAGGGATCCAAATGTTTATGTCAATTATCTGTTAGAATACAGTAAGGAAGTTTGTTGAACGGCTTCGCCCTCAGCCGACACCGATACCGTCGGCGCGGGGCACTAATTAAAAGTTCATCGGATTCACTCAGCCACTCCAAATGCGGGGCTAGGTGCGTATAAGAAGGTCGGTTTACACGACTAGAGAGCTATATAACCAAGACAATATACCTACTTTATTAAATTTATCTAATAGTAAATGTCCAAGTTTATAGAGAAAACAAAAAGCAAAACGCGCAAGTGCGCAATGTCGACTCTCAGCTCCGTTTCGTTTATTTAATAAACGGGAATCGAATAAGGGATCTTTCTCGATTAGCAATAACATAGTCACAGCTTCATTGAGGCTGTCGCACAAGCAGGGGATCGGGATGGTCCAAAATAATTGATGTAAATTTTATCTTATAACGAAAATTAGGTTGCGAGATGGAGTCACTTGTTGTTGAAAAACATGGGAGTTGTCATGACAACGTACGCCCAATGAAATAAGATGAGGAACAAATCAACTCATTCAAAGAGATTACTCGTACCAATACTCATCTTTTGATAGACTTAACTATGCCATGTATCGACATTTAGTGCAGTCAGATATTGATCCGTGAGCTAGTCCGGCCATGGTTTCCTGTTTTTGTTTATATTTTTTATATTCCGCGTTATTGGAAAAAACATGGCTGGTTGCTCCGCCCGGGGGTCGGAATCCGCATCACAGAAAAACTGATTTTATAGGAACGGATGTGATGCCGTGTGCCATCGCGTCCGTTGTAATTACCACGCGGGATCGCTTTTTGCTTGCCTTTAGCGCAAACAATACCAATGAACTAATCTCTGACGCCGTCTGTATGTAGAACTAGAGTTCATCTGACAATAGCACTAAACTTTTTGTATCGCTATTCGCGAAAATCGGCGTGTTTATACACAAACTTAGTTTCTATCTACACATGAGGATTAAATATTTTATGTGAATATTTATCTCTTGCTTCGTTTAGTTGCCGTATCTAAAACAGCATTTGATTTCTAATCTACCTACATATTAATGATGCTAAACTTTTAAGTACAGTCTGCAGCAGAAGTCACTAAGACTCTCCAGGTATTCAATAATAGTTAACGTTTAAACTTTCAAAAAGTTATTGACTGTCAGGATAGTATTTACTTATGAGCGCTCAACGAGTCCATAATTTTTTCCCATTACCTACAACTAATTATTGTTGATGGTTTGACGAATTGAACGTCTACGAGACAATGACAACTTAGACGACAATATTTTTGTGACAATCGAAGTGTACTTATATGTTTTCTTCATACTCATAATCTCTAGATATACATTTAATTCCATAAAAAAGCGCAAGAAAAAAGTTATCCCAATATAGTATAAGTTTATTCATATTTGCGATTCCTCTGTTGTCTGCTATGTTTGACAGAATGTGTGTATGCGTACGTGGCTGATCGATCCAATTGTTGATTAATTATTTTCATATTTAAGATGTTGTATGAAGTTAATTAATGCGTAATTAATTAATCTCTCGGCCGTGCACGGAAACAAAACAAGTAAAGCAGTTGGCCTTATGAAAACAGCCCTTCCGATGTTATTGAAGAAAAATTGATGAGTTCCGAGATAATTCATCATGTCAGAACAAGATGGATCGACAGTCCCTTCAAAGTGGGCTCGATTAAATATTACAAGGGCAACTTAACCGCTTATACAATACTTGCAATTTCCCCTCCCCGCTATTTGGCGGATTGAGAATAATGTCATACACTTCCTTCCAATTCGTCCTTGAACTTCAGAGGTAACAGAAACCAATCAATACCAATCTGTCGCACTTTACTTATATAATAAACCACTAGAGGCCCGCTCTTACTATGTTTAGGAATTTCACATGTAACCAATAGATGGCATTAGGTGTTGATAAGATCGCGCAAGTGTGTCGTTTGTCGGATTACCTAAAAGTCTGGTCAGATCATCAAAATAAAAAGCAGTTCCGGTGAATATTCTAATTTGTAGGAATAGCATTTTTTTATTCATGTTACATATTATGAAGCCTACGTGATTGAAAATAATTACACATAGGTATTACACCCAGACACTGAACAAACACAAGTGTTCATCAAACGAATGTGTAATTGGAAGATTTCGGAGCAAAATCCTTGTGGCAGAACCAAATCAAGTGGCTAGGGATGAGAGTGGATAAAAAGGCAAGTGCTCAGCCTAAAATAGCTGCCTGTATGATCGCAAGCGGCAAGTGCACAGGCCCGGCACGCCACAGCCGCTCCAGCTTTGAGGCCCAATCAGAGCGGATTAACTGATTGGGAACCAACATTTCAGTATTCCAAATGTATTT
The DNA here is from genome assembly GCA_014851415.1 of Cnaphalocrocis medinalis. Classification (NCBI taxonomy): domain Eukaryota; kingdom Metazoa; phylum Arthropoda; class Insecta; order Lepidoptera; family Crambidae; genus Cnaphalocrocis; species Cnaphalocrocis medinalis. Next base: position 3,297,480 of record CM026273.1, on the reverse strand, counting down.
TATTTTATGATTCATTACGTTTTGTTCTCTAATAAGAGAGAAAAAGTCACAAAAGAGACCGCCGGTTTGAACTCGACTCGTTGGCAGTTTCTATTTGACAAAATAAAGCTAAAAGTTACGTAGTTCCGTGAACTGCCTGTTCCCATGTTGTGTGCGGGCGTTTCGGAGAACTTGAATGAAGCTGCCGCTCTCTCTCTCTCTAGTCGAGCGCACACAAAAGTGAAGTATCATCCTATAGGTATATCTACTGTATATGAAGGCAAAGGCATCCATAGTAATCAAGTCATCGTTACTATGATGAGATTAGGGTTTAACCTAACCTTACGCGGTTTGGTGATCATAAAACTATGTTCGAAAAATTCGAGAGCTACTTTTTTTTGCGCTACCCGGGAATCGAACCGAGATCACGTCCCGGTACAGTCAGCCACACATCAGGTTACCACAACCTGTCAAATTTCCTCAATTGATATTCAACCTAATGAGTATGACAGTAAGAATACTTTAACCGCTAGTAACGGAGCGTTTACACAAGAGTGCGCAATTAAATTAAAACCGGGCAAGCAAAGAAACATTTAATTTCCCTCTTGCCACACCGATGTGCGGGCAAAAGCTCAAAGATGTTACGAGTAATTTTATTGAAAGAATATTTGGTATTGCCGCCATGTTTGCGGCGGGTTTTAGTTTAATTTGCTAGAATTTAGTTGCTTTATACCACATTTACTGCACTTTGTGTGATAAATGTTTGCTTTTAACGTCTCTGGAAGAAGACGAGAGAACGTCAGAAATAAATTAATTCACTAATGGTTCTAATATGTCTTGACATATAATAACATTGCGTAGTGAATGTATCAAAGGATTGTAATAATTGCCTCCTACACCGAACGCGTGAGACAACTCGCAGCGTATTCATCCCTTCTAGAAAGGATATCTGATCTGATCCTCTCTGTTCCAAATTGCAATGCCTTCTACCTAGAAGGCATACGCACCTGAGTATGTTCTCTTGGTAATCTCATGTTACCTGTAGTCATAATGTATTGGACAGATAAATGAGGTATTATAACACAGAATGCGGAAATTATCACCTGCGGGCGCGGATTATCTCCAGCCCGTGAAGTATTGAAATCCAGCCAGAGCCTCGAATGAACCCTTCGCTTTACGTTTATTTTAATAACTACATACTACCCCCTCCCGGTGCCACATAGGCCCCCCATTAAAACTTACGCGATGTAATCGACTCTCAGCGTCATCTATTGCTACTTGTCTAAGGTAATGACAGCCAGAGCGGGGTTCTAGATGATTAATAAAATACTATCATTATAGGAAACAAATCATTAAAAAGCGAACTGCTCAACACTGATCGAGAACCTATTGCAAAATACATGATCAAATGTTCGGTACCGCATTTCTGTGAAACAAATTTTACATCAAACAAGGATTTCTGCGAATCAATTCGTACCAATAGCTGAATGTAGTTTCAAGTTAAAGCTTTATCAATATTTCTATGAATCAATACTGCTTCTAACGGACGTAAAACACAAACATGTTTGTATATTCGCTTTGGTTGTACGCCATTGACAATGTTAACTGTTCCGTATCAAATATGAATTCAATGAGGAGTTTTCTTAATGACATTAGTCAGTTGGTTTCTCTAAAGCAAAGGTTAATAGCCGATTTAATTTATCATTTTTAAAGTACGAGCAAATACGGGTCCTATAACGAGAAAAGTGAAGCAATAAATTATTACGTTTTACCTTTTAATTTACGATACCGTGAAATGAGTATTGAATTTAAAATACGCTGTGAGATGTGCCACTCACAATGTATGGTTACGTATCTATGTGTGCATGTGCACCCTTCACGCCAGTCCGAATCTCCCTTACCCCTATTTAAGGGATAGTGTACAATCGGGAACAATTTTGGTGAACCACCGTAATGGCGAAGTTGTGTGGCAGCCATAGACATAGGACGCCGCTCTGCTAAACCACCAATAAAGCGCGGGAAAACGAAGACGCCATCTTGAGGACACTGCTTTTGTCAAAAAGAGATAGATGGTGATTCTGAGATTAAATAAATGAATATCGACTATTAATATATTTGTGCCTCATTGAGCGCTTTTAACAAAATACTATCATGACTGTCAAAAACTTTGAAAGTTGAAAATGTTACGAAACTATTTATTATTACGGGGGTATTTTATATTATAGCCGGTCGGTCGCTTTTACTAAAAAATCCAACAATCGTTGCCAAAATTACCTACTGTTCACTAATAACTTAACTAGTAAGAAGCAACCGAGCCGACAGCAATTATTTCGTGCAGATAGTGACTTCTGCAGCTGATTGTCCGTACACTGTTAATTGAATATAACTGGATTTCAGTTTCAAATTTCGTTTAGTCTCGGCTGCAGTTGAATTATCAATTATGCAGTATTAAGCTCATAGACAGGGAATCCAAGGGTTCCTTTGATAGACAGCTAATTACCAGGTCCGGATTACGGGCAAACGTTCAGTACTCGTTAAGTGAGAGAGCACCCCACGTTTTGCTGTGTGTCAATATTAATTGATACTGGATGGTTACAAAGTTACGCGTATTATTGAAGGAATAGACTCTAAAATTGTCTGTACACGTTGTTCTAATGCAATAATTGGAGGTGGTACGTTGTATGGTGCGATTAAAAGTAAATGAATAGGCTAATACGTTCCAGAGTACTTTTATATATGGTTACGTTCAAAGCTATCGCTTCGGAACCCTATATTTTGTAAATTGTGTTTACCTTCGAAACTTTACCATTTAGCTTTTTTAGTATTCTCACGTCAAAATCACTCAGAGCACGAGATTCAATGGCTCCTCAATACACTTAAAATGATTTTAAAAGGATTTCCTATTATTCAACAAAAAAAAACATTTATTTCCACTTCAATGAATTATTATCTGTTTCTTTTTGTGTGTCCATAAAATGGGGCATTGGTCTTTTAGCAGGGCGACATCTCAAGCTTAAGAAATAAACACACAGACGCAGACGTCAATCCTATAAAGCTACCTTTTACTTTTGTGTCGTTGCTTAAAACTACATCAAAGTTAAAAGCACTTCTAGACTGAAAGCGCACACTTATCATATGAATTTTGCACTTAAATATTAAAGAAAACAGTTACTGCCATAAGTGCCTTATAAATAGTTTAACAAAACTTTCATAGCATTTGCGGTCTTTCCATAGCTTCCAAAGAGAAACCGTTCAACCCGCGTGTACGCGAGCTTAGGTTCAAAAGTTGATTTTAAAGGAAATAATAAATTTACTTTACTCTGTTAACCTCACATCATAAACCAAAAGGGGTGTGATTCTCGCTCGTTCGACACTAAGTCGAATTCAATTAACAGTGTACGGACAATCAGCAGCAGAAGTCACTATCGGCACGAAATAATTGCTGTTGGCTCGGTTGATTCTTACTAGTTAAGTTATTAGTGAACAGTAGTTAATTTTGGCAACGACTGTCGGTAAAAGCGATAAATATTTTGATTGCCACTTTCAACTTTAAAAAAGTTTTTGACAGTCATGTTAGTATTTACCTAAAAGCGCTTAAGGAGCTATACGAATGAAACTAGCGCCGCCAACCTATTTACACTGATTGTGGCAAAAATACGACATTTTTTAAGAAAGCAAAACATTACAGACTTAGATAAAAGTATGTAAATTGAATTTTTCAAGATGCAATACAATATATAAAACACGCGACAAGTAACGTCGAAGATGCAAGAATCGCCCTCGAGATTTTCTCCTGGCACAACTTGAGCTTTAATAAATAATTCCATTTGGTGACTCCCTCAATACTCAATATTTGATTTTATGTTATGGTTTTAGTATCTACATCTCAGAGCTTAGCTGGTTAGGGTTTTAAGAATGTTAAGGGTGGGCATGTGCCCAAGAAGGAGTAGACAGCGGGAATATGCCTACAAAACACTCAGTGACAGTTTATTAGCTGTTAAAAATGAACATATCAATCGCAAAAAACTAACCAAACCACAGATATTTCATCCGCACCGTTCCCTTTAATAAAACTTTTGATTACATAAAAAATATCGATGAATGTACAATGGCGAACCTCAGTCACGCGTCAAAACAACCGCACTTTTAATTTACTGGCGTATTTGTAAGGTTTTCACTGCAATATATTCGTTGGTAGGATATTATGCAGGGTGGAAAAAAAATGTTTTGGAAAGAGTAACAACCGAGTTTCTTTGGTAGTGTATAGCACTTAAAAGTAAATAAAGAGAACCTATTTTTTTATGAAAATTTGATATTATGGTTTGGGTAATCTTACAGGACACATGAGTATATTTTTACCTAGTTAGATTCCCAAAAAATGCAGTTTTACTTATTTAAACAAAAAATAATAATTTACGTAACTTAAGGATTTCAGGCCGTTTTCGTCCAGGAGGCTTATAACGAAACGTACCGAATAAGGATATACCTGTCACATTCAAACAAAAGCACGCATAGCGCGTGTGAATGGGAGGGGAACTCTGATCCGGTTGTAACGTGCACTTCAAATTAGGTCCTTAGGGCCCAATGTTATTTCCAACCTGTGTAAGAATCACACGTTGGGCGCCAACATAATAGAGTGGGGTGACTATTGTGGTGGGGTGACTATTGTGACAGCAAATCGCAAATCGATCTATGATGTTATCTGTCTCATGTCGTAGGTCTGAGAGGGAAATGTCAAAACGTACAAAAATAGTACAATTATAAGATTTAATCCTGCCTGAACTTTGAAAAGTTAGTCAGAATAGTTATTGCTACCATGTTGTACCTCGTTTTTGAGTTTCCGATGTTTTGGCTCTGTTGCAATTTACACCGTGACCATGGTGTATGATTGTGACTATGAAAGTTTAAAACAATACAATTCCAATTTGAAGTAACAAACTAAATATACTATAACGTAACTTTTAACCGTGAGACTTTTTGCTATAATATAAATTGTGCAATTAATGCACCGTCAGCGAATGTAAGCTATCTGTCACTGCGTTAAATTTCCAAGTCCATATGTCATTATTGACATTCATGTGCCGAGTTTTCTGAGTGACATTTCTGTGCTTCTAGGTACTGCCTGAGTGAACGGAGCGGGGGAACAGTAACAGGGAAGCGGTGCATCTGTCGCCGGTAAGTTATTTATGTAACATTAATAAAAAATCTATTGGATATTACCGTCCAACCCGTAACATGGCGTCTTCTCTTTCCCACGCTTTGTAGGTTTTTTAGTAGAGCGGCAAGTCTATGGTATTGTCACACGAATGCACAAAGCCAGAATTTAAAACCTCTTATGATATTATTGCGGTAGGGAAGCTGCAGCGAAGCAGCCGCGACGTTTGCTCTTTTGGGCTATTTTTGATCTTCGGCTGATAGGAAAACGGGAAGCGTCTTTGAATCTCGGGAGTGTTAATCGTAGCTAAGTGATTTCAAAGCCGTGCGCCGTCTCTTTTGATGTTATTGTCCTGTTAGAAATGTTATTAAAGTGGACAACAATAAGTTTATAACCTGGGAAAAATAGTATAGAGCTGAAAATTGGTACAGACGATAAATACACTGTTATAAATGAAATGTCAAATAGACTTAACTTTTAAAACCGAAGAATATGTATAAAGATGTAGAGCTACTCACGCTTTTGATTTAACATATGTCATTACTTTATGATGTTCAAACCAGAGCAATTCAATATTTGCCTGCATTTTTTAGTACAACTTTTATGTGTGCTCCTCCATGTATCAAAATATGCGAAGTGCCATTTGGTCACTTGATATGTCTCTCGCTCTCACCTGAGAACATGGGCATGGTGAGCTCGGGGTGCAGCTGCGACAGCTGCCGCGACAGGTACAGCTGCGACCGGCAGTACGTGGTGCACAGCAGCGCGTCCAGCGTGCCGCGACCCTTCTCCGAACCTGCGGGCAACGAGACACACATTAACATCATGATGCTACAAAATAAGTTCACTACATTTTCTTTACTATCAAGTTGACATTGGCAGTATCGACTGCCTTCGCACGACGACGCATAGCAGCCATTAAAAAAACCTATACTGTCTATAAAGAGGTCTCTAAACAACGACAAGGTAAAAGCCTTGTCGTTATCTAAAGAAATTTACCTTTGAGAAATAAATCGGAAAAGTGAACTTGCGCGATGTAATCTACACCCAAAGCTATCTATTTGGTACATAAAGAAATTATTGTCAAGAAACTAAGCAAGAGAGAAACTAGTTATTTTTAAATTTCTACAGATAACTCCAAGGCGTATAAGTAAACCGGTAAGATGAAACACTTGCGCGCTTTGATCTATACCCAGCGCCGTCAATGGATACAAATTAGAACTAATTACATTTAGCATAAAAATAACAGAGTTTATGGCCACTATTATAGTATATAGGAGGTCTTCAACGGGGCCCACAAAAGAGTCTACCTCTTGTTCTGATAGCTGTATGTATACATACTTGTTTGTCGAAAAACTAGAGCTTTTGACTGAAAGGCGTCCTAGCTGACCATTTACACAGAAGGAATTTGGCTATTGAGCCCCATAAAAGTCAGAAAGAGATATTCTTAACGCATTGCTGACAAAAGTTGTTGAATCGTTTTAAAAAATCTCTCTTGAAGTACATACATCCTTATTAGGCATCTAAATTTACCAGAACTGTCCAAAGATTCATTATGTAAGGCTTTCCATCTAATTATAATTTTACTTTAGGGAAGCAATACAAATTACACAAAATAATTACAAGCTAAGAAATTTTAAGGGCGGTAAAATATAATTAGACCTTAAAAGAAAATCTTAATTGGGTTCTAATGCAAACTTTAATGGCTATTTTTTTTAAAACCAGGTATTTCGATGACACAATTTTTTATTGCACATTAATAAAATACAGCAAGACAAAGACGGTCTTAACGTTCAAAGCTAAATTTTCTAGATAATTTTCAACAGTCAACTGAACGGAGGCACTACTCATGAAAGCCCCAATTGGTCTAGTGGTTTGAGTTCCGGGCCATAATCTTGGGGTCCCGGGTTCGACTCCCGGGTCGAGCAAAAGAAAGTGTCGAATTTTTCCAACATAGCTCGGGTTCTTCGTGATCACCAATCCGCATTATGCAAGCGTGGTGATTAAGCCTAATCCCATCATATTAGCGATGACTTGATTTCTATGATGGAGGCCTCTGCCCTGCCGTGGGACAGTCTAGGTCCAGGTTGAGGTTGATACTGTTCATGAAACACAAGCACAAACATTAGGGTTGTATTTTCATTACCTTAATCCTCGTGTTCCGATGGGACACTAACATGAATACCCTAAAATTAGTGTTCGATGTCTATTTTAATCTTCATAATCCGCTTACCACACAATATGAATCAGATTTCCATCCCCATATTTAAAATGGTTGCAACCTATTAATACTGGCGCAAATATGTCGTTTCAGATCATTTTTACAGTTCATTACCCACACTTCGTTAAATATTCGTGCATCAAAATTTTCTACGAGCTTCAATGGCGCGTGAATTTGTTTTTGCACATATTAATAGGAATGTTTTACATCGATGCTATTCAATTTGATATTGCAGTCTGACCACAATGTAGCTCATGCTACACAGGACGTATAGGTTATAAATAATATTAAACAAGTAAGAGATATATAAAGATTATTATTATAATTTAAGTATTCAGATTAAAGTCTTCTTCTTCTTCAACAGCATCTATTTGCCCACTGCTAATCATATGCCTCTCCAATTTCTCTCCACTTTCGTCTGTCGTTCGTCTCCCTGGACCACACTGCTCCAGTTGGAACCTTGATATCGTCGGGCGACCTGGTAGTTTGTGGCTGCGATGCGTATGCTGTGATGTCCTACAACTAAGACAGTATTAAAAGCAGGACGCTTTTATGGGTTAAATTCATTGGCATACTTTTCATAACTGATCTTTTTGGACATCTTATTAAATAAATAATCTTTGACTTGCTTTTGTACTAAGTTCAACGACTCAAGAAACAGCTGTTTAATATTTTAATAAATGATAATATAGTAGCCCTAAAGCTATATGGCTCCAGGTGAAAGGTTGAACTAATGCGGTTTCCTTACAAGTGTCGGTGTTGATTAAAACATTTTCTCATAGAAAAAAAATGTACAACACCCCCCTGTCAATACCACTGAGATAGCCTCTGATCGAAGTATATCCTCTTCTAGTCTAGTAATTATGAAATATAGAGATTAACATCAATCAAACTGTCAGGTTTTGTGAAGCAGCTGTTTTAAAAGTTGGTTAAGCATTAATTTTATTCTAAACACCAAACTTATTTTTTCATTCTCTTAACATTTTTTTCTCACCAGGAATGATATTATAAAGTCTGTTTTTTTTGTTTCTGTTCTTTAATACTACTTTTTGAAGGCGAGTTTTCGTAACCTGGAATACATTATGACTCGTCGCAAAGGAACTCTCGTCCCGTCCGTGACATAACTCACTATTTGTCACCGTAAGCTCTGTTGAATACAGTGCGACAAATCTTTTTTGGCGGAAAAATTACATTATCAGGTTGCCGATGTACTGAAAATGTATAAGAAGGCAATGTGACTTCCATTTTTTACTAAAAGCAAAAATTAAACATGTGCATTGTAATGCCAATCGATGTTGTTGTATCGTTTCAGTGTAATTAGGTCCCAGGCGTCGCTTCCTAGCAACATTATTTAAGAACATAATTAACAGCAGAGCCTCTTCTGCTTCTGGTTTTCAATCGTGTAGGTTGGTTAGTATAAAGTAATAGGTATTAATTGGATAATATTGAATCCTTAAGTTTGTATTTCAATACATTTTTTGTAAAAATCCAGTATCGCCAAGTTGTTTATTAGTTAATAAGTCTGAATAAATAGAATCTTAGTAAACAGACAAAAATCTAAAATTTTAAGAATACGGTTGATTCGAAAAAGTTTTTTTATTTTAAAAACAAGAAAATATATAGAGAGGGGTATGCTCAAATGACGGCTAATACTATTTGTATAAGTCGGAGGGTCACTTCATAAAGAAGAAGAAGTAAAAAAAAATACCTCAGAAATTCGGTAATTTGGTATAAACAATGAATGCGTAGGCTGACCTTTGAAGGGCGGAAGTGCGATAAGCGAGTTGCGATATCGTTAGGCTCCTCACCCGCGCGGGCGCAGGAAGTTAAGTTGTCTAATAGTCAGTGAAATTAACAGTTTGTCTTTTGAAGTTATACCGATGTTTGACGTAAACTTTCATTGAGCCCCAAATGAAGATTCAGACAGAACTCAAATAAATTCTTAATACCTCTCAGTCGACGTCAACTGCGGTTAAATACGAGTACGTAATTCAGTTAATTAGTATGATTTTTTTTAAAGTTGACCTAGTTGCCAATACTAAGTGCCCTGTGGCTAGGGGCGTTAAGAATACTGCCAAGGTATTCCCAGCCTGTCGTAAGAGGCGACTAATCGGGCTTTCAGAGTACGTGAGCATACCCACTACTGGGAAGTGGCTTGCTCAGTATCATAACTCCACGAGGGAGAATCCTACGGGGTGTTCTGGTAGGTCGTGTATCTAAAAGGGCTGCATAGCGCCAAACAATTTGGCGTCGAGTGGCGAGCGCGATTAGCGGTGCGGTCCAGTCTCGGCTGAGGGGTTTCCGACCGCGATTGAGCTGAGGTGGACACCCCCGGGGTTTTGGTTAAGGTTAGAGCCACACACCACCTTGTACCCTACATGTGACGAACAAATATAGGATCGTGATTTAAGCGTGCTTCAAGCTACAGAGCGACAAAATCGGAATGGCACGTTCAGATGAAAAGGTATTTTTTTAACACAACATTATAACAATCTCCTCAATTCACAAGAAATAATATTAGAATTTTCATACTGTGACTTAAAGCTCACCTAATTAAAATACGGAAGTTAACCCCTTTTAAAGTAATTAGCCGAGTTACTTTGGAATTCCAAGCAAAGGTCCGACCGGAACTGCGCGCCCGCACGAACCAAGACTAATCCTAGAACTACAACTAAGTTTCGAATTTGCGAAAAGTCACTCGGAAACTTCGCGTCACGAAACATCACATTCAACTCTGGAGTCAAACTTCCAAATGAATATCTGTGGTTTAAACTGCAAGGACAAACAAAATCCGCAAAGATCTTATCGACACTCTGACTTGTATTTGCTTTAACTAGAGATAACATTAAATGTTTAAGGGCGATAAAGTTTTTCCCAGTTGATGATGATTCGGGATTGGGAAGTCCGGGATTTCGCAAGTTGAAGTCAGGGTGAGCAGACTCAATAGATACTTTGTTTATTCTTTTGTTCCTGTTAATCTCATATTTGGATCTCACGGCCGCACAATCAGGCGGTGTGTGGTCACCTTAACTGTCCTTTATATAAAAAGAGTAAAAATCATACGTGTATCCGTACTAGCCTATTTACTGCTTTTTACATTTATAAGCATAGTCGCTTAAAAACGATACTCAAGCGTTGACGATGCCGCTCCTTCGATAGAGTAGCATAGTTTTATTTGAAAGTTGCAAGCAGGCACTCACTGCATGTAAAACAGTTAATATAACGGCGCTGCGTAGACGGCAGCACATTTTTTTTCTATTATTATACAAGTATACCCTCTATGAACTGCATCGTCGTATCGTGATATTAAGCATAGCAAAAGGAAGAGGTCATAAGACGGCTTCGTACTCGGCGAAGATCAAACGGGCGCGGCGCGCGCGCTGAATCGGAATGATTTTCAGTTGTGAGTTTTCCATAAATCAATGTAGAGGTAGGTACATCAGGTGACAGTGAAGTGAGGAGCAGTGAGTAGTTCTATTAGGTGACTGTATTTTCATGATATCTATAGGAATAGCTGATATTAACTATACAGCATTTAGGAATTCCTTAGAAATTGCGAACCATGAAAAGCCGGCTACTGGTAGCAGAAAACTTCTATCATCTAAATTATATCGTTTTCGTATGGGGACGTCACTTGATTTTAAATATTACTTTGCTAGTCTGTTTTCACTTCGTTTTGAGACCTAGCTTAAATCAACGGATGGCTCTGGGATTCGATGAAATCGCGCATGTATTTTATTATTTTGGTTCACTTATAAAACTTGAAGTTGACTATGCGTTTAACTTCTACAAATAGTAAAGATAGCGGGCAATTGTGTAAACCGCATAGCTGAATGTAAACGATTTCCGCCGCCCATGGTTAAGTACACTAATAAGTATACAACCTCATTCAAATATGAACCTTATAGTCCTGGCATAAGAGTCCAGGTGTTTACTTTTTACTGTCGGCGACTGGCCTAAAGTGGAGTAACAAGTGCGTTGCCATTAACTAAATCAGAATATACATTCTGGCTACATGCTGACTTTGTTTTGTTTTTACAACATGCTCGCTATACTGTGGGTACGGTCCCGAGGATGTAGGGGTGCGCAATGGCTTGTGCGAATGCCGATCCAGTGGCGTGTGACAGCATCGTGTAGCACATCCTTATGAGAGATAATTTATTATTTCCATAAATATGCCCTACAAGAGGAAATAGCTTGTGTCTACAAAAATGCTCAAGCATAAATACGTCTGAAAAAGATATAATTTATTTCGCCACATGGACTTAGTTTTATTGTGGTAAAAACACTGTGAACTAGTTTACGTATACTATACTACGTATAGTTTAGAACCTGGTTTAGAATGAAAATTCTGTTGTCTATTTAGAAACATTAGAACTGTTGAAAGGTTGATAAGTATGGAGGATGATGATCATAAAGAAGATTTAGAATTGACATGGGTACACCATAGTAACACTTTATATTAAAACATACATAGTAATTAGGCACGGAAGGGCTACTACAAGGGCCTGATAGGTTATCGGAGACATTTCTTGTATAGGGTTTATCCGATATCTTCTATCTGTACTATTTTTAAAGATACAACTTCTATAGACAACGATAAGGCTTATAGGTAACCGAAAATACGACACGCTAGCGCGATGTAATCGACTCCCAGCGACATCTATTGGTTAAGTTTGAAGCTAAACTATCCATTGTGTTTCATAAAGATCACTAGAATTTAAACTTATAAATCAAAATGGTCAATAAGGTGCAGACGATGTAGGTCACCAACAACTGTGTTTCTGTGTTTTTAATATGTTGTGTGTACTTGGTGTGTTTGCAAGAAACTTTTTGCCTCGCTCGACAAAACCACTAACAAAACTGTGGAAAGAACTATTTATTGCCCGCAGGGTCCGGTCCGGGTATTTATGTTTTGAAGTCTCCAGTTGATTCTTTAGTGATTCGTTTGAAAGATTTTTATTGGACTGTTAATATTGATGGTGTTTTTAACATACTCATAAACAAGAAGATATTATCTATAACATATTTCATTTATTTATTTCTAGTAAACTTTACAGCATAACAAAGTGTACGTCAAGTATGTAAAAATAAAATTCTTCCCATTTAAACAGTTAATCATATTAAAATTAATTTATTATTGTGATAAAACTTGTCAGTTTAGTATTTAAGGTACGTCTAAATGAACCAACTGGGCTTTTGGCCTACGATAGAACGAGCCTCCATCCAAGTCGGTCACGCGCCACCTCCCTCCAGTCACCCGCCTGGCGTACCCACAAATATTTTACTCTTCAGCGGTACCTTGGTGTGGTAAAACTAGTCTGAGTTGGAATTTCCAAATGAAGATATAATGCGTAGCTAGCGTACTAATGTCAGCGTTTCACATACACCTGCGGCTATTGTTTAAACTAGCGGTACCAAAAGGCAGTAGCCGGGACAAACAAGTGAAACCTATCGCACATCGCCCTAAGCCCTCTGTTTGCAACGCCACACGTATCCTACAAATTGCTTTATCGTGTCCAGCATTGTTTGGCTTCCCTATAAAGCGGTGCAATCTAGCTCCTAACCTATATATTAGATAGACATGTCAAGTGACTGGAACGCAAGCTTTCATTACTAGTCTTACGTACAAATTAGAAATGGATTTCTAAAACTCCTGATGGTCCAAGCGTAACCTGCTGATTTGTAACAATGAGAACATAAGTAGGTACTGGTCGCATCCAAAGGTGACAAACTCAACTAATTTGCTTGTCATTGTTTTAACTTAACCAATATTTGGTTTGTTGAGTTTAAATTATAAAAAGGTAATGTTAGGTAGGTATGACCTTGCCCAACTAAAAGAACTTGAAATTCTTGGGCGACTTTTAGGCGAGTTGCCACAAAAGCACCTCTGGGCACCGAAGCGACGGTTCCGGATGTCACCGAGAATGACACGCTGGGAATGAAATCTGGCCCAGTTTCTACGTTTTATTTTATCAATGCGGCTGTCGGTTAACACGGATTGATTGTCCCTATGAACGCGTCCCGTGAAAAGGAAAATTCTTACGCAGATTAAATTTCCTTTCAGACATTTGAAATGGTTGAATAAAAGGCAGCCTTTCACAAAACAAAATTTACGTGACTCATTGAATAATCCTTGTACAGTGTTAAATAGATATTTTTTATGAAAAAATCCCAAAGATAATCTCGCATACTTTCTTATCCTTTAAATCATTTCCGAAACAACAAAAGCACGGACCAAGAGGCCGTGGACTAATAAAATATGTTATCTAAGTATTACGTTTTACCTTCTCCCAGAAATTAAACTTATCCGTTCGTTAAAAGTACACACGTCAGCAAAGATTTCTGTCAAAATAGCGTAACATTAACGCGTAGATATGTACACAGATACGCGTATAACGTATCACGCGTACACAGGGCACTATCCGGTCCATAGTGAAACATTTCGCCGCAATACAACCCCGTCACGTGCAGACATAATCAATCCTTGCAGCTTTGTCAATACATCGCGCGAGTACTGTAATTACTGTTCGAGGCCCAATATTTCTATATTGTTTCCGATTTCGGTACGCGCGACACGTAGGGGGCGACCCTGCTTCATAACCTATGTTTGTTGCACTCTTATTATGAATGCGTAAAGTTCAATTTTAAACTGGAACGCGAAAATCATGTTAGTTTTATAGGTTCACATGTACAATCCGACTGACATCCACTACTTGCTTACTGCATTGAACGACTAATCATATTTGCAAATTTTAGTTTCAAAACTTCCCCTCTCTTGTTTGAAGTCCCTGTCTCTTGATATGAGCATAAAAAAAAATTAATACATCCATTTATCGAAAAATATAGGCTTCAACAGGCAAAAAATAACTCAGGGTTACTCTTTCAGAGTTATTTTTTGTATTATCTTAAATAAAATGTTAGTCATAGAAGAACAAATCATAAATGGGCCGGCTCGACCGGAGTGATACGGGTTCACAGAAGACCAGTCTGAAGCAGCGCCCGCGCTGTATTTCGTCCAGTGGGTGAGATTACCGGAAACCCATGTAAAGGAGATGCAGCGGCAGCACATTTGTGACTCTACTGGGGTTGTGTGTCTATTGGCGGCGGCAATAGCTTACTATCAGGTGATCCGTATGCTCGTCTGCCACTAATAAAAAAATCAATATAATACCTATCATAAAAGTTTTTTAAGGTTTATTGTAATTATTACATATCAAATCCGCCATCATTTCTAGCTGTCTCTCACACCCAAGATAGATTTACCACTCTACTCCTTCCCGTGGGATTAGGAGGTGGTGTTACTTATCGACATAATAGAAAATATTAATATGCGGGTCATATACATATGTATGATACGGCACCTGCTCTTAGTGTATGAATTATAGATTAATTTGCGAATCTGAGGAAGTGCCTCGAAAGCTAGCTTTACATATCGCAATACTGAGATATACGAGTATTGACTTGTTGCTTCGTACTTGGAGACCTATTTTTGAATTGTCGTCTCACTAAAAAATGTGTGACTCGCATGATTTTTGACATCCGCATTTTTGAATCATTCGAAAACGAGCGATTTGCAACGAGTGGTGGTAAAACCACTCGTTTCCGCTAGGCGAGTATACGCATTTACGTCAAATCACACGTCAAATATTAACGAGTTAACAAACATACTTTGACAAGATTGGCGACACACTAAGCGAGTGATTTCAAAAATAGGGAAAATTATTAATCATGCGACTTACGAGATGACGTGACTTGAAAAACGAGTAAGTTTTGTTTGGACGAAGCGAAAATTCAAAAATAGGTTTTCTGGTTTTATTATGGTTCGATATACCCGTAGTCGAAAATTTTATGTTAGTATTGCAATTTAGCAACCAGAAAAGCAATTAATTTAGAACACATATTTAATTATTTTTGTAACTTTGCCCAAGTCTGAATCGGCTATACGAGTATTCTGCGTAGCCAGTGAATCTACTACGGACTACACGTGTTCGTGTGACTACGAGTGTTACGTGCTACGAGAATCATACCCGTAGCTCGTAGCACTCGTAGTCGCATGCACGTAGAATAAAAATAGGTAGATATAATACGAACTGGAGGTTCGCCGTGAAATATACGTTCAGTTCTCTCTTTTATAAGGAAAAATATCAATAAACTGTATTTCAACGAACTTCTAAGTAATTAATTGGCAAACAATATTAGTACATAAAGCTTGCTCTATAACGAGAAAATATTACGACGGCCTGTAAACTTTTTGGAACACAAAGTTTTCGTAAACTATGTCATAATTAATTATAAATAAGTTCCGAGATTTGTTTGAAGATGATCTTATTGCTTTTAGAATAATGGTTATTATCAGGTTTGTGAGGGACAATTTCTACCCGAACTGCTTATTAGTAAAGTCTTTATTAGCAGGGTAGCCACCAAGTAAATTGTAATTTATATTAAATAGTTGCTTTATCATGGCGACCTCATGTTTATTTCATGATATTTTTTATATTCACGAATTCAGATACGTAAATAAGTTTATGTTGACTAAATATTGAATAGTTCAGTTATCATTAGTTAATACGCATAGTTGTATTATAACTACAGTTGAATATTCATGTCACCAACTCCTAAGCGGCAAACATCAAATTAACCTCTTAACAATAATACTCTTTGGGCGAATGAATCCATTAAGTATGACAAATGCGAACAATTCACGAGTAACTATTAACAGTTTCATAACTAAGATTTTATCATTAATAAGTTAAATGGTGCCAAACTTATATATTGCCATTTGGGACACATTAATTCACACAGTTTCAAATTACTATGACAGTCAAAAGATGTTAAAATTACTTCTTATATACTCGAACTTGTAACACATCTTAAAAAAAAACTATACTAAAAAAAGTTGGATAATAATAACTTGAAATAGATTGAAACGGATAACAATGCGACCTTAATCAAGTATAATTGGCCGAAGATGAAATTAAACTTTGAACATAGTAAGGTCAATACCTTGTCACTTTGCCAAGTCATATTTAAAAAAAAATTGGCTTCATTACTCCCCCCCTCTGTCAAGATTACACAACTTATCCCAGTCTCCGCAACTACATTTCAAAACCTAGAAAAAACGAATCAGTGTAACAGGTTTGTTTCGGCGGCTTGTGAAATATGCACAAAGGGCAGTTGCATATTGACTGGCGCATTGTAAAGACGTGCATGCGAAGCGTTACAAACGCCATTACCTCCTCGCCGGAATAGAGAACGCTTTGACACCGATCCGCGCGACGAGCGATAAAAGGGTTTCAAAGTTTTGAAACAGGTACAATTTTACTACAAGCTTGTAAAAGCAGTTTTAGTAGGCAGACGAGCATGCGGCCCATCTGATGGTAAATGGTAACCGCCGCTCATAGACAACAACAATGCCGAGGCACAGTCATGCCGCTGCCTACCGTGACGTACATACACTTATACTACTCGTACTTACTGCGATGGCTTGATGACCTAAAATGTATCTTGGCCCCGACATAATACCACTGGTCTCGATAATTTGCGGTCTCACGCCAGTCGCTAATTTGCAACCACCAAAACGAATAGGTACAACTTTACTAAAAACTAAGAGATGTTAAAATTGCAACTAGGAAAAGTTAGTGACGAATTGAATGCACACTTGAGAGTAATACTTGCCATTCGGTGACACTAGTTCATTTTCTAAGCTTTCTTTCAAAGTAACTACAAGTGCATAATGATACCGTATTGATTTTTTGACGTGTTATATTACACATACAACACTTATTTCAATAAGCAAAGGAGCTATTAATACTACCAGTCCATATATTCAGAGTAGGTATGTAATGAAATGCCAAAAAAGGCTCCCATACAATATTTCCATAGAAAAGGGTTATTGTAATATTAATGATAACGGAACAGAACCCTTGCCGGACTTGCACTAGGCCGGTAACTTTTATTTTTCAGCGTGATGTAACAAGTTTCGTGTTCTAAAAAAAGGCGTTGAGGCGTAATTTTTGCACGTAAGTGTATTATACTCACGTTCAAATAAATAG
Source organism: Cnaphalocrocis medinalis (assembly GCA_014851415.1). Lineage (NCBI taxonomy): Eukaryota > Metazoa > Arthropoda > Insecta > Lepidoptera > Crambidae > Cnaphalocrocis > Cnaphalocrocis medinalis. The sequence goes on along the minus strand of CM026273.1, from coordinate 3,280,070 downwards.
GCGCTTTCACCTGCGCGTTGCGGGTTTCATCTCGCTTGTTGCGTTCTCATTTATAAAACAGAAGTAGGGCAGAAAATCCCACGGTGCGGTGATACCTGCAGTTTCTTATAGTTTGTTTAATATAGCCTAATACGCTTGATATAACAATTGGCAAACCATCGTTACAAACACAGTGCAATGGCGACTTTTGGGGGAGGCCTATGCCCAGCAGTGGGACAACATAGGCTAAATAAAAAAAGCTTGATACTTAAGATAGCAGGTCACCCACTAGAAAGGTTATAATTTGAGAAAATTTAAAGGAATTGATATTACATACCAGATATCACAGGTATCAAGCAAAGTCGTGGGAAGTATAGTGAATATATACCACTTACTAACATCGATACACCCGTTTTTAAGTATTAATTAGTGCACCTACTTAAAACTTACGATATCTCTAGGTTCTTGACAATATTGTGACTCGGAAATTAAACTATTGTATTGAAATGCTTTAAACACTTCCGTGTAGGTATACTACCAGTTCGTCTCTAATGTCTAGCAAAGATTTTATAGTACTTGTAGCTAATTTGCAAGCATTAAGTTATTAATAAGAACATTAAGGGGCCGCCTGCTAAAGCATCCTCTAATACAATTATGAAGAATATTACGTAACGAAGAGGTAATAATCCGCTCCAATGGAAGGCAATCAATGTAAAACCCCATTTATAGAAGATTAATAAAGCACTCGAGAACTTGATTTATTATCTTAACGTAACTCGGAGCGAAAAGGATCAGATGGAAAAAGGGCATCAATTAAGGCTAATAAGAGTGTGTTTATTCTTAATGTTTCAAATGCAATTCCAGTCGGCGGTTGCAGGGCCGCCGGAGGAACTCGCTGCGAAAGCCCCTTAATTGAATGAGGGGAGGATATCCTAAGCGCAGACAATCACTCCGCCGGGATCGCCGTAAAAATATTAGGAAAACGCTTTTTAATTAGCTAAGCGTTATTGGGAGCAAATACCGTCTAATATGGCTAGCAGGAGAAGCTAACCAGAGCGGCCCCTAAGGAAGTAGTATAGGCAACTGCAAAAAGATGTATTCACTTTTACGTAACATGTCACAATACCATTAGAATTTGGTCATTGTTTAGGGTAGTTTATTGGCAGGTCTTAAGAATACTAAATATCATCGTTAATAACAGTCCCCGAACTTTTTCTATTTGATATTGATTTTGGATATCAGAAAAAATAGGGAGTCATTAAAAACTTGTTCATATTAGGTAAGTAAGCAAATTGAAAATTGAAAAAGAATCTTAAGGAACTCGACACGATATCATGACGGTACATAACAAGTGTAGCATACACATCGAGACATGTTGATTACTCTTGTAGGCAAGAATTAAATCTGTATTAGATGCGCTTTTAGTGAACAGTGAAGGCAATTTTGGATTCATAAAGCAAGGACCTTTGTACAAGTTTATTGCCAACAATATGCAAAGGCTGTCTTGACAATTCATTGGACCCAAAAACAAAATTTTTTTCGAACACAATCCGGATATTTTTCTTCTTCTAAACTTCGATGTTGTAATCACGGCATCGTTTGGCGTATGAGAAAGGGCCACTAGAAAATTTTACGCCATCAGCCAAATTGTGCTAGTTTCATAGATGATTAATTACATCCTACTAATAAAAACGCGAAAATTGTGAGGATGTCTGTGTTTATTACATGCAAACATTACTGAATGGATTTTAAATAAGACATCACAATAATAGCTTACATATCAGAATAAGATAAATTAAAATAATAATAATAAATCCACACAACATCACATACGAGTACATTTTCTGGTCCCAAACTAAGGTTATTTCTTGTGCTATGGAGACCAGAAACAAGGAACCACAAACACCTAGATCCAACATAAATATCTGACTATCAACAAACATTTATGTTGGTGCGGAAATCGAACCCGCGACCCTTAAATCTCAACCGGCGCTCAAACAATTGCGCTAAACGGGTCGTCATAATACAAAATAATATAAAAGGCTTACAAAAAATTCATAAAGACATATTATACCACTATTATTATAAACGTAAAAGTTTGAGAGTATGGATGGAAGGACGGATGTTTGCTCCTCTTTTACACAAAAACTATCGATTGGATTTTAATGAAACCTTACAATAATATAGCTTATACATCAGAATAACACATAGGCTACAATTTATAAAAATATAAGTATTGGGTGGATTGTCCAACTACACGAGAAGTCGCGAGCGGCCGCTAGTGTTATACATTATCCAAAATATACGCGGGGTGAAACCGTGGGGAGCGGCTACTTATAATTGAAAGTACGTGGGACCGGAAAATACCGACTAAAATTGTAAAGTACGGTGGCCAGCACATCAAGTTACTACAATCTGTCAAATTTTTTCAATCGAACCTCACTTTTATGTCAAACGTGTTTGGTTCAATATCAACTGAGGAAATTTGACAGATTGTAGTAACTTGATGTGCTGGCCACTGTACATAAATTTAGGAACGACCAATGTACCTACAAATATTACTAGTTACACAAATGAAATAACTTAGTTCGCGCAATCTATGAGGTTTATCCTGGAAACAGGGGACCGAATCGTGGGATAAGCTTCGGGTTCACACGTATTAATTAATTACTAGAGGTTTTATACAGGGAGTTGAGGATTATTTAAAAGTAGACTATCGGTAACTACCCATTCAAAATGTTCTTTACGGACCTAACTTGAATAAAAACTGTTGCCTATTCCGAGTATACGACATGGAATGCCTTTGAAAATTCAACATGTATTTTTTAGCTTGCATACAACAACAATTCAAACAACCGCTCATGCTGATGTGGATGTTAATATCATATTATTATAAGGGATTTTCCTGTTATACTTAAACCGTGAGAGAGCCACGCTTCGGCATAAATGGGCCGGCTCGACCGGATTGATACCACGGCCTCACAGAAGACGCAGCGCCTGCGCTGTGTTCCGTCGAGTGAGTGAGGATATCGGAGGGGAAAGGGGGTAAAAGGTTGGCAGCGCACTTATGACTCTACTGGTGTTGCAAGTGTCTGTGGGCGGCGGCAATCGCTTGCCATCAGGTGATCTGTTTGCTTATCTGCCACCGATCATATAAAAAATAATTACTTTCATTACAATCTCTCCATATTATAACCATCAGTCAAACTTTATCTGTAAATTTAAAACTCGTAGCATCGTAGCTTTTTCGTAGTCTTGCTACGAGAAATATAATTTTACGTAGCGCACAAGTCTAAGATGAATCGCAGTAATGAAAAGTTGTTTACGCAGTTATTTACTAAATTATTATCTAATACTTATCCCTGCAGGGCTTCCACTTAGGATTTCTAGGAATGAATCTGGAATGGGAGGGGTATATAATTAAGAGTGGGGAGTAAAGTTTGTCTGTGTGAGTTAGTGGGCGTCTATGTGCATGGTATGCGGATGCACTTTGCTGTTTATGTGCGCGAAAAAGGGAAGGAGAAAGGGGCGTTCCCGTATGCAAAAAAAGCGCAGGTGGGGTATAAATGCAGACCCGCGCAGGTCCTCCCCACAGTCGGCAGCAGGTCGGCGCGGCGAGCGGTCGCCGCGTCATGTACGATCCACCCCTAAACTCATCGAACCTTACTTTATACGATAGTTTCTCCGAAAGCAACTTTACATACGGGAACCAAAGTTTGATCGACTACATCGCGGATCAAGTGGCGGAGTTCCTCAACATTTACTACACGCCGCCGCTGGTCATACTAGGCTCCATCGGCAATCTAGTCTCAGTGTTTGTGTTCTACAGCAGCAAACTTCGCCAGCAGTCCACCAGCCAGTATCTGTCAGCGCTCGCGCTCTCCGACACACTATTCCTGTTCCAACTGCTGTTCCCATGGCTGAAGGCGGTGCAAATCAACGGTTTATTCCACCACCAAGGATTTTGTCAAGTTTTTGTTTACATATCTTATGTGACTTGTTGCTTGAGCGCATGGCTGGTGGTGGCGTTCACTGTGGAGCGTTTCGTGGCGGTGCTGTACCCGCTGCGGCGGAACGCGGTGTGCACGGTGACGCGCGCGCGGCACGTGATCGGCTCCATCGCCGCGGCCGCGCTGCTGCTGAACCTGCCCGTGCTGTGGTTCGTGATGCCGCAGCCCAATGACTGCAACATCGACGTCACGTACCTGGACCACGCGGAGCGGTTCAACGCGGTGGACACGGCGGTGTCCTTCACAATACCGCTGGCGGTGATCATAATTCTGAACACATGGATTATGATAGGAGTGTGGAAGCTGGAGCGGACGCGGCATCTGCTCATTAAGGGAGAGAGGCCGGCGGGGCCGGTGGGCGCGCGGCGGCGCGCGCGCGTGGTGGGCTGCCAGCGCTCGCAGCAGCGGGTGACGCGGATGCTGCTGATCGTGTCGACGGTGTTCGTGGTGCTGAACCTGCCGGCGTACGCCATCCGCATCCTGGCTTACGCGGTCGACTGGGTGAGTACTCTACTCCGTGCATATGATTCTAACTTTTTTAGGACAAGTGCAAGTCTTAATGCCTTACTAGCCATAGGTACTCTAGATACGAGCTGCGCGTTAATCAGTTGCATTAGCGAAGATTTTTTTATTTAAATTTTGTTACCTATGCGAATGTTTATGTTTATTCAACAAGTATTATTATTATGATTTAAAGAATAACATTATTATTATAAATGAACAGTATTGTTTTCTGTTATGGCTAACATTTATTTCGCGAGCCTATTTAAATATACTTTAATATTGGCAAATACTTATTTATGGATTTAAAATGTTAAATACGTATTACATAATTTTATTAAAATATATTGTTGAAACTGAGTATCATTTTGATCGCACACCCGTCACAAATACTGATCGGTTTTCACTGTTCGGTTTGCCGAAGGCGGTCCCGCAGGACGACCTCAAGGAGAAACACCCCAGTAAATTATCAAAGTTGATAACATTAAAATTACTTATTAATACGGTACACGATTCTTTTAAAACTCCAAATTCTGGTTCCTTTAACAAGATAATAAAAATTCGTAAAGAAGAAAGATAACGTAAACGAACAACTCGCGAAAATTCTGCATACCGAATAAGATGAATTTTGACGGTCGGATTTAATTCTACAAACAGTTGACACAAAGTCATAATAAGCTTCTACCTCTTTGTTTTAGCGTTATTACATTACAGCGCACCAGCATCATCTAGGTCAACATAATTACTTTTAATAGTGTTTTACTGGTTCACTTTTGCGATATAATTTGACAGACACCATCCAGACTATGTACACTAATGTTCATTACAAGAATTTGTCCAGAGCAGAAATCGAACCACGTAACCCATGGAATTTTCCCAAATAAAAGCGACACCAGGTTACTTAATTTGCCGACTAAACTTCCTTTAGGCACATATTTTTTTATCCGAAAGAAAAATCTAGCAACGCGCCCACTCCGTGTCTGGAGATAAAATGCTATTTTAAAATTTATCGCTATGTTTTTGAAGCTATTCAGATCCTTGATTAATATTCAGATAACAGGAGGTCGGACAGGTACCTGTTACTGAATTAGGAAACTAGAGAAATTACATTCATCGAAATTTAATCTAGAAATATTAAAAACCTAAGAACATTAAAAGTTTTTTTTCCATCTCGTTTGTTCGGTCGCACGTCTACTAATAGAATGCTCATGGTTGGTCGATGGAGACATGATGAGGGCTTGATTCGGGAAGTCGCAAATGGTACACCGTGTGTCAGATTCAGATAAAATTATTTGAGCTCCCATGAATACAAAGCACGGGGTGAGAGCGACCCGAACACGTCAGGGACGGTCGGAAACGAGTGAATTTGTTCCCATACTGGATTACATTTATCACTATGAACTTGGGAATAACTTTCGATCTGTATCAAAATATATTTATGAGCCTCGATGACCAACGTAAGTACCGGGCCGTGATTCGGGGTCGGTTCGAGAAAAAAGTATGTTTTGAATTTCGAACATAGCTCGGGTTTGTGATCACTAATCCGCATTAGGCAAGCGTCGTGATTAAGCCTAGTCTCATCATAGTAGCGATGCCTTGATTTCTATGATGGAGGCCATTTTCCTGTTGTGGGACAGTATATAGGCCTGATACTTTTTTATATTTATGAGAATGGGGATAAAATACCTGTCATCGTTGCGGTAACTTTTGCCGAAATGGAAGATAAATAAATCGTCACATTACATCCACTCGGGGAGCAGAAGGCACGTGATTCCACACCGCACACTCACGCCATCTCCCTCCACCGGGAATAACTTTTTCTCGAAGTAGAACACAAATTATGATTGACTGAACGATTCCTATCCTATATTTGGGATTGGCGGATTTCATATTTTGAGCCAAATTGTTTTGCTTGGTAACTAAATTGAAACGATGTGAAGATTAAGTACATTTACCGCTTAATACTACCGCTGGTCATTGGGACTTAAAAAGTTCTCGGGCGAGTGAATTTGGAGGGCGAATTATGTGAATTAGATTTGAAATCCTTCAACAATGCATACATGTATATTACGTATCAGAGATCGAATTAAAGTATCCCTTTTAATGTTAATATCGCATAAGATAGCTAAAAAAATATTATTATTCATAACATTCCCTAAAAAAATAAATTTGAAGATGTCGTCTCATAGTATGACATCGCAGGGAACAAGCATTGCGTCAACAACTACTGAACAGCTCACTTCGCTTCGAAGTAAACAATCTACGCGTATAGTGCGGGTGCCGCAGACAAAATGTACACTACTCGCGGTTCCGCGCCCGCAAACAAATCGCTCGGCGCTGTCTTAACCTCCAATAAGGCATAGGGAAAATAGATGACACCTGATTTTGAACCAAATTTATCATGATATAAGATCGAAAACCAATGAAATTTTACGTTGACTTATGACCTATTACTATTAGAGGGATAAGTCAGAAGGATGCTGCGACTGCATAAACTTATTTTTGTCGCTTCGACCAACATTTTCTTTTGTCCAGCCGAATCTAAGGAGGAGGAGACGGATGCTATGCGACAACTCGACATAAGCACTTCTTTGAAGAAATTGACACTGATATATATTTAAAGAAACTCTAAATACAATACACAACTTCTTTTGGGCTAGCGTATACATATTTTGTCTAATGCTGGTTTTGTATGATTAAACACACGTAACAAATAAAAACCTACCAGACCATTTTTAAGCAAGTATGATGTTGAAATTAAACACGAAAAACACTAAAGGACTTCTTTCTTAGAAAAAAAATTATACGAGAGCGATACATTCCACCGAGTTTGGAAAGCTTTTCCTCACACATCGCCAGCTAAAAATAGCCTAATCCAAATACGATTAGCCCGGGAAGGGTGCATGCAGCTGTATTAGATACTTTCTGGCTATGCTGTCTTTGTTTACTTCGGGGATAAACGATGATATTATTTCCTTATACTTTGACATCATCACCATCATCTTTATTAGTATACTTGACGCAGAGACGCATATGGTTTTTGATTGGTTGTTAGTTTCGATAATAGTAGTGATACATATTTTTGCCTACCTTATTCAGCAAGTGCAGGAGAAAGAAATCATTTATGTATAGGTACGTAAATGCTCTTCAAACACAAAAGACTAGCTAAATCACTTATTAAGCAAACTTTGACAAGTCTCAAAAGTGTCACTCCAAACTCGAGACTCACACATTAAGCTACTCAAGTGGAGACTTATCAAAACAAACAAATAAACAGATTCGCTTTGTTTGTATTGAGTTTCACAAACAAATTAGTTACACAAGGACTTGAAGGCGACATTTCCAATAAAGGAGAGAAAACTAACCTGATCACTAGCAGACAGTATTCTTCAACCCGATACGTCAGTATCGAGTGAAACAATCTCCGACTCAAACGATTGAGCGGGCGAAGACAACGGGCGAAAGTGGCACGTTGTTTTAAATCACGGGCATATACAAATACTAGACAGCGCCCGCAGCGTATGCTCACGCAATTTTTATCCATGCATTTAATTGTGCATTTATTACACCCTCAAGGGGTTTTAACTAGACCTAGAGCTCTATGTTCGCTGTTGGCGGAAACATACTTTTCATTTTCATTTTTCACTTCAAACCGTCAAACCTTGAAACATAAAGTGAATTTTTCACACTTACCGAACAGCTCAAGTAAAATTTAAATTAATATTCCGTACGCATTTCACGTCTCAAGTTCACAACTACGGAATCGATATTACTCGAGGGGTTTTGGAAATGGATGGAAATATAAAATAGTTAATAGCGACTTCACAACTGAGCATCATGTGCCTCAGTAGATTAGAGTTTGGTATTTCGCGTACCTCTAAGAATAACCTTGTCAGGTCTTGGATTAAGAAGAAGCGAGGGTACACACGGGGTAATAACTCGTTACGTATAGTATTTTCATGCTAACACATTTTTAATTTTGTGATCCTCTGCTGTCTGTTATTTGTAACACAAGTGCTTAACGGAGTCATATGAGATGTTGTGTGAATTCCATTCTCTCTCAACTTAGTCAGTAATTCCTGAGTACGTCCGAAGCTGTCACTTTCTCAGGGTCCGCTTAAACAGATTCACTGAATAATGGTTACATGTTTCAGAAACTATCCGACACTTGCAGGTTTCGTCACGATGTTTTCCCTCACCGCTGATATGAAAAATTATAAAAATACGCTCATACATTTGAAAAAATCCAGAGAACGAGTCACCATACAAACAATTCTAGTTTTAGGGACCATGAAAGTTTAAAACAATACATTAGGGCTTATTCAGACTTCACACGAGTTATTCTTTCGTTAGCGTACTATATTCATTCGTTAGCGTTTTATAATTAAATTATTTATTAGAATAAACACAACCCTGTCGGTCTATATCGCTTGTAGGGATAGTTTGTTGCAGGCGACCATGGGGTGGAGGAAAAGTACAACTAATTTAAAAGTGATAAGGCAGTGCTAGTCAGTTGGTGAGTTAAGGTCAGCTGATTAACTCAATCACTAAATCAATAGATCATTATATCTGTATCTGTGTGTAGCTTAAATAAGTAATGATAAGGGTAGCTGTTTTTTATATACGCAAGTCTACGGCGGGAAAAGCCAGAGATAGATTAAGTTGAGAGTAAGTTAATTAAATCGAAAGAAAAAGCAAGTCAGGCCGCGAGGAAATTCCCACAAAGGATTCTGATTTTATTTTCTGCGGCGATTGGCATCAGGCGTAGGTCTGCGCCTGGCTGGCTCGAGTGGCCGGTGTTTAGTTCAGTGGCGCCTTCGGCCGGGCGTTTATCACGCCGCCCTCTAGGGTCCGGGATTCGAGTAACTTAATTTTGCAAACCCTCGGAAAGGCGAGGAATACTTTGCGAACACCATCTCTGTTAAATCGGTCCTGTTAAGTGGAAATCGAAAAGCGATCACGAGGGTTCAACGATTTTTGTAGTGGCCAGATTGTTTTAAGTTCATTTTACTATTAGCTCAAAGAGTTGTTTAGATTTGGCGTAGCCAAGTAACTAATGATAATAATACCGAGAAATAACACAATTTTTAATTAGTTTAAAGGTTTTTAAAGGATATTGAAGATACTGCCAAGTCAGATTGTAGTAATGAAATTTAAAGTGTTATTTCAATAACGCATTTCATTTTATTTTTTCTAAAATCGTCTATTTCTACTGCAAAAGTAACTATGTCTTCACATATTACTACATATTTTATTTATTAGATATAGGCATTTTGTTAAAGATTTTTTAACGTTACGTGAAATGAAAATCAGCCGCCAGATGGCCACATGTGACCTATTTCGTAAACCGTCTTAAGATAGAGCAGCCTTGACTCCAAAGTTCGTAAAAAAGTATGTTCTTGAAGTACGAAGAATTTGCTTTTAAAACTTTTGTGATAAGTTCCTTCAGACGACAGTGACCTAACAATCCAACCTATATGTATACCGGCAATATTAGTCAGTCAGTCACTTCTGAGGCTCTCATGATGTGTTGTGAAATAAGTTTTAGCGAGTTAGATCATCAAAGTGAGCAACGAAATCTGCTGTTTCACGCATAAAAAGCGAGACTTTTTGTTGGAAAAGGCATTGTTTTTTAGCGCAGTCGTTGATCAAGCCTGCTAAAATCGCGGGTGAATCAGATGATAACCGCGTATAGCGAAATGGAATTCACGAATGAATTTACGTTTCTGTCCTTTACACGCACTGTGCGTCTCTTGTGTCCGCACGCGATACGTATATTCTCATGCGTTATGGGACGGTTTCGTGGTACACACCAGGGATGCTTTTTTTGTTCACCATCAGGTGAGATAGAGCCCATTTTGTTACGATAAAAAACGAGCAGTCGTTAAGTACCCACTTTTTTCTTTCCACGATTAATTACCACTTCAATCCAAGGCTTAAAAAAGGCTTAGGCGATTTTATTAGCCTTGCGTTCGAAACCTACTTTGAGATGGATGAACTAATACGGAATTAATTGTTTGTCCTTTTAAAAGCTGGAATGTGTTACGGCTCCTTTTAAATTAGAGGGAGGGTTAATGAGAATTCCAGTTACCTGATAGAGGGATAGCTGAATCTAATAAATTTTAATAAAAGCTTGTTTATTATAATCAAAAAGCATCCTAAGTTTTCGGTCTCTATTAGCACATTCCAATGATTTCCTTTTTTTTTACAAATAATATCAAAAGAGTCAAGAACGTACCAAATACAAAATTAAAAAGATAGAAAAATAGATCAAGCCATGTATTAATTTTTGATGAAACGAGTATTGACGTCGGTTGACTTTTGGAGAAGGTAAAAGTCGAGAACGTTGATTATTTTTTTACTTTCAAAAGGTGTATTGAGTCTTGTGGTCAGGGCATCAAAGGAGATTTTGTAAGAGCTTATTTTTCGTTTGATGGGTGTCAATAAGCGGTCGTCATTTAACACAAAAGAGATACGTGACTTGTATCTTCTTTCATATTTTATCACTTCGGGTGATGGCGGAAAAGGGAAGCGCTCGACATTCGGACACCTCAGTCACTAGAGCATAATATATTTTCCGTCCATCTGTTCGTTGTATTTCCTTATTTTGTAAAAGGAACTTGGTGACTGGAGACGTCACCGGGCAGGCGACGTAACTCATTTAGGGGGTTATTATCGGACCTTCCGCCGATTCTGGACACGATTGAATTAGCATAAAACGAGAATCTTATTCAAATACTAAGTGAACTTTTGTTCTAGTGCTAATATTTGACAAAATGCTAAGAGGCAGATGCTTACACCTCTCATCAAAAGGACATAAAAACAAGCGCTATTAGACTTGGACAAATCACCGTCAAACAAAGAAGGTTTATAACCCTTAAGTAATAATCATTAAAATATTACATCCAGGTAATAGGTACTTTATGTGACTATCACATTAGGGATAGCAAAACACGTGGCTAGGAGAATTTTTAATATTCAGTCCAACAATTCTGTAAGGGTAGGAAAATAGACCAATGCGCTGGACGCAGTGAAAGGCTTTTAAACACAGCAACCGCGGGCGTAGCAGGGGGACCTCGGTGGGTGGGTGGAGGCCAGTCCATATAAGCATCAACGGCACTGATATAAAATCAAACGGCGAAAATGAAATTGGAAGTTCATAAACTAGAAGAGTTAAGTGAGGAGAAAAATTATAACTTTTAATGATTTGATGGGCGCTGCTCTACAAAGAAAGGTTAAAACTCTCGTTTTAGTGTCACAAGTTTTTTCTGGCGAACGCTCGATCGGCTACAAGGAAACTCATTAAGCTTTACGTCACATTGTCGTTTGCACGGAGCGGCCCAGGGGGAGGAGGAAGGGGGGGGGGGGGAGGGGGCTGGTGTCCAATATTCGGGCACTGATGGACGTTCCGATCACAACATTTAAACAGATACAACAATCACGCTAAAACAGGAAATTAATAACGGAAATTCTTGAAATTCAATACCGTTTCATTTTGTTACGTTACCAACTGATATTTGAATATTAATAGGCTAGCATAAAATAACACAATAAGAAAACTCTACAGAGAACTTTTTATCGAGGGCTTCAAATCACAAATGAAAACCATGAATAGAATTTTAAAATTTCCATACAAATAAAAGGATAATACCATTCACTTTGAGTGACTAAAGAAAATTTTTGCCTAAGATAGCGGCGGGGGTTACAAAGGGCGAACAGATGTTCTTTAATGCATAACAATTTTAAACGCCAAAGATTCTGACCTTTGCGAAGTTTCGAAGCTTATTTTTAACTTTCGTCTGAAGATCTTTCCAGAGCAACTAAGCCGATTTAGTCTGTTATGACGCTGTAATATCCTCAACGCTTGTTGAGAAACAACCAGTGGAGATTAAATTTATTAAGTGTTCGCAGTAAAATGAAGACTTATTGTTATTATAGATACTTATCAATTTCTCGATAGCTTTATCAATATTATACGGAGTATTTACACCACTCTTATAAATCGATTTGGAACACGTAGGGCAAATTTTATGAATTTGTATGGTACGCTACCTACCCAAAAAAAGAAGACGAAATCAAGTTCCCCGGGGCAAGTAAATTTAAAATAGTTTTTTTTAAACGGGCGAATTGACATTAAGCAAAGTGTACACGCCCGTAACGCACTTCAGAGCAGGACGCGTGACAATGCGTTTAGCTACCAGCGGACATAAACTTTTTGATGTGTTGAGGTCTGCTTTTTAGGTTATTGCTCCTACTATAAAGATAATACGTAGAATCTCCCTGGAGGCTGTCATAAAAGTGGCAGTCAAATGAGGGCGGTGGTGGCCGCCGAGTGATCTCAATCCAGGGCAATGCAAATCTTATGCCACTTAAGCATTTTCTATCCGGCCTTTTTTGGGGTGTATTCAGAATACATTTTGTTTAAATAGCTAGTAAAATATAGGCTTCTGTCTTTTATATCCTCGTAAATAAGATCATATTATCATGTAATTTGAGTTTGATACTCATTTTAGACGAACTTTCCGTGTGTGTGTGTTACTTTGTTTTTATACCTCCCACACTTGTCTAAAGGTATGAAAAAGTAGTATAAGTACAACGAGACATCTGATCACCCACGAGTCTGTACTGACATGTGTCTGTACTCGTAATAGTAAATTCCATCCGTGCCAAAAGGAATCTGCGAGTATCTTATTACCAATACACGAATGACGTGTAGTAAGGGATAAGAAGAAAATTATTTGCAAATGATCTATGTTCAAGTTTGGAAATATCTCAGAAAACACATGTTCTTATTTCAAATGCGGGGCAATATAGTTTTCAGATGATCTGCTGCAATCAGCATTTAGTTGGTTTCCCTGCTAGCCATGAATTAATTGTTAAGTGGTTTGGCTCTCATTGGCTCAATTTCACCGCCTCTCGAGTATCAAATCGAATTTGCTGATGGGAATTATGATTTCAACTCCACCTCTGATATTCAGTCGTTTAATTTGATCGAATTGTGAAGCCAGAGCCTTTCCCAAACTATTTGAATAGGAACTCAGTAATTAGCAATGTTAACATCCGAAGAATATCTTGATACGTATTTTTAGGTACTTCGTAATGTCTGTTGACATTTTTCCGCTCAAGAAGACAAATAAAGTTTTATGTATTTCTGCAAAAACCTACGTGTTGTTTCGAGATACAAAGCCATGCTCGATTAATGGGTAGTATCGCGACTATTTCTTTGGGCCCAGGTAATAAATCAAGAGGTCGCTTGGTCCCGGTCCCGCAAGAGTTCATGGGAAGCAGTTTGTTTCAATGTATTTTCTTAGATGTCGCCTTTATTAAAGCGTTTCTGGCATTCACGCATTAGTTGTGATGAATTTATGACGTGTTTCAGGGTTGCGCCTTTTGTTCGTTATTACAGCGTGACTGCGATCAGAAATGTCTCAGAGGTACATTAACTGAGGAGTGTTTTATAATATTTTTTCTATGAAATGATGTCAAAAACAATGTCGTCAGGTTTAGTTACAACTTTTGCCGTGTGCCAAATAACCGTAGGGATAAAATATAGAATCTTAGATTCTGGGAAAACATTAACATCATTTTTCAGTGTGGTACATAATTCGGATTCATGTCCTAATAAAAGTTTCCATCCTCGTGTAATAGGATTAACATAAACTATGAATATCGTTGAACCCACGTTTAGAGGGTAAAGTCAACTCCAAAAATATGTATATACTTTAGAACCTTGTCACAATATATATCTATAAGAACGACTTCTACTTTCTTATACATATGTATTGTGACAAGGTCCTAAAGTGTATACATATTTTTGGAGTTGACTGTACAAAGCAAGATGATCGGGTTAAGTCTAAACATGATTCACTCCTCAAAGATCGTTTTTAAATCTATTTCGTAAAGCAAATATTTAGTTTTAGAAATTGGTTGGTCCGTGCTCTATTAAATTGGGTTGATATGAGCTTACTTAGGACAGGTTTGGTCAAATGAAATTGAATGTGAACTTGTGGCAGTTGCGTTTTAAAATATGCTCGTTGTTTAATTTGTCCGTTTGTGATAGGGAAACAGTGACACTTAGTTTCATTAAAACATTCCTGCGTAAAAATGCCGGAATGCTATTATATGTAAAATTACCATGGACTAAAAAAAAACTTTTCAAGTTGCTTCACATGTTATATCTTCATGAAATGCGTCTAAAATTGATATTTGATGACGTGTATTAATTTCATCAGTTCTTTACTGAGTTTACACTTGGTCCCGTAATGAACAAGGCAAAAGGCTTGTGAGCCCGTATTCTAGAACGGCAGTCGCGTCCCGAGCTGGCATGGTGAGACAAGCACACCACCTGTTGCTCACCCAAGCTGGCTGCGCCCGCCAGCGGATTGTATCGTACACACTACAAGTGCTTATACTGGAAGCAAGACCGGCAGATGCGCTTAGATTATTTTGGATTTACTTTTAGCCTCGTTCAGTGCAGCTTAGCGCTAAGTAGACAAACGAGGATGGATATGGATCGTGATGCTTCTATCGCAGTTTGCGAGAACTTTCAGCAAAACATTCAAGAAGCATTAGATTCAAACGAGTGTCTATGAAAAAAATAATTATTTTATACTGAAAGACATTCGGAAAGTTTAGCTGTACTCGTATAATTGGATCAGGAGGAGGCCCGGATTTTCCTTTCAAACAAGGAAGTCTACGCTTTAATTGGTCACGTGTTGTTTCTCCCCCTTATGCATTGTTTGGACATTTTTAGGCTGAAAACATTACAGAATTGGTGCGTGTTATGTCGCTATTCATGAAACGTGGATTCATTATTGCCCGACGGAATTGAATAGGGGATAGTAACAATATTAGGGAAAAAAGTGATAGGCCAGTGCAATGGCGCATTTAGGTAATGATAGTCTGAGTCTGAGTAATGGTTTAGGTTCGATTCCTCTATGCACGTACATTAATGTGATGAGCACTTGTGCTGATGCCCATAACAGTTGTTTTAGTTTTAAATTTACGTTAGGTTAGGTCGATGTACTCTTATCTGATATTGTCTGATATTTAGATGTTTTTGATATGTTTTCCATTTCTGATCAAGTTATGTCTTTCAATTTCTCTTGGCAAATAAACAGATCTGCAATATCATGTGAATAATTTTCTTTTTAAATCACTTGGTATTCGTTTTGAGTCTACTTTCGTAGAGACAATCAGCAGACATAAATAGTCCACTTGACTCTAAAATCCCAACCACTGTGATGTTGTTTCTCATAGCCCAATTGTACAATGCACTTTCATCGACGCTGCAAGTTTTAGATATCAGCGTGAAACCGACTTCAATGGTTCGGATATTTCCCCTGATAATGCGAACTTTTCAGACACACCGGCAGCCACACGTTATTATACCGTAATCGGCGTTATCGCTGGATTAGGACACTTGTTCCAGAAAGAGAGCAGATATGATACACAAATCAGGTCAGGGTATCGACCGTGGATACAAAGGCAAATTCTCTCTACGCTTTCGGATCCGTTTCGTATCGTTACGTCCATATTACATTGATGGTACTCGTGAGACACAGTATGTTAAATGTTTCAAAGTTTACAAAGGGTGCCAACCTGACATGAGAATTGGACTTCAAAAGTATTTTATCATCTTTATAGGCACTCCCGAGATTGCCAAGTGTGAAATACAAAAAGCCTTTCCACTCTTAAACGTTCCGTTTCAATTTATTAAAACAAATCTGTCTACGGAAAGGAAAGTTACCTGTACTAAAATTAAACCTTACACACATTTGAAGTAGGTAAAGTCTGTTCAAAAATTTTCTTTTTACTGACGAGAGACACAACCATGAATAATGTGACCTACAACAATTTATGACATGTGTAGGTCAATATACAAAAATGGCATGTAGTACGAATAAAGTGTTCATTTGTTTTCACTAATTGATTTATCATTGATACTGTGCATTTCTCGTGAGCCTCAGTTTTGTAGAAAGGTTTAGTCTTAGTAGAATTTTCCGACAGCTACTGAGGGCCCACAAGAGAAGAGTGTACTCCTCTTTAGAAGGCTGGCAACGCAACAGCGACCTCTCTGATCTCGCAGATGTTTATTTGCGGCGGTGATCACTTATCAAAAACTAGATCTAATATCTGTGACACTTGAAAATGTTCTGGAAACTGATGACACGTTTACGCGTTTAGAAAGTTAATCGTACATGACACATCCCGTTGAAGTACCGCGAAGTGCCGGGACTGTCAAAAACATGAACCCGGCTGGATCGTCCCGACCTTCTCTATTGTTGAACTATACGAGTCCAGCTAAACTTTCTAAAAGTCTTCCAGCATAGAACACATTAGTATGTTACTCGTATTTCAATAAAAAAATTTCATAGAACGATTTATTAATTTGATTTTTTTAATTTATTATGTTGTTTGCTGCGAATTATCATACACACTTAGATTCGTAGAAGCGGTGTCTAGAAAAATATTGATGCAAAGAATTCTAGTCGAAAATTTATAAAAACTCCAACAAACATCTATTTGAAACTTTCTTTTCAAGGTTGTCTGGCAAGGTATTAAGAGTTGCTCTTATGATTTACACTTCGTATATTTTAATTAGACTATTGCTGTAAGTGATTCTTCATTCCACATCTCAATCTGATACATTGTCGAGACATATGCCTCTTATTTCGCAGGGCTAGATTAGACTTTATTACGTTGCCGCCATAGGGCAGAACGCCAAGTTGGTCCATTAAGCCTGTTTTACGACTCACGAGCGAGTGATATATATCATTCGACTTCGTTCTCACACAGTTTGATTAAAGTGTGTGCACACCTTAGTCAAAGTTGTGAAGTTAATGTTTGTGGTGCCGGCTTTGAGAGTATTTTTTGTTCGGCAGACAATTAAAATATGCTAAAGCGAATAGGGTACTAAAGATTTCCAACTTATTTTTTTTTAATACTGTTTCGAAGTAGGACAAAAAGGAAGATTAGTTTTGTATTAAATACCCTCTGTCAGATGTTCTAATCGTGTAATCTAAGCGTGTGAATCCCAAAGCTATCGCTTTGGAGCCATCCGGGAATTGTACGTGAGGATACGCTTAGACCATGATCCAGGATTTGGAGAGTCTGGTAATTAGTGTAATGACAATGAAACGACTGCCGTCTGATCTTTGCTATTCTATAAAAAAGGATCCAGGCGAATTGAATCAAGGAAACTATCCGAAACTTGGGAACTTCCTCACGATGTTTTCCATTTTATTTACTATACTTGTACATACGTAAAAACATATTGTAGTATGAAATACTATTTTCCGACGAGATGCGGATCATCTATTTAAATATTTCTTCGCTTATAGAGTTCTGACCGTCCTTTCAAGATATTTTATTGTTGGATATAATCAAAATGTTTTCTTAATGACTTGAAAGAAACATAATTGTTTATTTTTACTCAGACTTATTAATTTTAATACAGCGCCTGGAACATTCTTGAACGTTCCATAATTGTATATCCAAAAGCTTAAATATGCTTTTGCTTAGAGAAGTTAATTGAAAAAATAATGATTCAATTAAGCACAAGTTAATATTGAAATTCAAGCTGAGGTCACGGATGAGAGGTATTCGACCACGAGTATTATAATCGCCTTCAAGGAGTCGCTATTACTTATGAGATGTTTGGACCAATAATTAAGACTACTTGATTCAATTTCTTGAGGAAACTTTGACGAACGACCCCTTTTTGATTTCACCGTCATCGTATAAATAGATTAGGGACTATAACAGCTTGATACTACTTAAATAAAAATAAATAACATAAAAAAAAACTTTATTGGATTAAATGAAAAATAAGCGTATTAAACATAAAGCACCTGTATCTCCTTTTAAGCTTACAATGCTTGTGATAGGAGACACTGCTTTTCCATAAGATACATTTTATGAGCTTAAAAATAAATAGCAGAACATTGTAATACATAGATAACGGTAACCGATGTTAGAGGTAGAATCACCAATTACCGTAAAATTGTCCAAAGTATCACAAGTGCCGGTTATTGTGTGTAACAGTTATAAATGTTCATGCAAATAGAGTTAGATCGATCCTTAACTTGGACAAAGCAAACTTCTAATAGTCAAATTAACCCAAAAGTCCTAAGACGCAGACATTCCAAACGATTACGTCGGCAAATGACATAATACCACCTCGGTTTCATCACTTACAATATGCCCCCTTATTACATAGCAATAAGAGCTTAAGCTGTCACTTAATAAAGCACCACTAGACCAAGTAATTACTATAATCTGACACCAAAAGCAGTGCCAACTCTTATATATCTTATCAATACTTCAACAGGCTGCCATCATACAGATTGAAAAGTTTGATTCTGGAATAATTTATTACTCTTTGAAAGTTATTGTAGCTTCAAACTTTTTGTGAATCATAAAAATACTGAAATCATATAATTTGTACCAAAGACTTTGTTGAACGAAATTGGTGAGTTTTTTCCACGCAAGCATATTTGGTTACGTGTCCCTTTTTATTGAATTTGAGAAGGCATTGGATTTCGCCAACAACTGTATGGGTTTACATCCTTCTGATATTTATTCAAAGTGTGTTTGAGAATAAAGTTTATTTTCCCATGTAGGTGTTAAGTTCCTAAGCTAATTTAATCTTTTTAAGGGTTGGGCAACTTCTCCACAGAGCTGTAACCGCGATGCCAGGGGAATGAATTGGCCACAATTAATTTATGCAAGACTATATCTTTCCGACCGTATGGGAAATGTGCGAGGCGACAAGGAAAGGCCCACGTTATCTAAGTGGTTTATTCCCCAGTAGCATTGAATTAATGAATCGACGTCTGTCTATACATATATACTGTTAGCCGAACAAAATCGATTGCCTAGGCGTTACTACGCGCACAGACAACCCTACTGACATGTGTCACTAGGGGTGAAGTTAGTAGATATTTTTCAGTTTTTCTGAGACTCAAGTCACGTGACCGACTTTGTACGAAAAGTTGAACTTATATTACGCCAATTTCCAAAAGTCATAGAATAAATATTGCTTGGAATGGTTGGAAGATACGTGGTTAAAGGGATGTAAATGTTTATAGAAACACCTTTTAGAAGACAATGTCGTGGTGTATATTCGAGACTATGTTCGAAGTTGTATCAAAGTTACGAGTATGATTATTGCAATACACCATTGCTTTTAATTGCCAATTGAAGTAGCTTATATTCGTAACATAAATGCGTACGAGGCTACAGTCAGAGTATAACCGGCATACGTAAACAGATAGTGTTGATCACAAGGGACCCTATAATCCGAGTCAGTTCGGTTAAAAGCGTTTCCCCGCAGTCCGGCGTGTTTATTTCGTCGTTGAAAATTTTTTAGCATTCCGTTATCCAGTTGACGAAGGACTCTAAGAAAATGCCAATTTAAATCCCTTTTCACGAGCGTCTTGAGGCGGTTTCGGAGGGAGAGAGGACTAGGGCGTAACTGGTGGGTTTAATGTATCTCAACATTTGTATCTAATTACCATTAAATAAAGTAAAGCATTAAAAAACGTAACAATATATATGAACCTTAGTTTAAACAAGTATCCACGAGAAGAGAACCACTTCAGATCCAAAGATTTCAGCTACAATTGCCTTTATTATTTCAAATTTAATACGATTAAGTAACCACATTTCATCAAGAAATGAAAATGATAACTTGTCATCTTGAAATTCTCGTAATAACATAATACTTGCGACTCTAATTTGTCTGTCCAAATCATTGAATTCTCGACTACAAATAGTTCTTAGAGTTTACTTAGCCACGCAAACATGTATAATTTACACTGAACTATTTTGAGGGGCCCTTGAGAAGACAACAATGTATCTGTGTATAATGCGTTGGATTCACAGATCAATTAATTTTTTGTTGTGCTAAGCCAGCTTGGTTATGGCCCGAACCACTTGATTTAAATATTTTTGTTCAAATGCCAACTCGTTCAGTGGTTCTTTGGAAAAAAGAAGTTAACTACGCTTAAAATGAATCACGTTTAAAAAGACTTCTAGAACTTAATCTACTCACTAACTAGATTTACTCCGCCGCTCACGCACACAAGTAGCTTGAAATAAGTATTAGTTGTTTTAGAAAATAAACCCATTGGATAATTTAATTAGAACATTATTACCTAAGTATTGTATTTTATAAAATTTTTATATAAATGGCAAATAATTGTATCGTGTTGACAATTATTCGTTGTAATATCTTTTAAAAGCATGTTGCGTGTTGTTATATAAAAACGATGTACCAAGTTAGTACACATAGTTTCTATGACGCGCCATATCTGTCTTAATCTGTGGTATCATTTGTAAGCTCGTGAGTGAATAAACATTTGCAGCTCTACTCGTCTGAATTCACGTCTAGAGATTAGTTAAAAACGAGCAAATATCTCCAAGTCAACATTGATCCAAGTAATCACAGGACTGAGCCAAATTGTGAGCTTCGCGTTTAACAACACATTGATACACTTATTTTGTATATTCGTTAAGCGGCATAATTAATGTAAGGTCCCGTAGACGCAGAAGTATAGAATACAAACAGAACAAATGCAATGTTCAAAATATTTTTTGTGCTAATGGGCTGATTCAATTGCGTAATTAATAGTAGGGAAAACCGGGAGACTTCCCCAGGTGGGAGAGTTGAGCCACCTTTCGAAAATGTGTTAAATTTTAGAGCGAACAAAACGTCCAAGCGTTCATTGGTCGCACTTAAGAAGCCAATCATAAGTCCGCAACCATTTTACACCATAGCTATGTTGTTCGTCAATGACAATGTAAAACGTGTTTTTGTTGCTACGGAGTGCAATTTTTTGTTTTAAGAAGATTTGCGATTGCTGTCGTATTTATTGAGGTAGGTATTGTTTGTTGCTATTATTATATAGCCAGATAAACGTAGTTTGACGTGTGCTATTGTGTTTTTACTAGACGAGCGGCATTTTTTTTTGTCATCACCTCAATGGAGAATTAGGCTAAGCGGGAGAGTTGCACCACAGTGATTGCGGGAGACTTGCCCAGTGGTTCAATTCTCCCTGTGCAGGGAAATTATAACTTAATCTTTATTAACTGGTTTTTTTTCTTCTTAATATAATTTATTATACTTGCAGGGCTAGCTTGTACCAATTTTTTAATACAATCAAATCAATACAATCCTCCTAAAAATGCATGCGAATGTAATAAATACACAACAGAGGATTTGCAAAATGCCATAAATTATGTAGGTACCTACATAATATGGCATTGTCTGTTGTGTATTTTTCACAGATCTATATTTACAGACAGTTTGTCTACTATTAAACCAGTCTTCTCTAGTCAGTTTTTTTTTGGTGGCAGACAAGCAAACGGTATACCTGATGGTAATGGATTGCCGCCGCCCATACACACCTGTAACACCAGTAGAATCACAAGAGCGCTGCCACAACAGCGCACTTGTGACTCTACTGGGGTTAAAGGGTGGCCTTTGTGGTAGCGGCCATCTTAAGTTGGCGGCCATCTAACCTTGTTAAGAACACTCCCGACTATTATAATTTTCAAACTAAAAAAACAAAATCCAAATCGGTTCATCTGTTTGGGAGCTACGATGCCGCGAACAGACACACGCACCGACAAGCAGACAGACACATCAAACTTATAACAGCCAGTAATTTTTGCGTCAGGGGTTAAAAATAAGTTAATCAGTGCATAAAATAAGATAATGAAACTGTGGTTGTAGCGGATAACCATTTTTATTTCCCACAAAAATGATAGGGTCAACTCTCCCCATACCCCGGTTCAAGTGTCCCTGCTGGTGGGGAGACTTGACTCATGTCTCATTTTTTTTTTAAATGCCAATAAAATTTTACCTGAACATTTTATTAGCAATACAATTATGCACAAATGTACCTACTAAAGTAACGCATCGCATAAGTGTATAATTGATTCACTAAACCCAATAAGCGAGTAATTATGACATTATATGTAAAAAGTGGTTCAACTCTCCCGGACTTCCCCTAACTTTTCCCCTTTGGCTACGCGCTAATTTCATACGTGTATAAAATAGGGTTGACTAAGGTACCGCTGAAAGGACCAAATTTAGAAAGATTTGCGCGGACTCCAGTCTGTATAGTTGCTACTATCAAAATAATATACTGGTAAAAGGAAATTATTTAGGTAATAAATTATTTGTACAAGATAAAAGTAAACGCAAACAAATCATTAAGTTTTTTAGCCTTGCCTCGTGAGACGTGTGACGTGGGAACCGTGGCATCTGTCCGCGGGGTCGACTTCCGTCGTCGCCCCGGGGCGGACGTTATCGCCGGACACATCGCGAGATACGCGCAAGGTACGCATATAAAAAGCTGTAATTGCTTATGGGCGGGATGGTAGCCTTAAGGTGGCGGACGTACTTTCTGAGTTTACGCTTTCTTATTCGATATAGACCAGGCTTTTTTTTTGTTGACCCAGGGGAAATGCCTTAAGCATACCCGTCCACCGGAGGGGCGGACGGCTATGTCGGACTCCCCCCGCTGAAGGCGGGGGTTTACCGACTAAAACCCTTGTGACTCTCCCTCATGAGCCTTGTTGAAGTGTTGCAAAGGTCTGATGGCAGTCAGATTGTGATTACCGGACTCCCAAAATCATGGTCTAAGCGTAACCTGGGGGCTAAAATTCGAGAGCATTGGACGCAACCATATTAAATATGCTTATGCTGATAATGCTTATTTTACGCTTCGATGAATAGTAGAAGATAGACGAGCTAACGCCTCAACAGATAGTATGTGAACGCCACCCGTGGACACCTGCAACACCAGTTGAGTCAGAAGTCTAAGGTTTTCTAAAAAGAAATTATTTGAGCTGAAAGTAGGGCAAACCTGTTCCTCATCAATATCAGATAATTCCTCATAGTTATGAACCTTCCTATTGAAAGTGACTATGTATCCGTTACCAGGCTTTCACAAGGACCCCAAAACGAGTGATGCTCTTAAAGCCGATAGGGTTAAATAATTTATTAGACGACAGACACAATTTCAATTTCGTTACTGCGGAATTTGATAACAAGTTCGATCAAATAAAATTTAATATTCAGAGGAAGTCCTGCATTAATTTGTAATACCGATATGAAACGGATAAAACTTGTACGGATTGAAATAGGATAAATATGTTTCCGGGTTATAAGTTTCATAATCCGTAGTTGAAGTGACTTAACTTAATTATGGTAAATAAAAATGTTTAACTAAGACTTAGAAAAAAAGATGACCTAGATCGAATATACAGACTATAATAAAATCCGTCATTATTTTATAGTAATAGAGCAAATTTTCTGTAACATCAATACAAAGGCCAAAATGATATAGATTTATTCAATTGCTTATTTTTAAAAAAATCACTTTTTATCTTAATTTATGTTTGTATTTATATTGAGTAATCTAATGCTTATAATATACGATAAAACTTGTCCTGATTTAGGTCACATCGAACGAAACGTACAGTCCAAATTGAAGAAAACTTCGCCTTTGACACTGTTTTCGTAAACGAAAGCAATATGTCGTCATTACATACGCTGCATAACAAGCTAATGAGTTCACGGTCTCTGTAATGATACCGATATTCGCGCAAGGTCGCCCTCTTCTCCGGAATATTGTCTGTCCGCAGGGAACCCGTCCAACGTAATTACTAAGTTACTAGCCAACTTTGTTGATCTAGACCAGTGTTTTCCAAACCTTGGATTGTGACGTGCAATGTTCTTTAACTTGACCTTATGTCTCCTGCTCTGGCGGTGAGGAAACGTCGTCGTCGCTGGGTTTAGTCTATGCCTCCGGCCGCGACAGAGAGCCCTTCATTATGTGGGGCTTCATTATGTGGGGGGGCCACATACCCACCGGCATGAGAAAACGGTAAGATGGCTGTCACATCCAAATAAAGGTGAGCACACAGCACTTATGCAAGGGAGAAGGGAACCTCAGATTCGGTCGTCGGGTTCGTATTATGCCCTAAAGAGTACCGTAGACAACGTCCCCTCACTCAAGGTCAGACATTCTTCATCGTTAAAAACAAGTTTATGGCTCAGTACCGGAGGGATAGAAAAATACCGATTCGCATTGTTTTGAAATGAAGTGGAGACAAACCTTTGGATAAAACTGTCAAAAGTTTCCCAATCTTGGATAGAGCTCTGCGATGCCAAAATAATGGAATAATTAAGCGAGACAAATATTATTTTACAACGGATATTTAGGAAGAAAAACTATGGAAGAGAAAATTAAAATATTAAATTACCCGCTGTACAGTTTACTAAGTAGATTTTTTTTTATTCATTTTGTTGACGACCTCAACATTTCTTTAGAATATCTATTTCTTTGATGTTTTTCATCATAAGTAAAGTAGCGAGAAAATTTAATCGTTTTAAAAGCTTTTTTACACGTCCAATAAATCACATTCACTTTGAGTTACAAGATGATTCGTCGATAAAATACGATGATCCGTAATCCAATACCTCATGACATGTACCTGCCCGCATAAAACGCTTGTCACGGGGAATGAACACGCTGTACATCTACTGTGCGGCTGGTAGGGGGGAAGGGGGGGAGGAAGTTCCGGGAACACTTAGGGCAGTAACTCATTCGGATGCTAGGCGACGTAGCGTGGTTACTAGAGTAGCCCAGCGGCCCAATGTCATCATTTACTCAAGTGACTTAAGTGATA
This sequence comes from Cnaphalocrocis medinalis, assembly GCA_014851415.1. Lineage (NCBI taxonomy): Eukaryota > Metazoa > Arthropoda > Insecta > Lepidoptera > Crambidae > Cnaphalocrocis > Cnaphalocrocis medinalis. Next base: position 3,254,874 of record CM026273.1, on the reverse strand, counting down.
AATGAGTCTTGAAGGCTTTGTTACAAATAGGTACAGTCAGCAGCAGAGGTCACTATACACTCCAGGTGTTCAAAGAGAGATTAACGTTGAACGTTATTTGACGAATTTAACGTCTATTAGTCTACGAGAACTTAAACGTCAAGAACTTTGTGACTATCGATGTGATAAGTTTTCTTGGTCACCTCGTTCGCACACGTATATCGGCTGCTGGCTGTACCACGTCTGCTTACCAAAAAGCACACCAAAATGGGTGGAAGAACATAATAATAAAATAGTATTTCTATTTTTGAACATCGCTGGACTGGTTGTATCACTCTAGAAAGAGACTACCGTGATGAATAATAAAATTTGTCTTTTTACTTAAGCTCGGGACTTAGTGTCCAAGGTAACAGGTATTTCAGATTCTATAAATTTGTGGGCATGACAGCTGATGTCGTCGCCCGGCTTCTTAATGATTTATTTCCCTTATATTCCGTGTGGGGGATTTGTGCCATGACGCTCCTCGTATAGGCGCTAAAAGGCTTCGTTTCACATACGCTGATATGTTTGCTATGTATATGTTTGTAACATTTGTTGCGATAGTGCTTTGCGTCGAAGCAAATTTAGCGAAATGCTGGTGAATGATGTTTTTGGTCTAACAACATTGCTCAATATACTTACTTAAAGCATTACAATTTCACAATAAGTAAAAACAACGTAACGTCAGTTAATCGACAGCTAATTAAGCACAATATAAACGACCACAAATAACAGACCGCAGCAGTAAACAAAAAACGGCAACCGACCCAATAATAATGTTTGTTGTCTGAGTTCATAATGAGTCTTCTTTGACGCTAATTTGTAAAAGTTTCTACAATTTTACACTTTGCGGAATGTTCGGCCTTTTGAGAGATTTTTGCAAATTTTAACTTTTTACCTTATTAGCATTTTAACGTGATATTTTTCAGATTGACATTATTTAAATAGGCACCATTGGTTTCACGCCCACATGATTATCCTTTGGAATTACAAGATTTTGACAAACTTGACGTTGCACTCTTTTATACTCGAAATGTGTTAATTTAAGTTAATCGTGAATTGACTGCTTGTGCATCATACACAGTGCTATCATACGCAGTGTCATCATACACATCCTAAAATGTACAGCGATGGTGACACTGTGTATGATGAGAACACTACATATGATCACTCTATATAATATGATGACACTATGTATGATGATACTGTGTATGATAACACTATGTATGATGACACTATGTTTTTCATTTGTGCACAGAGCGCGCCAGAGCACCGGAGGCGTTGGGAGGCCCTGCAGCAGGTGGCGTTGTTGTTCTTCAATACGAATTTTGGGATCAACTTCGTCCTGTATTGCTTGAGCGGCCAGAACTTCCGGAGGGCGCTGCGCCAGACGCTGCCATGGCTGAGGCGGCACGCGCGGAGGGGGGTGGCGGTGCGCCGCCCGACGTCGTACCCGGCGAGGGCGAGCAGCGTCTCAAGTGAGTCTATTTTCCTCATCATCATCATTCTGTACTTTACTTCCTACAAGATGACCGTGATAGTCCGCATCGGCATGAATGGGCCAGCTCGACCAGAGTGATGTTACGGCCTCTCAGAAGCTCAGCGTAAACCAGCCAGCCCAATTAGGGGTTAAGGTTAAGAACGCAATTGTGACTCGTTTGCTTAACAGCTAATCCCATATAACAATGGGGTTTCCAAGCGTCCGGATAAAGACGGACAGAGTTAGGCTTTTTGGTTGCGTGTCCGGCTCCAGTCTTTACGGATTTGGTTAGACTTTTTGTGCAGAGGGACTACGATGAGCCTCTGGGGGCAAAGCCCACCCCTTCGTACACGTTAGCCTCATTGATTTCCAGGCTAGACTCATTTTATTTTTCCCACCTCTTTTATGTTACATACACCCCGTTGCTCTAGTGGTTTACCGCGACGTGATCTCGGGGTCCTGAGTTAGATTGCCACGTTGGGCAATAAGCATGTTCCGAATTTTTTGAACATAGCTTCGGGTTTCATTACCAGGCAAACGTGGAGATTAAGCCTAACCCAAGATAGTAGCGATGACTTGATTTGCCCTGAAGTAAGTAAGTAAGTAAGTAAAACATTTAAAAAGTAAGATAGTACCTACATATATATAGGTAGATACATTAGTTTATTTCGGCTGATAGCATATTTTGTGATAAGTAATCACCGTAAGAGCTACATATTTATTTAAGCATAGCCTTCAACATGTTCTTAAAACATTTTGCTTATTTTTATTCGTAGCCTTGGCGATATCAAAAGTAACACGCTCTGTTTATTTACATTTGTGGCTCAAATGGTTATTTGAGTCAGATTGTACTTTATACCCTTAAATATAATTTATAAAATGTATCCATTACACGTGTACGCTTTTCGAGATCTAATTACTTTTATGTGCTCTGTTTGTTTACACTTCCCAGTAAACGTATGTAAACTTTTCAATCTTATTAAAGCTATTCTAAACATACATTTTCTTGGAAAATGTAATACTTGACTCATAATTAATTTTCGCGGAAGAAATTCAATAGCTCTCTCTTTTCCGATCTACGATAACTTAGAAATATTGATTTGCTTAATTAATTTTTGGGAGCTACAACTAAATGCATATTTAATAGCAATTTGAAGTAGAGTTATAATTCATTTTTAGTTCAACAATAGGTGCTCTAAAGCATAGCATTTGGTGCACATTAAGTTTTGGTTTTGGCGGGTTTAGGTTTATAGTTAAGTTTGTATTTTAAACAGCTAAGTAAAGCCCTTTAAATACCTACCCCATCTAGAAACAATACAAAAATCAATGGACTTGACTTGGATTGCGCCACAAAGTTGCAATTAGAGATGAATAAGCCCAGCTTTAACAGACGCAGTAAAAAATGAGATTTGTCGAACAGAATTTGTGTGGAGGTAGAACAAAACACACCCTTCCGTGTATCACTTTCGAGGTCTACGTTCATTTTATAGCCGTCCACGCGTCGACGTATCAGCTTGCTATTATCTATTCTAGACCTTATCTCGATGCAATAAGGTCTACAGTCGAAAAGCGAAATCTACGCCACTACTGTCCATTTTGTCTCTATATGGAAACATTTTCGTGTCAATCGCGTTTTGTCGAGGCCTTTGTTTGCTTGCGACCGACAAATAAAATATTTTATTATCAATCTGACAATGACAACTCCGGTACACGCTCTTGTTAGGCGACAAATAGAATTTCTATCATATATCAAAAAGTGATTTTGTGAAAAAGTTACATAGTACATTTAACTGAATCCTATAACACTGGTTTCGACAAATATATCAAAAGCCTTTGACTACATGAGCTAAGTTCAAGGCGAACAACTAAACTATCACATATCGGACTCACCGCAACCGACCGACGATTGGTGATCTGTCAAATTACTCTAAATCCTCCCCCCTCCCCCCTCGAGGTCACCTCAAACTTGTCACAGAAACAGTTTGAGCCAGTCGAGACGCAAATTTGTCTTGGTTAATAGGAAATTAGGTTGGCACGGCAAATGCGGTTTACAGTATACCAATTTATATGTACCTCTATGAATTTCTGAACGAAAATACAGAAGCAAACGGGTAATTTGTCTGTTGCTAAGACTAGCTGCCTGGGGGACAAACGTTACGTTTTTTTTTGACAAACATTTTCAATTTACTAGAAGTTTTCTTTCGTACCTCTACATAGGTAGGTATGTAGGTACACAGTCCCATGTTGAAAGCGTTTGAAAAAGTGATCCCAACAGCGCTGTCACTAGTAGTTATAGCTGTAGATGTTTTAAATTTCGAAAATGTCGTCATAACATTTTATTTTCGATCGTAATCCATAATAATTGGGTATGAATTCCGAAAATGTCATTAAAGGCGACACTTTTATGGCGTGTACGCTGTATCTAGATATTTTCAGATAGTGTACTATGTAACAGCTGTATTTTCTCCTCAATAAAGAAAATAGATAAATCAAACATTTTTATACAAGTCAACATTTAATTTAAAAATAAATGAGTTAACATGAACAGATGGATTACTCGAAGAATTAATACCATATTGAAATAAGCTTTCTCTCAGAAAACCTTATTAAAGGCTTTTGTGTTAAGGCACTGAGAATATGAAAGATGATTTAATTTAACAAGAAACAACAACAATGTAAAAAGGCCAAAAACAAAACAACATGCTTTCTCCTGTAGATTAAAGCATAATACAGGGATGAAGTAGGTTTGTGTTTGAGGAAAACGCTGATGGAATTATGCATCACGCGTCGCCCCGTAAGCCTCAGGTACAGTCGGCGGGGAAGCTCACAACAATTACGTTTTGTTTCCAACCAAACATTTTATCGTTTGGGCTAACGGCCATCTATCAATCAAAACATAAATAAATATTTATTTTTATTCTTGACTAATAAAGTAGACAGTTTTCGCCTAACACTGAAAAAGGATGCAACGAGTAACCGTTTTTTTTTTCTATACCTAAACCTAAAGCCTCTAATCGCATGCAGCGTTACTGATGTCTCGAAGGCTTAGGGGTGACTTGCAAATTAATTATTCAGTATCTCAAATTACTCGTGCCTTTAAAACTTTGTTGAAATTTTAGTGAAGTTTTTTATAATATAGAACTCATTAAGAATAAACTCACGCATCAGAAATTCATCACTTGTATTATGAATGCTGCCAACAAAATTTCCTGACAAATGATATAGTCTTATTTACCTGCCCCCAGAACTCATACAAAATGTATTTTAAAAGGTAGGTATGTTTTTTGCAAGGGATTTAAAACACGTAAACGGAAACTCAATGTAAAGACTATATACCTATTATAAACTGAATTTAATTATTAAAGTCTATATAGAATTACGGAATCAAGATTATGAACTCCCAGCTTTAATCTTATTAGCGATCTTTTGAAGATCCGGAAAATCATATTAAGTGTGATTGAGTTATGCATACATGATTATATCATATCAATTAGAATGTAAAACTGAAATCAAGTTAAGTGGTCATGTTACCTTGACGATATCTAACACGTCCATCGAGCAGGGTACAAGCAAAATAACACGCAGACACAATATCAACAGCGACAGATTGCTAATTAAAACTTCTCTAAAGTTTTCGTAACTGAACAAAACCATTTCCATAACAGATTGCGTAAACATAGGATATAGTCCGGTCGACCCGCGCCCGCGCCGCGCTCGCGACCAGCCACTATCGAGAGAGCAAACAATTCCCCAGGAGTACACGCGGCGTGACAAGTTACCCTTTTTGAAGCCTAACCCGTCCATATGTTCGAGACACAAGTGCTATTTTTGCACTGCATGGGGTAACTCGACTAACGTCGACTGTGCACTATAAAGATAGACTATTTAGTACCAGCAGCGTATAGGCTCATATACATTCCATGGCATAAAGTGCGTGAAAATTTTCACAGACACGTTTTGTTGATACATTTCGTCGCTACTAGAGTTACATTTGTTCAGTTATTGACAAACTCGTTTTCGAAAATGAAATTATACCTACCAACTTAAGTAAAGTATCAGCCTATAATACTGTCCTATTGAAAAGTCATCGCTACTATGATGGGATTAGGCCTAAACACCACGCTTGCCTAATATGGATTACACACAATCTCACAAATCCGAGTTATTTCCGAAAAAATTTAAACATGCTTTTTACTTGACCCACCTAATACATTATTTTATTTACTATAGTGCTCAAACTCTTACTAAAGAGACATAGTGGTCTTAAGAGTCTCTTGAGGGTAGAACGCAACCCATAAGCTGATGCAATTCAGTTTTAAACGAGCATTTCCATTTGACATTTTGTGAAGTTATCATTTTACTAGCGATCTAATTATGTGGTTCCAAAAAATCTGCTTGATGGCGTACTGTATTAAGGGCCAACATCAACGTGATTGGTTGTTTTGTGATATTTTGATATCTCACATCAAAAATAACCAGTTGCCGTGTAGATGGACCCTAGTCCTACAGTACCCAGCCTAGCGGATTTTTCACACGCGGTAGCCCTCCTTCCGTTTCGCTCATTAGTGTTCTATTATTGGGAAAAGCAAAGTTTATAAGAGTCAATTTATAGATGTAATAAAGGACCAGTATCCGGTAGTACGATCCGCAAATAAATTAAGAGATCTCTGGTTTATTAGGCGAGGGCTTACGCTTTTACCAGGAAGTTACTGTCGTGACCTTTCAATTTTATGTATATTTTTTAGCTTTGAATCATTCATTTATTGTAGGTACATGTGTACATTTGTGGTGATGCAAAAATGTTTAGTGATATTAACTAACAGTAGCAAGATAAAGACAGTTTTGCCGAAAGCCGCTCTGTTTAACTTGGTAATGATTCATAAATCTAAAATGAAATTCAAAAACCTTACTTTTTTCGAGTAGAGTGAGGGAGGGTACCAGAGTCTTTATTTGGGGGGAAAGGTGGTTAAAGGTCGGCAGTTAACTTGTGACTCTACTGGTCTTGAAGGAATCTATGGGCGGCGGCAATCGCTTACCATCAGGAGAACCATCTGCTCGTCTGCTACTTATCACATAAAAAAAACTTACAACAACATACACAGGTTATCACTTCAACGTTATCATGGCATGGGACTGACACCCAACTTTAGCAGTTATGACGCCCATCAGCGCGACCTCTGCCGGGGGCGATCATAAAACTAGACTTTTACTTCCACGTCATAAAGCCCTCATATAAACCGGAAGCTGGATTTTGCTACAATCACTGCGCCGACAACCATTAACCATAGTATATATTGTCTTTTTGACAATACACATAGAGATGTTGGAAAGTAGAATATTGAAAGCAATAGAAAGGAAAATTTTGAAATTTTCATGAAAAAAGTCACTCAAAAAGGTTATCTTGCAAAATATGTTGTAAAATTATCCATTCAACAAAATGCATGGCAACCCTAGAGCCGAAGAAGCTACAATTATTGATTTGCGATGAAAAGTTTTAATCGACTGCTGAACTGTTCATTATTAAATTTCCAATAATAAGTTTATAATTGTTCCCTGTGACAGGCAAGTCGTTAAGGCTATCGAGTTTCAAACAGGCCGCCCTAGACTTGCTGGCGAACGCTCTACGTACATGCTCCAGAAGGTCGTAAACGAAAATAGACGTGCGGTTTTAGGTATAATATTCTCCTCACCGATATATTAACTATGGCGTCCAATTTGGACATCCAGCCATCGACGCATATTGTACATATTGTAGTGCAAAAGTTACAAAAACAGAACTAATAAATCACTATACCTACTGCTAAGATTAAAACAACATACAAAACCATAGCAGATTATTTTAAAGAACATTAGGTATATAAACCAGAAAGAAAATAAAGTATCAGCCTATATATGTAACACTGAAGGGCAAAGGCCTCCATCATAGAAATCAAGTCATCGCTACACGCTTGCCTAATGCGGATTGGATCAGAAACCCGAGCTATTTTCAAAAAATTCGACACAAACTTTTTGTCCGACCCGGGAATCGAGCCCATGATTCCGAAATCACCACCCGGTGTTTAAACCACTAGACTAATGAGGCAATAGATAAAACAATAAAAACTAAATTGTGCGCCATTTTTGCAACAAAAGATTGCGAAAAAACAAACGTGTGCGAAGCTAGTGACACTCGCGTCACTCGCGTTCGCAACGGCAACCGCTCTGAGATAACGAGACCGACAGCGGTGTCTGTGTCATATGATCATTTCTTTACCTTTGTACATAAAGGCTGTTTTACATAGTGCGAGCAAGCCTGCCGACCAACAGCACATTAGTAATTCGTACTGTTTGGACGTCACTTTTTTATATTGAGAACAATCATGCTGACCTCACTCCGCCTGATGGTAAGCGGCCGTGAGTTCCAAATATGATGTTGACAGGCACAAAAGAACTGACAGTGTCCATTGAGTCTGTCACTGTCACCCTGTAGGTTTTTTTTTGTTTTTTTTTTTATGTGATAGGTAGCAGACGAGCAGGCGGATCACCTGATGGTAAGCAATTGCCGCCGCCCATGGACACATGCAACACCGACAAGTGCGCTGCTAACCTTTTATCCCCTTCCCACCCGATGGGCCTCCGGTACCTTCACTCACTCGACGAAACACAGCACAGGAGCGGCTTCACGCCGGTTTTCTGTGAGGCAGTGGTATCACTCCGGTCGAGCCGGCCCATTCATGCCGAAGCATGGCTCTCCCACAATTACACACAGGTCTGCTGAGATGCCGTTTCACGCCCCGTCTAAAAATCCCAGGAAACTCGCACGAGCGAACTAGGAAGTAAGCCGAGTAACTGTCAGCAGCAATGTGTAAATCAGTCTGTAAGGTAAAGCAAACTGAAGCACAGTCCGCCAATACTTCAGCGTGAGCCCTCGAGAGGGGTACATGTCCCGAGCTCCCGAGCTTGAGGCGACACCGTGCGCATACACTACGAGTTTTACAATATCCAGAGCTCAGGTGGAGTATTATCGTAACCTCCACGAGAGCCTCTCAAAGTAAATGCCCGAGCACGTGTGCCTTCCTCAAATATACACAAGAGATCCCTTAATTGGATATAAGGAATACGGGGAAAACGAATGGATATCGACTCGATTTGTATACTCCACATTTGTATTAAACTTTTTTAAACATTTGACCCAATTAGAGTTGGTTATTTTCTACAATCAAATCAAATTTATATTAGGGCGTCGGAATTGAGAATGGATTGGCTAATTTACTTCATCAGTCACATAGTTACAAATTGTATGATTTTTACAAATGGGCAGCAATTAAGTACCTAGTAATGTAATTTAAGTACAAAGTAGGGCCGGTTTTTCATCCGTAGTTAGCATTTGGTAAAGTGGTTAGATACTCGTACTTGACGGCCTTATAGTCGATATTTTGATTATTTGTTGGCTACCTTTAGTTTAGTTTAACAAAAATATGAATTAACCGGCAATGCCTACGCTGGTCGTAGGTTAACCAAGCGTTCAAGCTATTTTGACGACCTGTTTAACGGTTGAGACGCGATGGTCGATTGGGTTCGATTCCCGCATCAACACCAATACAAATCATTTATTCTACTCATGAATGTAATCATGAAATGTTTGTTGATGAAGCAGATATCGGTCTGGGTGTTTTTACTTATTCGTTGTTTCTGCGGTTTCCATCGTACAAGGGAAAACTTAGTTTGGAACCAGGACAATGTATGTGATGTTTCAATTAATTAAAAAAAATCTTCAACACGCATAGGCCGCCCGTTGGTCTAGAGGTTTAAGTACCGGGCCTTGATCTGGGAGTCCTGGGTCCGATTCCCGTGTCAAGCAAAAGTATGTTTCGAATTTTTCGAACATAGCTCGGGTTTGTGATCACCAATTACCGCATTAGACAAGCGTTATGATTAAGCCTATTCCCATCATAGTAGCGTTGATTTGATTCTGTAGTGGAGGCCTTTGCCCTGCAGTGGGACAGTACATAGGCTGATACTTTTTTTACGCATAGGCTGCTCAATGATAACCGTGTCAGTTTGTCTGCAGCCTCGTTCGTGAGCTGCTCGGAGGCGACCACCAACTGCGCGGTGGTGAGCGTGGCGCCGGGCGGGGGCGGCGCGGGCGCGGGCGGCGCGCGGGGCGGCGCGGGCGCGCGCCGGCCCCCCCCGCTCCCCCGGTGGACCAGCGACCACCACCGCCAGAGACGCCGCAGGTTAACGGCTACGCTACATACCGCGAACGCCGTCCCCTCTGAACGCATCGAACTGCAAACCTTCCCCACCACCGAAATATAAGTGAACCGCTATTTAACTGACCTCAAGATGACTATTACGGAACCATTTATTCGATTCAGTGATATCCTTCTTTAAAAAAGAATGGGTCCTCTTTCTCAATATCCGACTAAGGTGTGATAAACACAAATATTATTAGTTTCACAGATTAAGCAGACACATTATATTAGATATTGATATAATTCATATTATAATATTTTTTATATTTATGTAATTGATATTTGTGTAATCGAGCTTCCTTGCTATCGGCCATAATACTAAAATTCAATCACTTAGTTATTTTTAAGGCCACTTTTGAATTATGTGAATTTAATTCCACATTTTTAAAATTATGTAATCGTATGCATTATTTAATAGGTTTTTAGAATAAAGCTCTAGCTGTAAGCTAGGCTGTAGTTATATATTATAACTTATGTATGTATATCATGTATATTTAAACTATGATTCGGAAAGCACACACGAAAGGCAAAAATTAAAATGACAAATTATTTAATGCATAATGCGAGGCAAAAGAAACTTTTCAAGGGAGCAGTGAATAGTTAAAACCTCAACGTTGATGACAGTAAATATCTGCAGAACCGCAGCATTAAATAAACTCGAGTGAAGGGTTTCGTTTGCCATTCCTGTTAGATAGTTCTTTGAGGTTGTACTCCGTGCCGGACGAAAGCTTGATGAAACTGAAATGTCATTTCATTTAGTAGTGAGATGTAGTGGTGGGTCCACGACCAAGTCGCGACCGCTTGTGTGTTGGTCATTAACAAGTGACACAGTTACAAGGCTCGATGTTTTAATGTTTAAGTATTTAGGTACAAAAATTGGAAAACTAATCGCGGAAATAATTGGCTACCAAATATTGGCTATACATTTATAGAAATATACAATTTAGATACCCAATTGGTCTATTTTTTTCAAAATTCAAAATTCCCGTAAAACATGAATCAAAATTATCAACGAATTCATACGTTTCATACTATTACCGCATCACATTTTTACATAAACATATTACTTATGAACGTAATACGAATAGGGTTACATAACAATAATAATATCTACTATATCATTTATTTAAATAACTTACAACAATCATGTATTCGTACACACGTGAACATTTAATATCTAAAAACGCACAAAAAATGCAGCTAAACCACTTTTACATTCTTAGAAGACATTAAATAGACATGATAACTAAATGCCACATAATAACCAACGTAATTTATTAAGAGAGGATAACATAGGTACATAACAAAATTAACAAATCACAAGAAAAACTTCTATGCGATATATACATAGACACCGTGGAGACTTGACGTATTTTCTCTCACGCACAAGATGTATCATCTACCGCCATATTTTAACTACTTTTTGTTTTTTTGAATTTGAGTTGTACCTAATATTTTATTTCATGTTGTGTTCTTTGTTTTCATACAAGCACGAACTGTTGAGAATGCACATTGTTCACTTGGCGAGCTCAGAGAGCCAAGTCCAGGTGGTTAAGGATATCGGGTCCGAGATCAATCAAACGCCCGAGGAGCTCCTGTGGGGGAAGCTGAGTTCTCATCACCATCTCGAGGGAGCCGCCTGCTGCCGTCAACATTGGTAAGTCATTATTTTTAAATGTTCATTTCAACATTTTTGTATGATGCTTACCTTTACTTTTTGAAAACAATGTCTGATGTTCAAAATTTAGGAAAAGACAAAAAGAAACTGTCCCTAATTATGCAACCTCGATACATAAATTAGGGCGCAGATGTGGATCACGATATGTTTCATGGTTGAAAAATTCCGATTCGTTTAACAGCCCAGTTCCCAAGTGAGAAAAAACCAATTTGGGTCGAGCGGGAATTTCTCTCCATGCCAATCAGAGACGCTATTACTTCGCCCCATCAAAAAATAAGACCAACAAGGGCGTGTTTGGTCCACTTCCAATATAAATATTGTGTTTATTTAACTAAGAGAACCTTCTTTAGTATTAGAACAAGTACGTAGAAGCCGAATAGGCTTGATTGATTAAACGTCTAGGAGTTCAAATAATTACCTAAAAACAAAAGTTAATTGGAATAGCCAAAACTAATACCATGATATTTGAAAGAAATGTTTCAAAGAATACGAGTACATTAAGAAAACAAATAGTTTATTATTTCTACTATTGTTTCTAAGTCGGAAAATATTTTAACATCGTGTTATAAAACTACCGCAGTTTATTGAAAAGTGGTTTTTGGCAAATATATAGAATAATATAGTTCGAAGCTCTGTATAAATCATGAGTTTATTTAAAAAAAAAGTGGCAATAATAGTTTCGCGCGAATAATAAAACACTGAATGATTGAAATAACATTCATAAGAACTTGTAAGGTTTACAATAGAGTGAGTTCTATTCTTAAAGATCAATTCTTTAAGAATAATAATACACTCATTCCTGAGGTTGTAAATGGTTACAATGGTTTCTATGGAGAAAGAAAAAAACAGTAATAGTATGAATAGGTCTATTAAAATCATCGACGGTTTAAACTCTGCGTTAAAAGTAGTAAGCCATGCAAGTATACAGATTGCACTTTCCTGCCAGGGCTTTTATAAATCTGACTTTTTGAATAACCACATATCGGATTTACTTATTTATATAATATCACCGTACATACATAGTATGTAAAACAGCGTTTATTGTAGAATCATTTTGGAAGAACAAGTTTTATTATTAAGGTGAAAACACTTTTTTTGTTAATTCGTAACCGTGGGAGAGCAACGATTCGTCATGAATGGGCCGGCTCGACCGGAGATACCACGGCCTCATAGAAAAAGCGTGAAGCAGCGTCTGTGCTGTGCTTCGCCGTGTGAATGAGGGTTCCGGAGGCCCATTCTGGGGCAAGGGGGGGTTTCAACGTTTGCAGCGTACAATGTGAATCCACTGGTGTTTGTGAGGCGTCAATTGCTTATCTAGCAAGTGATATGTTTGAAATCACAGTGAAACAAAATTGGCCATCTAAGCGAAGCGTATCTTCAGAAAGGTTTTTAATTAGGACCGCGGCTTGCGACCGCAAGGTAGGCGCGAAATATACGCCGCGTCTGCAAGCCTAAGGTCGCCCAATGCTGAACGGCCGCGGCTGCGGTCTTTAGAGCAATTCGGAAACATAATATCTTTAATTTCATTAATTCGTTATCGGCTAGAATGAATACTTTTCATGGAGCACGTCGAGGATCTGTCGGTTTCACCTCCTATAAGTCCTTTTATAGGTAGGTTAATTTTTTCTATTTCTCTCTTTTATTTATTCGAGATATTATATTTAATTTACATCAATAGATGACGCTGGGCGTCGGTTGCATCCCGCAATGAGGGTTTTTGCAAATGCAAAATCCGATAGATGGCGTTACGTTGACGACAAGTCCCACTTTGACGACATTGGTTGTTTCATAACATAACTTCATAATTTTAACATGATACTCTCACTCACTCGTTGTTGGACTTGACGTCAACGTAACGTCATCTATCGGATTTTGCATTTGCAAAATCCCTTCATTGCTTCGCTTTTTCGGATTACCATAAGCCTTATCAATTGACTACATAATTTACTTTTTTATACATATTATAAATAGTATTGAATAAAAGTGAGTATACGTATTATGCGCTAACATGCATGTACTCGTAGCTGCGACCCGTTACAGCTGGTTGCATAAATCTTTAATCCCGTAGTACACACAGTTACACTGCGATGTTGTCATGTCAGTAAAATCGTTACTCGAGTGATAAAATATTAAAGGTTCCGCCGTCGCGCACGTAACAGCAAATTGAGCAGGTCAGTTGCAAGTCCGGCGGTTATTTATAAAGTGGCTAGGCGACTGACCCATTTGCCTAGTTCAATGTAGTGATGCCGAACGATAGTCGACTATCGATAGTTGACGTCATATCAATAGTATCGATAGCTTAGATCTAGCTAATGCTATTGCATTAAAGCAATACTATCGATACTATCCATAGTATAGTTAATCAAAATGAATAAACTATTGATAGTATCGATAGTATTGTACCTCGTAAATAAAAAAATATTGATAGTATCGATAGTTTTAAACTATCGATAGTCGATAGTATCGATAGTATATCGATTTTCGATGCTATTGTTTATAAATCATTGGTCTAATGGTCTTTACCGAATGCGAAGTAACAGGAAAAAATGCTTAATCTAAAACTCGATGTAATACTATCGAAAAATAAGGAACAATCGATAGCTTAAAACAATCGATAGTATCGATTATATCAATACTATTGATAGTTTTCTAGCAATTAACAACAACACTATCGATAGTTTGGTAATATTTAGCCGTAATACTATCGATAGAATTGCCAGTTATCAATAGTATTACTCTAATTTGGGCTATCAATTGTATTGTTAGTATGAATAGTATCGATATCTTAAACTAATTTTCGAAGTCAACTATCGATAGCGAAACTATCGATAGTTCGGCATCACTAGTTCAATAGTCCCGCCTGCGAGGCTTCGAGCTACATCTATAATGACAACTTCCATTCAATGAGTGGCTTCTTTTTAGGGTTGTTTGCGTATGAAGGGTTTGTTAAATCTATAGTATTTATAAAGAAGTAACTTCTACAGACAACTACAGGCTTATAGGTTAACCGAAAAGGTGAAATCCCAGCATTGAGATGCAATTGACGCCCAGCAGTCGTCTATTGGTACAAAGTGGAACTAATGTCCCGAAACGAAGCTTTTTTATCTATTATTATTATTTTTCACAAGGCAGTCCCGTAAAACCGATACTTCGACGACGTCTCAGCTTTTTCGTTTACTGTCTACGCCATATTTACCCTGACGGTCTGCTTGCAACCTCAGCCAATTAATTAACTAATTGAAACATGCTTCATAAAGATAAATTGAAAAATAATGCCAGAATGCTTTCAGAGTATATTTTGTTTCTTCTCTATTTACTTTTGAATTACTCTTATAATATTGCTTTTTAAGACTATTATAAGAAATTTAAATGGGTACTAATTTCTTAAAAAATTGCAGTTTATGCCTAAAATTAATATAAAGTTACTGATAAATCTAGTTATTTCCTTTTGCAAGTTTATTTTAATTCCACATATACATAGAAATAATAAACAATAAAAATATTCGCGACAGTTTAAAGTATGATGAATATAGGTCTATGATAAAATGTCAAGCTTGAATAATTAAGGTATACTAGATAGTCTCTAACCTCAAATCGCCACTGTAATGGACAGACTAGAATAAAAAATAAGTGTATACGGCGGTGTTCTTTATTATTAAAAATAATCATCAAGAATTATAGGCAAATATAGTCCACCGTTCCCTGGTTAATATTCACTATCAGATGGGCCTTTAGTTCGTCTACCTATTGAACGTTCATGCGTAAAGTGTCATATTCGCATATTGTCATACGTGCGCAACCAGTTGAATTCGCAAGATGACATACTTGCAAATAGTCAAATTCGCAAACTGTCATACTAACAGTTTGCACTTTGCGCCCAAACGCTATTTAAGTAGTATTTTAACTGTAAGTGCTAGTGGGGTTGTAACATTTATACAGTAGAAATAGTTTCATTGTTGACCTATTTCAATTTATACACTACACGGGTAGAATGTAGTTCGGTAACATACGTCAATTTACCTTAACATATTAACATTAGCTCAGTTTAGAGAGATGTTTATTAAGTATTTTAACTGATATTAGGTTAAAGCCGTGAAATACAAAGATTCACTCCTGGTTGTGATGACTCGCCTCATTGAAGTTCTATTCAGAACACCCCATCAAAATCTCATTAAGTACATTATAATATGTAGACCAAAATATCATCGTAAGTTAATTCTTTCTCATAAATTTCGCTCATAGTCTCAAGATTTTCTATAATTAAAATGCCCACCCAGTAAAATAGTGAACTCACACACACCCCAACCAAACATATTAGACATATCCACACACAAAATAAAAACACACGTATATATAAAAACTATGTATCCACATACACACATATTTGCACATACACGTTTGATGGCACATGCACCGAATTTCATAGTCGATTCGCGAGTGAACCCTGGAGTCCTGAAATAAAGGGTTGCCCTAGTTTTGGCTTTAGTTCCACACGCTTATATATAGAGATAATTTATGATTGTAAATATACACTCTGCTGTAGCTTTATCACACCGGTCGGAAGGCATCATCATAAGTATTATTTTTTGCTAAATAACATCCTATCTCGAATCGGAATAATGTCTTCTTTCAGCAAAATGTTCCATCTACAATATTAAAGGTACTTTCTCTCCATGTGGCACGGCCGTGGGACGCCCTGTATATGTGCGTACAACACCTCATGTACCCGATAACGTACTGAGTATCGTAAGCGCTTGTATAATAAACAAAGAATAATGAGCATGAAATAATTGTTTCATGTCATTTTCATGGCGAAGAAACAGCGTGTTTCGTCTAGTCTCATTATACAGGTGTTTACGGAAATTATTTCGTGGAAAACTCGACGTTACTTGTTTACGCGACTCGTCTCGTTTCCTTGACATCAGTTATATCTTTGCGTGTCCACGTCTAAGTATATGTTTGGTTCGCGACAAGATTCTGGCTATGTAACTGTTATGAGGAAACTAATTGTTCTTATTATTTCGCAAGAAGGATAAAGATAGTCGATCTACATATAATCAATGGGGGTATCGCACGTGAAAAATCCGGACTAAGGTTTTAAACTTCAACGTCATTGTTTATTTGCTGAAATTTTGAGATCCCACATCAATAATAACCAAATATCGTGTAGATGGACCTCAGTTCTACGGAACGCCATCTAGCGGATTTTTCACAAGCGATAGTCCCCATTCTAGCGACAGCGCTATAACAGCTCTTTCATCTACAGCTATACCTGTAGAGTGGTCCGAACGTATGGAGTCGCGTAGGGTCTCTCGCCCCGACAGTCATTTACCACAGCCTTCGACCCTGGAGAGCCAAAATATGTCGAGTAACTGGCTATATTTATTTGTACCTAACAGGACGCCTGCCCTCAATTTGTATCAGGATTGCTATTAGTTACAAACCAGGCCAATAAATGGCGTTAGGTATTGATTACAACGCGCGAGAGTTTGGCCTTTCGGGCTACCTAACAGCTTGGTTGTTGTAGTATAGAATTGTACCCTCTATAAATAGTATAAATACATAGGTCTAGTGTTAATCAAGCTATGGATAAGAATTTGAGCCTACCAGACTTTCCAAATCCTGTATCATAGTCGAAGGGTCTTCAGTCTTTCCTCGGAAGCGATGCTTTCCATCGATCCGGGGATAATACGCTTAGAAGAAGTACAGTAGTCTAGTGTTTGTAAAGTAGATGTTTATCGATTCATAGTTAAGGCAAGTACACTTCCATGGAATTGAGAGGCGTCTCAAGTCTTCTAGTTTCTTAGAAATCACATTTCAAAACAAAGCAAACCAACAATTAGGCTAAATCACGTCGAAAATGTTATCGCGTATAATGTACCTACTCGTTGATAATTTGATATAGCAAATCGGTCTATTTACAATACCATCGTATCACGATTGAGATAAGATAATGTCCTTTGAGTTTTGTTATAATACGAGTAATGTCCTCATTGTGACTGGTATATAGGTTATGACAATGACAAGATGTATTATTTTGAATAACATTTAGTACATAGATCTGCTGATCAACACTGTGTTACAGATATTAGACAACAGAGGAATTATAGTAACACCTTGTTTAAAGGAAATACTTGGTATAGATAGAAATAATCATAAACTTAGTTCAATTTTGAAGATAAACAAATTTCATGTGACACTCTGAAATCTACACGGGCAAAATTGTACAAAGTTTTAGATTAATTTTTGAAACTTGGATTACAGGGAAGGTAATTTGATGTCATTCGATAAGTCAGTAGGTTATATTTTGATTACATTATTGACTAAGTAACGAAAACAATATCAAATTTTTGAAATGATATTAGTTAACCATTCGTACAGACATCTAAATCAATGGAGGCTATCGCGTGTGAAAATCTGCTAGATAGCGTACTGTAGAACTGAGGTCCATTTGTCTGGCCGGATGGCGCATTTGGTAGCGATCCCCACCCTGGACAAACATTCGTGTGATGAACACTTGTGCTTGTTCAGCGTCTGGGTGTTATATATGTATTTAAGTATTATATTTGTGATGATTGTCTATCTGTAACAAAAGTGCTTTAGCTACGTAGTACGGAGTCAGGTCAATGTATGAGATGATGTGTGAATTTGGTTTATCTACACAGTTATTGGTTATTTCTGACATGAGATGTCAAAATGACACTAAACAATCAATGGCGTTAATGTTGGATCCCAGTCTATCCAATTGGATAATATATAATTACATAGCCCCGATTTGACAAGTATTGACCATGGACTTAGACCAATTGAATTCTGTAGGCAAGTAGTGATGTTTATTAGCATATTTATTTTTCTTAATTTCCTTTTTTTTATTTGTCCAACTCCTCAAGTGGTAGGACCAAGTGCCGGGTCCGTGTGGGGAGGTACCACTACCCCATCTCTTCAGATAGACAGTCAACTGCCGAACTGAAGGGTGGGGGGCCACGCATTAGGCACTACAGGCTTTCCATCTCGACCTAAAGTAGCAGAACATCCAGCTACTGAAATCGAAGTTAGTATGATATAGAAATATTTGTGTTTCCGTTTTAAATGAGTGATTTTTTGAATTATTACACGTTAAATTGACATAAATAGCTTTTTTATTAAATTAATATCTACGGCCGAATCTTAAAAAAAAATAATTAAAAACAATGCAAACATGACTATTGAATAGGCAAAAAAAAATAGATGGCGTTAGTAATACATATTTGCAAATGCTTAATAATATTTAATGATTTTTACCGAATCTTGGTTATTCATGTTTTTAATATAAGAATTTTCTAACAGATCACACCTTGATATACTTAATATCAAAATATTGTTGTAATACCTGCTGCCCTATTATTTTTATTTTAAATAATTATGATATCCGGACGAAAAAGGAATCCCTGGGCATATCAAATTCAGCTTGAGAGTATAGGCGGAATCAAGGACCATACAAAAATACGTAAAAACCAAAAACGAAGGGCTATGAGTTAAGCAGTCTAACTCATAGTTGCTTCTGTTCCTGTTTGGCTTTGATAAAGTCAGGCAAAATCACATTTAATAGCATAATTTATACATAATTATTCTTTTAAAAAGAAGTATGACCTACGTCACCGGCCGACAGTTACAAATCGATTGGCATTCATCAAAAGTTACACGAGTAAATTGCACAAACCAACTTTTTTTTGACCTTTCCTTTTTGGCTTTGTCGCAGTCAGGTAAAAAGAACTCCAATTAATTAAACTCAAGGAGTATTGGGTCTCTTGATCGTGTAAGCCAATTGGTTTGATCCGTATTTGATCAGACCAAAAGCCCATTTTTCTGGGACTTGATACTGTTCTAAACATTATGTGAAACATTAAATTAATATTTTATGAAACGCTGATCTGTTAAAGAAGTATTTCTAAATCGTAATGACTTCGTATGAGTTTCTACGCACTTATTACATTATTTTTGACTGTCTATGTTTATTGTTTTAAATCATGTAATAGGAACATCATGTTGTCCTTTACCGATACCGTACTTTGATGTTATACATTATTTTCTTCTGACGTACCTACTACAAACATTTACATCTATTTGATAACTTTTAATACCAATGGTATCTCGATGTGCTCTTGACTCTGCCACGTATAGTTTTGGGAACCTAAAATAGTTTCTGATCTTATTTGCTCATTATTATTTTGAGTTAATTGCTAGTATACATCATTTGACTATTGGATCTCTTTACCGCCATCTGAATCTCAACTACCACTTTAGTTACATAAGTACACATAATTCGGTTTTTGTCACTTCATATTAAATTAAATGCTTACGAGGTTTGTACTTCTTTCTGGTCACTTACTTTGTTTGTGACTGTGTATTCATATTAATGGTAATTTCTGTGAATAATATTAATTTAAATAATCCTAAATTCAATTAATTTTCAGTTCACAGTTAGGTACATTAAATTGCTTTGTAACAGGTGTGTTAATTTAGTTGAATTGAGGGTTTTGAATGGATTGAGAGTTACATATTATTATAAGCTAGATTGGCATTTGAGATAGATTTCTTAAGCACCTGTTACTTGTATCCAGTGATTAGAATAGGTTGTAAAAGTAGGAGGCGTGCTTTTGAAATCGGTGAGGCCTCGCAAATCGAGCCATGTTACTTTACTTCGTTGCGTTGCGTTTTCAAAAGTTACGAATGATGAAAACATCAAATTTACTCAAAAAAAGAGACACTTTCTAGGTTTCTAATATTTATGTTTCGAATGTATTTGTAAATTATGATAAAATGCATACCTACTAAATGATACGTTTCTGGCTAGAAAAAAAAACAGTGAATTTGCCGTTTTTTTTTCACTTAAACCTCTAATAATATATCCAGATCTATAAATTTCTTCACTCGATTATCTTCTTAATGTGAAAATTATACAGACTGTAGAAGCCTAATGTCTGTACCGCTTTATTTATGATTAAATGAAATCTAAATTTTATTCTTAATAATATTTGCATACCTTTATCCCGATGCTTGCCTAGTTCGGGAAGGGTCTTGTATCCAGATTAGCGAGGTTTTACATATTTTTACTACGAGCGTAACGAAAATGTTAAAAAATAAGCCTCTTAGCAAAGGCGGCAGAGAATCGTCACCGGCAGAACAACGAATTAAATTAATAGGTAGGTACGGTCAGCATCGAAAGTAGCATAACACTTTAGTAGGTACCATGTCAAGTGCCAAGTCTGTTTCTAAGGGGAAAGGAGGAAGCGTTACGTTGGTTGCGTACGAAAATAATAGGAACCTGATTGCGAAGCTAATTTCTCTTAATACATCGACATTGAACGTCATATGAACAGATATGACTTTATCTAGACGCGACAAACAAACGAGCAAACAGGTCATCTCGAAACCAATCACTGTAGCTACATTAGCACTACATGTTCAATATATCACGTATACAGACGACGTCATATCGAGTTACTATCCGCAGAGCGAAAATAGCATGAATGTCCGAGAAATAAGGACGGTAAGGTCCTAAAAAGCGTAACTTCACGCGATGTCGTATTCTATGAATAGTAATGAGAAATAGCGACCCCAATATATTCAAATTTTTAGTTACTGAACCGTCTTAAAATCAATTACCACCGGAACGAAACACGCCAGTTACAGTCACATACATTTTTATTTTATTTTAAACAGTCAATATTATTCTCATTCTAAGTTCTACATAAAATTCAGAAAATCCAACAACTTGTAATTGTGTGTGCACGTTGTGTAAGCGATTTTAAGTTTAAGCATTCTGTATAGCTAGTCGGCGCTATGTGTACCTCTAGATGTAAGAAATAGTCTACAGGACTATTAGGTAATAGACTACAGGATAAGAAACGCTGGGTTAGGTTACCGTACATCGAAATACTTAGGTTTAGGACATGGGAAACCCCAAAGGTTAACTTAAGTTTAATGTATAAAACACCACAAAACTTAGTTTAGGCAATGGGTAGTCCTGCAAAACGTATGTTAAGAATATGAAAAACATAGGTTGAAAGATAAGGAGCATGACAAATGATTGTGTACAGAATAGGTACGTAAGACAAAGTTAGGTTAAGTGCATGGCAAATCTCAAATTTAAGTGTAAATAAATGAGAAGAGTGTAAAATAGCAATTAAAGGTTTACAGATTACAAAATTAAAATAAGATATGCTTTTATAAAAAATAATGTAAAAACACATAAAATAAAGATGAAATTATACTTTACTACCTTTTAACAGGGAATATTACACAGAGGTAAGATTTTCAAAAGAAAATCTTTCTATAGCCATTCTCATATCTTGCGTCGTCATCGTGCGTCTACGCTTGAAACTTATTTTGTTATAGGGAAAAATATATCTTTTGTTTGGTTTGGTTTGCATTAGTTGTAACAATTGTTTATACTTTCAAAGTTCTAAGATGCTAGTATCGAATTGTTGACATCACACCTAGTCAACAATGTCTTTGGGAGTGAGTGCAAGGGTCGCGTTTTTGCAAGATTTTTCTATTTTCTGGGCTGTCGAGTTTGCGCACAGTTTTGCTAGTAAACTCTTTCCGTTCCATCATATTTTGAGTAGTCTGTTTTCTATTTCAAAGCTTTTTCAGTTCTTTATGATTAAGGTTTCGGACACCGCAAACATAAGGTATATGGTATGGGAATGGGACTGTAAACTCCTAAGTTTAGGTTAGATAAACTTAGGTAATAGAACACCGTTTTTTTAGTAAAATATCAATTTTGTTACGTTTCCGGTAAAAAATATTATTAACTTTCGTATTTGTTCTTCCTCATTTCTAAAATACTAGTATCAAGTTGTTGACATCACACCTAGTCAACAATATCTTTGGGAGTGAGTGCAAGGGTCGAGATTTAGTATGTTTTTTAGTTTTCCTTCCTGTTGCGTTTATGCACAATTTTGCTAGTAAATTCTTTCCATCCCAATGTAGTTTTAGTAGTCTGTCTTTTAGCTTTTAGCTCCGTATGATTAGGGTGTTGGACACTGCCCAAGTTAGTTTCAGATTATGAGGAACCGCAACAGCTAGGATTATGGTATGGGGCACCGCAAAGGTTATGTTTATGGAATCGGACTACAATAACTTAAGTTTAGTTTAGATTAACTTAGGTATGGGACACCGCAAAAGTGATGTTTAGAATATAGAATTATTTTCTTGGAAAAATATACATTGTGTTAAGTTTGCGGGAAAAATAATTAACATTTGTTTTTGTTCTTTCTTCTTAGAACTAATGCTAGTATCAAACTGTTGACATCACACCTAGTCAACTATGTCTTTGGGAGTGAGTGCAAGGGACGTTTTTGTATTTTTTTTAGTTTCTCTTCCTGTTGCGTTTATGCACCATTTTGCTTTCCATTCCGTCATATTTTGAGTAGTCTGATTTATTTTTCCAAGCTTTTTGTTTAGGGTTCCGGACACCGTAATAATTAGGTTTATGGTATGGGGAACTACAAAAGGAAGGTTTGGGGATTGGGACTGTGAAAACTTAAGTTAAGGTTAGATTAATTTAGGTATGGGAGACCACATAAGTTACGTTTAGGATAAAAAACATTTTTTTACTATAATAATTTTGTTAGGTTTAACATCCGGTTTTGTTATTTCTCCGTTCTAAAATTCTAGCATCTGCTGGTTGACATCACACCTAGTCAACTGTGTCTTTGGGAGTGAGTGCAAGGGTCGTTATTGTAAGATTTTAGTTTCTCTACCTGTTAAGTTTGCGCACAATTTTGCTAGTAAACTCTTTCCACCCCGTCATATTTTGAATAAGTTTGATTTTGTTTTCCAAAGCTTTTTCAGCTCTTAAAAAGCTTAGCTCCGCAACCCTAAACGTAGGGTTGAGGACACCTCGAACATTGGGTTTATGTTATAGGGACCCGTAGTAAGGTTTGGGGATTGGGACTGTGAAAACTTAAGTTAAGGCTAGATTAATATAGTTAAGAGACACCACAAAAGTTACGTTTAAGATGTGGAACATCGTTTTTTTTCTAGAATATACATTTTGTAAGGTTAGCGGTCAAAAGTTCAGTTCTAAAATTCTAATACCTGATGGTTGACATCACACCTAGTCAACAATGTCTTTGGGAGTGAGTGCAAGGGTCGCGTTTCTATAAGGCTGTTTAGTTTCTCTTTTTGTTGCGTTTATGCATAATTGGCTAGTAAACTCTTTCCGTCCCGTTTAATTTTTACTATGATTAATTTTTTATGCTCTTTGTGTTTATGGTTAGGGAGACCGCAAAAGTTAGGTTAAATTCGAGATATCGTAGGGTTAATGGTATGGGACTGCAAAAAAAAAAGATTTAGGGAATGAGACGCCGAAAAATTAGAATTAGGGAATATAAAATTCTTATTGTAATATTTATTTTTTGGTTTGGTGTCAAAAAATATTTACATTCGATTTTTACACTTCTCAGTTAAAAAATGCTAGTATCAAATTGACATCACACCTTGTCAACATTGTCTTTGGGAGTGAGTGCAAGGGTCGAGACTTAGTATGTTTTTTAGTTTCTCTTCCTACATTAAATTCTTTCTATTCCGCCATATTTTGAGTGCCTAGTCTGATTTCTTTTTCAAAGCTCTTTATGTTTAGGGTTTCAGAACCTCAATAATTTGGTTTGGTGATTGGGACTGCGAATACTTAAGTTTAGGGTAGATAAACTTAGGTATGCGACACCGTAAAAGTTAGGTTTAGGATATAGATTAAATGGTAAAATATAAATTTTGTTTTATTTCCGGTAAAAAAAAATTAACTTTCGTGTTTGTTCTAAGTTCTTAAGTGCTAGTATCAAGTTGTTGACATCACACCTAGTCAACAATGTCTTTGGGAGTGAGTGCTAAGGTGATAAGGTCGATTTTTGTAAGATTTTGTATTTTCCCTTCCTGTTGCGTTTATGCAGAATTTTGCTAGTAAACTCTTTTAGTTCCGTTTAATTCTTAGGAACCGCTAAAGTAAGGTATAATTCCGAGTTATTGTAAGGTTTAGGGAATGGGACCCCGCAAAACTTAGATATATTACACTCTTTCGGTTCTAAAATGTAGTCTAGTATCGAATTGACATCACACCTAGTCAACAATATCTTTGGGAGTGAGTGCAAGGGAGTTTTTATTTCCGTGTCCTTTTATTTTTTATTTTAGTAGTCTGATTTCTTTTTTAATGTATTTTCAACTCCGTATGTTTAGACAAAAATAGATTTCGTATAGAAGACACCCCAAACGTATGGGGTATGGAGCAACACCACAAAAGTTAGGTTTAGGTCATAGAAACTTCTTATACTTCTTATTGAGATTTTTTTTCTTCATGTTAGCAGTCATGAATAATTTACATGCATTTTTACATTTACTCAGTTTTAAATTCTACTATCAAATAGTTGACATCTCACCTAGTCAACCATGTCTTTGGGAGTGAGTGCAAGGGTCGCGTTTTTGTAACACTTTTTGTTGATTTTATGCATATTTGGCTAGTAAACTCTTTCCGTCACGTCTTATTAATCTTTAGTAGACTGTTATCATTTAGGTTTTTAGCTCCTTATGTTTGGGGTATGAAAAATTGGTTTAGGAAAAAGTAAGTGTGGGAGACTGCGAAACTAAGTAAGTTTAATAAATAAGACAGTATAAAAATAACAATCTACATACGCTTTATAGATTAAACATTAACATAGGTACCTTTGTATAAAAAATAAAAACAAAAAATAGTACACATTAGAATACCACTCTACGCTTTATAGATTAAAAAAATAAAATAAGGTACATACCTTTATATAAAAAGGAATAAAACAAAAAAAATATAATTTTAATTACACAACCTTTTACCCAGGAACATTAAAACAGTTGAGATATTTTCTTTTCTAAATCCATTACCATACCATACTTCGTCATCGTCTGTCTGCTAACGTCTTATTCCGTTATTAATTAATTAATGATATTTGATATACGACACTGACTATTACCAGTCTTTGGTTTGAGTATAACAGTAACATTCCTTTATTTCTACTACCCATACTAAACAACTTAACTGTCATACATAAATTCGTTGTTGCCCTTGGACACCCAAGTAGCCGCAACCTGGGCCAGTTACCACATCTGTCAAGGTTATCATACGGTTCAAGGCGGTCGTGGGCCTGGGAGATCTCTAGAGGGAGGGAGCGGAGGACACAATAGATCAAAATTAAATGGTCGCAGTCTCCACTCGGAAACGGACGCTCCTCAGCACTTCAAATACTAATAATCGATTATTAACGAATTATGTGTGACACCGACTGCTACTACAAGTATAAAATAAATAAATTGAGACAACATCACACACATTGTCTTAGTCCCAAACTAAGGTTTTCCCTTGTGCTATGGAAACTAGGAACAACGAAGGAACCACAAAAACCATTGCGCTAAACGGGTCGTCAAACTAAAATTCAATAAAATATCAGGTATCATGACCATGTACTAAAGATACATAAGTTTTTGATTATGGGTTTCAGAATCAACCGAGGTACTTACTATACACAAATCGTATTTAACAGACAGATTTTAGCACCTACACCCATATTTAAGGTATTTTTCTTCAGGGCCATATGTTTTGCTTTCATCCTGTATAGTGTAAAAACATTTGAGTTTTTTCATAGGTTAGGGTGATAATGAAGTTAGCTACTGTTAGTGGACCGTAAAGTGTGTTTGGGACAAAAAATAAGTAAAGTTTACTTATGTTTAAGTAGCCAAAAATTATTAGCATTTGTTTTACACTTTCCCAGTTCTAAAATGCTAGTATCAAATTGTTGACATCACACCTAGTCTACAATGTCTTTGGGCGTGAGTGCAAGGGTCGAGCTTTTGTAACACTGTTTAGGTTCTCTTCCCTTAGCGTCTACACATAATTTTGCTATTAAACTCATTCCACCCCTTCATACCTTTAGTACTCTGATTTCTCTTTTGAATCTTTTTCAGCTCTCTTTGCATTTCTCTACGTATTTAATTGTTATTTTACTTGGGCAGTATTATTTAGTTGGCGGCATCTCATCTAGCTGCTAACGAATCGAGCGAGTGTGTTCCACACTTTCCCTGACAACAAAGGAATCCGTCCATTATAAGTTAGGGTTTAAGGTTCAGTTTCATTATTTTATTGGTGGCATCACAGCAAGCCACCTCTTAACATTGGGAGGTGCTAGGGTCGCGTTAACAAAACGTTAATTTTAGGAATTATTTCCGATATTTTTCCGGTTAGATGCATGTGAGAATATGAGTCAATTTTGGCCGAGGGCATTACGAAACAACTAACTGCCTAAACCAACACTTGACGATTGTTTTTAGTTATAGTAAAACGTTGCTTGCCGTTCATTTTTTTCTCCTGGTTTGCACTTCTAAGTTCTTCTTCTTCTTAAGTTGTGTTTTTTAATGAGTCTAGATTTAATGTCTCATGTCTCCTCTACTAGTGAGTTAGTCAATTAGTGGCAATTCTATTGGCCACTAGTTAATGAAAAAACGTTTAGCTCACATCGTTGTGATTTTTAGAAAATTAACTTTTTCCTTTGTCTAATCTAATTGTATCATATAGTTAGAAGTGTTGACACTGATAAAATTCCGAAAGCCAAATGTATATCTTCCAGGTTTAACTTCTTTCGTAAGAAGCCTATATAAGATAGGTTAAACATAAGGCCTATTACCTACGAAAAATTACTTCGTAGCATTGAATTGAACGTATTCGATTGGTGGCTTTGGAACTAGCCAACGATTTCAATAAACTGAAATCATGTGGTTGGGTCGCACTTTTAATCTCTTTTAACGGCAGGCAGAGGCCAAGATCGGCGCATAATAAAATCTTTTACGACTCTGTTCTTATTTCAATCTGTTTTCGGTTAAGTAACTTCTAAAAAGATGTCTATATCTATCTACATTTTTATTACGCTATCATTGCATGCAGTTTTTTACTTCTACTTACAATATGAACTAAATATCTCTAGAAAGTGATA
The DNA here is from genome assembly GCA_014851415.1 of Cnaphalocrocis medinalis. Classification (NCBI taxonomy): domain Eukaryota; kingdom Metazoa; phylum Arthropoda; class Insecta; order Lepidoptera; family Crambidae; genus Cnaphalocrocis; species Cnaphalocrocis medinalis. The sequence continues at coordinate 3,227,469 of CM026273.1, read as the reverse complement.
GGACAGGATTCTTGTAATGAATATTCTGTAACAAATGTTAGTCAGGCGAACCACTTGCTCTTTTTAGTTTATTTCTGTTGTGTGAGAAGCGGAAACTCTACCAACAATTACTCGTTTGATAAAAAAAAAAATGACGGCACGTAGTCCGATGAGAGGTTTCGACTGACGAACGATTCGAGAATGCATGCACAACATAGGTTACGTTGTGTAGTTGTGTTTCGTATCGACCGTCTCTGTACGAAGCTTTAGGTAGTTATTTATCAAAAGTACACTTATCGTACTTTTTAAGTAGTAATAAAAATTATAAATAAGGTCACAAAGGTTAAAAGTATGTTACAACTGCCACTAGCACTAAAATATGTAGTAGGCCTATTATGTATATAATAATAATTAGGTACCTAAACTACAAAATATTATGTAAAAACATTTGAAGAGTGTAAAAAGGCAAATAATACCTATTATAAATATTAAATAAAAATCCTATTATACATCTAACACGAGTGCCTACCGTACGTAATCGAAATCGTGCCATAAGTTCTGTCCCAACTTTTAAAAGGGTAAACAATAAAAGGAATATGTACTTACTATTTGAATTTATTATATTTATGTAAATACACTATTCATTTTTACTTGTGCTCCGTAAGGTTGAATTTACGAATTAATTGCCCTAGAAGAGCAAAACTGAAGTTTCGAATCCTGGCATTCACATCTGACTTTTCAAATTTACTGATATCTATGTGGTGCATACAGAAACCTTCGCTAATAACCCTGCAATACTGTTCGGATTATTTCTCAATCATTGAGTTGATGTGTAGGTCTCTTAGGTTGTGATATTTAGACGGCTGTCGCTTCATTGTGATTACCAGATTTCCCAAACCCAGGATTATGATCCAAGCATACCCTGGGGTTCGAAGGAAGCTCCGGGCGCAACTTGGTCCGACACGCAGAGATGAGATGAGATCGCCTCAGAGCCATCCTTGTGTACCGACCAAATCTAAAAAATCTCCTTTAGATCTAAAATATTTCATAAGCAGTAGTGAATAGCCAAAAGCCGAAAACCTGCTTAAGTACTATCACAATATCGTGTCGCCATAAGCAGATTTAGAGGAGTCAGACCTCTCGATACATTGGATGTGAAACGTGCGAGCCATACAAACTTACGGCCAAGACGACAAACGGCAGTCATATTGAATAGTTTTAACATTAGTAACAATGTACATCACGTATGTATGCTAAGCACAGAATAATAGTATAGCACTATACTTAATACACTTTTCTTCATTATTCAATTTAACTTTTACACATCCACAAGGTCACTCAAATTATCGAATGAATCGGGAGGGAATTTATGGCACAACTAGGAAGAATAAATAAGTAGATTTAATACTCATTATATAGCTTTACCACTTATTTTAAAATCATCTAATAGTCCTTGTTCATTTTCATAAATATTCATTTCCCTGGCTTATTTATCCTACAATATTACAACAATTGAATAAATATGAAGTTCTTTTGATATAATATATTTATCTTTTTACATTAAGTACATGTAAATTCCACAAATTCACATATGCAAAAAGATTGTTCGTATACTCGTAGTCCTGACAATACCAGCCCTCCTTCTGAAATACTTATGTCCTATCGATTTGGCGCTATTATTAAGTGATATAAAGCATTTAAAATTTGATAGGGTGTCAATCTTTTATGTAAGTCCGAAACTGTAAGCGAATGCCACTTGAAGACTCTTGATAGAAAATTTTAAACCAAGAAAACAATCTTTTTTTTAAGAAAGAAAACTGCAAATATTTTTTCTCTGAAATTATACTTGTATTGCAGGAGAATCGAAAAGGCAAAAATAAAATTTCTCGTGTGTTAAGGGGCTATACGAATGAAACTAGCGCCGCCAACCTATTTACGCTGATTGTGGCGAAAATACGATATTTTTTAAGAAAGCAAAACATTACAGACTTAGATAAAAGTAAATTGAATTTTTCAAGATGCAATACAATGTATAAAACACGCGAAAAGTAACAATAAAGTTCATTATTGCTAAAAGTGGCCGTTTTTAGCAATAATGAACTTTATTGTTACTTGTCACGTGTAAAAAATAATTGTTTTGCATCTCGAAAAATTCGATTTACTTGGATCTAAGTCTGTAATGTTTTATTTTCTTCAAAAATATCATATTTTCGCCACAATCAGTGTAAATAGGTTGGCGGCGCTAGTTTCATTCGTGTAGCCCCTTAAGATGAAGAGACCTGTTTAGGTGCCATTGCAAATACCAATCTGCATTTGCCTACAAACTGTCCAATTTTTTTACTGTCATCTTTTTTCCTAATCACTACGATCATGAATCCAATTCGGCCAAAATAAAAGTACTGTACTTTCTATGAATCTTTTTTCTTTTTTTCTATGATATGCTTATGCATTTAGGCTGGTTACGTGGATACAAATCAAAAATATTATATATAACAAAAATAAAGCTACGAGTATATAGTATAATTTATTTAAAGGACTTATAATAGCAGATTTTTATGACTTAATGTAAGTTTGGATATTTATGGTAAATTATAGTATTCGGAAATTATTAACGTTTAAACTATTCTGTAGTATTCGGTCATTTTGTCTACTTCAATATATCGTACTAATGGCATTAATTACTCCATTCTAATTAATTGCATAATTTGAATGCAAAATGTATCTGTATGTGATTGCTACACTATAATTGTAATATAAATATATGTACTAATTAAAACTGGGTGAATCGCCATATAATGTACTTATTAAAACTGGGTGAATCGCCGTTTAATGCATAGGTATATCAAAGCAAATTTAGTCTGTAGGTAGATTGTATACTAACACTTAATTGTAAATAATAGACAAAAATACACAAGTAACCTCATTACGTAGGCATGTGCACGTTTAGATGATCAATCGAAATATTCGATGTTGGCTTCTTATTGTATTTTTTGGTAAAATTATAACACGAGGGCACGTATGATAGGGACTTATTTTAGCAACGGCTAAATAGACTCCTTTTCTCAAACCGAAATCGAATTTTTATATTATTAGAAACAACAAACTGTCACCGATTACAGGCTTAAAACACAATTCTTTACCTAATATGCATAACCAATAGCAGTAAATCAATCTATAGCTATATTATTTTAATGTTTATATTTTATACTCATTGGCTGGATTCTTACGCATCTTATTAAATATGATTTATATTTGATTGTTGAAAAAATGCAATTTTTGAAGAGATTTTTTCTTCTCTACTTATTTTTCTCGTGAATTGTGACCTGTAATTTAATTCCGTACATTTTTATTTTTTTATTATTTACTAATGAAGAATTCGCCTCATGCTATAGATTTTACCTGTAGTCGTTGTTAATATGCAGAATGAAAGAGAAAAACAGAGCTTTTAATTTTTTCATATTTTTTTTTAAAACGGAACGATTTGTTTAACTTGTGTTGTGTTAGGCCTTTAGATTTGTACCATTTAGTCACGCATTGAGTTTGGATGGTTATACCGCCATCAGTCGGTGGTGGTTTCAATATTAGAATCTTTATTTTGGAACTATTACATATCTCCACGACATTACATCTGGGTAATGATTTTGCCCACTATTTTTTTCACAAATAAATGATTATTTCCAAAAGTAGTAGAAGATACATGGGGTTTTTAAGTTACGTATCCCTTCCGTTATAATTTTTTATGGGAAAAAATAGTTAGTAGTAAATAATTGTAAATACTGTAAGAATGTGTCAGAAAAGCTCCGTGTGATAGAAACAGTAGTGTTTATAAATAGCTTACCTAAGACATATAAATACAATATTCGTTAACATACTTTTAAAATACACTTTTTATAATAGTCACGCACGCATATTCGCATATACACCGTTACATTTTACTGTATTATGTATTCATTCCATAGCGCCTGTACAGTCGATGTTAGAAAACAGCTTAGGCATCGATGGGATTATAGCGTCTTAAACTTAAAGTAATATTTTTTTACTATCTAACTAGATAGTAAATAAATATTAGTTTCACTTCCTCTTGCTCTTGACTAATACTCGTACATTAAAAAAACTAAAAATTACCAATAGTACTAATAATGCAATATGGCCTCGTCTTGAATGTCAAATTGAAATAATAAAGCGAAAATTCTAAAATACAAAAGTACGTGTAAATAAAATTAGCAAAACCATTAACACTATAGATTACTCAATACAATTTGCTCTCTTGTATATTACTACTAAATTTAAGTTAGCTAAGTTTTTCGTATACTATACTTAAGTCTGTTTTGTGGAAATGGGAGATCTATTTTACAGTAAAAACTTAGCTTACAGACGAGTATTACTGCCTATCAGTGACCACCTGCGACCGCGTTAACTTTTGGGAAAAACTAATTGTTAGAGTTTATTCCTTTCAAAAACGTTTCATAAGTTTTAACACCATGTATGTTATTTTAGAGTAACTGTAAGTAACTAACGGCAGTTTAAGTAACGGTAACAGAGTTACAGTTGGCGCTTGCAAAACCCAAAAAATAAAATAAATATAAGATATCAACTCTTCTAATGTTACTTCTCTTACGTCTTATTTATCTGTCTCTTATTATCTTTCTGAAAGTTTCATATTAAGTCTAAATACTATTGTGTGCGGTGTAACCTACTGCAATACCTACTACCTACCTACCCTACTTCGGTTTGGCTAGCATTCAGTATAGACCTTAGGTAAATACCAACTTTTATAGCGAGCTACTTAATCGCTCGGTACCTTGAGGGACTACCCAAATATCTGAATACGATCCTCGAGATATTCTTATGTGTAAAATCTGAATTTTAGAGATGAACACGGGAAGGGTCGAATAGGACGGTCCAGGTGGTTGCGAAGGCAATTAACGCAGGCATACCCTCTCATTACAAAACATGATTCAAAATAAGTGCTAGCTTCAATAGTAGGACTGACTGAAGATTGAATAAACATTATTGTAAAACGAAGTTCAAGGTTCGTTTGAGGTTGCTAAAGATAATCTTTCCTCGCCCCTAGGGTAGCTTCAGTACTGAGCTAATATATAATTAAGATTGAGTGACAGTGACAGTTAATTCTGCTTTATGATAAAGTGGTTTTCAAATTATTTGGTCATGTCATTTCATGGTATTTTTCTTGCCTAAACCGATTTTTAAAATATTTGAACTGAAGACAAAACAAGGTTATATAAATTTCAACACTATTCTACGGTACTAATTTGTCCATGATTAAGACTAAAGAACTAACTTTTATACCTGACTTTACATGAACTTAGCCGGTACTAGTCAGTTTTTGTAATAGGAGGGTAAAAAACGGTGGTTTTACACTAAACATTTTCATTAAAAAACTTTGTCAATTGTTATACAGGCAAAATCACTACTGTGCAATCTTATACAAACATACTTAATTAAAAGTAGATAAAGAAAACCAATTCTTGGACAAAAGTCGTCTAATTAATGTTAAATTAAACTGCCATATTTTATATTTAGACTTTCACATTAAATAAAACGTACAAGAATTAATAGTTACTTTAATGTATGCAAGGTTTTTAGTGTAAGCATGCCCTAGGATGCAAGGGCATTCTTTTGAAGCATTTTTATCGTTATTCATTGATTTTGCCTGGAATTTAGGCACTTATTCTGACGCGATAGATCAGCAATATGATTCAATAAAATATGTTCTATCCAAGGAGTTCCTTTACTGTGTTTAATGGCAGCTACTGCTTGCCCGAGCTCGTAGATCAAATAGAGATTATTCTAAAGACATTACGACGTAAAATATTAGGACAGATAAGTTATGGAAGAAGTAGTAAACATAAATTACAGCGTGCTTAACCTATATCTATTCTATCGCGTAAAATTAAGTTACTAAGTTATGAATGCAGTATCGTTAATTATAGTCAAAGAAGAAAAAAAAACACTTAAATCTAAGGAAAAAAAAAAAACAAAAAAAATCATAAAATACAAAAAAAAACATATATTTTTGTGATTATCTCTAGGGTAACAATTAACAGGAGTATACTTGGAGAACGTTCTAGAGTGTGTACATAATCGAATTTACTAGGTATCACATTTAGTTAAAAAAACTTTAAGTAGGTACCTACACAGTATTCGAAATCAACAGAGATAGGTAAGGTTTTCACTGCCATGCCGAAAAGTTCAACCCAAGCACTTTAACGTTTGATCCAGTAGGGCCGGTATTCAATATTTATACATTAGGTGACCTAATTTCATAATGTATTTAGGACATTCATATTAAAAAAATGACCACAAATTTTATAAATCACAATCGTATTTCTTAGTCACTTACACACACATATTTAACAATTCAAACAGGGCATACATAATATTTGATATAGGTCAATAAAATTCTTGGCCAGGAAACGAACTGTAAAAAATTTATAAATTTTATAGATTTTTAAAAAGTCATTCTTATAGGATTTTTTCTCTTTGTTTTTTTTTTCAACCTGGATATTGCATATAAGTTGAATGGCGGTGCTAGTGGACGGAAGATAAATTAATGTTATACTCGTACAATACGCGAGAAAACATTATAAATGTTTCATTCATTCATTCATTATAAGAACAACGTTTGTTATTAAATAAACAAAATATTGAAAGGGTTTATCACACTAACTATTGGGTTAAGTCACTGTTTTAAGTATTAGCAAGTCTTATCTACTTTAAAGGTTTTGAGTAAGTATTCCATTAAAATTCCTTTAGGGTTGAAATAGCCACTGAAGATTTTTCGCTCGAAGTTAGAAACTAGAATCTGTTAATTAGGCTAACCTTCATCAGCATATTGAAACACATAGGCACACAAGGTTACCGACGGGAATATGATAACATTAAAATGATTTGATTAATTAAGGTACATGGTTTATTCTACTTTCATGTAATTTCCCACTTCACATGTCTTGGTTATTTGTTTAAATCCGCTTTTCGATATTTTTACTTAATTACTTTTGTCTTCATATCTTTAATTTATTCCTTTCACTTTTATTTTACTATCTAAATTAAAGTAAAAAACTATTCAGAAGTAGGAACTTGAATCATAAGATTAATTAGCTTTTAAGTCATTTAATGATAAGTAATTATTTTTGTACACTTGTAGAGTTATGGTAAGCCCATAGTGCCTTAATTATAAACATATCACATTATGATAAATATGGTAAATAGCATTAAGACTGACCATAATTATGTGAAAATTATCATCATTCATCCTACTTATTCAAACGAGACTTACAATATACATAGTTAGATAACTAAGATTCATTCTTAATAACCCGCTTTGTATATAGCCAGTTACAAAATAATATAATGTCTGTATTATATTTATTTACAGAAAATTATAAATATGCTATTTGTTAATAAAACAAACCTTTTTAATTTAGCACGCATTTGAAATACTATACTTACTATTTTATAAAATAACAAAAGAAAAACTCATATGTAAGCAGCCGTGATGGTCAAATGGCAAAGGATTCAGTTTCAAAAATTGAAAAATATGATTCCAATTAACCATGAATAACTCTTACTAATCAGCTGTTATACCTATATTTATTTTCTAAATACCAAACATTTCGGTGAAAAAAAAAACTTCTCTTTTCAACTCCGTTTGAGGTTAGTCGGGTCTAGTGAGCGATAGTAGCTCAGTAATTTTTCAGACCTATTTCTACCATTTAATTAGCTCAGGGAAACATACTGTAGAAATGTGCACGTATCGTTTAGTCTCTAAAAAGTAACTATGATTCAGTTGGTGTGATTTCTCTGTTAAAGAGTTGGAAGACCAAACGGTGGTCGTTTCATTGTAATTAACAAACTCCCCAAATTCTAAATCATGGTCTAACCATATCCTCAGGGTATTACCGAGAATAACACGCGAAGATAAAAGAGAAATAAGGACGTTGGTACGGAAATAACTTCGCCCACAAACACCGTTAGAAACAGTGGACACATTAATACGCTAGGTAGCCCAAAACGGCGTAGGGAATTGACGACCCCATCGCCCCTGGTTTCAGACTTTTACTTACAGCGCAAAGCGAGCCATCCGATCTAACGCAATTTACACGCATACATTCTCTATTACTGCAACCAAATCAACAAAAAAAAGATCCCCCTAATAACAAGACGTGGTGTTATCTCAGTTTTGGTTTCAAACTGATGCTGTCACTTTCATTTGTGTATTTAAAAAAATAGAGCACCATTTTTAATCTCTGACTAGCATTAGTGTCCGTTTTGTAATATTACGGGGAATACTTTTCCAATCAAATCAAATGTTATGTAATTCTTTTAAATTTTTATTTACCAAAGGCCAATGACAAAATTACAGTTTTTAGTATGACTGATTCTTTAGTACCTACACAAAAAATATTTTTGCTTAATGTTGAATTCGGTGATAATTTTTTTATTAAACAAAAAACAACCAATGAATTTGGTTTTTATTTTTTTCAAACATTATGACATCTATCGAGTCTATTTTAGCATATTAAAAATAAAGAAAAAGTATATAAGTCCAATTCCATTTTTATTGATATCAAAATTTTAACATTTTGGCAGAGAATGTTAGAGTCGTGTTCGCATAATGGGGGCTATCGGGTGTGATAAATCCGCTAGATGGCGTACTGTAGAACTGAGGTCCATCTACACGGTGCTTGGTTATTTTTTCACGTGAGATGTCCAAATGTCACTAACAACCGACCGATGCGAATTGCAAACCTTCAAAAAGCGAGCGTATTCCTTTTTGAAAGGTCGGCAGCGCACTTGCATCTCTTATGGTATTGCGGGTGTTCACGGGCGGCGGTAATCGCTTATCATAGGTGGTCCGTCAGTTCGCCTGCCCCCTATCTCATAAAGAAACAACCAATGACGTTGAAGTTGACCTCAGTCTAACAGTACGCTCTCTAGTGGACTTTTCACACGCGACAGCCCCCATTAGATCGGATTTGGTGTTGTGAGTAAAAACCTGTATCCAGAGCAATCAGTCCACCGAACAATGGCGGTAAAGCCATTCAACTTGGCGGGAGTAAATGTCCACGCAGGGCTTCGGCACCAGCCTTGCGGTAAGACTCTCGCCCGGTGCCATGGTTTAGGCCCAACTCGACGCGTACTCAACTCGTCATGCGAGGTAAACACCTAACGAAGACTAACGTATTTGTTAGGTATTTATACCTGACGAAGACTAATGTGTTTGTTAGGTATTTATACCTACCGAAGACTAACGTATTTGTTAGGTATTTATACCTAACGAAGACTAACGTGTTTGTTTAGTATTTATACCTGACGAAGACTAACGTGTTTGTTGGGTATTTATACCTACCGAAGACTAACGTATTTGTAATAGACTACTGGCCCGTGTTGAAAAAATTATGGGTCATTTGAACCACCAGATGACCTATGTAGAACGATATAAGAGCATAAAATAATAAGATCCAGCATTATGCCGTCACTTGTAAGCTGTCCAACTGAGTGCAGGTGAGAATTCAAAAGTGCAGGTAGAGTGGGTATATTTTGGTCATATATTTTTGTACGGCATTCTTACTAATCGATAGATCCATGAAAAATAATAAGACAACGCATAGTGCCGTAAAAAAAAGGTGGTCCAAAAAGTCGGATTTTCTTTTTGATTTTCCGACAATTTCCAGGGTGAATTCGATCATTTGATTTTGTACGGCATCAGTTTCATGCTATTTCAGGACTGCTTCTAATACATTATTCCGCAACGCCGTACAAAAATCATGCGACAAGGGGAAAAAAACCGAGGGTTGCAACCCCCTCTGTTTTTGTGGTCCAAGGGGTGATTTGACACAACATCAAATTAATTTATTTCGAAAGTATTTTATGCATAGATAATATTTTTTCATATGCCGTACATTTTCGTTGGTTCAAAGGGGAAAACCATATTTTGTATTATCATCATTATTAAATATATCAATTTTTCTTAAAAATAATTGTTTTATTTCTTCACATCATTACAATGAAACAAATCAATTATATATATGTATCAATAATGTTCGAAGTATATAGTAAACCAAAAAGTATACAAAACTGTTGATGCTGTGGTTGACAGTTAAAATTTTTGGATATAATATACACACCGTTTCACTTAATAGTGATTTAATCATATTATCAATTGTTCTCTTCAAAAATATGTTAATGCCGTACTGTATCAGATGGCCATAAAGTACCCTTTAGATAGTAGCGTCATTTTCATCAGCCTAAAAGATAGGTATGGTCTGCATTAAAATGTACGGCATAATTTTTTCCTAATTTATTTATGTTAATACTATTTAAAACATGGGATACAATGTAGAAAACTGCTATATTTCATTAATGTATGATATTTAAATTTCTTCAATAATTTGAAAAATTACAGTTTTTGTGTTTCTCTATAATTTTTTTCAGAACAGTTTCTTTTGAACGGCAATACTGTATAACAATTGTATTTTACAATATCATGTTAAAAAAAAAGTTCCCGTACAGGATCAAATGATTTTACACCTTTATAAATCAAGAATACGATGAAATTAAGATAATTATTGATATACATTCAAATGAACAATCATTTTTTGACGGCATTATTTTTAATAGTACTTTTAAGTGTCAGATAATGTTTTGGAACCAAAGCCGTACTTTTTCAAATCACCCCTTGGACCACAGAAACAGAGGGGGTTGCAACCCTCGGTTTTTTCCCCTTGTCGCATGATTTTTGTACGGCGTTGCGGAATAATGTATTAGAAGCAGTCCTGAAATAGCATGAAACTGATGCCGTACAAAATCAAATGATCGAATTCACCCTGGAAATTGTCGGAAAATCAAAAAGAAAATCCGACTTTTTGGACCACCTTTTTTTTACGGCACTATGCGTTGTCTTATTATTTTTCATGGATCTATCGATTAGTAAGAATGCCGTACAAAAATATATGACCAAAATATACCCACTCTACCTGCACTTTTGAATTCTCACCTGCACTCAGTTGGACAGCTTACAAGTGACGGCATAATGCTGAATCTTATTATTTTATGCTCTTATATCGTTCTACATAGGTCATCTGGTGGTTCAAATGACCCATAATTTTTTCAACACGGGCCAGTAGTCTATAAGGTATTTATACCCAACGAAGACTAACGTATTTGTTAGGTATTTATCTTGTCTATCATGTTGAGTATGTGTCGAGTTTGGCATAGACCCCATTACGCTTGCCGATAATAGCGTTAATTCCGCCAAGAAGCACCCAAACAGGTTATCACACTCTTTTACAATTATTCTTGACTTAAAGATCTGTTAACTTTCTCATTACATTTCTTTACTCGTTAGATTGGTACTCTTATGTGGTACGAATCTGATCAGTACAAGAATCGGATTAATTAATTTAAACTAAAACTTAGATTCCATCCAAGTTCCACAAATTATTGGTAACATTTGACGCTAATCAATTATTTATTTCATTTGTCCGATGTGATTTTGTTTAAAAAAACATAGGATTATATTTTTTTTGAGTGTGAATAGCCTGTTGGGAAACGTTATAATCAGGCAAGTGTTTCGTATATATTCGTACCATCAATTTTTCCCTGTGGTATGGGGTTAGAATTTTACCACGGTATGCCTTTCCTGTCGTACGAGGCGACTAAAAGGCCCCTCTAGGGTCACTGAGTGTACACGACGGGGGTTCGGTGCACTTGCCAAGTGATTCTGGAGGAAGACGATCTCTGAGCAACTGTAGCATCTGAGGACACAGTGGGGTAGGGGAAACTTACTGGCTTCCGAAAAGTTTGATTCGCAGGCGTTCAATCAGTCGACGCGTCGTGCTGTATGCGATGCGGAGACAAGTTGGTGCTAGCGAGATATGAATCTAGTAGGAGTGCTGTTTGTTGAACCGTTGAGCGCGGCGTGTGTTGTCTGCGAATGACTTCGTGGACAATACGGTAGTGCGCGAAACCCGCAGTAGTTTTTAGAAAAGCGCAGGCGCATAGGGTCGGTCGTTGTAAGTCGTCCATGACGGCTTCAGCCCCCCATCACGGTGAGTCGTAAAGCCTAGCGCAACGTCTCTCGTGATTAAAGGGATGATTGGCACCACCCTTGCAGAAAGGCTTTCGCCAGTGCCTATAGGGCTTGTCGATGATATAAACTTGAAATTTGACACCATCTTAAAAGGGACTGTGGCGGAATGAATTCCTTATGCACGGTAACCATGTGTTTGTATCAGGCAAGGTAGTAGAGACCTTTAATGCATCATAATTCTGGGGTCAAAAATCACCTGTCTAACACCATACTTTCTAGTACTGCAGTGCATACTGCAAGTAATGACGAGAGAATTGTGTTATTAAGGTAATTGGTGTTCCCTAAAACGTTTGTTCGGTTCAGTAGCGTCATCATTTGATTGCCAATAATTGTGATGGAATTAAGACATTTAAAAAAATCTTCGGAGATACGAGTAAACATTTGGGACTTTTAAGACTCATGTCACTAACATCATATCCGTAATTATTGTTGAAAGTGTTCACTATTAACAATAATTATGGATTTGCTATTCATACGTGGAAGTACTCAAGGGATGTGTAATGTGTACACTTTCTTTAAGTACAACTACAGAGTATATTTCTTTAAATGTTTCAAGATCATCATAGTTAATAAAATCAAAAGGCGCTACTGGACCGAGCAGGCAAAGCCGGGTGCAGATGTGGATGGTGTTTACCGAGTTATTGTTTCGTGGGGCATCATCAATTGGTTTCGCCTTATGTAAATTACTCAGGCTGCGCTCGCGTTTATCGATCTGCCAATTGTTTAGATCACCCCCAAATTATAATTCGGGGTTATACAGACACATTACACGTCTTAATCCGGCAAAATGAGTTGCCTTACTTTGTGAGGTTACTCGCCTTTTTTTGTATATTTTTAGGTAATTGTTCATGCTCTTTTTTTATTTATTTATTATGAATATGTTTACTTTTGTCAACTTATTAACTAATAAATATTTTTATAACATTTTCCCTTTTTTTTGTCTTTTTCATTCGTTTTTTACTTATATTTTTTACACGTAACTGTCGCCAAAGGATGTGATCATCACTAACCATCTGTTTATTGGATGGCTGTCTGATGAGGTCATAGGCGGTATAATAATTCGGCTCTGTGCACTTGGCCATCCCAGTCACCCCTTCCACTAGAGGGCCGGAGTCCAGTGGAGAGTCAGAGATAACCCGTTCGTGGGTATGCTTAAGGATGTCGATTGGCTCATTACACCTCGGGCCGGCGGCATTTTAACTGTGTCACCAACTAACCATTTCAGCATGGGTCTTCCGTCGGGAGCCTGTGAACTAGTGGCTTCGCCATCATGACCTCTAGTATTATATCACAGCTATGTGAGTGCACCGCTGGTGTTTTAGTGGGTATGCCCACTCCATGGATGGGAGAGCCCCACATATCTCACGTCAGCTCACGCTGGCGGAGTCTGCATAAGGCCAAATCCTTCGTTCACACTACGAAAGGATCGCATTTCACCAGCGTCAGCAAAAAAAAAAAACAAAAGTTTCATTTGTACAGACCATCACTGGGCTAAGGTACACAGTCTGGCAAATTTCCTCATACAATTCTCAATTTAATGTTGTTTGACATCAAGGTAATAAGAATCGAATGAACAAATTTGTCAGGTTGTAGTACCCTAATTAGTGTGGCTGTATAGTTTACACCGTGTTATATTAAAATAATGTCTTTGATACGATTTCATTATAACAACTTACATGATTCTACGTTACTGTAAATTCTGTTTCTGATTTCGTAGTATTTTCGATCATATTTCATTTGTATTGTTTTCAATGTACTCGTATTCTCGTAAAAGCAGGATGTTTTCAGTTCAATGAATATAAAATCCTTTCAATAGGAATTGCATTATGGGCAAAAGCTTAAAAACATTTCATACTTATGTTCCTTTGTTATACAAAAATCAGTCAACTTATTTTACATTAAGAGTATCCTCTCAACCAATACTTACTGTACACTTGCAAATATTAATCTTAAATTCCTTTTAATCTTGGAAACTTCCGTTCTTACAACAATATATTTAAACTAGCTCCTTTCACTTGTTTTCATCCCGTTTCAATCTAAATTATCCGCCATGTTTTTGTTTTTGATCTTTCTTTTTTATTATTCAACTTAGGAGTCTTGATCCGTTAAGGAAACATTTAGGAAATAAATGTTTCTCTTATTTAGATTAAGTCCTAAAACCTAACACTTAAAACACCTAGGAATCTTGCTGATTCTCGTTGCTACCGCGCTGTTGCAGCAATGCATTACTCGTTAAAACTAGCTAAATAAGTGTTGGGGGATAGCGCTAAACCGCGCGCGTGTCTATATCGGCGAATAGTTTAGAGTGCGCAGAAGTTCTAGCGCGGTGGCTAACCATTCTCCGATACAGCCAGCGCGCGGGCATTTGCGCACGGTTTGGCCACAGATGATATATTATATTATATATCATCTGTGGTTTGGCGTCGGCAGATTCGCGATGGTAATTTTAATGTGCTTAACACCAGCATCATATACAAAATTATAGACAACGAAGCTAAATTTAACAGACCATCCACAGTTGTCCAAAATATCGGAACGTAAACAACAATCGATTTTCCACCTTCAAACCGTCTAATGGACGGTTAAATTCCTAATGGAAAGGGACATTGGTTCACGTTTACGGTTGTTCCGATATTTTAGACCACGGTGCATGCTCTGTTAATTTGCTACGTTTGGTTGTGCTAATATTTGGACATCTTGGATGTAACTTAATATATATGACGCTGACTGTACACGACTAGTATGCAAGGCGAAAATCAAAATCAATATTGAAGGCATACTTTGTATCAACCATTTCTAAACTTGTATTTTTTGCAATTGCGAAAGTTCGTTTACTTATTGCTGCGTTATAGGTACAACCGTACAACAAATATGAAACACAAAAGCGATAATTTGCGAATTTGCTAGCGATTACTTTTCCTATTTATGTAATACATAAATATCAAGTATGTATATTATTATACAACGCATATTTATTTAATAGCAAATATTTAAAAGTATGTAGGAAACCGCTTTAATAAATTAACAGTAGGAAGGCTCCTCTGAAGTGAAAATATTAGCTTTTCCATTTATTGCCAAGGTAAGGAAAGTGTTCTACTTTGCCTGAAGCAATTGATGTTTTTAATATAATCGTTTCTCTGATAGATTCATGAAAGCGGTCTACAAATTATTTCAAAATATTTACTATTTGATAAAAGGCGTTGTATATCATTACAACTAAAAGCGCTCTTAAATTATATTTGTACTATCCTTTCAAGCGAAATATGTTTGTACTTATGTAATGCGTTTAGCTAGGTTTTTCAGTTTAACTAGTTTAGGTACATAAATATGTATATTATACCGTAACCGGATTTTGTTACTTTAGGTCCTTACATTGTGCGATTCCTGAATGCATTGTTTTTGAAACGAATGACGAAATTTTAGTCCTTGCTCATAACCGAGCTATCCAAAGAAATAATCCCACCTGTTTTGTTTCAATAGGAAAAAACCATTTTAAAAAATATTGTTCTTTCTTTATTTATTATATTTTACTTTACGTTAGCGCCACTATATGCGGCGTGATTAGATAATTGGAATGAAGTAAGTAGTTTAGAAAACATTAGGTATAATAGTAGAGATATATAGAAGCAGTAGTGTTTTTAAAGTATTTAAACAACTGTTTAACTTTGACCGATTATTTGCAATTTCAACTTTTTTGAAATGACTTTATCCTACTAACAACCGGATTCGAGATTCTTTTGTATCGAACACATCGTATCATTACGGCTCACCACGTAGGTACTTCAGCCTTCAATGAGACAGGCTCTACGATCAACTGCAATCTAAATTAGTTAAGATCTAAATTTCGGACATCTTGTTACCCATGGTTAGCGCCCAAACCTATCTCCTTTCAACAACCGGCAACAGATAGGCCAAGTTCATCGATCTCTATAAAGTCATACGTCGCCAGTTGTGTTCACTTTTGCCTATACGACATATTATAGTATAGTACTCGCACATTGTTCTCTTTAAAAGTATAGTCTACCTCTCTGGCGACGGCTGTTAGCACTTTCTCCACTGAGTGATGAGTTTAAATCACGTTTGTACATACAACTGTCCACCTCTGTCTGTTAACTTTTCCTCTCCTCCTTGTAGGGTTAATATGACAATCGCAATGAGCAGATTGTGGGATGCACATGGACAGTACAAATCAAAGTAGTGAGGTAGAACTTTAGATATAAAATTGCAGTAGCATAAGTGGAGTTTTGAATGATTTCGTTTCGATTTGTTTGCTTATACATACATACATCAATCTAAACAAATTTGACGAATGAAAACGTTCCAAGTCCAGAAAGGTTATTATCAGTGATCGGGTAAGTTAGTGCTATGTAGGATCAACGTCCACAAACGTAACATAAGAAAGTAATGGAGCCGGATACCATAACATACAACATGTGAGAAATTTGTTTGGGTTGGCGTTTTGACGTTTTTGTTGCATATGTTTGAATCAGTTTGATTATTAGAACATTAAGACGTTTATGTTTATATCCGAAGATGTTATCTAACATAACGATGTTTTTGGATTGGAGTTAGTTTATTTCTCTAAGCATTTTCTGTCAGACGTATTAATTACACAGGGACATACGCACTTATAAGTTCATACAAGCAGCTATATGTTTATCACTTTGCTTTAGTAGTTTTTTTACGATAAGGTTATGCTAGTTTATTCTTTCCTGTTATTATTTTTGTATTTAGTGTTACGCAAATAGTTCTTATTCATTAATAGAACAAGAAGAAAATAGTGCGTATATAAAACAATCAGTTTCTAGAATCAAAAATGTACACACCAACGAGTAGTGTATGCGCAGAGAAAATTGCTAATTTCCGATCCATAGAATTAAAGGACCGAACAGTTGGAATAATATTATCAATATCCGGCTATTTTGGACATTAGGAATAAACCAGATTTGTTTAGATTTACAAAAGTAACTCATAAAAGAATGACATCTGTATTGAATTGTTTGCATGATTTTTATTATTTAAATGTAGTTAGGATTTAGTATATACTTAAGACATAATAGTAATATACCTAATTGTTGGTAGTGCTAGTGTTTTTTAAAAGATGCAACGTTTAACAGTCGGGTCATATATGTTTTTCATAATATCTTTGATTAATATGTTTATAAAAGTTCTGTGATTTCTTGGGTAAAGTTAATTTTTGTTGTATTGTCATAATGTTTTCCCATACAATATTTATACTTACCCACTAGTTTTCAACTTACAGCTTTACGAACATTGTTTTTATTTTAAAGACAACATTATCCAAACAGATTCTTCTTTCCTTACAAATTGACTGGCATAAGCTAATATCTACCTATGCGCGCTCTACTCTCAGCCAACTAGTCGGGACTTCGACTTTACTAGTTCCAAATTGTATCAAATAGATGTTGTTGCCTACCGATCAGTTACTCAAATTCTACATCTGTTAAAATAATATAAAGTCATTAACTTTACTTCAGGACTAATAAGTAAGATTAATTGAGTAACTAAGAATAAAAACGCGTTTTTACAGCCTACGATTTTTTGTGTTATGTCAGTTTTAGAGGATCTGCGAATTGAATATTAAACGCCAAATCTTTACATTAATTTGGATATAGGACTGTTAACCGATGCATCTTTTGTTTATTTAGAGGAGTTATACAGTGTATGTAAAAGCAATTAAGTGTATAAGTATGGAATCAAGGGTATATTTACGAAACAAAACAATGAATTAACGTAGAGAATATCATACGGGTCGTATCTGTAAACAGTCACATCTTTCCAACTAATCACTAATCCTACTGGGCGTTTGATTGTATCTGTACTTGGATTGTACTATAAACTCTAGATACAGCTTCAATGCACTTACTTAAATTGTTCCCGCTACTTAAGGCTTAGCCCGCAAAAGAGCGCTATTTGGCATATATTTCAAAAATGCTTCAAAAATAAAGGTAGATATAGTGAAGATGAGTAAAATGACGTAACTGTTTACCGATAATCCCTGAGTAAATAAGCGTCCACAAAATAATTACACACAGAACGTCGGCTGCCCACTTGGCTAGTTACACTGATCTCAGTTTGGTTCGGTACAAATGTCAAGAACTACACATACGAGTACGTTTTACTTACCGCTAACACGCAGGTCAATGAAATCTTCGATATGAATGTCATCTTTATCCGACTTTCTGTGTCAATTTATTAAGTGGCGCAACTTTAATGTATTGATAGTTTTAAGTATTCTAGTCAACTTGTAATATTAAATAGAAGTAGTTGTCGTATATGACCGCACTCAATTTTAAATTTAATGTCAATTTACAGTACAGTTGCATTGCACATTAACTAAGATCATTATTGATCAAATCAGTAGTGATCGGAAATTCGAGCGCTTCTTAACTTAAACAATTTTTATAGCACAAAAGATTAGTACGATTATGACTGTCTAAATCAAACTTAAAGAAATATGATGAAATTGAAAAACACATTTCAATAATGTTTCATCATTTATGTTTGAAATACGTACACGTAAGTAAACATTTTAATTAATAACAGTCATTCCGTATGCGGGACACAGAAAGGCAATATCCATAATAATCTTTCTTCTCAATTATGCCATGTTCAGGTACAAAATGTTGTTTTCCATTCCTAAAAAATTATTAGATATTACCTGAGGCAACGATTTTGAAACTATACACAAATATCGTAATAAGCGGACTAGTTAATATTTTGAAAGAACTCTAAAAATAACCCGAATTTATATCAATAAGTAGGTAATTTAAATACCTGAAAGTCCAAAATTTAGAGAAACTTTAGGTACCTACTACTTTCTAAAATCAAAAAACAGGGTAAATATTTTTGCCCTCTTTATGCGCGCATGTTTCACCTGTTATTGTAAGAAAATAATTTGAATATTTAGTTATTTTGTTCAACATTTATGTTTAAAAATTATATTTAAACTGTTATTAATTGAATGTAATTAGAACTGTACATGATGTTTATCAATATGTATCCCAATGTCAACTCATGAACAAATTTTAACTTTTAAAATTCGGGCGCTTATTAACTAAAGCTTAACATTATAGAAATATTGTTATGGACATACCTTTTTGTGTCCCAAATACCGAATTGCTCAAGGCCCTTGTTATTAAAAAAAAGGTAACATACAACGTTTAAGTATTTTTTAGAAAGCAGTTCTAAAATTTCATTGAATTACTTATATAAATTTGATTTTGAAAGTCATGTCCATATTAATATCAGTGCTAAAAAGTTCCAAGTTAGTAAAATAAGCCCCCGAATTTCTAATCACTAGTCATTATGTGTTCCTAAGATGTAAGTTAACGTATAAACTGAGGGTCTAAAACGAACCAGCCGTTATTCACCGAACCAGAGTTCCCTTCATTTTGCGCGTCTCTTTTATTTGAATGTGACAGGTACATTCTCATTTGTTACGGGATGGTTTTGTTATAAGCCACCTGTCCAAAAATTGGGAGAGGACGCGGAAGGTTATAAGCATGTATTTAAAACAATGAAACGCATTTTGAAATGGTAATACATAGTATAAGAGCGCGCGAATCTATCTTGGAGGATTGGCAGTTCTAGTGATAGCAGACGCCTAGTGATGTTCTAAAAGGCGTGTATCAAAACTATTTATAAAGAGATAACTTCTACAGACAACGACAAGGCTTATAGGTAAACCGAAAACACGAAACGCTTGCGCGATGTAATTGGACACAGCGCCATCTATTGGTTCATTTCTGAATTACGGTCCCGAAGCGAAGTGAGGGCGGGCCACTAGTTATCAAATAAACGGATGCATGTGTCTACTATTTTGATTCTACGTGAAAGCGTTTTGCCACCGCGTACGAATGGTGCTAAGGCCCCAGTTTCTAGTAATTCGCATTTGTAACACTTACGAGTATTAACTGATTTTAACCATCTTCTGCGACTTTTTTACCATCGTATATTTTGAGGTTTCGCTACAATTATTTTCTAGTTATTACCGATATTTCAGTGATACTGTTGTGATTATATTTCGGTGATATTATTGTTTATATTTTGTAAAAGTATGTAATAATTATTTAACATTTCGAGGAATACTGTGTGTATTATTGTATAACCATTGTTAGAATAAGAAATAGTAAGTACTTTGGTAGTTGTAAGTAGGCTCAGGATTTGTAAAATAATTTAACTTTTGTAAATATCCTATGCTATTTAAAATCTAAAGATAAGTTTCTTGGAAAATTATCTCTAAATATACTTTTACTATGTAATACTTATATAGGTTATAAGAATAAAGCTATGCTTAGAATGTATCAATCTTAGATTCTTCTTGTAATAATGCAGGTTTTATTAAATATTAAGGATATGATTGTGTAAAACGAAAAAATGGTTTTTGGTGATACTCTAAATTATACACATTATACACTTTATGGAAAATATTGATGTATTAAATAAGAAATAAATGTTTTAGGTGTTTTTTCTGGTTTTATTTCATCACTATTACCCATATTTACATTTCAAATAAATAAAGATATCCAGATTTATTAATGACACAATAACATGAACAGATACATTTACAAACATCACTAACTCTTTACTGTAGGTACAGTAGAACATTATGGCATAAATAAACAGTAGAATGTACTATGATGACACGAATTTATATCGATTACATATGGAAAAATTATTCAATTGAACATTATATGACGACCATAAAATAACAGCCATAAAGTTAGCTACAAGGTAAGGTAGGTCTACATAAACTCGTGTTGGTCAATGAAACACATGCCATTTCTTGCGTCGTTTGTTTTTTATTATAATTTAAAACACACTTCTACGTGCTACTACTATGTCCAGATCATCTTTAACAAAAACTTTACTAAGCGCAGTTGTTGAAGAAAAGAAGCGCGGTTGTGGGTTCATTCCCGCACCAACAAAAAAGTTGGCTGATGCGGAATAAGATAAGTATTTCAGTTGGATTTGAGCATATAGGTTGCTTGAGGTTTATTTGACACAATACAACCGAAAACTATGATAACGTATTACAACTTTATTTAATAAATCTAGTATTAAGTACAAAGGTTATTTACACCATATTATGATTCCACAGAGAAGTTATAAAATGTTACATAAATATTCTAGGACTTATACTTAAGTACACAATGCACTTAAAACATCATCAACTGGGTTCAGGTGTGACTCGAACCCACAATCTTACACAATTCAGGTTTCTATTCTATTAATTGTCTATTAATTAAACTAACCGAAACTCGTAACGCATCTCGATTTTTTAAGTGAATTATTTACTTAAAAATAAATGCTAAGTACAAATAAGAAAACTTTTAGGTACTTAATACATCTTTCTATTTACATTACTTTGTAAATTGACATACGGTTATCCTGTTACACAATGTAATTATGGTTAAAGTTACATAACGCAATCATTATAAGTCACCTTCACGTATTTTCAAGATTTTCCGTAAGTATACGAATAAGATATTTTCTCTTGAGACTTCGTTTCATCCTAACAAATACCCACGCAGCCCTCTGAGAATTAGAAATAACTAATTACCAAGCAAAGATGTGCACTTAGCTAGAGGTATCATGTTTGAGCCCATCGGGACACTTGATACGAGTTGAGAAGGAGTAAGTATCCCGTGTTATTATGCGTGTGTACGTTACGAATCAAGAATCAAAGAATATTGTTTCTAAAACGTTTCGCCAAGAGTAATTTGATTTTATTGAAAATATATCGCTGGCAAAACATTGCAACATTTTGTTAGGGAACCGTTGTGTAAATGTTTTATGGGCGAAAAGTTACTGGACAAAACATTCTGTTGGTCAAATGTTTATGAGTCAAAAGTAGAATCATTATTAGGACCAAAGCTGGAGATTGCGATGTTAAGATTGTATCGACTTTCTAGACACTGTTTTATAAAGGTCATAGGGTCTACAGACAAATGTAAATGCTGGTTAGTTCAAGTTAATTAAGCGGGCGCCGAGTGCGCATACACCGAATATATGTTATGTGGCCCGCTCTCACTTTGTTTCAAGACATCGAACGAGTTTAAATATTTGTTAATAGATGGCGCTGGGTGTCGATTACATCGCTCGAGAGTTTTAACTTTTCGAGTTGCATAGACTCTTTGTGGGTTTTCTTTAGAGTTTATCTATACCTAAACTATTAATAAAGAGGTTAATTTCATATCCCACGCCAGAGCCTATAGGTAAACCGAAAACACGAAACACTTGCGCGATACAATAAACACCCAGCGCCATCTATTGGTAGACAGTGGAACTACTGTCCCGAAACGAATTGAGGGTGGGCCACTATCTCTTTATAAATAGAATAGAAGATAGATAGCTATCGATCTTGACATCTACGTGTTTGGTCACCCAGCAATCAGTAGAGATAGAAGTCAAAGAGATAATTCGCCATGTTGTATCATGATATAACACAAAGGCGAAACTTGGAATAATTGGAATTAAATAACCGAAACTATCCGAGCGCGTTGCACGGAACTATGCGGGATTGCCCAAAGGAGCCCTAATTAATATACCCCTGAAATTACCAGTAACCTCGAGATCTCCCAAATGATCAGACGAAGCCGGCAACTATGTTGTTGCGAGGGTCTAATTTTGTGATAAAATCGATCTTTTCGTTGGGTGGGACTTGTCTTTGAAGACGTCGCAAATTATTTTAACTAGGGTTAATTGTTACTGAGAAGGATGAACAGATTTTACATCGAAGATACTATGTAAAATCATTTTATCGTATAAAGATATTTTAGAATACATATGAAAAGCAAAATAGGTAGGTAATTGAAGTACAGGTTCTACACTTTCATTGAATGTAACTTTACAATGGCCATTGTTTTATAGTTCTTTAAATTTTCGCGTTGCATTATAAAATCACTATTATTATGGACGGGAATTAAAGCGACGTAAATTTTAAGCATATAATTATGCACTGCTTTACGTTCCGGCTGCGTTGCAGCAGCCGTGGTCACAAGCATGTCGTATACAATATTATTAATATTATGGACGGGATTAAACGTCCTGTTAATTCCCCTCTAATAATAGTGGACAGTGTTTTATTTTTCCAATAGAACAGATTTATAAATAAACATTTGACATGGGAAATTGTTTGTGTTAAGCAATTCAAAACAACAGCATTTTTTGACGCAGGATAATTCGCAAGGAAATGTAATATCCTGTAACAAATTATACACAGCGTATGAATATCTAATAAATTCTACAAGACGGATAACATCAAATTCAGCCATCGTGTACGTGAAGGTAAGTTTGAATCTTGTTACCTTATGTTTAACTAAATAATAATTACAATTAAATATGAGGCGTCTTTTATTTTCTCATAGTAAGTGATGAGAAGTAGAAAGCACTCGGGTGCAACTTCACTTTACTTTGACATACATACTTCGGCCCGTGCTACGGGTTTTGAAGCAATAGCTTTGGAAGCAACCGGAAATCTGAGCCTGTGAAGAATATAAAAGTACGTTCTTTTATTAGAGCAGTATTACTCGATATTGAACTTTGCACCTAAACTGTACTATTACAACTTTCAACATTAGCTCGAATTTCGTGAATCAATGATAAAATAAAAAAGCGCCCTCGACGTAAACTAAAATTGCTTGTTTGATACCATTTACTATTACGCACAGCGATATAATCTCTAGATACAAGTTTTAACACGGAAAATGTTTTAAAAAGTGATCACAACAGCACTGTCATTTGTAGTTTTATAGCAAAGATGCAAAGTACAAATAAGAAAACTTTTAGGTACTTATACATCTTTCTATCTACATTACTTTGTAAATTGACATACGGTAATCCTGTTACACAATGTAATTATGGTTAAAGTTACATAACGCAATCATTATAAGTCACCTTCACGTATTTTCAAGATTTTCCGTAAGTATACGAATAAGATATTTTCTCTTGAGACTTCGTTTCCTCCTAACAATACCACGCAGCCCTCTGGAATTAGAAATAAACTAATTACCAAGCAAAGATGTGCACTTAGCTAGAGGTATCATGTTTGAGCCATCGGGACACTTGATACGTTGAGAAGGAGTAAGTATCCCGTGTTATTATGCGTGTGTACGTACGAATCAGAATCAAAGAATGCTGTTTCTAAAACGTTTCGCCAAGAGTAATTGTGATTTTATTGAAAATATATCGCTGGCAAAACATTGCAACATTATGTTAGGGAACCGTTGTGTAAATGTTTTATGGGCGAAAAGTTACTGGACAAAACATTCTGTTGGTCAAATGTTTATGAGTCAAAAGTAGAATCATTATTAGGACCAAAGCTGGAGATTGCGATGTTATGATTGTATCGACTTTCTAGACACTGTTATATAAAGGTCATAGGGTCTACAGACAAATGTAAATGCTGGTTAGTTCAAGTTAATTAAGCGGGCGCCGAGTGCGCCGAATACACCGAATATATGTTATGTGGCCCGCTCTCACTTTGTTTCAAGACATCGAACGAGTTTAAATATTTATATTTGTTAATAGATGGCGCTGGGTGTCGATTACATCGCTCGAGAGTTTTAGCTTTTCGAGTTGCATAAAATCATTGTGGGTTTTCTTTAGAGTTTCTCTATACCTACACTATTAATAAAGAGGTTAATTTCATATGCCACGCCAGAGCCTATAGGTAAACCGAAAACACGAAACAATTGCGCGTTACAATAAACACCCAGCGCCATCTATTGGTAGACAGTGAAACTACTGTCCCGAAACGAATTGAGGGCGGGCCACTATCTCTTTATAAATGGAATAGAAGATAGATAGCTATCGATCTTGACATCTACGTGTTTGGTCACCCAGCAATCAGTAGAGATAGAAGTCAAAGAGATAATTCGCCATGTTGTATCATGATATAACACAAGGCGAAACTTGGAATAATTGGAATTAAATAACCGAAACTATCCGAGCGCGTTGCACGGAACTATGCGGATTGCCCAAAGGAGCCCTAATTAATATACCCCTGAATTACCAGTAACCTCGAGATCTCCCAAATGATCAGACGAAGCCGGCAACTATGTTGTTGCGAGGGTCTAATTTTGTGATAAAATCGATCTTTCGTGGGTGGATTGTCTTTGAAGACGTCGCAAAATTATTTTAACTAGGGTTAATTGTTGCTGAGAAGGATGAACAGATTTTACATCGAAGATGCTATGTAAAATCATTTTATCGTATGAAGATATTTTAGAATACATATGAAAAGCACAAATAGGTAGGTAATTTAATTTTCTTCATTATTTGGAAATCTGAAACAGTAAAAAATCCAGTCTTTAGATGACAAGCGAAATGGACACCCTACTCAATGCAAAAATAAAACGTTGACTAAACACTTACTTATGAAAAGATACACCGCAACCTTTATATGATTCACTTTTGCATCCTATCACACAACAAGTGAGAACCATTATTAAATAAATAAGCACATTTTTACACTTTATTTTTGTCGTCACAATAATACAATCTTTCAAATTATTTTTGCCGCCGCCATAATGGTGATGTCCAGACGCCAAGTGTTGCATATTTATTATAATTAAAACTACCATATCACCGACTTTTTACATGAAACTAGTCGTTTAACATGGTTTAAAATTAAAAAAATAAAAAAGACATTATTAATTCCAACGTATCATTCCTTTAAATTATTCAATATTTTGAAAGTTCCCCAGAAGAAGAAATATAAACTTTGCGTAAGTTATACCACAAAGGTTTTTTTTTATGATGGCAACCCTTTAGACAAGGACATATTCCTGTCGATCGCCATCTCGCTCGGCTCGATTTTCTGTAAAGCGATTTGGCATTTCAAAGTAATCTTTATTCTCATTGCATAGAATCGAAATTAACATTGCATTCATTTTCATAGTACACCATCTTGTTATAATGTAAAATCTTTGTTTTATAGATATTTTGAACTTCATCTTACAACAAACTATAATATTTGATTTACGACCCTAATCCCTAGTAGTTTTAAATTTCGAAAAAGCGCTCTTTCGCGAATTGGGGCCTTCAATGGCGGCGACACTTTGATCGTCTTCTCGTTGTATCTAGGGTTTTAATGATCGAAGTTACGCACGCAATCATAAACCAAACAAGTTAGATAAGAAGTCTGTGAAAACTGCGGCAATAGGATTTTGTTTATGAAGGGAGGTTTTAATTAATAAAGTCTTCATTAAGACTAACTGCGGTCACAGTGATTAACGTCTTAACATCTAGCTAAAATTAGTAAAACTTTCTTTTTGCAGAAGTGAACTTAATTGACTAAGTTTTTTTAACATAACATAATATTTGTGAGTAAGTTTTAGACTTGCTGCACGCAGCAGCCGTCCAATCATAGCATAGCAAGCCCTTGGTGTTCGCTCTTACTTTTAGAGCACCATCATGCCTACTTTCAATATCGCATCATCGTGTGAGGTATCGTTTATATCTATTATCGTATCTCATCATCATCATAATATCAGCCCACATCCACCCCCTGTTGAGTATATAGGCCTCTTCTCTACCAGGTGACTCCCTACGGCCCCCTGCCCGGCTCACTCATTGTTTCCCCGCTACCGTTACAATATCGTCGGACCAACGGGCAGGTAGTCTACCCACAGGACGTCGTCATCGTTATTGTGCCTTTTTTTTGTTGATGCTGAGGAATGGCTCAGACACGAAGTCAGCCAACGTAGTCCTTCGACTCCTTATGCATAGCCTACTGCCAGGGGAGGGGGGCAGGCGGGTTATATCGGGCTCTCCTCCGTTAGAGGCCGGAGCATACCGACTAAACGCGACGCTCCCTCATCGCCAGAGTGGGGAGGAGACATGAGTACGGGTTGAAATCTCACTTCATGTCCCAATCGTTATTGTGGCTGCCTCCTCAAAAATACAGTGGAAAGGACAAGCGACACCACGAGTTAAGTCATCGCGTCACCCCTGGACGTGAGCTATTGGAATGATCACAGAATTCCAACTTTGAACGCGACCACAAATACTTACTGGTGAGTTAATCACAAAGGGTCGCCTGTAAAATATGCGAGAAACGTGCTCATTTCGATTGTCGCTAAACCTTTGGGATATTTCGGTAACGGGAAGCGCCTTTGAAACGTATCTAACAATCCGGATACTGCAGAACATTTCGTCAACAATAACATTATATTTGGGATTTAAATTGTTCTAGTTTAATAAGTTACAGAGTTGGTTTTATCCGCACTGAGTAATTTCTTATTGATAGAAATTACTCAGTGCGGATAAAAACCTACTCTGTATAAGATTTTTCTACGCCATTCAGCCATCGGTTCCGGGGTGAAAAAAGAGACTTCTTCTTCAAATCAAAGAAAGGGCAGTTGGAGTGCCTACAGGAAGCCGTTTAGGAAGTATTATGATCTCTTTTTTGCATTCATTGGTTATACACACGCAATGAAAAAGAAAGGACTACTATATTTTTTTAAATCAATTATTCAGTGATAACATTTTAATATAAATAAATGCCCTAGATAATTCCACCTACTTAGCTAGGTAATTTATTCCCTCCTAATCGTAAACTATGAACTAATAAAAGCGAAGGGGCATCTCCATGCCCTGCATATCTAACGAAAAAATTAAAAAAGTTCGTTTCCTAAACGTCATTGTCGCCGCCTTGATAAGGATTTGAACCTAGGACCATCTACCGTCTCAAATTGGGCAACAGCACCACTGCGCCAATGGGTCGTAAAAATATGATGTAAGTATTTAAAAAAAAATTGAAAGGTATCCCAATTAAAAATTCGCCTCACCTCGCCTTCCGCAGCAAAACGTATAAAAAGCTTTGTGAAATATAAGCACACAGCATCGGATGTAGACGAAACAGATTTATTACGGTGCGATGCTACAAACAACACAACTATGTGAAATAGCGAGAAATGCTTGGATTCAATTCCATACATTCCTCCAAATCTTCATGCAGTGCAACGTGTTGCAAAATGTTGAGTTAAAGTACCTAAGTATAAATTACAAATACACACTTTTACAGTAAATTACATTAAGCTGGTTCTCACACTAGTTTTGGCTTTTCTGTGAGAAACAGTGAACGATTTCCAACAAAGTTTTTGACACATGTACTCGTGCATACCATTTTATACTATTTTCCATGTGCTACGTCAGCCCAAGGTGAGAAGGCGCTTTTTGTCCTTTTTATCTTGCCTTTTACGTTCTAATCAAGTGTGTTGATTAAGCCTAATTCCATCATAGTAAGCGATTACTTGATTTCTATGATGGAGGCCTTTGTCCTGCAGTGGGAACAGTATATAGGCTGATATCTTTTTACGTTCTAATGTACTACGACTGGAATTAGTCGTCAGTTTGTTTGAGTCTTAGGGCTTTAAAAAAATATGATATGATAGTCTATTTAATTGGCCTCAAAAAACTAAGTAATCTTCTAGGCAGCCGTTATTCAGCCAAGTCTGAAGCCAAGGCTTAACAGCCCACACGACAAGAAAAATACTAAAAAGTTGGTCACAAATCTTCTACCTACAATGTTGATGCCAGTAAAAGAGATTACAAGGTTAGACCGTGACGTAAGCACGCTGGAGGATCAACGTGCCACGCGGCTGGCATTTACTTTCGAGCTCGAAATTAAAAAAGTTTCACAACAGGGTATTAACATAACCGCATATCAACGCGAGTGTACTGAAAACAAAACCATTGTGTAGCAGTACGTAGTCTATATTGTACGACCTTGTAAGATAAGCTTATGCTGGTTATGTTTTTAGGAATCTGCGCATGACCAATTTGTCAAAGTGATTAATATTTCACTCACTTATAAGCGAGTTTATTACTTACTTAAAATATTCGCACCTCGTCACATTCGGAGAGGCAATTATTGTAATAATGTGTTCTTATTATAAAATTATGATTTCAGTTTTTACGACCTTATTAGGTAGCTATAGAAAATTCACCCATGGGCACTGGCAATAAAACATATTTTTAAATATGGTGTGTTCTATCTAATCTATCTATACCTAAGATCTGTTTCTTAATGCCTTTTTTAATTGAAATTCAAATGATTTCCCCAAAATTGATTGTTTAGTAATAATGTTTAGCTTCTCTTACGTGGGTTGGTAGACTAATCAAAGGCACTCTTACATTGTGGAAATATTTTCCCGTGTATTTTCTTTCATAATTGACGTTTCACTTGATTGACACGGTTCGGCTTGATTGGGACGACTCAACTAAAGGTTTGCAGGTGTCTATGGGCGGAGGCAATTATGGCTCACCATCAGGTAATCGCACATTGGCAAAGTTGTGTCGCACCCAAGACGCAGAAAAGAAAATCCCACTGCTCGTCTGTCATACACTCACAAACTTTCGCGTTTATAATAGTGTCGTTACTTTTAAGTAATAGGGTAGTTGACTAATATCGATGTAGTAAAAAATATTGATACTTTACCAAAATATTGGTAAATAAGAACCAATAGCCTAAATTTTCAGTTAAAAATATAACGTCTAGCTGGTTTTGTGAGCATTCAAAGTTTCATGGGCAAGTCCATTTTTAAAGTTTATAATATTATAAAAATAATTATATCATTGAACTACCCACACATTAAACACAAACTTTTATTATAAAACTATGTACATAAACGAAACATTCGATATAGCTACCAAACAAAATTTGCTAGACGCGCATACAAGATACCAGCGTGTGACGTCACATGTTGGTAGCCATTTGTATAGAGCGTTTTTGGGCCCGCGTAAAATATGTGCTCTTAAAGTTGTTATATCTCAGGTAATTCAAATCAGAATCAAATAATTCTTTCAACAATGTTTCTTTAATAGAGGGGTCTTTTGATTAAACACATTAAAAAAAAATAGTCAAGTACCCTATTGTTAATGGTTTATGTCCTTGTTCTTGGAGGTTTTTGCATTTTTGTTTTATTTACTGTATCTTTCTTGAGTGGCCCCTATTATTGAGATTAAGAATCCATGAACAGTGGTGATCACTTGTCATCCGGGATCTCGGAAACTCCCTTTCACAAAAAGGGTTTGTTTTTACATTGTGCCTAAGTTTCAAACTAATCGGAAAGAAAGATTACACCAGATTTGAAAGCTACGGTCGCTTCGCCTTGGAACAAACTAAAAAGTTTCATGTTCAGCAATAAAACGGCGATAGTTAAAGCAGCATTTATTGCGGTGACCCACAACATCGTTAAAAAGATAAGTTTTTGGTCAGACTAATAAATTTTTATCTATTAGTCTGACCAAAAACTGTTAGCAGATATCAAGAGTACCTAAAAAAGCACTAAAAATATTCGGCTGCAGGTGGGATTCAAACCTACTGACTTTCCCGAACCGGGAACAGGAAAAAGCGGTCAACTCTTCCAATGAAGTTATTTGCAAATAAAAATCCGAATACGGAAATTCCACAATTTTATTATGCCTTGACATTTAAATCGAAATTAGAGATTTCATACATTCGACTATATGTCGAGTACACGATGATTGCTTCGAAATTCAGATTGGACGACATGTGTTGTTCTGTACGAAATATGGTGATTTTGACAAGATGCGTCAAAATGTAACCAACCCACTCGTTTTTGGACCTGTCTACATAATCAACTATTCGATTTAACATTAATTGCAAAAAGTACTTACATGGAAATCGGTTAAAATCTTTTACAAAGTGCCTTGAGAAACCACTGATAAATTCTTAACTTGAGGCGAAAGCACCAACAAAAGAAATCTTACTGTAAGAGTATAAATTTCAAGAGTATTAACTTGTAGGCGACGGCAACACGTGGAAAAGTTCCATTTTCACCACACTATAGCGAATAGCTCCAAATTTTGTTTGATCTCACCAACCCTTTCCCAGTGAAAGCAGAGACGGGGAGGAACAAGATAATATAATTTACTTTGAAAAATTAAACGCGGTTTCCGTGACAAAATGTTAATGAGTTTAATGATGTAGGTATTGTCTATGGAATTGTAGCAAATTAACACTAAAGCATTGGAATGGAGTATTTTGATAAATGGAAGAAATAAATTATTATTTTTTTACCTTTCATACGATTTTCATACAGGTTTTTATATCTTCGATCAAAAAAACACAATTATTTACTTAGAGCTTTTAAACAGTGATCCCAACACCTGTCATTAGTTGTTTTACAGGTATAGATATTTTTAAATACGAATATGCTGTCGAGGGTGAAAATAAAGTATTTTATTTCGACCCAAATCCATATGTAATAAATAATTAGATTTAAATTTCGTTAATGTGTCAAATAAGGTTATTTGGCGCCTTTATTGGCCGCAACATTTTTAACACGTCCACGGTGTAGATACACCGTGGACGTGTTAAAAATGTGTGTCTATGATCAAAGCCTTATGTCAATAGAAGTCAACTGTTATAATAGAGGTGTGTTTCCAATTAGGGCTGCAGACCGCAACCGCACGCAATAATGCAGCTGACCCCACAAAGTTGTCGGATTAGTCTAAAGGTCTGCCGCCACACCGCTGACTGCAATGCCTAACACTTTTTTTCTTTTATGGCCATCGCCATAGCTTTCACGCAATGGCATTATGCTGAGTGATAACCATTTTGGTAGCAAAAAATTGATTTTACTACTTTCAAGTTCTTTCTGTGCAAGATTATTTGCTCCAAATAAATGTTTTTCCAATTTCAATCCAAATCAGAAACGTAGGTAAAAAAATTTAAGAAATTTCAACAACACTTGCATAAATTGTGTAATTTTGTAATAGTTTTAAGTAATTATTTATTGTTTGTTTGTATTAATAAAAGCTTAGGCATTCTAGTTTAGACGAATAAAATTCTTGAGACCTTTATCATATCTCCATAAGTTTGTTGTGGCAGGTAAGTTTACTGAATAAACATTTTATTTATTTATTGTACGTCTAAAGGAGTGTCCACCAAAGTACATTTGAGCGTCTAAAGACGTGTGTTAAGCTTTGGACGGTACCAGTATAAATTTTCGTCCCGAGAATATCCCGTGCGTGTTTGTACACCTTAAGATTTCTGCCACATATAACGCTATCTTCACCCCAGCATATTTATTTAGCACGTAAATGGAGCGATGCAGATCAACATTACGCTTATAGCGTGTTGTTCGCGCAGCTTGTAACCGAGACATGAGCTCGCCCGGGGTTGTCTTAAATTTTTTATTTATTATTGTAGGTCTGAGAAGCGTTTGTTTCCAAGTGGACACTGCGACATTGGCATGGCTTTTTATATATTTGTCCTTCGCTCCTTCTAGAGATTGTCTTCAGGCCCACAGTCATCATGAACCGTATGCATAGCCTTGAGAGATCTCCGGGCAGAGGATGTGCATGGGTGACTCGTCCTCTGCTTTACAGAATCTGCAGGTAGATTAGTAAGTATTATCATCATAAAAATATGGCTAAGTTTAGGTTAGAACAGGGACCAGCAAAAAAGACATGAAATTCTGAAACGAGTTTTTTGGGACGAGTTTCTCCCTAACTCTGTCACCCTAGGGACACCGAGCCGGCCTACGCCGATACTTCGGGACTTTCTGTCCCACGGCACAAATTGGGGTTTATCTTGCCTCTCTATTGATTTTGGCTCGTCTTTCATTATCTCAGCAATGTAATGTTGTGTTAATCATGTCGTTAAGACCATATTTGCCCTAATGTTGTCACGGATCGTAACATTGGATGTTTCAATTATTGCCAACTTTATTAGCGAAGCCCCATTCCAATTAGGGCACAACAATATATTGATGACCACAACTCTGGAGTATCCTATACTACGTGTTGCGGCACACGACAAATAGTATCTAGAATAAAGTTTACTTGCTATACATATAGATTGGCTTAGTCTAACTATATCTTAATATTCTTAATCAAAATAAAGGCTGGCTTTCGTGTCGTACCTTCAAATTACTGAAGGAAAATGGAATGACGGTGTATAGTCAGCAGCAGTATACCCGAGCAGGCATGGTGTCCAAGAAAAAATATACGATCACAGTGATGGCGCAAAAAGTTTACGTCCTAGTAGTAATTTTCACTTGGGCATCCACACATAATATCCTAACATCGAAGTGTTTCTTTAACACATATTATCATCAGTGATTTGTTGTCCGTAAAAAAATCAATGAATACTATAAACATATTGGTGACTCGTTGAGTGATCATAAGGAAATTGCAATCGGGAGAGTCAACTCCTTTATGGTAGTTTAAACGTTAATATTTTATTAAAGATCTATAGTGACTTCTGCTGCTGACTGTACGAGTATCATATTCATGGTTACTACTTTTTTTCCGCAATTTTTCATATTTGTATACATATAGACTCGGTAATAAAAGAACTGATCTCAAAGATTAAGGAGCAACCAGCATTATTAAAAAGCAGACACCTCAGCTTTCCAAGGCATATTATATTTTAGATGATGAGTAAAAAGAAATCGAAGGAAACGAAGTAAAGGACGCCTTGCAAAACTTCTTTCTGCGGCCTTAACTTAGTTATTAAAAGACTTTCCAAAACGAGATCGAATCCTTCTCAGTGTAATATTAACTGTAGATGGCTTCACTAATATATTTTATGGATCAAGTTACTATATTACTAGATATTTGTGAAACTGATCTGTTACGTTCCATCACTTGTTAGAGTGGTTACAGATTAACATTAATAGCAAGTAGCGATTATTTTTCTTTATGTACGGTGTGAATTTTGGCGTGTTCACATGAATTAAGAAAATAATTTTCTATTTCTATTATTCTGGAATTATTTTAGGTACAAACCTAGGGCATGCCTTGCTTAAAAGGTGTGTTAAACATGGCGTCTAAGATGCGAAGGAATCACAGGTTGAATTCGAGGGATAGCTGTAACGTCTCTGGGCATGGGGTTCTTCCAACGAAATGAAAATACGTACCATTAAGTTGTGTTAGTAGTATTAGAAAGGCGTGTCTCAAAGAATTCAATACCGCAGCGGCTCGCAGAGGCGGAGGAATCGCGTTTCTTACAAGCTTGTGAATTCGCAGGCGCCGCTAGTTTTATAATATTACTCAGTCATACGAGTATTACACACAGAAAGTTGGTTAACTAGCGCGTGAAACGGGCAACGCATACGTGCATGCGCACTTACAGGGATCTCACCGTGTTTCTCCGTGAATGACAGAGATAAACACTTGGTAAAGATACGATATGATATACTGCTGTAACTATAACCATAACCAACACTTCGATTTCAAAGACAGCTAGAGCAAGCCTTCTGTATGTAATTATTTTGTGGTTATACACTCCAGTTTATTCCAGGTATATTCAGGCGTGAAATTATTTACATTGAATATCATCACAACGCCACTTTGTTTTCTTTACCTACCCACCTTCATTAGCAAACCAAAAGTTTAATTGCTAAAACAGCCTTATTTTCTTTAGAAAGGTCAAGAAAATGTCTGCTAATAGAATATAATTAGCTATTGTTGGATTTTCTTTGAGTATTTTCACGCACGTTAATTAAGATTTTGTACACTAACCCTCTTACTACAAAACGTGGCTTAAAGAAGTACTGGCTTTAAAAGTAGGACTAACTGAAGAACTTGAATAAACATGTATAATTTAAGTTTAACGTTGTTTTAGAGGACTAATTATAGGGGTAAAGTCAAACTGTCTGGACCCCTAGCTTTGGTACTAACCTGATAAACGCCCCGTTGATTTAATGTAATACCGGGCCTAGATCTCGAGTCTTGGGTTCGATTCCCGAGTCTAAATTATCTGTACTAATAAATTTTATCTATATTTATAAAAAGGTAAGGTAAATCTATGGACGCCCAACACCGTCTATTGATACTGTGTGAAATTGATATCCCGAAACGAAGTGAAGGCTGGTCACATGTATTAAATGAATAAATATATTAGCTCCTTTAGTACTAAGTACCCTATATTGATAGGCTCGGTAGCTACACAGCTGTAAACGACTGCGCTTGAACTTGTGCGAACATTGCTTTTGGATTGCAATCTAGATCAAAACTGTATTTGTTTACTTTGTCTTTTACAATTGTAATGTGTTGTGTATATGAAATAAATCAGTCCTGCTGTTATTAAGTTATACAAGTAGTAGTTCCAATTACGATTGCCACAAACAGCGAGTAGGGATAAGCGTGAGGTCGCAAGCAGAAATGCGGTCAGCCCCCAAGGAGAAGGTACGGTCGACCGCACGAAGTTATCGGACTACTAGGCATCGTTCAGACCAAACGTATTGTCGGCCGCTGACAGTGAGCGCGCGGTACGCAGTGTATTGCTTTCCCATATATATTGGTTTGTCGTTCACACCTAACCGACTAGACGACTTAGTACTTAGACACAGTCAGCGGCGAACAATATGTTTGGTGTGATGTGAACGATCCCTAAAAAACTATGCAACCTTAACGACTTGACACACCAGCATCTGTAAGGCTGTGGGATCATTCTGGTCGAGGCGGTTCTATCATGGCGAAGTATGGTTCTCTCACGCGTTGAATGGGTGTAGGCTTGCGTGCTTGCGTGTGTAGGTGTTTGATCGATTTTTGTGTTTGTCTCCTGAGCCATGTCTCGTGGAATTGAGATTCAATGTCCTCCATCTAGTAAATAACCGACAATGTTCTTTCAAAGCAAAATATTACAGTACAGTTGCACAGACAATATGTTGCAAAGACACGTAGGTAGGTAGCTTTATCGTAGCGAATAAGTTCGGGGAGCAGACGCTGGGGCGCTGCTATCAAAGGGCGGCTCATATCCCGTATACAATACTACACTTTGGTCGAATTCACGCAGTGGAACCCACAATCGTATTTCACAGCGAAGGTGTGTTAAGGACGTTAGAATATTCAGGTGTATATTCACCTTTACAACAGGCGAGCGAAAGCAGCGCCGTGTATGAGAACGCGCCTGGAACACTAGGGGTTGTGATTCGAATCGTTCGCGCACTCCAAAACCATGGACGTATTTTATCATTAGCGCGGTGAGGGAAAACATCGTGTGGAAACCTGCAAGTTTCGTATATTTTTTGAAACTGGTAACCGCGATTCAGTTGCTCTGGTTATCTTGTTGGGGTTGCGAAGATCAGAGACCAGTCGCTTCCTTTTAATTATCGGACTACCCAAATCCTGAATCATCAAAGTGTACCTCGGGCTTCAAAGTGACAATAAATAATTTAATCAAAATATGATATTATTTAAGTAGGGGCTGTAATACACGAAACGTGATTATTTCACGTATCGTTTGCTGTTCTTATAGATAATGGTGCAGACTCCTTCATGCCCAGATCTGACTCGCACTTTTGATATGACTCGTAATATGTCTATTTTTTAAGTCGGCTGCCAACTGACTGCGCCGCAAAGCGAAGGGCGGCTTTCCTCAAATTTACGTGCCACATAAGCTTAGGCGGTAAGCGGTGCCAGCTATTTTTACGACGCTTACGTAATGTATAGAATTCTTTATTGGTACATAAATTGTTAACACGTAGACAGGTTGACGTTGGCATGTTATTAAAGATGTTACTATACAGGGTGTTTCTAAGGTTTCAAGCAAAATTCCATGAAAAATCTTTTTAAACTGTTGGGGTATGGAATTGCCTGAAATTCGAAAAAAGTTCACAACTCCAAATGACTTTCTTTCGCGCACTTGTGTCTCTAATGTAGCGGGTGCCCCAAGAGGGTACCTACTTCTTCTTTAGCTTAACACCTTACATTAAACACTCTGTATATTTCAAAGACAGATGACAGTTTAATAGGCGATGTTATTCATATTCAGTTTTTATGTCTAACAACAAACATTCAATTGTATATTATTTTAAACAGTTACTCATACTGATCAGTTGCCTTTACTACAAATAAGGTGCTCTATGTATAAGTACCTACATTACAATGACACATGTATAACAAAAACATTGTAAAATGTCTTATGTTGATACACACACTCAAAATTACATGAATATTACGAATCTGTACAATATTTTGGTGGTATTCACTAAAATATTACTTTACTTTATGACGTATTGTTGTACAGTCATACGCATTGTACATGTTAAGGTATGAAAATCGCCAGTAATTTTCTTTACAATCACTGAACGTACAATATTTTTGTCTCTTATGATTTCCACTATTTTGCATATTTATTGGGTATGTGAAATACTGATGGATAATGTAAATAACAATAGGGTACTTACCGTTGCATCGCAGCAGCATTCCAACGTAGCGCAGCGGCCTATCTCCGATGACAGTACAATATTTAACGATGATTTTGAATGTTTGTGAATATAAATAATACGCATTGTTACTGCAATAGTACGTCAATAGTAGAAAAATGTTGGCTGCTATATTTCTAACTCCTACTTTCATAAATATGGCATTAATGACGAAAAAAACGGAGGTAGTATTTGATCTAAATTACTATGTACTTACGTTCCAACTATCAGTTTTCTAGCAAAAACTACTAAACCACCACCATCACAATACGAACACTGTTTCAGGAAAATATAATAAATCGTAACACTCGTATTTGAATTAAATCCAAACAGCCAAATGCGTACTAACCCGCTTTAAGCTTATTATCGTGGAACCTTTCTAATGTAATTAGGTCGAACTTCCCAATGTACTGAGGCTGTATGATGTGTCTGGCCTTGGTAAAAATATACATTTATTTTTGTGTTATTATTTTCTGATTTGGAAATTGTTTTCCGTGCCTAATTTATTGTAGTCAATAAAATGCGTATATTACCGTGATACAATGTTCTAGAAATAGGAGTGAAATCAAGAAAATAATACTGACCTAACTCACACGAAAAATATCAAAGTCGAATCGAACAGTTAACATTTCATGTGGAAAATCTACTCGCAAAGTGGATATCGCATCTACAATAAGCACATTCGGAAAACTTCGCATCCACTTTATTTTTCGGACTCAGCACCCGGCGCTTATCTCTTAAATCCTATCAACAAAAAATGGGTCGGGAGTGATATTTTGCATAAACGAAGAGGTGTAAACATAAACCAACGCTAATTTAAATGGGTTAGAACATTTATTTAATTAAAAAAAAATAATAATATACTGAAAATTGGTTTGGTGCCACGCTGGATATGTCAAGCGTATTACCCGAAGGGATTTCCACGTAAGTGTAGTCCACTTTTTACTAGATCAAGTGTACATCAAAATATCGAGACATGAATCGAAAAATAAAATAAGTAGGTCAATATTTAAGCTCATTTATTCCCAGATGTATAATAAACTGAATAGAGTTGATTTGTGAAGTGGTCTCGACGAAATATGAGTATAAATAATATTTCTTGGAAAATCAAGACAACTCGTATTTGTTGAATAACCGAATATAGCAATTTAGGTCGAGGAAAACAAAAAAAACAGCTTCGGCACAAATAACAAGTTACGTTAGTTTGCAATGACTTGAGTTCTGAATTTTGTAAATTGCTTCTCGAAGAAATTGATTTATTCAGAGACCTTTATAGTAGCGGAGTAGCGAAAACTTTGATCTTTGTCGCAACTTCTAATAAATTTGCAATCAAGCAAATTTTACAACTCGACATTTTACAGTCCTATCCTTGTAGAATCTTGTAAATGCAAGGAGTATTTCCGGCGTTCTAACAGTATTTGGGGAGTTTTAAAGTTTGATTAAGCATTTAAGTAGTAGTGAAATTGTTATTAAATTGTCTTTTATGATCTTGGCGTTTTCTTGAAATAAATAACCCAGTAGGTACCCGTAACAACACTAAAGTACGTTAAGTCTTAGACCCTGGATGTAACGTACGAAATGACGCGTTACGATGATGACATGTGGTACGTGAGGGAACTTTTGTTCCGAATCTTCACAGGTCCAGACAAAAGCCACTAAGCGTTCCGTGGTGGTGATGGTTTAGGTTTAAGAGGGATTCAATCAGTATTTCATCTTATTAATCCACACATATTTTTATTTATATTACTGATGTCAGATGAAACCGCCTGCCTTGTTTTATGTATTGAACGTATAAACTCTCTTTACTAA
The DNA here is from genome assembly GCA_014851415.1 of Cnaphalocrocis medinalis. Classification (NCBI taxonomy): domain Eukaryota; kingdom Metazoa; phylum Arthropoda; class Insecta; order Lepidoptera; family Crambidae; genus Cnaphalocrocis; species Cnaphalocrocis medinalis. The sequence continues at coordinate 3,188,352 of CM026273.1, read as the reverse complement.
CCGTTTCATATAACTACTTTTTCTTTGCTTTCTTATAAGCAGTTTACGGCACTATCACACAAAGTTTTAGATACAGAAAGTCGGCCAAAGCAGACATTAATATCGAAGAGTTCGTCTTTCTTTTTCATGTATGCCAAAACACGCCGAGATCACTGTAAGCGTGAATGTATGTGTGCGTTACTTGAATCGCTCGCGATGTAAGCTGCCGGCCTTCTAGGTCTAATTATTTTGTGACTAGTACAGACTGACGCTGAATGGGAGCAGGTTTATTGATCAAAATTAAGTTATATTGTCATCTTAAGGAAGTCAATCTGCTTTCAATTGATATAAATTAATTAGTGGAAGATCGTTTCTTCCTTAGGTATTGTATTAAAATCTATAAAATAGAGATAAACAATGCTTTTAATGTTTTTACTCAATTTCTCATGGTTTAAAACCTCACGACATGTTTGTGCACCTTATTATCTAAAATTTCAGTTTGATAAAATAGGCCTGGATTACTATGTGAAAAATACGGCTCTGTCACTCTGTAGGCATAACATTTTGCTGTCCCTCCTGCCCTTTATTTCAGCATGCCAACAACTTGTCGGCGAAATTTGTAGAATGAAAATTGTCAAGCGACATGTGAAATATTACAATTGTATAATATTTTTTCTACACAAATACTTAAAAATATTACTTGCAAAGCACACTGTATTATGTTCAAACTTCTGTAAAAATCACTTTAAGGGAGTTAATATTTAGATTCAGTATTTGATTGAATCAAAACCTTAACTCTTCAACTCAACCTCCCATTCAGCATCCTAACTATTCTGATGTATTTAAGAGAGATCCCACACTAGGTACTATGAGGGTCGCCAACGGGAAACCAACTCTTAGATTGCGCTCCGGCAGCGTACAACTCGGGCGCTTGGATTGAGAAGTTTCTAAGCGCAAAACGCAAAAACAGAAATAGAAGTCTCTATGCGCAAAGTCTATGCGTAATCTCTTAGTACGTACAGCCACACATCAAAGTATATAAAACTGACATCTTTCTTCAATGGATTGTCATTTTACTGTCATATTAAGTTGAAAATCAAATGAGGAAATTTGACAGGTTGTAGTAACCTGATGTGTGCTTGTCTGTACATTTGTGGGGTGTCTATTTAAAGATAAAAGCTTGACTGACCGGTATCGTCGTCGGTGGGCAGCGGCACGGTGGTCCCGAAGAACCGCTTGTCGAGGAGCTGCAGCAGCTGCAGCGCGCTCTCGTGCACCGGCGCGCGGGGGCACCCCGTGCACATCAGCGTCACGTTGATGATGGCCGTGTAGTGGTCGCACGGGTACTCCCTAGAAAGATCACCAACAGTTTACGTAAGTTCTAAATGTTAACAGACAACTTTAACAGCGGTCGAGCCACGTTTCAGCATAAATGTGCCGGCTCGACCGGAGTTATACCAGGTCCTCACGTAAATACGGCATAAAGCAGTGCATGTGCTGTGTTTCGCTGCGTGAGAGAGGGTATCGGGAGCCCAATCCAGGGGAAGGGGGGTTAAAATGTACGCAGCGCACTTGTGACACCACTGGCGTTGCAGGTGCCCATAGGTGGTGGTAATCGCTTGCCATCGGGTGATTCATCGGTTCGTCTGCCACCTATATCATAAAAAAATTGTTACAAATAGTGTTGTGAAAAGAGCGCGGTGAGTAACCGAAGTTGTCCGCGATAGTACTTTATACACTTTCTTATTTATTACTGAAAATGAGCCTTCATACTGAACCTTTGAGTTGAGAAGAAGCCTACGATGGAGCGGGATTACCCAGAAGTAGCCTATTCACTACTGCTTTAACATATTGAGGTCGAGCAAAAAGTTGAGTGTAGAGTTCGGCGTATATTTGAAAGTCTCTACTCCAGCATTTTAAAACTGCTCGAGCGTTGACTTGTGAGTTTTAACGCCGATTCGACATATATTTTGGACAATCCTAGTTATAAAGCCTACACTTTTCGGGTAGTTTCTGGAAACTGTAGATTCAACATGATTTTATTAGCCTGATTCCCGTGTCCGAAGAGTAAAGGATGACGGACAGATGGGACTTGCTTTGTTGTAATTACAGACTCGCCAAATTTTGGATTACAGTCGAAACCTATCTCAAGCTTCAAAACGACAGCTTTGCACGCCATGAATAACACGGTGCGATGAATTATCGCTCGTTTTCTATTGAATCATGATTTAATGGGACAAGTTACACACAAAGAAACAGCATTAGACCTCGGCTAAAGACTGTATGAATGGTGGGTGGAGCGAAGCGACGCCGCTTGGGAAATCAGACGGCGTCTAAATAAAACACTGCAGTTTTTGGTAACGGCCCGTAATCCGGCAGGTCCGTGGCGAGATGTGTTTCGCAATTGAAAATAATAAATCACTTATTCCGTAGTTATGTAGCAGGAATTCGCTTTTAGATTGTGATATATGTTTATTTGAAAATTGTTTGAGTCACTGATTTATTTGGGTGATTTCATTTTTTTTAATGAAATAATTTGTAAGTACTTATAGCTTTTTGTTTTCAAGTACCATTCGTGACTGATAAATGGACTATCATTTAAACTTGAATTTTAAATACCTAAGGACAGCATATTTATACACACACAATATTGATTATCTACCGGTATTTTTTTATAAAATGAACTTTTATAAATTAAGTTGGTTCTGGATGTGCTGTGATATACTATGCACTATGCTAACTTACGTTAACTCATTTTGCATATACAAGTATGATGTTAATGTCATTTAAATTACTTGTCGTTTAGACTAAGCAAGTAATGCGGAAGTATAAGTAATAAGCTCTTTGACTTGTTTCATTTGTTGTTGTCTCGTTTGTTTCAATTTAGTCTAATTAAGTACAGTAAGTAACCATGAATGTTAGATAAACTATTTTGCATATTCTAATCTTCTATCGTCAGAAGGAACGAAGGCAACGTGTCGCTTTGTTTGTTTCCTATTGCGACAGACGAGTGAGGGTGCTTCAATTACAATTTGGTGCTATTTATAAATGTTCACAAAATATAAACAATCAAATAGCTAAGGTAGGTAGGTATATTCCATTTATTATGAAAACCTTTGCCGTAAATTTCGGCGATACATAAACATCGGCAATATCAGGGTTACTACAGAAATGTCACTCAGATTTCACGAGATGAAGTTTTGAATCGACTACGCAATATTGCGTCTAGCACCTACGCAATATTGCGTAGTCGGCATTCAATGTGTTAACCAATAATGAGACTCATATTTGTTCAGTCACTAGAAACGAACCTTCAAAAAAGCAGTGCTTGAAACGAAAAGTTCTAGAAGCTATTAGGTGTATTTTAACTTGTACTGGAAGCTAAGTCTAGTTTAGTCCTATCATAGAATCAAAAATTGAAACACAAATACGTTTAGTAAAAAAAAATCCCCATACATACAAACAGTTTAAGCAATGAGATTTTACTATCATATTGCGTTTTAGTTTATATTATTCTGGTATTGCTCGTAATTGTTCACTCATGTTCACTCGTGTTCACTCACTCGTATACTCAATATACTTATGAGATCTTCATCGAACCCATATCTAAAAGGAAGGTTCAATATTGACATTATTATATTCAACGTAAGCACATATATTCAACTGCAAGACTAGCGAAATGTAAATGCAATCAAAATAATGGCACAATATTATGTAAAAAACGTAAAAAAAAAACTCAAAACGGTTGTCACTGCTATTTTTTTTCAATCATTGGGGTTTAAAATATTCCATGCATTATTTTTAAAACGGCAATAATATCATCTTAAGTGCTTATTAGGTTTTGATATCCTCTTCAAGGAAGGCTTTTTACTTTTTTACTTGTAAATAGGATTGATAATATCTAACCTTGTTCTCAGGGTCAAAACCTTGATAAAAATCAAAAATAATGTTTTATTTTCAAAGGTTTTCTTTCTATCAAACTAGATAGTCTAGATAGACCTCGCTACTGATTTATCAGCTGTCATATCATTAGAAAAAACATAATCAATGATCAATAGACGTTTAGATCTTATCACCTAAATGCGTAAATGTAATTAATTATGATCTTTCATGTGATAAACATTTTCTGATCGCGACCGTATATCTGAGTATTTTAGTTTTTAGGTGTCAGACGAGCAGACGGTTCACCTGATGGTAGGTGATTGCCGCTTATAAGACACTTGCAACACAAGTCTTAGTATTCTCAAGTGCCCCCTTTCCCTCTATTTGGGCCTCCGGTTCCCTCATTTACTCGACGCAAGCGAGAGGAGGAGGCGCTGCTTCACGTCGGCCTCCTGTAAGGCCGTGGTATCAGTCCGGTCGAGCCGACAAATTCATGCCGAAGCTCTCTCACGGCAAAAATCAATTTTCATCTTCAAATAAGTTAACTAAACCAATTTCGATATGAGGAGTGGATACATTCATAACTAGAAGCACCAATAATCCGGTTAATTTTTATTGGCTCAGTGTAATTAATATTCCAGTAACGCGATACGTTTGTAGATGCTTCATTAGTGCTAATTGAAGTTCCGATATTGCTGCAATACAACCCTTTGATGTTGCCGCACTTGAGCGGACATTGTCCACACAAGGAGTTTGATTAAAATAATGAGATACTACTGCATACATATTGTCAAGAGTATCTTGAATACGGTGATTTGATAAAATAATCTATTTTAATAAATAATACATTCATACAAAATACAACAGATAATAATGCACCTTAAAATGTTAATGATATGTGGAAGGTTGTGTGTTCGAGTCCCGATGTAAGTTAAAAGTGCGTTGCCAACCTTTAACCCCCTTTCTTCAGATTGGGCTTCCAGTACCCTCACTCACTCGGCGAAACACCGCAGGCGCTGCTTTACACCGGTCTTCTGTGAGGCCACGGTATAGCACCAGTCAAACCCGCCCATGTATTCACTTACTTTTTTTTTTTCAAAATATTACGATTTATATCACTAATCAAAGAATTCCCCAATCCCGGATTCATATGATTTAATCGCTCGACGCTCCACCAAGGCACGTAAAGCCGGAAGTCCCGCGCACAGCCCTTTCGATCGTGTCAGGCAGCTATCCCACCGGACTACTGGTAAGAGGGTAGGACAACAAACACTGAACTTGTGTTTGCGCATACATTTTGCACTTCGGCATGTCTTGCATAGTTAGCTAATCGCATCCATTGGGCGTTGGACCCGAAATTCAGACAAGACTGCCCTGAATAGAAGAAAACTCATTTACTTGTAATCACAAATCGAAATATAATGTTTGTGCCCGTGCTAAAGTTACTTTTTTTGTAGAATAAAGTAACAAATTTACGAAGTATAACCTAAGTGTAATCTATTTATCGAGTATATTTCTTATACAGTAATTTAAATACTCGTTGCTTTATATTTCTTAATGTCTCACGAGTATAATCATACAAATTAATTGGCGCCACCTTATAGTTTCGATACCGCCTCTTTTAAATAAAAAAATGACGGACGCAAGAACGTCCGTAAAAAACGCGAAAACTTTCCAATAATCCATCAAAATCTGTATTACACTATTACCCGTTTCGTATTGCCCAGTCAAAAGCCGTCAACTGGAACGAAGAGCGGTGACCGAACAGGATTCTCAAGGGAATGAAAGGGGTTTGCTCCAGTCATCAGTGAATGCGGAAAGTTTCGAGTTACGAACTCATAACACGGTAATTATTAAAAGTGTGCTATTTAAAACTTTTTGTTAAATGACTCAAATGCGTGTTGAGTGATGTTTAATGTCGCATCTGATGAAAGGCCATTTATTGACAAGTAGCTAGTAGGTATATAACGGATTGTATATTCGGTACAGATTGCGTTACGCACCAGGGTTCAGGTTGATTTATGGGATCTTTTCTGTAAAATTCCTATAACACTTTCCGTGCTAAGTAGTAAATACTGTTTACACTTATACAGATTTAAGTAGATTCACCGAGGGCTGTTTTGTTATGCGATTATCACGCCGCGGCGGGTTAATCTCTGCTACGTGGCCGCGCTCCGCCCACACTATGGCAACGACCACGTAGTCCACAAAATTTTCTTTTAACTGCCACATTGCACAGGTGAATTCTGTAGACACCGTCAATCCTGGAATCGACACCCATCCCGAAGATCAAAGCTACATTATGATCTCTATGGAGCCGGGGAACTTTCACGGTGATAGATATTGCAAAGGTAAAGGTACCAACTAAAACTGGTTAAGAGTCCCTCGTGGATTACGGAACCCTAAAAAGATAGCCGTTCGGTTTGAATGAGCTGACTCTACCGAAGAGAGGCACCTTTGGCGGGCGGGAATGATAATACGTAGAAGTTTGCATTTACACGAACAATTTTATAAGGTAGTAAGAACTGCAAAAACACACTATAGGGACACCAAACCCAAAATGTCTATTGCATGATATAAGCGGAACCACTCGTTCCGAAGATCCGCTTAAATTATTCATTAGACCCTGCGTCAACTCGGAGACAGCGGTTGACGACGCAGGCCAGTAATTAACTGCGCACGCGTTGAGTTCGCTAACATGACCTAATTTGTTCAAGCAGTAGAAATGCATATAATATATCATAGTAAAATAGTTTGAATCGCAAGTAAGTAAGTGTAGTAGTAAGTAAGCTCTGTGTCTTACTACTGTTGTGTTGTACCTCTTTTTGTTTGGTAAATAAATGTTTTACTTTGGTTTGGATTGTTGTTTGGTTGTTGGATGGCTGGCAGTCCACTACTGTGCGCTTTGCCAGGAACTTTCTGCCGCGTACGACAAATATGGAACGAAACAACAACCTTCAAGAAAAGGGCATATCTCGCTCTAAAAGGCCGACAGCGCACCTGTGAAGCCCCTGGAGTTGCAGGTGTTCATGGGCGACGGTAATCGCTTAACATCAGGTGATCCGTATGCTCGTGTGCCCCCTATCCTATAAAAAAAAAATACTTACACACGGCGAGGTCAAGTTGTCCAAACTCGACCTATACTTTTTTCTTATAAATTGAGACAACATTACATAAGTACATTATCCTGGTCCCAAACTAAGGTCTTCCTTGTGCTATGGAAACCAGAAATCACAAACCCAGACCCAACACAAATATGTATTTGTTTCATCAACAAATAATTATATTCGTGCGGTTATCAAACCCGCGACTCTGCTGGCGCTCAAACCATTGCGCTAAACGGGTCGTAACCGGAGTGATACCATGGCTTCACAGTAGACCCTACGTGACTCAGCGCCTGCGCTGTCTATCGTCGAGTGAGTGAGGGTATCGGAGGCCTAATCGGGAGGAAAGGTGGTTAAAGGTTAGTAGTGCACTTGTGACTACTGGTGTCTATGGGTGGCGGTATTTGCTTACCATCAAGTGAACTGTCTGCTCGTCTGCCACCTATCATATAAAAAAGCCTGCAGACTGACACTCAGTTTCTTAACGGAAGTATTTTGTCCCGACTCGGGGATCGAAACCAGGACCTTAAGCGCAGCCGACGCTTTCAGTACCCACTGCGCTACCGAGGCAGTCAACCCCGTCAAGTCGTATAACTAACGCAATCTACTCGGATTACGCCCAACCAAACTCTGCCACAGTTCAACCGAGGAAATGTCTAAAGCAATCTGAATTGCGGTTTTAGGTAATATAGAAGGCACGCAAGATTGAGCATCAACGACTATCGAGCGTATCGGTTTCGCCAGATTCCTCAGAGAGCTGACGTTAACAAAATTGCATACCCTATCCCTTCTCTGCTTATCACATGTCCTTTGCCCAAAGATTGTCTCACACAACACGCTTTAAACGCTAAGATAGCCGAATTAAATTTCTGTATTGTCTAGTAATTATGGTGTATATTTTGAGCAATATATTATATCTATATATTTATTTATACAGTGGCCTATTCTCATTCCTTTATACGTTTAGGGGCATTAGATCCACTCTGTGGCAATAAAAGGCGCTAGATTTCGATTACATCACGTTAGTGTTTTGCCTTTTCCTGGTACGGCCATGTAATGAGAAGAGAGGAGGAACATGTTACCAAAAGAGTGATGGGTATGAATGTAAGTGGGTGGAGGAACAGAGGACGGCCGAAAAAGAGATGGATGGATTGTGTGAAGAAAGACATGACTGAAAAGGGGATGGATACGATGACGAATGACAGGGACGAATGGAAGAAGAAAACATTCTGCGCCGACCCCAGATAACCTGGGAACAGGGCAGAGTGTTTTGCCTTTTCAGTTTGTATATAGGATTGGTTGATGTCTATAAAATTAACCTCTTTTTTAATAGTATGCAAGATGAACGCCGATGGTCTAGTGGTTTAAGTACATATAATACTATGCATTATATTACACCCAGACACTGAACCAACACAAGTGTTCATCACACGAATGTTTCTCCAGTGTGGGGATGGAACCCACGATTTTTAGCGTATTAGGCAGCATCATTCACTCCAAATGCCACCGGCCAGTCAAAATAAACGGTACGGAATTCATCATCCGCTCGCCTGATTCGCACTTGGCCGGGTTTTTAATATTTTGATCGCTACAGTGAACCGCGATGGCATCCCACTTAAATATTGCGCCCACTGAAAAGCTTGTCGACAGAAAAATTTCAGTTGGAGATTTACTTTTTGTATCTCATGGATCAAGAATTTGTGTAGCAGTCGCGGAAGTAATTTTACCTTTTATGTAAGGCGATTTACATACTTCATTATTTTTGGCATTATTTTTAAGAGCGTTCTCGGCTAGTGCGGAATGTCATGTTTCGGTTTTGATTTGCAAAATTTCACTCACACATAAGCATGTGTTACTGTTTGCATAGAGTTGCCGCGTACGTTTTCTTTATAGTTAGACTGACAAATTTTGATCCTTTCGCTTTATAGCAAAGTAAATTACTGTATTGTTGTAAAATTAAATTGCAAGTTAAAAAAAAAAAAAAATCCAACGTTGATTTATTGTTATTCTTTTGATTTTTTGATTTAAGAAAAATAAAAAAATAGGTATATCATTTAGATACCTACCTACCTTTTTTACTCAGGACAGGTAAGCAATTAAATACTTAAAGATATCATGTTTTGTTTAATAAATCATTTAATATAAAAGAACATTATACATTATAAAACAGTTGTATTTATACATTATAAAACAGTTGCAAACCCTTTCTTTAAGAAACAGCCCCAGAGGAAATGGACGTGGCAGAGCCCAGATACTATGACTAAAAATGAGATCGACTTCATAATATATATCGGACATTAAGCGAATATTCAGAGATGTCTCAGTGATCAATAGGTTTAAAACCGGAAGTGATCACCGACTTCTCAGAGGCACTTTGAATATCAATTTTAAGCTTGAACGTTCTCGGTTGATGAAGTCCACGCTCCGGCCAAATCTGCTCCAATCACTCGCTGGTTCCGATGCCTTCCAACTGAAATTGGAAAATCGATTCACTGCCTTGGAAACCACAATTGACGTATATATCGACGAAGAATTCGACCAAGTGGTGGAAATCCTTCGGGACGAGGGCACAAAGTTCTGTGAGTAGCAAGCGGTCTATACTCTGGATTTAATGGACAAGAGGCGGAAAGATCCATCAGTCACTTCGGCAGAACAACGGGCTCTAAATAAGTCCATCTCCAAGCTGTTAAGGACGTGACCTCCGAAGCTCCAATTCACTCTCAATACAGAGAGCAATTGAGCAGAACCAGGGGGGTCCAAAGTCTTCGTACAACAGCTTGACAGGAGCCACCTGTCGAAGTTAACCAAAACAAATCGAGGAGTCGTCACATCAAAGCCAGAAACTTTTTCAGAAGTTTACACCTTCTATAGCCAGTTATACGCGTCGCACTCACCCCACCCTACGCCGGATGAGAAGGATTCAAGAGCCACATTAACCAGCCATGCGACGGAGGATCTACCCGACATCAGCTTGGAGGAGATCGAGGCAGCTCTTGGACAACTTAAAAATGGAAAAGCCCCGGGAAAAGACGGAGTCACACCGAGCTTCTGAAAGTTGCCGGCAAGCCGGTGTTGAAGGAACTTTGACGTATATTTAACTCGGTTATTTTCTTCGGGAGAACTCCTAGGGCGTGGCCGCGGAGCTTATTCGTATTGTTCTTCAAGAAAGGTGACAAAACCTTACTGAAGAACTATCGACCAAAGTCACGTCTATAAGTTGTTCTCAAGAGTCATTTCGAATCGCCTTACACGAAGACTTGACGAAGCTCAACCTGCAGAGCAAGCCGGGTTCCGACGAGTTTTAGCACCATAGACCATATTCACACAGTGAGACAGGTTATACAGAAGACCAAAGAATATAACCAGCCCCTGTGCATGGCATTTGTGGACTATGAAAAAGCTTTTAACTCCGTCGAGACCTGGTCTGTTCTCGAGGCCTTGCAGAGGTGCCAAGTCGATTGGCGATATCGACTTGGCACGAGGTGTTGAGGTGTCTGTATAACGTCGCTAATATGTCCGTAGTAATCCAAAATGGCCAAACCGAGCCTGTCCTGCTACGACGTGGTGTGAGACAAAGAGATGTTATATCTTCGAAACTCGTCTCCGCTGCGCTGCAGGACTTGTTCAAAACGCTAAACTGGAAAGAGCGCGGAATCAATATTAATGGCGGGTACATGTCACACCTACGATTCGCAGACGACATCGTCATCTTGACGGAAACCTTACATGGCCTACAGGCGAGCAGCCTGGCTGAATCTTCCAATCACTTCGATCTTCGGATGAACTTGGATAAAACCAAGGTCATTTTCAACGAGCTCGTTGATCCGGGACCGGTCGCTGTTAATGGAGTACCTCTCGAAATTGTCCAGGAATATGTCTATCTAAGATAAACGCTCCAATTAGGCAGAAACAACTTCGAGAGAGAAGCCAATAGAAGAATTCAGCTAGGCTGGGCAGCATTTGGTAGGCTTCGTCAAGTCTTCTCGTCACCCATCCCTCAAAGTCTTAAGTCGAAAGTCTTCGACCAGTGCGTCCTCGCGGTCATGACTTACGGTGCCGAGACGTGGACGTGGCTGGACTAATCCACCCGGTTCTAAGTCGCTCAAAAAGCTATGGAAAGGGCTATGCTCGGAGTATCTCTGAAGAACCGCATCAGAAATGATGTAATCCGACAGAGAACCTGAGTCACCGACATAGCCCACCGAATTAGCAAACTGAAGCGGCAGTGAGTTGGTCACATTAGCCGCAGAACTGACAACCGTTGGAGCCGTAAAGTCCTTGAGTGGAGACCGCGACTCGGTTAAGTGTTGGACGCCCTGCTACAAGATGGGATGATGACATTCGAAGGCTGGCTGGTGTGGGCTGGATGAGAGTGGCTGAAAATCGGGAGCAGTGGCGTGCATTAGAGGAGACCTATGTCCAGCAGTGGACGAGTGTGGGTTGCTGATGATGATGATGATGAAATTCTACTTTAAAATCATAGTCATGTTTCTGTAGTTTGCGATTCAACTATTTCCAATTCTTCGGTGGTATTCTCATGTATTTGACCTTCTCTTTTCTGCCTTTAGCAATAAACGTAATGAAATCATCGTAAAAGAAAAATGTGAATAGATTATGACCAGCTATGTCATTAAAAGTGGATTCGCGGTAACTTACGTTTTAGCTTCATTAGCTTTGGCCAAATTAAGTACCATAACTTTTCCTTTTCTTCCCCGAATAGCGCCTTTTATATCACATTTTATATTATTATGTAAAATGTAAAGAATATAATATATTAATCTATGGGAAGTTACTAGAATTGCATTTCTTTACCTTCGTACTCACCAAAATTTTGTTTGGTTAAAACAAATTAATATTCTTAAAACAAAAAGTATCAATCCGTCTCAGTCGCGTCAAAAAATCTCCAATTTCAAATAAAATTTTACGTAGCACGCGGTGACCGGGAGCGACATAGGTCCTACCTCGGAAAGGCCTCGGCCGGCACTGAGCGCAGGTGCGATTCTGCGCCGATTATATAGTAGTACTAAATGATTCATAATAAAATAAAAAAACAAGTTATTAAAGTTAAAAAAATACCACGTTTTAAAGCGTAAATTTCTTCATTATTAGGTTTAAAAAAAATCAAGAATACCTTTTATTTCATCCTAAACTAATACGTGTAATAACTCGAAAAATTACTAACAATGATACTTTTGAGTACACTTTTCTTGTATGAAAACTTACAGTAATCACTATTGTTTTGTAGCCATGCCCTAATATATGTTATTGTTCTTTTAACAGAAATATTGTCATAAGTTTGTCGTTTATAGTTTTTCTATTATCGAGCATTTGCGTAGACCTTCGACCACAAGTTTCAAAAAGGGATTGTATTAAAACTGTTCAAACGAGAAAACTAAATGATCATTTGAAAATATTTTGAAATTATGCATTAGATTATGAAATCTGCAATAATTTGACATCAATATCTTATTTACAAACTGTATAGATTATCATTTTATTCTCCATCGGAAATCAATGATTTTGACTTAAGTGTGGCTCTTACGGATGAACGCTCTTAATATGTTGGTGAAGACTAGTATGTCGTAGTAAAGCGCCATGCACTAAATGATCCCCACCCACCATAAAAAAATAATTAAACATACTGTCGATACATTCGAAACATACTTTTACTCGTCCCGTGAATCAAACTCAGGAACCCGAGATAAATCAATGGGGCGTCTAATGGACAAATATTTAAACATCCTAATGTTTAGTCAATTTAGTTTATGTCTATTATTTGTAGGTATAATAGAAATAAAGAATCCATCATCTGCGAAAATGTCAACTGTCTAGCTAGGTATTACAGTTTCCGAGATGAAGCCTAGAGACAGACTGACAGCGGAGAGTTAATAAGGTCGCCGGGGAAGCATTTGTCTAAACATTGGCTCACGCTATTTTTCGCCAAATTGAAGAGTTGTTCCACGCACTTTTTTTTCTATTAAACTTTAGGCCAACGCTTGACCACAATCGCTATGTGCGAAAGTGACGATAAAGTCTAGGATGACGCACATTTGTCTAGAAGATGCTTGGTCACTCTTGCCTTAAAGCTGTCGAGACTATAGAGGTCTGGAAAACAAACTTCGGAAGGAAGTTCCACTCAGTTTCTGCAAGAAGAAGAAGAAGAATGCTCGCCTAATTAGTGATCTCAAACCCGGCTCTGTTCGAAAAATTCGAAACATACTTTGCCCTGCAGTAGAAAAATATATAGGCATATATTTTACTTTACTTCAATAATACTACCGTATTTACTAACACTCATTGTAACGCGCATCTGCTGATGAAACGCAAAAGCAATCTATCAGTTAATTAACGTTCCCCAATAACGTTAGTTACAACAATAGAGTCCTCAATATGATATCCCTTGCTTTCGTTCGCATGCCTTTCTTATTCGGCCATTGTCGCCGAAGGTTTGTGCCTCATACCCTTTGTGCGTCTCGACTGATACTCGCAACATTGTGAAGCTTACAATTTGATCTACGTTGATTTGTTGACAGAATTTGTTGAATTGAATTTACTGGTAAATTGTATTTAAGGTCGTGTGGTTTCTGCAAATTAGAGGGACGCATCAAGGATTCCGTACCACAGATTTGTTATGCATAAGGTTTATGTCTAGGAAACTAAATGTTTTATTTTATACTTCCCAATCTAATGAGTAAAATAAAAATTTCTATAAACCACACAAGATTGACTAATACCAAATTACTTATTCAGGCAACCTGGTAGACTGTGGGAGAGCCACGGTCCGACATGAATAGGCCGGCTCGAACGGAGTGATACAAGCTATACAGAGAACCGATTTGAAGCAGCCTGCGCTGTTTCGTCGAGTGAGTAAAGGTACCGGAAGCCCAATTGAGTTGAAAGGGCAAAAGGTTGGTAGCGTACTTCTGACTCTACTGGTGTTGTAAGTGTCTATGGGCGGCAGCAATCGGTTACCATCCGGTGATCCGTCTGCTTGTCTGCCAGCTATCATATAAAAAACCTGTCTAAAGAAATGTAATTTTAACTATAATTTCCATCATTATTGTGGCTACGAATAATTTCGTAGTATAGACACAAAGAGTTACAAAGTTCAGATACTCCATTGAAAACTACGCCGTACTCGTCGCTCGTAGCATGGCCGTAGCAAATGCTACGGTAACTTGCGATTCCGCAATAGAGTGTAGCACGTAGCACCATACATTTACAAGGATACAGTGTTGACAATTAAAAAAAAACATGATATTAACATGGTTCGAAAAAACAAAGAGAATATCTGATGGATTTAGCTCTGATTTTATTCAAATAAGATTCCAAACAGTCGACTTGATTACTATCTGTGTGGTGTTAATAAACATTGGCCTCAGGGTATTTCTTTTTTTGTTTTACACGTGTACTTATAAACTACATCTTTAAAACCCCGGCGCAAAAACGACGGGGTGTAATAAGTTTGACGTCTCTATGCGTGCGTGTGTGTGTTTGTGTGTGTGTGTCTGTGTGGCATCGTAGCTCTAAAAAAAAATATCCAATTTTGATTTTGTTTTTTTTTTGTTTGAAAGATGAATTAAAGGGGAGTGTTCTTAGCTATGTTGGATAAAAATCAATCCAAGATGGCTGCCGTCACAAAGGTTTGGATTGTATGTTTTAACACAACTCCTACGATATGGGTATGATATAAAAGGGCAGTTGAGTTGCAGAATATATTTATAATGACAAATTACAAATCCAAGATGGCCACCGCCAGATTTTTTTCATAAGTTTTGAATTATAGTTTTTATTTAAATAAGAGATCTGAACCTAATAGAAGAGCTCAAAAACAGACTGAAAGTAATTCTCGCAACTCATCAGCTATCGCCATGACAACATCCAGACTGCAATGAAGTCTGCGCTGATTGCGGTTTCCTTGAACTGCGACTTAATCTCGTTGTTTATTTGTACCCCGTGGAGACAGGCTAATTTGCCACGGGTGCGTATAGAAGATTCAATATATTGGAAAATCAGTTCTATTCATTTTCAAATTCAGGCGTCTTATAAGGATAATAAGATCCTCCATGTTTTTATGATGTATAAGCGTTTTTTGGGTCGAATGGCGGCTACTGCGTGTGATTGATCTGCTAGATGGCGTACTGTAGAATTTAGATTCATCTACACGGTGATTGGCACCGTGGCATTACAAAATTTTCGCGTTCTGTAGAACTAAGGTCTGCCTACACTGATTGTTATTTTTTGAGTGAGATATCAAAATGACGTCTTTTTTAAAAGTGGCCATTTTGAGCAATAATTAACATAATTTTTACTTGTCTAGTGTTAAAATTATTATATTGCGTCTTGAAAAATCCAATTCACTTGCATCTAAGTTTGTAGAGTTTTACTTTCTTAAAAAAGATCATAATATTGTCGCCACAATCAGTGTAAGTCAAACTCAAATATAAACTTTATTTGCATAGGCTTGTACACGGCACTTAAAAATCGTCATACGTTAAAGAAATCTTTATAACTATTTGTAATTAAATAGATTGGCGGTGCTAGTTTCGTCGATATAGAACCATAACGTGTCCTATGACTCATCTACCTTTGTCAGTCAACTCCGTGTCAATGGGCTATGGTCGCCTACGGTTATTTGGCTTCCGGCAAAAGTAGGAACAAATGCTGTTTCCTTTACAAGTGTCGGTCTTGATTGACATTTTCCCATGGAAAAAATGTTGTACAACGCCCCTCTGTCAATATCACTGAGAGGCCTTCTATTCGTAGAAATAGAAACAGAAATATTCTTCATTCAGTTTAAGTCCTTACAAAACATGAATATCCGTATGTAAGGTACCGCTGTTTTGGAAAGTAGATTTCTTCCTAAAAGAACCAGCAAGAAACACAATAGTTACTCTTTTCAAATTATGATCGTTGCTATTAAAAAAATAATATACATAGTACTACAAGAATAATTTTATGGGATGCAATATACTGCGATTAAGTACGATAGGCAAAACTTCTAAACTTCTATAAGTGAATACTAAACTTCTATAGATAACGGCAAGATTAGTCGCATACGAGACACTTTATATCACGCAAACTTGTTTATACGTAAATGTTTTCTTACTCTTACGTATAAAATGCTGTATGAATAATGTCTTTATTGTAAGAACAAAACGCTACGTGCATAAAGAGAATATATAATAAACAAATCATTTACATAAACATTGTTATTATCAAAGATGTTGGGCAAGGAAACGATGTTAATTAAACACGAAAAGGAATTAGTAAATAAACATAACGCAAATTAAGTCGTAAATGGTGATCAAAGACGTGAATATTTAGGGTGAGAATGCTGTTTATATTTCAAATATTAACTTTAGTAGGTAATAGATATACTGGGCATATATATGTTTATAAGAACGAATACGCTTCTAAACAAAACATAGCGAGCAAGTCGTTAAACATAGACGAAGACGGGAAGTATTTCCTGCTTCACAAAAGACCAGCGTGAAGATGCGCCTGCGTTGTGTTTCGTCGAGTGAGTGAGTGAGGGTACCGGAGGCCCAAAGGGGGAAAGGGGCTTAAAGGTTGACAGCGCACTTTTGAGTCTACTGGGGTAATCGCCCACCATCAGGTGATCTGTTATCACAAAAAAAATCACATTTATCATTCGTATGCGTAAAAAATTAATGGTACTACGTTATCCTTCGCTCGCGAGTTCGACTCACACTTGGCCGGACCTTTTCTAGCTATAAAATAATAATCCAGTTCGAAATAAGCGAGCAACTTATTTATCTATGGAATTGTGAGATAAAACTTTAGAGTTGATACTTGAAAGGTTAAACAAGAACTTGGGAGTTAGCTGTATTATAAATATCAAGGAAGCCAAAAGGACGTACGAGAAAATTCAAACGCGTCCTTTGGATCATGGATGTGGTTATGTAAACTTCCCCATCACCGCAACACCTGTGGAATCACAAGTGCGCTTAACCTCTTTTCCCCCCGATTGGGTCTGGGATGAAAGGCAAATCGCAGTTTACATTTCCGGTGACATATGCATTTTATGAATATGAATTTCTAAGCCAGATCGAAGACAGCACCTATCTCCGGACAAGCATAACAAGATGCACAAAGGCTAAGATCGTAAGTCTCCCCCCGACTCAAAGGGGGTTGTTTCCATGCCAACATCGGCTTTAGACAGGATTAGCCAATTGAATACTATCGACAGTTAATGGTCTGTGTTATGGTTGCCATTCAGCTATGGAATATTAACGAAGTCCGTCTGTACAGAAATTACCTGGTTTACCTTTTAGATCATTAGGGATAGCAATAACAATAGTATACATACACCTTCGATGAGAAACCCTAGATACAGCGTGCAACATTAATTTAAGGTTAATTACATGAAACAGATACTTGCCGATTCAATCAGTGGAATCTTCGATTATCGAAACCCATAAGCGTGAATGTGTTTATAGGTGGTTAAATTGTCGTAGCTAATGAAGGTTTCATGTGGTTTCATTTACAAAAGAGCGCTATTTCGCAATTCGACAGCAAACACGATAGGTAAGAGTAGAAGACAACAGTAGTAACAATTTCTATTGATATGTTTAAATTTTCAATGGTATTTTAGAATCAATTGGTACTACTAATACGCATTTAGGGGGGAATAAGATTGGCAGCGCACTTGTGACTTCCCTAGTATTACACGAGACAGGTGATCCGTTGGCTCGATCACATTTTTGTGCTATTCGCCAGATGGTAAGCAACTGCCGCAGCCTACGGACGCTTACAACTCCACTTATAAAGAGAAGTGCTACTTTATTGTACAAACTTTGACCAAAAGCCATTTATTTTTAACGCGTACTCCAAGAGCTATACGTTCTCACAAAGGGCCGAAAAATTCACCTCGCAATGTTTCCATTATGGTAAGGGTGAACCGTGCCAAACGTTTACCTTAAATGTTTATTAAAAATATAATTAATTAGGGTCGCTTATATTTTTTACGCCGCGCTTTTTTCTTCGTGTCTTCCCGCGTTGTTTCCAGCAATTGTGGATTAAATTAACTGCTCGACCTATATAATTATAATGCCGTAATACAGCATAATAACTTTGGGAGCTGTTTTTATCCGATTACGACGCCGCCATGAAGTCTATGTAAAGGGACTAAAGCTTATTAAAATGCCTAACCATTATCTTAAAGGACTTGACTCTAAAATACAGACTAAAGGTTCTAGTTTTTATAAAAAATAATTAGTCGTTGTATTAAAAGACTTGGCAACCTAAGCGACTAGAGTTGTTATCAAAAGAATTAACTACTAAAGTCGTTTTTAAAAGGACACTCGCACTTTAGTATTATTATATGAACATGACCTATGTCCTTATCTTAAACACCACCCTTAAAAGATCTTAAATAACAATGTTGCTGCGTTGACTGCTGTTCGATTTTATTTTACTCATTATTTATTAAAACGTTTCATTTCTAATGTGACACGCTAGCCTAAATTCATAAAGCATTTCTGTTTTTTTACATTGTAAGGTTAGAGACTAATATTGAAATTTTGTCGGCAGTAAGTAGTCTTATGACTTAATAAAAGAAGTCTCTTTCTTTCAATGTAAATGTAATGTAAGCAAATAGACGTATTTATTATCTATCTATCAATCACATAAAAACAAATCACTTTTCTTAATTGGTCTATATCGCCGTCACCGCCACCGACATACCCCGGGGGCCATAGCTCGTTGTTCCGCGTCGGACAACATAACACAATTTATTCGATACTTAATCATCTTCTTGATATTTACGAGTGTTTGTTTTTGTTTATGTCGTATAAGTATTTTTTTATTGGCAAACAGTGAGCATTTTCGTGACTAAGGCCTGATTTTCAATTGTCAGATAAAAGTCACAGTCCAATAAAGTGTCGCTCGGCGGATTAAAGTTGTCTTACATCTTACTTTAATTGTTTGACTTTGAAAGACAGTCTTAATAAGATTATTAATGCTCCAAAAATATATTAAAATATTTTTAGTAGATATTATCTACACAATGGGGGAAACAACTGGCCGTTTATAAAGTGTTGCCGAATCAGTGTAAATTTATACTATTTATAAAGAGATAATGACCTAATACAACCAAAAATACACAAACAATCAAAGCACACATATTATATCCTCTGTGCTGAAAGCGTTTAAAAAGTGATCCCAGATAGATACTTAGAATTTCGAATACTGTTGAAAACAAAGATTTTTTTTAACCACTAATCCATAGCACATACTACCTAATTGGTTTTCGATTCTGAAAATGCCACAGATTACATCGCCGGCTCTACTTTTACATACATACGTAACTATAGCGATATCAGTTGGGTTTGATACAAATGACAGAGACAGACGTGCAGGAGAGACAATACGAATTTCAATGTCAACAAGATAACTTTCTAATTTGGCGCTTGAGTCGGTTATAGAAATATTTGCAGACTGATCTAATTCATATTGCGTCTTTATTATCACATGTGAAATATTCACGTACGTCACGTCCTCATGCTAAACCATAACACGTAATGATGAATCACCATTGATACCATCTCGGCACTCTTAGTTCTTCGCATCGCCTCCCTTCCTCAACCCTCACATGTCTTGCGCTAGGCGATAACTTTTTGACGACGTCATAAAACGCATATCACGGTAAGTTCACGGTCGCCTTTCTCCTAAAAGAACAACCTATTATTCCCTAAGATTCCATTGCTCAATTCTGCATGTATCTGTTTTTTGATTAAACTAATCTTAAATGAATGATGAAAAGGAATTTAATGGATAATGGAGGTAGGGGTAGCATAGGTCACCATTTTATAAATAAATAATTGGCCCGCCCTCACTTCGTTTCGGGAGAGTAGTTTAACTGTCTACCAAGAGATGGCGCTGGGAGTCGATTGCATCGTGCTAGTGTTTTGCCTTTTCGGTTTATATCAAAGGTTTGTCGATGTCTATACAGTTTATATCTGTACAAATAATAGTATAGAATAAGGATTTCTAGCATAAGTAATGTTCAAAAATATAATATTATAAATAAATATATCTGTAACTACCAATGACAGCGCAGTTGGAATCACTTATTCAAACGCTTTTAGTATGGACTTGTGTATCAAGGAGATTATCTCGATGAGTGGGTATTTTTAGGCTTAAAAATATTTATTTCATGAGATAAGAGGCAGACGAGCTGACCAATCAGCTAATAGTTTGAGATTACATAAACGATGCAGGGAGTAGGTCACATCTGAATCAATACCAGTAGTTTCTAAACTTAAGAGCCACAGCAGACACGCTATTTTAGCATCGGCGAATGCAGCGACCTCACTCACCACTGCATGCTGAGCCGGGACCAGCCGAATTTCGGAAACACGATAGCGTAGACGACGCTTACAACCACAATACACAGAACGAACGGTCCGACACAGGCGGGTCTTGAAGTTTCACTAGTCTTGGAACTACAAAACATAAAATTGATACTTATTTTAAGTCATAAAGTACAGTAATAAGAGTTTTATATATCATATTTAAAGATTACACCACCTGCATATTTTAATGCATGAAATCAAAATTTAAAACTTTATTTGCAAAAAAGTTTGCATCTTCATATAAATTGAAACAATTAGTTAATTAAATTAAATTAATTAATTTTCATTAAATTAAATTAAGATTATTTACTTTCTGGTAGTTTTATTTTTTTATGTTTTCAGTTAACTTTGCAACTCTTTGTATTCATATGGAATTAACAAGTTACTTATGCTATTGAAGTATCGAATACTTACTTACTCCGATGGCTTAACAATCCAAAATGAGTCTGAAGTATTGAATAGGTATTCGAAAATGAAATTGACCTCGAGGAAATCTAGATAAATGTTTCACGAAGTATAGTTTAGAAATACCTAAATGCTCTTTGCCAATTAAATAGAAAATACGATAAGAATTAATGTACAATAGGTATACACTTATCTACTGCTGGCTTGTAATACCGTCTTCTCCTGAGAAGATAATAACAAGAAACTATGTAACTCTCTCAACAACCCCCCTTCCCCCACCAAAAAGTTCATAACAACCAGAAACATTGTTCAGACTAGAGAGAGCTAGGAAATTGTTACATAATTTGATTAGTAAGAATCAAACCTACAACTTCAGGTAAACTTAACCACTACGCCACTGAAGTTGTTAAACACTACCGATCTTATTACGAAAACACGATTTAAGAAACTCGTTCCAATGCCTTTTAACATTGAGTGTTGGAAAGGGATGGAAAATAATTTAGTACGGTAACAATTGATAACTCAAGATCGCGTTTTGAAATACGGTGGTATGTGTCAACAAGATTGCAACTTATTAGTATAGGATCTCTTTTAATCTATACTATTAATAAAGACAACTACAAGGTATATGTAACCCGAAAAAACGAAACGCTTGCGCGGTGTAATTCACATCCAGCACCATCTATTGGTTCAATTTGGAACTCATCTCCCGTGTCGAAGTGACGCGGGCCGGTAGTATAATATAATTCAGATCATCAGATCAATAATGACAGGAATAAAACTGTTACAATGGTTATATCCCTCGGTCCTTAAAATGGCAGTAAAAGCATTTTTGCAGTTACAGTTTTACGTCCCACAGTAACGGTTTGCTGCACTTAATGTCGAGGAAGTCCTAAACTGAACGTTACTCAAATAAATAAAGCGTATAACGAGGAGCCGATTTTATTTGGATTTGTCAAATACGACTCATTGAAATAACTTGAATCTGTAAACACTAATATTCCATCAACACCATTAACCTAAAGTTTAAGCTGTAATTAAGTTAAAAAAAATAGTATTCTTTCTTGCACAGAAGAGAACACATGTTTCCAAGAGCTGTGTTTCGTCGAGTGAGTAAGGGTCCCAAATTAGGGGGCATGGGGTTAAAGGTGGCAGTGCACTTGTGACTTTACTGGTGTTGCAGGTGTCTATGGGCGGCGGCAACCGCTTAGTATATCTATGGGCGCTCGTCTGCCATGTATCACATAAAAAAGTGTCATACAACAATAAAACACAGTACATACATACCTAAGGTGGTATTAAAATATTTCCCGTTACATAATAAGGGCAGCTTTTATGCCAGTGAGGCCGAGCGCTTCACTTTATTTTAAAGCAGAAAATAAACGCGCATGTCTTTTTTGATGGCATGGTTGTTGCCACGGTACAACTTTATTAAATCATTTAAATAAAAAATATACAAAGGTTCATTAAAATATTGTCAATTTTACCCTACACTACGGCATGTACTCTAATACATACTATAAGGCTGAAGCCTTCCCACGTTTGCTTCATGTGACGATTTGGCGCTATTGTGGTTAAGCTGTGGTTTAGTGCTATGGGAGTCGAGTTCGTCCCGTCATCGCTTATACGACTAAATGTAGTAATACGTCGTGCGTCAAATAACGTCTTCTGAGAAAATTTTCCTAACACCACGCAAACCCTTTAATTTTAATGCTTTTTTTTTATCATCTATTGAAAAATACAACCGCCTGATTTTCCCCCAACTCCGCCGCCTTTCACTACAAAGATCCCGACCGTTTCTTATTTAACTACAGATGTCATCATAAATCTGATGTAATAATGCAACCAAAATTAAACCTAGGTTCCCAAACAATCTATACTCTGATTTATAATCATGTAATATCAACTGACAGTTGGCGGGTTGTCGCGTTATCGTAATACAAAAATAGTGTCGGTCGTGAGTAATCGAAAAGTTCAATTGCGATTCAATTATTTTTCATTTTCTTTTCATGACATGAGAAAATCTTGAAAATTACATTTGGAGGCTGATTGATGTCCAAACTTCTAACTAAATGTACGAAGTGTGTTAAAATGTAGTCATTCAATAAAATAAATTTTAAGTATTTACAAGTAAAATAATCGAATCCAAAAACTTGGTTACATAAACTCATTTTCAAAGGAGCTTAAAATTATTCAAACAACCGGCCAAGAGCGTGTCGGACACGCACATGAAAGGGTTCCGTAGCCAGAAGACCTATTTACGACGACGACGTTAACACTTGTATTTTTTTATTAAACTAGTATTCTGCTTAGTCTAATAAAACACAAATATCAACATAGTTTTTCTGATTGTAATAAGTGTTGATACCCCAAGGTTTTTTGAATTTGCCACCATTCTTTATAGTCACGTTTTGTTGGTCAGACTTTTATGGTGAGGGAATATCTATGATTTAAATGAAGATGTCATGAAAATAATCAAAGGATTATTTTCATGACTTAATTGTCAGAGTATTTATGTCGAACATAACAGCTATGAGTTGTCAGATTAATTCATTTAAATAAAAAACAATTTATCGATTTTTACTCTTTATTGTTGTCTTCATGTTCATGTTCAAACCAGTGCAGCTCTATGCAATACGTATAAAATATCGCTGTACTTTATGTAATGTTTTTCTTATTAACTATCGTACAAATCAATGAAATTAATTTAAGGTGATGAGTAAAATCTTAACATTTAAAATGTTCAATAATAAATTCAATTGTTCGCTCACCATTCAATTATAACAGCACTAGTGCACTTAGGAGGCAACATTAAAAAAAATAAAGGTCGATTGTAGCTGTCAGTTTATATTACATTATTATAAATCAGAGTATAGTTTTACAATTCCGACGAAACGCCATTGACAGACAACATAAAATTAATTTCATGCCAAATGCAGTGAAAACTGAAAACATATTACAAGTGGCCTATTCTCATGACTGGGCTGAAGACTGGATTATTTATATATCGACATATTGAATAATAATAAATTCATCCAACATTTCGTACATTGACCTGACTCCATACTAAGAAGCTCAAGCACTAGTGTTACTGATATCAGAAAACAGAGGATCCCAAATATAATACCTAAATTCATATACAACACCCAGACACTGAACAAACACAAGTGTTCATCACACGAATGTTTGTCCAGGGTGGGGATCGAACCCACGACCTTCGGTGTATGATTCAGGGTAACTACCAAAAGCGCCATCCGGCCAATCTAATATATGACGGATATTGCATGAGAACGATTTTTCTTTGTTATCGATTGTGACACTTGTATAAAGGGATCGCTAGGTCGTTAGTAGCCGATATGTAACTGTCATAGACAAGTTGTACGTAAATTCGTAATATATTTTTTCTTATCTTTAAAATATAAATTAAAATCAAACAATAAACTCTTGCTTCTCTTAATTTCTTTCCCTTCTTTAATACTCAATTATATTGCATGTTTGTGTCAACCAAGGGGAACGATCAAATCAAAGGATAAAACAGTCTTTTTTAACATGTATGACTTAACATAAATGTCATTCTATAGTTATTTTCACTCGATATTGACCAAGTAACATTTTGTAGCATAACGGAAATCATGAGAATTGGCCCCCCAAGAAAGGGAATATTCAATCCAGCATTGACCAATGAAATCCTTGTTCATCATTAATTCTGATGTTAATTTATCTGCCGTTCAAATTAAACCAACAGCCCCCCTGTAGAAGGGGGGGGGAGGCTCGCAGCATACTCTTGGTGCAAATGAATACGAACGATGGGGCGGAAAGGAATGCTACAAACCAATTTCATTTAATCGTGTTGAGCACGTAATAATGCAGTTTCAAACCATCCTTTATCTCTATGACAATTAGTATGATTTTTTTAATCAATTAGTTTGCTGTATGTGTTTTTATTGGAAAAATAAAACTAGATAGAACATACAGATGTTTATACGTAAATGTAATAATTATCTACATTAATGGATAGTCTAGCTTAGGAAATATTTGCAATACCTATTTTAACTAAAATGTAATTTGTGTTAATTAAGTAGTTATGAAATTATAATTTGATAATATACCTTATAAGGTCTGTTTAATGAAATGTTTACATAGGGATGACGTTTTCCACCAATACGTGCCATTACCAAAAGATAGTACTCTTTCCCTTAGGTAAACAAAGAAAAGGTAGATTTTGTGAGTGAATGGAGCGGAGTGGCGAATTTTCGTGTCGGAGGCCAAGATCCACTTCGGGTCGGTGAGCCAGCGTAGTAAGTAAGTAAGTTGTGAGTGAAGAATTTTCTTTAGGTTTAGTTATCTTGCAGTTACGAAAAATACAGAAAAATACTTATTCAGTATAAACACAATAAAACAAAATATCTGAATTGAGTGTCATATACCTCTACGTGTCGGGGAGTCGTCTTCCTGACGCTGGTATTCCGTATGTGCCTAGACGAAAACCACAATTTATAACTTGTTACGGAAGCAAACATATACGTACACAAATCTTTGTGTACCGTTAAGTCCTAGCACCTCGGGCCAACAGTCTGTACGAAAAGTGCCTGGGAAACACCTGCTAGCCCCGGGGAATCACCGCAAGCCCGGGAGAAACGTGAGAACACGCCGGTTAATCGGATTACGACTCCCAACTACATTGCAACACCGATATAATAATTAAATTATTTCGAATTTTCGCGTATATTTCTGGGTGACCATCCCAAGTTGGACGGACAAGTTCAAAAGTATACATTTTTTAAAAGTGTATTGACTTTATGTAACATTTGTGGAAAAATTGTTTCCTAAATGCAACATTTCATATAGTAGTCAATCATACAAAATATCTATATTACGCATAGAAAAAGATTTGGGTTGATGACCTGAAGAGAATCCCTATGATTCAAATCTTAGTGACTTTAATTCCTAATATTGATTAATACAATGACTAATAATTTCTAAATCAACAAATAGCCAATTATAATATGAATCTACGGGTAACTTTATGGGAATCTTCTAGACCTTCTTTTTTTTATACTAGAGGCGGCAAACGAGTCACCTGCTGGTAAGTAATCACCGCTGCCCATGAACATCTGAGAGATCAGAGAGGTCGCTGATGCGTTGCCGGCCTTTTAAGAAGGAGTACGCTCTTCGTTTAGTGACCTCATCGTCGCTTCCCATTGGGTGCGATTGTGGTCAAGCGTTAGCTCATTGTTTAGTTAGCTAATAAAATAAGATTTGCTACACACTACATATAAACAAAGCTGTTGAGACTTTGAGATCCAGTAAAATCTTGAAAAACCCTTTGCAATTAATTTGATTTAACACGAATATAACCCACGAGATAACACAATGTGTATAATTTGAGTCCTGATTGAGGCTCTGACAAGCGTGGTGAGTAAACCAATATTGGATAATGTAACTATGCTAAATATGATCGATCTCAAGGATCTCGTGCTTACACGTAACACTTTGTTTGCTAATTAGCTTGTCTTACCCAACAACCGACTAAATTATTCAAGTAGAATGGGATTAGTCGTTAGACGCCTTGAAAGCGCGTAATATAATACGTTAATACACCCGAACGAACGGAAATATGACCCAAGCTGAATTGCAACTTGAATCATGACTCCGAAAATTGTGAGTCTTTTCAAAAAGAACTGACTTATTTGATTTGCGAATCAAAAGACAAACAAGATGGAAAATATGTGACCTCTCTCAATCAATTAACTTAAGATTACTTTAACTAAACTTGTATCTAATGGATTGTTGTGTATGCGAATAAAAAAAAATAGCCTCAAAGAACTGAAATCTTTTGACCATTATTTTTTCTGAAATCCACTACATATTTCTTCCGACGCTGTGGTTACTGTTTCACTATACATACAAGTTGTGCTACATATGACGATCACATTTCCTAACCTCACCATCTTTGCTTTCGAAAGAGGCTTATCTTCACTTACAAAAGCGTAAGCCCTTAAGATTGCAGCTCCGAAAATATTATGTTCACGAGCGTAACTACACAGTGGAACAATCTGCTAAATAGCAGCGTGTATACAAGTGTGTTTACGGAGTACAGCGTGTAGCTTAGTCCAAACTACCTATTCAGTCTGTCTGACGTAAATAGACTCGGAATAACATACCTTCAAGATATGAACTAAATGTTGCGGGGTAGTTTAACACTTGAAAGGTGCCATCCATATATAAATTAATTCACACGTTACGGGGGATGAAATTCGTGTGACGTATTTATGGATCGCAGCAAGCTTGTTTATAAGAGGAAATACAAACGCCTACACTTCTAGATAATTGGCTTGATTGTTGACTTGATTGGTACAAAAAAAACAGCCAAGTTCGAGTCGTACTCGCCCAATGAAGGGTTCCGTAGGAGCAAGTCAAAAGTCATGTAATGTAATTTTTATGGTAAACTAGCGGCCGCCCGCGACTTCGTCCGCGTGGAAAAGTAATTCTAATTTTTCTCGCCGTAAAAACCATCCTTGAACTTCAACGAACACTTTAAAAAAAGATTTGGCCAAATTGGTCCAGGCGTTGTTGAGTTATGCGCTTACCAACACATTTTGCGATTCATTTTTATATTATAGATTTCGGTCTAAGATTATCATAGTCATATTTTTTTTATTTTTTGTGTATCGTTAAACTGTGTTAAAATGTGATCGCCACAAAAAATAATGATAATAAATATATTACAAAAATATAGGTCTGTCTTCTTATCATTATCTTTTGTGGCTTTTTTTGGTTCTTGGGTATGTGACACATCTACGCCAAATCTTACATTTTCGGAAAAAAGTGGCTGTGACATGCGGACGGACAGACAGACAAACATCGGGTTCGGATTTTTTGCTATCTGGCTACGGAACCCTAAAATCCAACAGCGCACAAACAAGCGCGTCATTTGTCGAATTAATGCTATTATATCCATGTGGCAGACGAGTGCAGCATTCACTCCTCCCCCTCATGCAAACGTGACCTTCATATTTCAACCCTGGGTGCATTGGAATACTAATCATCCTATGGGATGCAAATAGAATAGTATTGCACATAGAAGTCTTTGATGATTAATTTTAAGATTAACCACAGTTCTTCTCCACGAAACGCAAAGACTCCTAGCAGACGATGTCATGTCATATCGACGTATCAAAACCAAAACTATCTAAGATAGAATAAGGTTTAAAATCCAACTTTAAATTTGTCATATTAAGTTAGCAGATTCAAATTTACAAACCAAAAAACTAACCGTTTTTCATTTCCTTATTGTTTGTCAGGCGATAAGGATAAAGACTATCGAATTGCACTTTTAATAACGATAAAACGAGGATACCACAAAATATACTGACATAAATATTACACACGGACACTGTTCAAACACAAGTGCTCATTACAGAAATGTTTGCCCATGGCGGTAATCGAACCCAAAACCCCCGGAACGCAAGGAAGGGTCACTATCAAACGCGACAGTCAATATTGGCTGTGGAGCCTGACGTTAGGATAAACATTCGCTATAGCGCGCAACTATGAACGCTGCGCTTTGCCATAGTCCAAGCGACAGCATGGAATTATTATCCCACTAATATTATAAACGTGAAAGTTTGTAAGTACGGATGGATGGATGTTTGCTCCTCTTTCACGCAAAAACTACCGAATGGATTTTGATGAAACTATGCAATAATATAGCTTAATACATCATCAGGCTACAATTTATAAAAATATAAACACATCAACGCGCACGAGTGGTGGGCGGCAGCTAGTTTTCATAAAACTTCTTTTTCAATCCATAAACATATTGAAACTGTAAAAAATATGTCTGCATATTGAATATGACTCACTAAAGGTGATCAAGAACAATACATAACAGTGTATTGTTTTAAACTTTCATGGTCACTAACATTCACACACATACACACACAAAGTAGTCAGGTCAATATATTGACCTGTCTCCAGATATCAGAGAACAGATGATTTATAAAATATATAATACATAAATACATTATGTATTACCCCGGTTTCAAACTTTCTTATAGCTGTCAAGCTTTATTCATCATCATCATCATCATTCTCAGCCAATAGACGTCCACTGCTGGACATAGGCCTCTCCCAAAGTTCTCCACACAGATCGGTCCTGTGCCACCCGCATCCAATGGACTCCCGAGACCTTCACCAGATCGTCGGTCCACCTGGCAAGCTTTATTGGTATACTTTATTTCAAAAATATAATCCATACTAATATTATAAATGCGAAAGTAACTCTGTCTGTTTGTCTGTCTGTTACTCTTTCACGCCAAAACTACTGAACGGATTTAAATGAAATTTGGTATACAGATGATCTACACCCTAAGAAAGACCATAGGCTACTTTTTATTGCTAAAAAAGGGTTGTAAGGGGTTAAAAGGGGGGTAAAAAGTTACTTTTCCACGCGGACGAAGTCGCGGGCGGCCGCTAGTTTTATTATAAACCACAAACTCCACGTGAGTCAGGGACCGGAAAACCCTTATTCAAACTTAAGTATATTGATAAGGTTCCCTATTATTAGATTACCCTATCAATATCAATAACGTTAATGATGTGTTACCTGATTATTGGTAATTCTATAAATAGGGTATAACTGCTTAATAAGTGTTACCTTATTGATTGACCTCTTTTCCCTGCATTCATATGGTTCTACCTCTACGTGTAAAGACGTAGAGGTAGAGAGACAAATCTGCTATTACCGTGGGAGAGCTACGGTTCGGCATAAATCAATCCGGCCCGGTTTGATCGGAGTGAAACCACGGTCCACAGAAGAGAAAGAAGAGAAGCAGAGCCAGCGCTATGTTTTGTGGAGTGAGTGAGGGTACAGGCCCAATTGGGGGGAATGGGGGTTAAAAGTTGACAACGCACTTGTTACTCCACTGGAATTCAGGTGCCTATGGGCGGCGGCAATCACTTACTGTTATGTAATCCGTCTGCTCATCTATCATGTATCACATTAAAAAAAATTGGTAGAAATTTCCGTGAGAAACACGCAATAGCTACTTCTGTTTGATACTAGCTGATCAGTAATTACCTCAGTATTTTTAATTGAAGAGTAGTTTTTACTCGAAGCATCAAAATACTTCGGTAAAATGAGCGCCCATTCTTTTGAAGTTTTTCATTTATCTCGATGGGGGAATAAAAGGGCTCACGGGCCTAAATCAAGTGAGTCTCAGTTAGATGTTAGTTGGTTTGTTTGGAAAGCGTCGTAGCGTAGAAATATTTACTTTTTAAATGTGATAGATGGCAGTTGAACAGACGGATCACCTGATTGTAAGCGATTGCCGCCGCCTATATACGAGTACAATTGCAACACCAGTAGGGTCACAAGTGTGGTGCCAACCTTTAACCCCCTTTTCCCCGAATCGGCCTCCGGTGCCCTCAGCCCTCACACACTAGACGAGACACAGCGCAGGCGCTGCTTCACGCCGGTCTTCTGTGAGGCCGTGGTATAACTCCGGTCGAGGTGACCCATGGCTCTCCCACGGCCAAATTCTAATATTAATACGAGTCGAATCATTATCACTTGTTTTCGGGGTGGGAGGGGGGAGTAGATCCGAAATGAAGCAACTTTTACAGTCCATAAGCATATCTACCCGTTTTCAATTAAGCACGCTTTTCTGTCCAAGTTTGTGCATTGATATATACACAAAGAGATTTGTTATAAAGGCAGAAATGTATTTTAAGTCCTTTGACACAGTTCCGGAAACTCATCGACGAGCAAACGCTGCAAGCGATGTCGTACAGTCTGCAACAGACACAACAGAGAGGGCGAGTTGTCCAAAAAAATGTATACCCTCTCAAAAATATTGACTTCTATTTTGTTATTTTCCCGTATGCATTTAATTCGTCACATACATCACTTTATTTCTTTAGCACATGACATGAATATCGACTGTTAAGATAAATAAGACGTCTACGTCATTTCAATCTGTAAAGAGCCATTGAAAGATGCAAAATCTATACTGCCTGTTTTATATCAAACGGCTCAAAATCTACAGACCTTGTATCGACCTTCACATGCACTCCGATAGATCGTCTAGCTAGACATATACTCTCTTCTGTTCCTCTCTGCAATAACAACGTCTCTTTCCAAAACCAACATAAGTATTATGTGACGTGGTTACAACGACAATTTCAGTATATTTAAATCAGCTGTAAATATATATTATACTACTAATCATTAATACCTGAACACTCATATCGTCCAGTGTATCTACGCAGATGGTCATAAATATCTGAGCAGTTTAGGAAAACTTTGGAAGTAAGTGCTTCAAACTTTAGCGGCGTGCATGCGCGATCTCGCTACGATATCACCGCAATTTAAATCTCTGCGAGCGTCATTGACGGCGACTGTACCAGTTCACAGGTGGGTTGGGAGGGGGTGGCCGGAGCTCACAGGGGTGGTGCATAATACAGTACGAGGAATCTTATAAAATCGTGTTACTTGGATTCCGACTACTTAATTATTGCGCTTTATTAAGAGCGTTTATTAGGACCAGTGGCGCCGCCATTTGTTTTAAAGTAGTTGTGATAAAGGTAAAGGTCGCGGGAGTCCATTGGATGCGGGTCCTTTAGTAGTGGGATGAAATATTTTTAAAAACTCATTACTATTCTCAATTGCGTCTAAGCTTGCGAAAGTCCTCGGAACCCCAGGTACGCTTGGACAGTTCACGATTGGGCATTCGCAGCAGCAGGACAGTAATCACAATGCAGTGACAACCCTCAGCACTCAGCAGTGCAACACGTATCAACGTGTTACCCTGCTGAGTGTTCAATTTATGTTTGATATTCAAAAATATTTGACACATTATCTCACGTTTGATTTCCTTCGCCGTGGTTCTAGATATACACATATATCAATGCTTCTAGGACGAGTGTTCGCATCCTATTTAAATTTTAAACTGTTGACAATTTTTTCCCTGCATTACGTCCACGAATGAAGGGGCTACATCCATTCATTAACAGATCGCTTTCATCCAGCCTTAGGCGACGCGAGCAGAGGGGCTCGCTGAATGGCCTGCGGTACTAATATTGCATGGACATCGGACACACGCCGGTTAGGGGAACTAAGATTACATCCCCGCGGCAAATGCGTCATATGCAATATGTAGAGCTTGATTTTCATATCTTTTTATAATTGCTGGGTTCATTTTACCCCGACTACCCGTTTAGAGCGCGCGTAAAAGAAGCTTCGATTGAAAAATACAAATGTTTATTGATGATACAGACGTTTGTGTTGGGCTTGTTTGTTGTAAGTACCTTCGTTGTTCATAGTTTACATAGTACAAAAAGAAACATCAAACATCATCATCTTATTTTTTTTATAACAGAAGAAGATGGACAGTTGGAATATTTCCTATTCCATTGCCCGCGAGATGCATTTTACATTAAACATCAGATTTCTTACTTCAAATATATTAATTTTCGTAAAAATGCGTTAAAACTGAGAATTATTCGTATAGAAGATGCATTTCAAGCACACCTTCAATTTCATTATCCTAGTTTGATATTTTAACAGCCATAATTTGAGCTATGACGAATGTAACAAATGACAATGTACTTAGATTAAACTGTATATATGGTAACTAATAGTGGCCCGCCCTTATTTTGACTTAGGGACATTAGTGCCAAACTAAACAAATAGAAGCGCTGGTCGTATGTAGTAAGTGACCCATGTGTTTCGCTTTGTCGGTTTATCTACAAACCTTGACGATGTCTAGAAGTTATCTCTTTAATATAGACTAGGCTTAGAAGCACTAAAAGTCTCCTGGCATGGAGACACTAAAAATGCTTTTGTAACTCGTTATAGATTTTTATAGACTTTTTATAGATTTGTAAGACATATATCAATAAAACGGTAAACAACGACTTTTTCAATAATTGTGACTTTGACTGACCTCGACCGACCCACATTTATCAATTTCACTTGGTTCGCATAGAACTCGCAATGAGATAAACAAAACCATGATATTTGAATGTGAATGAAACTTCAAAGCCGCGTATTTCGTATTCTGCGAACATGATAACATGTTAAAGGTTATTATGATGTCAAACGACAGTTTTTACGAGTCGGTCATAACTTTATAACAAGTTTTCCCATTTGGTGGTTGTAAAACGACAGTAAATTTATAGAATCTCGTCGGTCGTCGTAGCGCCATCTATCGGCCTAACGATGACAACTCTACCAGTGATTGGTTCAGGAATGAATACGTCACGAGAGGGGGAGCGCGTGCTAGCAAAGTAAAAGCAATGAAAGAACTAGAATTTAGTTTTCAAGCAGTCGTCATAGAGGGCACTGATAAACCAGTATAAAATTTAAAAAATGGTTTATATAAATGTTTATAACTATCTCGTATAATTTGAATACCTATATTTTTACATCTACGGTTGCAGGTTTGTTTCAACGTCAATGACAAAAGCAGAATATAGGCCGATTGAACTTATGCTTGACCACAATCGCACCTGATGGAAAGTGACCATGAGATCTAGGATGTCACGCGTTTGCCTAGAAAATCAATATGGATCAAGATTCTTATAATCAGAAAATACATACGAGTACTTGACGTCGTTTTTATACCCACGAATCTTATTTTATACAAGATAAGAGTGAATATTGCGCAACATCTCTGATCAGCCGTCGGCTGCCAGTGTCGCCGGCCAAGTTAGCGGCGAACTTTGAAATTGAATTGAAACAGATACAGATGTGACGGACATAAACGACCCGGTCTAACTCGCAGACCAGTGAGCACGATATCGCAAAACCAGTTACACTTCGGGGCATGTCACCCGCTTTTAAGGCCAGGAGCTCTATTTTTGATTCATTCGCTTGCATGCGAGTACACGATTTCTACTGATTTCCGTTTGACATACCAAAAATCAGCATTTTGAATCACTCGTCCGCAACGAGCGACCTCACCCACTCGTTACTAGGATAGTGATTCCAAGCGAGCGATAGATTAAACTTCAAATTAAACGTTTGTTGTCACTGTCATTACATACTACGGATCATCATAATAATAAATGACGTCAAAGTTGTGCCTCAGTCTCACAATACGTTATCTAGCGCATTTTTCATACGCGACTGCCCCCCATTGGTTAAACCCCGCGAGGATCTACGCTCCACTACTATTTCGTACATATAACATGATTAAATGAATATGTTAAAAGAATAAAAATCTTTAGGTATTTATGGTACAAATTACGAATTAAGTAGCATACAGTTTATTTAAATACTTTCCGATTATTGTTTTTTTTACGCATATAGTTTTTTTTTATTTAAAAACTTCACAATATCTTCAAGCTGAAAACCCTAACATCAATCTTTTCGTCCGGTTGTTGAACTGACCTCGCCTTAATAGGACGCTTGAATGGAGTTACGAAGGTACTTCTAACGTCCGTCCGATTAAACTTCGGCTCCCGACGTGCATATTATGCGTTTAATAATGTATGAATCCTTCGAAGTTGTACGCTCGAACTGGGGCGGGTAATTGATGGTGTCTGACGTACTCGTGTATTCCTTGCATTCATAATGTGCATTGCGAACCTGTGGTCAAGTTGTAATATGGATTTAATAGCAAACGAATAAAATATTACTTATGAATTGGTGCAGAGACAATTGCCTGTATTAGTGTTACTCTGTGCATTGTTTCTTTATTGATTTTCACTTTGACCCGTTCATTGACTTAGTTATCACTTAAGTTTTTTTTAAAAGGTCGGCGGCTATGGTCCTTGTGCAACAGGTGATCCGTTTGCTTGCCTGCCCCTCAAAAAATATATATTGGCTTCTATTTTCATATGTATAAATGATAATATAAAGGCATTTTTTGGCCTAGTCGTATTTATAAACTACCTTATATACTTTTAAAAGAAATAAAGTGTATTCAGTTTTTTTTAATGATGTTTGTCCAAAAATTTAAATTGGCTATTTTGATTCATTAATACAATTTATCTACTTACTTTTGTTTAACATTTTCGACGCTCAAAGTGGCAAACAAGTTAATTTTGAATTCGGAAGCCTAGGTAGTTTCCGTACCGAGTGTTTGTGTTTTATCCAATGTTTTTTTTTCATAACTTATTTTCTTCATCTCGGCGTGTCATTCCCGGTTGCATCCTTTCGTTGTTTGAAGTACGCTCGGACCATGATCCGAATTTAGCTTAGAATGGTAAGAACAGTCTAGCAACTGCTGTTAGCCGATTTTTATGAGAATGTGACGCAAAAGAGCACGCGTGTCACCTGATGGTAAGTGATCACCGTCCAACGACTTCAGCGACACCAGAAAATCTATATTTTTTCAGGTTTCTGGCTATTTACGTCGCAACCTTTAGACATGGGCACAACAGAGGCGTTGCGTGAGAGCGGCAACAAAATTTAACAAGTAACAAAAATTGCACCATTTGTTATATTAGACTTTGTATGTATCCCCCAACCCGTAATGAGATCTAGGCTCCGGCCCCCGACACCTTTTTTTTTTGTTTTCCCGGAGGAAAAATGCCGCCGACTTAGAGCGAACCGACGTCGGCGCCGGTGGTCGGCGCCGCCTTATGCACACCCGGCCGCTGGGAGACGGCCGGGTATTGTGGGGCTCTCCCCTGGGGCCACCCAGGGGCATACCCACTAAAAATCCACTGGGGCAGTTTCCTTGCACGCTCGTAGTGGGGTGGCTACGCGAACCGGCCGACACCTACGCCACGCCACTGGCCACAAAGCTGCACTAACCTGGCACTAAAGATGGTGGCGAGCGCCATGAAGCAGCCGTCGGCCACGCGCGGCGAGCCCGTGAAGCACTTGTCCACGGTCCAGTCCAGCAGTGGCCCGATGTCGGGGTTGCAGTCCAGTAGCAGGACTATCGTTTGCCGCGCCAGTTCGTACGTCTACGTAACAAATACATAGAAAAATAAGATAAAATAATATAGAGTAACGATGGGTCATCGCCGGCCCGCCCCCGCAAGGTGGACTGACGATCTAGTGAGGGTCGCGGGAGATCTGTCCCTAACGCCACGCCACGTAATTCATTCCGTAAAACTCTCTAGAGTGCAATCGAGTAACAGAACCGAGTACCTATTTAAAAAAAAAATTGAGTTCAGTCAGTCACAGTTTTCAGTGTATTAATTTAATCAAAACTTTAATCCAATTTATGCTTTTAAAGTGGTTACTTTTAACAATAATCGTGATTGTGTTAGTTATACGCTAATGCTTTAATCAAAATACCTCATCAAAAGTTATAAATACCATGCTCAACGTCGTGCACTCAAGTGCACTCTGGAAAGTTTTATTGAATAAATAAGTACCTTAAATTAACCATAAAATACGTTGAATGATAAATGCTGACCTTATCGTTGGTAGAAGAGAGCATCTCGCTGAGCCACGGGTACAGAGAGCCGTCCTCAGCCAGCGCGTTGGGGGCGAAGCACGGCCCGCAGCACACCAGCGCGCTCATCGCCTACGAAAAAAAAAGAAAATCTTTAAAAAACAAGCCTCTATTCTTTTTAATCATGTGGAGTAACTTGTAATCTTGACATTTACAACTGACAGTTGTAAATGTCAAGATTCTATACATTTTGACGTTTTGCACCTGTCAAATTGAGTGATAATCTATGGGGATGACACATTGACATCTGTCAGTTTACTTCACATGATTTAAAATCAGAGTTTGCACTAGGTATTTAATAAGGTAAGTGAAATAAAGTGATCCCGTGGTTTCATGCCATTCTATTGGCGGATTTCATCACGCTTCACCCCGCTTTGCTTCGGTGAACAGCCATCCTTACACATGATAACAAAGAGATGGTTTCTCGGATTTGAGGATTGGCTTTATTAGCTACTGTAACGATGGTAAACTCCTTTGATACTGGCCACACACCATTGAGAATCTGTCATACATTGAAAAATAAACAGACACGCTCTCGGGAGCGCATTCCAAACTAAGTGGTTGTACCGCGTAGATTTAGAGTAAGGAGGGTCCAGACTTCACGTTATACTAGGGCTCGCGAAGAAGTGTCCTCCCAGATTGTGGTAGTTAGAACATAAAGTAACCTATTATTTTCAGAAAAGCAATAAAGGATACTTCAAAACAATACCTCCTCCACCTCATTGCAACACTACATTGGATTTTAAAGAATAAAACTAATTAATATTCCGAAAATGGAATTATGTTTCTAATAGTATTATACCCAAAACTGTAATTCGAGACCAAAAAATCTACTACAATGTTGCTACTGCATAAAATGATCGTACCATAGTATAACCCTTTTTTTCTAAATACACTAGCTGAAATAATTTATTAATTGGTAATTTTAATTCTATAATTTAAAGAAATAATTTGATTAACTTATTTTCACGTAAATACAAGACGCTTTAATAAAAACTTCGGTAATTTTATTTTTCAAAGATGTTATTGCGCTTGCAACACTTCAGGTGTTATGACATTTGGTATCTACCCACAAAATTTACACAATGTATGGAAACTTGACAGTTTAGTCTGCATAATAAGAAAATAATGCCAAAAGGTTGGCGAAACCTAAAAAACGTCACTTGAGAATGACATAAGTGACTTTAACAGATTTGACTACCCTGAGCGCAGACAGATTGAGTCTGTCGTCGTCGTCTGCGGCGCCGGCTGGGGCACCAGGGAGCCGAGATGCTTCGCCAGCGGCCCGCACCAGCCCGAGAACAGGCTGAACAGGCTCCGCAGCAGTTCCTTCTTCATCAGTGATCCGTACATCTCCACTGTTGGGAGGGTAAATGAAGAATTATTAGCTAGCGTTCATCACATAATTATGGGAGAGCCACGCTTCGGCATGAATGGGCCGGCTCGACCGGAGTGATACCACTGCCTCACAGAAAACCGGCGTGAAGCAGCCCCTGTGTTGTGTTTCGCCGAGTGAGTGAGGGTACTGGAGGCCCACCCGGGGAGGGGAAGGGGATTAAAGGTTGGGAGCGCACGTGTACTGGTGTTGCAAGTGTCCATGGGCGGCGGCAATTGCTTACCATCAGGTGATCCGCCTGCTCTTTTGCTACCTATAACATAAAAAAACAGGTACACAAATACGAGTACCGAACGTGAACCATGATACAAATAAAATAGAATTCAGTGTATTAACTTACCGGGACGTGGCCCGTGGCTCAAATAGTCAAGACTGCCGGCGGTCTTGGATATTTGTGCCACTTCCCTGTATTATTGCGTGTCCGGATGCACAATATAACTATTTCTTGCGTTTCCCAGACCACTGTTCGAAATTTATTTTAGTGTAGCTGTATAATAATATTATAGCTAAAAACACTTCCGACTATTTAACCTCTCGCCCAAAAAAAAACTATCAGTACATCCGTTCGGGACCTACGGTGCCAAAGACCGACACACCCCGGGGTTTGGCGTTAAAAAGCTGTAACAGTCACATTACACTACAGTAAAAGTGCAAAACTCACGTGGGAAGCTCTTGACGAGTTCAGTCACGAAGTCGGCGAAGGTAAGCCGCTGCTCGCGCGCAGCCGGCGCGTCCTTCTCCGCCTCCACCTCGAGGCATTGCCGCACACCGTCCAGGTACTCTGTCAGGGTGGCGTGAAGACTTCCGCCTTCTAACGCGAACGGGCTGCGGAAAAAAGAGTTTGTTTTTATGCATCTTAGACCCGATGGTAACAATGCACTCTACATTGCGAGGAAAACAGATGGCCGTTTGGTTGGAAAGGTCTTTGAGGCCGCGTCCAGGAAGTCGCAGCCTTGGTAGGCCCCCGACTATTTGTTGAATGGGGACTACCGCGAGTGAAAACCCGTTAGATGGCGTACGTGTAGAATGAAGTTCAACTTCAACGTCGTTTAGTGACATTTAGACATCTCACATCAAAATAGCCAATCACCGTGTAGTTGGAACCTCAGTCTACCGGTACGCCATCTAACGGAATAACGAGTGATGGTAGCTCAGTGGATAGCAATCACAAGAATACACTAGTTTTTCTTATAAAAAGAGGTTTTATTGACATCAGAACCCTTACCAGTCAAAATCCTCATCATCTTAATGGTTGGCGATCTAGAACTGTGCGTTATTCGAGGAATTTTCTTCCGCGAACCTCAATCTTGTGTATTTCCTGACGGCTAGGACTTAGGGACCTTCAAGAAACGAGCGTACTCCTTCTTAAAAGGCCGGCAACACATCAGCGACCTCTCTGATCACGCAGAAGTTCATGGGCAGCGGTGATTACTTACAGCAGGTGACCCGCTTGCTCGTTAGCCGCCTCTAGTATAAAAAAGAATACAGTGAAGTCACAAAACTAACCTTGTGGAGAAAGTCTTCCTCTGAGCGATGAGCAGCAGCATCTTGTTCAAGTTGAGCCGCAGCGCGTCCCTCCGCCGGCGCCGGCGCATGTTCTCTTGCTTGCGGTCCACCGCCTCGCGCAGGAGTGGCACCAGCTCCTCCATCAGGTCTCTGAAGGAAGAATTAATAAATTGTAAAGTTAACAGCCTGCACAGGGCATCCTACGGCCATGCCACATGGAGGGAAAGCACCTTTAATATTGTAAATGGACCATTTACTGAAAAAGGAAATTATTTTAATTTCAAAAACAATCTAAAGTGCATTCATAGATTTTTAAAAAATTACACGGTTGAACCGGGAATCGAACCCGCTACACGAAAATAATACTTTGTAACTTTATCAACCAATCGAAAGGGTTCATCATTAGGATTATTTTTGCTTAATAACATACTATCAGAAATAAAAGGAGGACCATGAATTTTAACACAGCCAATTAGGTAGTCTAGGGTGAATATAGACCCCGCCCTGGTGTTGACCACGCACTTTGTACTTATAGTATAAAGAGTTATACTATAAGTAGGTACAGTGAGCGCGAGTGCAGACCAATTCAGAGGAATTGACGCGATATTCTTGAGTCAGCAAGATAAATTCCCAAAGGATACGTACGACACACTCGAGTACCCGGCAGTTTCACCGGTGCGCTATGTCACACTTACTTGAGGGCATCCGGGTTGATGTTCCCGCACGCGGCCACCGCGGCGTCCCGCACCTCTGGCACCTCGCACCGCGCCAGCGGCACCGCCAGCTTGTGCAGCGACCCCGGCGACGCTTGCGCACCTCTCGCCTCCCCGCCGCTGCGCTCGCTCAGAGAGTCCGGCGATGAGCTGCGGAGGACGACGACGTCACTCACTGACAGTGGCAGTACTTATACTCTGATTCTTAATCTTGTGGAGTACACTGACAGGTGCAAATGTCAAGTTTCTATACATTTTGACATTTTGCATCTGTCAAATTGAAGTGATAATGTATGGGGATGACACATTAACATCTGTCAGTTTACTCCACATGATTAAAAACCAGAGTATACAAGCGTACTGGAGCTTTATGGCATGCTTATGATGAGACACACACAAGCAATGGTGATTCATTGAGATGTGCCGTTTTCGAACATTTAAACATTAATAAATTATATGGCATAATGACATAAAACTGCAGTAGCTTAAGAGTCGGACAAATTGACTAGCTTTCTCTAAAGAAGAATGCTTGAAAACAGTGGAAAATATTGATCGTAAGACAACACAATTATTAACTGTTTTCTTAGCAATAATATCATGGTAGCTAATCCACACAATCTTATAAAAAGAAAGCGATTTTACTTCAAAAACATGTACGTCGAAAGAGCGCATGCGACACTATAACTAATCTGATAATTAATAAACTATATAAAAATAAGCGCTATTCTAATCACATAAAATGAATGATTTCAGTGATGGTCGTCACAATTCGCAAAGAAACAAGAAAAACATTACCAAACACATATGAGAACTACATCCAGTAAGAGTTCCCACGAAGTTTACTGGGCCTTATTAGTAAATGAAACAGATTTACTTAGGTAATAAGATTTATATTCCCCTGCAATGCTGTCGGTCGCATACGTCTGTTTTTAGTACGAGTAGTAATGTCCATTGTACATTAGACAAACATGTGATAGCGAGGTATAACGTAGCGTAACGTAGCCTCGTATTTTAAGATTTTTTATTTATTATATATTTTTGATTAGATATTATATTAATTTAAAATGTTTTCCT
This sequence comes from Cnaphalocrocis medinalis, assembly GCA_014851415.1. Classification (NCBI taxonomy): domain Eukaryota; kingdom Metazoa; phylum Arthropoda; class Insecta; order Lepidoptera; family Crambidae; genus Cnaphalocrocis; species Cnaphalocrocis medinalis. The sequence goes on along the minus strand of CM026273.1, from coordinate 3,147,495 downwards.
GTATTTCTTTGTTCTAACATTATCAAAGTACTCCGTCTTGTTACTCTTTGTACTCTGTCAGATAAAAGTTAGGACATGCCAAGTTTTATAGTTCTAGGTCAACAGGAAGTACCCCATGAATTTTGATTCCCTTTTCTGTTAACACGTTTCTTGTTGAATAGATGGCGGTATACAGGAGGTACGGAACCGTAAAATTACACAAATCAAGAGATTTGTTTATTCTTTAGTTTCATTCGTTGCAATTTAACAGCCCCTCGCTTCCACCCTTACTGCTATTATCTACACTGTGGAGCGTGAATAAATGGAAAATGCACGATTTTCAATGAGCTAATCGACTATTCTAGTAGAAAATGTTTCTGAACTGAAAATGTATGGAAGACACAGTTACAAGACTAATATCACTTCTAAATAAACATCAGTCAAGATAAAGCTTGTTATAAATACGAAAGCAGTATTTATCCATTATAAAGATTACATATACTTCTATAAGAAATATTAAGCGAATACAATAAAATGTACACATACATAGATTTATTAATAATGTTTGCTTAGAGATTATTTTAATAAATTCTTGAATATTTGGTTTTTAGAAAATTGTATTGTGATAGAAAAATAAACACGGCGCATCTTGTTGATGGAAGATTTTTTTTTTACTTTGTCTTAAATATTGTACTTTTTTACATTTTAAATCGAACCCCTATCTCTAGCAGTTTACAATCAAATCTAAACTTACCACGATGCAACTGATGATTAAAGAAATCCACGAGATTAGACGCCTATTTGACAGAGACACGACATAACAGAAAACACTTAGACAATCTAAAACATGCTCTAACATGGTGTACGCAGGGTAGATTGTGTTCTACAAAAGGGAGAAGAGAGGCGAAACACAGGGTCTAACTGCGGCTACGCACAGAGGCAAGTCACAAGACGAGTATTACCCCCACAGAGTCTCCGGACACGCCGAGAGGAACAGGGCGCTGTCCGGACAGACAAACGGACGTCAACGTTACACAAATATCGTCTACAACATTAAAAAAGTGGAATGTTTAGTGGATACTGATTCTAATCTATTTAAAAACGTACAGACAGCATCAGAAGTCACTATACACTCCAGGTGTTCAAAGAGCGGTTAACGTTCAAACGTTCAAAAAGTTGTTGACGGACATGATAGCATTAACTTATGAGCGCTCAACGAGTCACAAAAATCTTAACAGGCGATATTCGTTTATTTTTTGATTTATAATCAATCATTGGTGATGTGTTTGTCAAAGAACATCCAGATGTTAACATATAATTGACGACAAACACGTCTACGTGAATGTAACAGACAACAGACATCAATAATTTTGTGACAATCGAAGTGCATATATTTTCTTGGACACCTTGCCCGCTCAGATATATCTGCTGCTGACTGTACAATGTTAATTAATAATAACACTATGTGGAAATTTGGACCCTAGTTTTTGACAAAGATGCGCCAAGAGACACTAGTTGAATTTTAGAAATGTAAAAAACTAGTGAAACGAATGGTTATTTTTATAGACTTTAACTACGAATTAAACATATGATCGTCTTCAGAAATCATGGTTATGTGATTGAAATCAAGGTCTACAACAAGTTACCCACTCAGTTAATATTTTGTTCAATAGCGTACATTTTAGCTACTCATGAAATAAAGACTAAAACTTTGTACAGACGCGTGGGGATCGGACATTGAACACACGAGAACACACGATAATATTTTCATCCCCCGCTTCCCGGGTTCACCCACCCGACGTCCAGGCATCTCTAATTTCGCAAACAAGACTATATTTATCGGTCACTGTATAAATCTTGTCACTTATCACTTCGAGAATGTATAACCAATTCACCTAATGGAATTCAGATTAACACAACATGATTTCGCTAAAAGTTAGCTCCAATATAAAATCGTCAGGCAGCATATCAACTATTCGTCTTGCATCTAAGTCTAGTCTAATCATTCCGTTATCAAACAAAGCCGACATGGTAATTTACAAACAAAAATCCTTGTCCAAACAATGAGTACAGTTATGTATGAGTGACACCGGTGTATGGTGATGGTTCGGATGGTGTTTATTCACAATGTAGGGAGTCAACACGCTATGAAGTATGGCCGCCTCATGATCCTCCGGTGCAGGCTGTGCTCGGCCTATGCGTGATGGATGGAGCGGTGGACTGAGCCCCTGGTAGCATGATATCGCTGACGAAACTATTCATATCTGCTCGTATGCGAGTGAGTTTCAAACGAGCTATAATAGCTGTTGTTATCTCATTATTCACGTGTCTTACAGTATAAAACAAAAGTTATTATATAACTAAAACTTTCAATAAAATAGGAACTGAACCATTTCCAAATAAAATGTTAAAAATAAATTAACACTAAAAATATGCAAATTTTACGGAGATGTCAAGAGTAACAGTAGAAATAGGTATTTAAAAAAATTACGATATTTATAAAGGCACAAAGTATTAAGATGCAATCTATGAATATGATTTCGTCATCAAGTACCTGCGATATCATACTAACAATAAATCAAAGTAAATATAAATAGGTGGAATAGGAACTTTTGAAGATCATCTGACGTGTATTTGTATTTTACATTATTTTCATATTTCAACTTTAAACAGAGATTCAATCAGAGCTGAAATATAAAAACGTAGATAATAATAATGTAGATTGAATTATCAAAGTACAAATGTGGAAATCATTTGGATGAAATGCAGTTAAATTTGGAAAAGATGGCAGACTTGAAGGTCTTTTACAAATACTTAATATTTTTAAGGATATAAAATATTTTTCTATATTTTCATAATACTTTTAATTATTTTGCAATAGACAGAAATATAGCAGTGATTATATTTCCAATTAGTAAATAGTGATTCCCTTTAGCACCTGTAGCAGTTTAGTATCCTCCAACCAAAAATCCGATTTTCTATCCCACATATTTACATGACACCCCGGCCCCCACCGCAGCCCGATGAGAACAGAATGGCGTAGTGCGCATGACATCACCGAGCAACGCGTCTCGCGCGTGTATCAACCTCGTCCGCTTGTGGTGCCTGTGCGCGCGCGCATAGCTCAGCGGCAGCGTGAAGAAGCCGCCGGGCGCGCTCAGGCTCTCGCTGGACGAGCTTAGGGCCCCGCCCCCTAGCCACGTCTCCTCAGTCGTACTGGACAGACACCATCGTCATCTTAGTCACCGCTTGCAGAGTCACGCCTTGTTTCTCTCAGGCCTCAACTCTTGTTTTGGTTCATATGAATTATGGTTCAATCAAGAAGCAGAAGTTTAATAACCGAGTTTTGAAGCTCTCTATGAATGTAGGAGGATTTTACTTTTACAGCTCTTGTAATTGGAATTCATTATGAGTTCTAAAGACATTGTAAATACTGAATTTAAAGATGGCTACTTTAAGTACACGGAAAATTAAGTCTCTAAAATTACCTGTGCGCTTGTCAAACAAAATGGCTACCTGACCAAAAGCGGACTCACTCATACATTGTACTCGGTATTTTTGTAGAAGAGCACACTACGCAAAATATTTGCGTTTTCATACAAAATATCACAGAAACTGGACCAATCTCTGATCTGTACTCCTAAAAATGGAATCGAGACAACCAGATCACAAGTATCTAGTATTAATTTAGAGATATTTGTTCTTCATAAGATATTTAAGTATAACTAACTACCGTGAATAGAATTAGTGATGTGGTATCTAAACGATATCTGAATAACAGTGTACGGTATCCTGCTCATGAAATGCTGCTGCAAAAAAAGTTATTTTTACAAACTGTACTCAATAATTAGTGTGCAAGTAATTGAACTGTCCAAGAATGTTAAATGTGCAGAATTTTGTGTGGGTAAAATTTGCAGAACGCTTCGAACTGGACGCAAAATCTCATGCAGTTCATTCATACAAGTAAAAAGAGGCCCTATTCATACGCACGCACCCCCTTACTCATAAACATAGCCAAAAACATGGAACTGTGGTTATGCGCGTTTTTTATTCAGTTAATTTCGTTTTAAATAGTTTTTACAAGTTGATGAGCCTAAGCGAAAGGAACTAACACTAAGTAATACTATCAAAACTGTACGTGAGAAATGAATTAAATATCTTTCGAATGTAAGCAGAGATCTTTCTGACACATAAGTATAACCTCCAATTTAATTTTGACGTTTCTAACAAACCAATTTGTAAGTGAAAGATGCCTTGCTTGGATTTTGTCATAAATACAAACATAAAATACATAAATGTTATTTGAGAAGGTTTTAAAAACATATTGGCCTCGATGTTACGAATAAGGGGGTATAATTTATTTCGCTTACAGCTGTTTTTGCTATAAAAGATATTTAGTGGCAGAATAAGGACTCGTTATGAGGAATACACATTATAATATTTTAAACCGCGTGAGTGAGCTTATAAAAGGAGGGAAAACTTAAAAGGATATCCTTTTAAATGAGTTTATATTAATATAGAAGTGCATTTCAATTCAATTTCAGGTTCAAATTAACTTTGGCGTTGTTTCAATACTAATGAATCATGTCTTGCTACTTCGTATCTGCATAACGATCTATAGATTGATACCGATACGATAGTAGTTAAGTGATAAGATATATGGCGGCATATAATAATATGATCAAACATAAATGTGGCAGGATCTGTGTGATATTTTCAAACTAATACGAATATTAGATTTACTAAAAGGTTAGCAATCGTGGCGTAAACCCTGCTACTGATAAACAAGAAGTTACATGTGTGGTAAAACGCATAATTTTCACTAGATGGCGCTACAGAACTAATCAAAGATACGTGGTTCTGTTTTATCGGCCATTTCATGTTTTGCTACGAGGAGCCATGTTTAATTTCTCAGTACTTAGTATATTAATCGATCCATTGATCTCTATACGATCTGCCAACAAATAAATCAGTGTTATTTTCATTTATGGATTCTTCAAAATATTATTATTGAATTCAACCATCCGCAAAAGTTCTTCCCTCTGTTCACAACCCACTAACGCGTCTATAACGCTAATAAAGATCATAAAAACACGCAAATAAAGGTAATAATCCACATAATATATAGACGTTTAGCAAAGTAAGGTCGCTACGGATCAGCACATCCAGTCAAGAGTCCACAGGGGGCCAATCAACAGTCGACGTAAAGCCAATCTACGGGGATGGTACAGTGATCAACATTTGTAAGTAAACATTTCGTATTATTAAACTTGGTGCTGTTGGAGGCTGAATGATAACACCAGGACCAGTACACCTTTTTGATCCGAAAGGACCCTAAGAGCAACCATTGCAGTAATAAATAAAATTGGTTCCGCAGAATCTATATGAAGATTCCATAGAATCGTTAGCAAGGATTTCTAATCATTTTATTTGGGGTTCCATAAACAAAAAGTATTTATACTCTGATTTTTAATCATGTGGAGTAAGCTGACAGATGTCAATGTGTTATCCCATACATAATCACTCAATTTGACAGATGCAAAATGTCAAAATGTATGGAAACTTGACATTTGCATCTGTCAGTTTACTCCACATGATTAAAAATCTGAGTTTAGTCGGTCTCCCCTTATCTTCAAAGTCCAGGAATCCTCAATCTAACCAATATGCCACGAAGATAACAAATAATAACTAAGCCTTGACACATCACTCAACCTCCAAAGCACCATCACTCGACAAACAGTACGTGAACAGATCAACCGAGGCCACGTGGCAAACGAGTATACCTTAGGCTGAGATCCGGGCTCGCGCACCGGATCACCGGGCTGGGGACCGCGGGGACTACCAGGTACGCCATCGTCATGTAGTACTTCCACACCTGCAAATGGTTTTATATCAAATCACAATATTTTTTCAGGAATAATAGGTATAATACCCACTTTCGCGCCCCCCACGTCCCTAAAATGAGGGGTTAGAAAGGGGCAAAAAAATCCTTTCAACTATCTCCACTTAAAAATCACGCCAATTCGTTGCTCCGTTTTGCCGAGAAAGAAAGACAAACATACAAACACACTTTCCCATTTATAATATTAGTATGGATTTTGGCACATCGTACCTAATCTTCTATACTAATTATAAAGAGGTGATACTATAGACAGCAACAACGTTTATAGCTTAACTGAAAAGGCGAAACGCTTGCGCGATCTAATCGCTTCCCAATGCCATCTATTGGTGAATATCGGAGTGGAACTAATGTTTTTTAATTGCTTACCTGCATGTATCCATCACGTTCCTTTTCCGGCTTCCTGGGCAGAGCTGGGCCTCGAGATAACAGCGATGCGCGGTTGTCGTTCACCGGTCTGGAATACGTTATGTTATGTATACCTATGTCACAGAATGTTTTAAAATCATGGTGGAAAACAATTTAAGCATAGATAACCAGACGTACTGGGATAACAGGACAATACTCTACTTAAGGTATTAAGGTGCATGTGTGAGCATCTGTTTGTTTGTAACACAGACAAAAAGCATAATTAAGACTATTGATCTAAAATATTATCACATTTTATGATATTGTAGGCGTGTTGATCGATCGATAATAATTATGAGTTATATTTTACTCTTTCTGTAGGACAATACAAAGTCGAATAAAAGGAAAGGCAAAGTCTATTTTAAAAGAACATGATTGTTAAGGTATGTGGTATGCGGTTATGCTAATAAATGTTCAAGTACTAACGTCATTTCGGAAAGTACCTAGTTTATTAAACGCGAAATTGTATACAGCACTCAAAGTTTATACGCCACATGTAAATAATACCCAGAAGTGATTCTAGCTTTTTGAACAACTGGAAGTGGTACTTACGCGGGTTCTATAATGGTGTAGAGGGCATGTATCCTGGCGTGCAGCATGGGCCAGGCCTGCATGATGGTGGACGGCATCGCGCCGGCACGCGGTTTCTCTCGAGCAGACCGAACAGTATCACCTGCAAACAAGATCGATATAACTGACTTTAGAATAGTAAGGAGAATTTACTGGCCCAATGGCGCATTTGGTATAGCCAGAAACGCTAAAGGTGTCAGTTCAATCGCCAATCTGAAAAATATTTCCGTAAAGAACGCTTGTATACGGCCACATACAAAAATTTAACATTGGCGCTAAAACAACAGTTGTTGATGTTTTCCAAAAAACCTACAACACAATACCTACTTATATTTTGGTACTTACAAATTTCAAGCTATTTTTGGATAGAATCACGCAATCTGAAGTGTATATAAATGTACACAATCAATAAAAAGCTGTCAAAATAACCTCACCTTCCAAGGGTCGGCACCATTACACGCGCTGCCGCTCCAACTGTTTTTGGTAGATGTTTCGTCATGTTGTGTACCTGAGGACGCCAGAAAATAAAAATCATCAATATTGTCACACATCAACCTAATCACAAATAAAAATGTTACAAATTTAATCGAGGTCTGGCTGTCCAGCTGCTAGGACGGCCTGCTTTTCCGCTGGAGGCAGTAGGAGAATTAATTTGAGACAGCTGTCTGTGACGTGGACATACCAGCAGTCCACACGGCGTGGTTCCTCACAGCAATCCACACGAGATCTGGGTGTCCAGCTGCTAGGATGACCTTGTTCTCCACTAGGCAGCAGGGGTAAACATATGAGACACCTGTCTGTGACATGCCGGGCTAACATGCGCGCCGCGAGATAATTTGTCGACACTCGTATTGTGTCGGCGCAACTTGCTTCTCGCTCAACTGACTGAGCGATGAGCGGGATAAAAGGATGCGCTCTCGCGCACGAGAGTCGATAAAATTTTGCCGCGGTACGCATGTTACATGCGGCCTACTGGACATACCAGCAGTCCACACGGCGTGGTTCCTCTCGGCGATCCACACGAGGTCCGGCTGTCCGGCTGCTAGGATGGCCTGCTTCTCCGCCGGAGGCAGTAGGGGGATGCATTTCTCGGCGAAGTGGGGCACGTGTTCGTCCGCCGCGTCGATCAGCGCTGGTTCGTCGCGGGTTAGTTGCAGCTTTTCGAGGAGACACTTGTTTCTCTGAAAAAGGTTGAAAATATACCTTGACTTTTTGAATACCCGTAACACATTGCACCAGTAGGTGAAAGGAACCGCAATAATAATTGAGTTATGAGTACTGCTGTCAACTGTTACTCTTATTTACTTACTTAGGTATTATTATTTAATGTCTGATAGTGATGTGAGTGTTGACCGCTGGAATGATTTAGTACAGGCAGATCTTCGCGAGCTACGATTCAGTGAATGGCGTGAAACCGCGATAGACCAGGACCAGTGGAGCAGTCTTGTATGGGAGGCCATGACACACTTTGGGACCCTGAGCCTATCGGAGCAAGTATAATCGCCGCGCATGCCTCGAGCCTCCGTACAACATTAACCGTAAGTAAGTAAGAAAACTATCGTGAGGGCCATATTTTATGCTAAATGCCTCAACACAACACGGCATATAAACACACGGCACTGCTGGCCAATAGAAAAGGACAGTTATTTTATTATAGTTTATTTTATTTTTATAACATTTCTTTGTTGCGTGTTTTGTATTTTCTTGTGTTTGTGTCAATTGTCTGTAGTATAATATTAAGTGTTGTGGTGTCCAGATTAATAAATGTATTTTCTTTTCTTTTTCTTAAGTCGAGTCACCTGAGTATATGCACAGCCAGCCTCCTCGGGTAGGCCTTGCACTGGCACAGCATGACCAGCCCGAGCGCCTCCGCCCCCCGCACCACGGCCACCAGCGACTCCAGCTTGCCGGGCGCCGCCGCCACCGGCTCGCCGTTCTTCCAGCTGGTCACCAGCTGGAGCAGCATGCGGAGGCCGTTCTCTACCAGCTGGGGTGATGTGTCCTGGGGATGAGGATGTTGACTTGGAGAATTCGATCCTTGGTGATGATCATATTTATATGGTAATTGATCATATCGCGGGCTTCAAATCATAAAGGCATATAGACATTGGTGCTATTAGCAGCTCCAATATCTTTTTTAGGTTTAAACGCTGGTTAACCCCATATCAGCTAGCGTGCTGTAACGTCACCAAATTCTATTCCTAATCTATTTTCGAAGATACATTTTAACGCCGTCTATTCCATACAAAGTCGGTCACATGACTTGCTCATTTTGTATAGCGAATCGAAAATTTTAGTTGTATATTTTCGAAAAGTTGTTGAGTAAATCTTCTTTATCTTTAAAATTGTTGATAGACCACGTGGTTAAAGGGATACAAATGTTGGCAGAATAAACCGCTATATAGACAGTTTAATACGCAAGTTAGGCGGCATGCTGTGACAATTAATTTTGTGCCTTGAGCGCTAGCTAAAGGTCGACTCCCATAACCAGAACCTTCTTAGCATAGAACTGCTTCAACCCTTATTTACTACACCTTCGCCGTCGTCCTTCACCATACCTGAACTTCCTTGGCAAGGAACTGCGTGAAGCCAGCGAGCACGTCCTGCCGCCACTCCGGGAAGTCCACGATCAGCGTCTGAAGGCTCTGGAAGGAGAGGCCGCGCAGCTCCTCGTCCATGTGCACCGTGCAGCCGGCAGAGCAGGTCCACCAGCTCGCTGGAGCTCATTCCTTCCGGGATCAGTCTACGAATGGAGAGATGGGTGTCAGATGCGAAGATATTCTTTAACGTTTAGCCAGCCTATCACCATACGGGACCACTTACGAACGGGTAGCAGTCAGATAAGGGAGGTCTATTTGCCTAGTAAACCCTTTATGGAGCTCTATCGATATGTTAGACACCATATTTTTACCTTATGTATTGGAGATGACGTTCAAAACCAATGAATTGTGTTCTCACCTACTGCCCATTAGGGGTTAAGGGTTAGGCTGGCTGTGTAGCCTATTCAGCTTCATCTGACCGTGAGAGTGCCACCCTACGACATGAACGGGCCGGCTTAGCCAGTGATACGACGTCTTAACAAAAGTAACACTTATGCTGTGTTTCGCCAAGTGATTGAAGACACCCAACGCCTAATGGGGGGAAAGTGGGTTAGAAGGTTCGCTCACTATCAGGTAATCCGTCAGAATGCTGTTCAGATCGTTTAGGTGCGTATGTTTGTCTTTCTTTCAAGGCAAAACGGAGCGACGAATTGTCGTGATTTTTAAGTGTAATAGTTAAAGGGATGGAGAGTAACATAGGCTACTTTTGCTCCTTTCTAACCCCCATTTTGGGTATGTGAAGGGCGCGAGCGATATTAATAACCTTTACGATCTCCGATAATCCTTCAAGCCAGGGTCACGGGTAGTATAAAATTATATACCACTCACCTCGGTATAGCAGCGACGCAAGTCCTGAACAGGTCTATCCTCGGCTTCCTCTCGCCCGTGTTGATCTCCTGCTCCTTCGTCACGTTCTGCGTGTTGGTCAGCATGAGCGGGCGGCCGTAGTGCGCGTCCAGCGCCCGCAGTATCTCCACGAGCACACGCCTCACGTACGGGAAGTACGCGCTCATGCCAATAGACCGCGCGGTTTCATCCGTCAGCATTTTGTTCAAAAACGTCTTCTTGACTCTCAGCGTGTTCCCGGACGGTAAAGTCCCAGACGTCCTAGGCATGGGCGGCTCGCCTTCCTTTTGCTGCAAGCTGTCAGCGACAACAAGGAACGCGCGCAAACCTATCGACATCCGCTCCGGCGTCAGTATAATCTTTATCTGCCGTCCCACCATGAGCAAGTCGAAGACTATCTCCCTCATAGCGAAGTCTAGCCTCTCCTGCGCGATGAACTGGATGATCTTGACGAAGATGTTGAGAGGCGTGTCGCGGGGGACCACGCCTTTTGACCCTTTGGGGAACAGCGAGTTGACGATGCTCTGGAGGCGGGACTGCGTCGCGGAGTTGCTCTCGCACTTGATCCGGATCATGTACACCCAGAGCAGCCTGTATAGTGATTCTGAAAGGAAAGGATATTCCATCCATTTTGAATATTGTAATAAAACGCATTTATGTGTAAAAAAGAAACCTGTCAAAACGTTGTTATCTGTCAAACGCAACAATTCTGTGCAAAAGTAGGTAACTCACTGTTCTGTAATTTATCTAAAATTTATCCAAGGCCTGTTCAAGATTATAATACCGTTAATGAACAATCGGGTAACTCTGACTATTTAATACCACTAAATCAGAAAATGTGCAGAATTTTCTTAATTTCGAAATAGAGTTATCTCGTTAGTTCCAAAGTTATGTAGGTATGTTGATAAATACAAGTCATTGCTTCGTCTTTGCGAGATTTAATTTACCGTTAGTAATAATGATAGCAGTGATTTTTTCGCACATTACTTTAGCTGAATCTCCTTTCCCTTCGATTGTGATTTTGGTACAAAACAGCATTATAGCTTATGGACTGTAGTTTTTTTTTATTAGATAATAAGCCAATGCTTGACCACAATCGCACCTGATGGAAAGTGACGATGAGGTCTAGGATGACACGCGTTTGCCTAGAAGGAATGACACAGGTCCCTCCACCAGCCCATGGTCCTTCCTACCGTCTCGGCATACGGACCGAATCTTGGGAGACGCTCACCAGATACTTGCTAAGGGCTCTGTCCCCGGTGCGTTTCTTCACTCCCTACAAAGTAGTGTGTCTTTAGCCCATATCAATGTCACTTCTCCCCAAATGGGGCGTGAAACACCACAGCACAAGCGACTCGCGCTCGGGCAGTGCCACATCAATCGAACTCCTTCCTAATGTTAAGCCTTTTGTGTGCAAACCCACGCCTAGAAGAAATATGTAAACAAGATTAAGCTAAAGTACAAAGAGTGATGAAATGTTCCCACATGCAAAAACTCACCCAAAGCCACACGGCACATCTTCGGATCCCTATTCTTCAAATGCGACAAGCACATAGCCAGGAAGCAGTGCCAGTTGGCGAGGAAGAACTGCTTCTGGGAGACGCAGAGCAGGTACGTCACCAGCGGGAACAGCGCCAGCCGGTGCTTGGACTTGGTCGACGCGTCCAGCGTGTGGCTGTACAGCATCTCCACGAAGTTCTTCAGGCAGGGTACGTTTACTTCGTTCTTCACCGTCTGCGGTAAAAGGATAGAAGCAGGTTTATGTCAACATTAAAATAATCCGAATCGTAAGTTGATCAATTTACTAGGAAGTTGTGGTATTGGCTCGGGGACCAAGGTCCGGTGTACCATCTTGGTTTGTCGTATATATTCTACGTAGACGTGCGAACTTTCCTTTCGCGATGTAGGATTATATGAGATTTTGAATCTTGTATGGAACACTCAAATTAGCGCCATCTACTGTCAGTTGGATGGTACTGTAGTGGCGAACTTCTTTCTTCGGGCGACGGTAGATGTCACCATAAATTTTATGATGGAGGCCTTTGCCCTGGAGTTTACTTTGTGTTATCAAGGGTGTGGTCGTCGAGAGTGATCTGTTAGAACTTCAGCATCAAGTAGGTGCAAGATCGACCAAAATGTCGTTCTTTTGTTACGGAGGCCAACACTCGTTTCGGGTCGAGGGTTGTAACACTCACCGCAGCCACAGGCACCAGAATCTCCACGAAAAGACCAGCGAGCGCATGCCTGATGTCCTTCTCTCGCACTTCGAGGAAGTACTGCGCGCACTCCTGCAGGAACTGGAACGACGCCTCGAACTCTTCGATGGGCACCATCTTCACGCGGAAGAACTTCATGCCCATGAGAAGAGAGATGATGCTTTGCGTTGTGTGGGGGGACGATTCGCGGCTCTTTAGCTCCTGTAATAGGGAATATAATCATTTATTGCGTACCACATTACAACACAACAATATGTGGGAGAGCCATGCTTCGGCATTAAAGGGCAGGCTCGACCGGAGTGATACCACTGCCTCACCGGCGTAAAGCACCTCCTGTGCTGTGTTTCGCCGAGTGAGTGAGGGTACCGGAGGCCCACCGGGGGGAAGGGAAAAAAAGGTTAGCAGCGCACTTGTGACTCCACTGGTGTTGCAGGTGTCCATGGGCGGCAATTGCTTACCATCAGGTGATCCGCCTGCTCGTCTGCTACCTATCACATAAAAAAACTCAAGGTCGTTGGTTCGATCCTCACCCTAGACAAACACTTGTGTTTGTTCAGTGTCTGGGTGTATCACAATTACAGGGTATACAGGTCTGAAATTAAATACAGGTATGCATGTGACGCCCTGGGCATAGCAACGGTAGGTTTATCGTCGTAAGACCCAAATACCATTACAAAAACAAAAACCATACATTTTCTTTTAAGTCTGCTGTCTGGGCCTCACGTTCCGTTACGTCATAACCTTGTAAAGTAACGCCATATTGCTTTGGCTTAGCCCTTTCACGTGCATCGAGTAGCACACGAGAAAGGTTAATGGCGCATAGTTCCAACTTTATACCTTGAGTTCAGCTGTGAATCGCTTCTTCACGGAGGCGAACCGTGACTGCGCCAGCACTCCGATGACTTCTGCGTACAGGTCGGCTATGATGTGAACGTTTGCCGCGTTCGGGTTAGACTGTAATCTGCAAACGTATAAACAGCACATCATTAAAAAGTAAAACTATTGTATAAGCCTATCATATTATACTGTCCCACTGCAGGGCAAAGGCCTCTATTATAGAAATCAACAGCTCGGGTTTGTGATCACCAATCTGCATTAGGCAAGCGTGGGGATTAAGCCTAATCTCATCATAGTAGCGATGACATCACTATCTACACCGTTCCATTTTAGTTGTTTTAATCCCGAATCCCTTAAGGTAACATGAATAAAACCCCTTTAGCATATTAGATAATCAAAACGAAAATCATCTGTTCCATGCATTATTGCCTAGCGAACAGCAGACTTTTATTTTGATGAACTAACATGCCAAAGGGGCTTCCTTTGGGTACGTATTATGAAGGTTAAGTTAATGGTGGTAGATAAATGGTTTGAAAATCAGCCAGATAGCGTGCTATAGTGCTGGTCTATGTACAAGGTGATTGGTTCAAGTGATATGTCAAAACGTCAATCAGTCTCAATCACTCAAACGTCACACTATCAATACTCCATTAAATGTCGTAAGACCCAAAAACCTTTTGAAAGACATAAACAATTTACTTTATATTGTGTCTGCTGTCTTACGACTTGAGGATTTTACACACGATATAACCTCTATTATCACTCACCCTTCCTTATAATTGAACCTCTTGAAGGCGACATTCTCTATGTACTGGACCAGGTCCTCGTGGCCGGGGTGGAAGGGCAGCTGCTTGAGCACCTCGATGAGGGCCAGGCAGAAGAGGAACTCCACCGCCAAGTCCCGGCGCTCGGCCTGTAGCTCTTCGCAGCTGCGGTCCACTGCCTCAGGGCCTGCGCCGCTTCCTGACACTATGTAGATGATGCTGGAGGAAAATAAATAAGATCATTAAGTATAATAATACATGACTGGAAAGGCACGGCTGTGGAGTGGTTATTGCAAATTGGTCACCCCTAGTAACATCCTCGTATTTCAAAGTCATTCGACTGAAGAGTCAAGAAAAATTTCAACTAACTGGAAGTCTGTGGATAATTCTGTACTTATTGCTATTTGATTGGAAAAGAATATTGCACAAGCATATGTTTTTCTTTTTTCTCACCTTCTAGCCATAACAGTATGGCATAGCATGGGAACCTCGTTCTTCTTCGTTCTAAATGAACCCGACCGCGCCTTTTAGCCGCTCTGCCATAAAGGTTCTTAAAAAATCTTATTTATATTTCAGAGATTTGGATGGGAGATCTTGGCCTATTCCATCACTGGAGCGAGTCTGCCATCTGACGCTCTATCTGATCCACCTGGGGCTTTGACATGTTGTGAATATAACAAATCTTACCTTTTATTCCTCAGGTCCTGATGGGGCTTCTTGGCCTGTTCGCTCAGCTGGGGCGAGTCTGCCATCTGGCGCTCCAGCCAGCCAAACAGCGCCCGCAGCAGCGACGGCAGGCAGTGCTCCGCTAGTGTGCCAAACGCGCAGAGGATCTGATCCAGTTGGGGATCTTCGCCGCGTTGTAGTGTTTTGTTTAGGGGTTTCTCCTAAAATTTAATAAGATTCATGTACTGACTCCTGTGTGCGCGTCTAGTAAATTTTGTTTGGTAGCTATATCAAAATTTTCGTTTAAGTAAATGGTTTTATAATAATAGTTAATTTAAAATGTATGAGTAGTTCAATGATATATTTTTTTTTTAATTTTTATACTTTAAATATGGACTTGCCCATGAAACTTTGAATGCTAGACATTATATTTTTAACTGAAAATGTTGGCCATTGGTTCTTATTTATCAATATTTAGATAGAGTATCAATATTTTTTACTATATCGAGATTAGTCGAATACCCAATTGAGGCAAAGAATGTGAAAATCGGCTAGAAAGCGAACTGTTAATCGAGTGTTTTACTGACTATGGAAACATAACTTATTCCGTTTATTTTTTGCTACAGACTGGAGTCGATTAATCTCTATTTAAACTTTGGGATTCCTCAAGCTCATGAAACTGATGACATCAAAACTGATTTACCATCTTCGTAAAGCTATCATAATTGACAACATTTCATAATTTTTGCATGTCTATATTATTGTTTTATATGAAAGTAGATATAAAATAAAGCGACCCATATTTTTTGTTTTTTCGAAATTATGTTTATAAGATACCTAAAAAACATATTTTAATCCTTCGTATTCTAAACAGACGTAAGCGCCAAATTACGTCATACTTACTGAGATACAATATACTCTGTGCTTACTGAGGAATACATGACAACTATTGACAATTTCATTTTATGTCTTGCATCTGTCTGTCATAGAATTATAACCTCCCTTTTTCCCATACTATTTAAATAAAATGAAAGTTTCCGACGGATTTCAAGTTGCTGATAGTAGAAACTTGCCAAGAGTAAACTATCTAATGTTACTGGAGTTCATGCAAGAGAACGACTGCTACAACGTTGCTGAACTACGTAGTGCTAAAGCATTACTTGCTTTGCGGGAAGCCTACGTAGACACTGCGGTGGGATACGTAGAATTAAAGCGAGATGTCCATTTGTGTACCGTCCAGTGCTGATACATAAGTTCTGACTTCTGGCTGACTATGATGAGCTCTGTGTTAAAAAAATAATAGATGCTGCTAGGTATTTTGGAAAAATTATATGTTTTCAAAAAAAGTATAGAGTGCAACATAAAAGATGTAAAATGTTTCATATGTTTTATTAACCTTGTGTAAATAAATAACTACTTAAGTACCTACCTATGTGAAGCTTATTATTGAATTTTAATAATTATACACCTATGAATCTACGATGGCAATCTAGCTTTCAATTTGACCCGTCCTTTCACCGTCTTCATTAATTTTCTAAGTACAAAACACGCAGAGAACAGTTAATTTCTTAATAACCAATGCATTGCACCATTCTTACTTCGTAGACACTGGCAATGAAAAAAAGGATTTCTCCGGAGCATGAATAGAATTGTTCGTGCAGATAGGGACACAACAATATTTCGGATCCTTCATTGGCACATACGCAATAGTTTCTTTGTTGTAAACGATTATAAATGAGAATTTATGAGAATTGTATACTCTGATTTATAATCATGTAATATCAACTGACAGTTGGCGGGTTGTCGCGTTATCGTAATACAAAAATAGTGTCGGTCGTGAGTAATCGAAAAGTTCAATTGCGATTCAATTATTTTTCATTTTCTTTTCATGACATGAGAAAATCTTGAAAATTACATTTGGAGGCTGATTGATGTCCAAACTTCTAACTAAATGTACGAAGTGTGTTAAAATGTAGTCATTCAATAAAATAAATTTTAAGTATTTACAAGTAAAATAATCGAATCCAAAAACTTGGTTACATAAACTCATTTTCAAAGGAGCTTAAAATTATTCAAACAACCGGCCAAGAGCGTGTCGGACACGCACATGAAAGGGTTCCGTAGCCAGAAGACCTACTATTTACGACGACGACGTTAACACTTGTATTTTTTATTAAACTAGTATTCTGCTTAGTCTAATAAAACACAAATATCAACATAGTTTTTCTGATTGTAATAAGTGTTGATACCCCAAGGTTTTTTGAATTTGCCACCATTCTTTATAGTCACGTTTTGTTGGTCAGACTTTTATGGTGAGGGAATATCTATGATTTAAATGAAGATGTCATGAAAATAATCAAAGGATTATTTTCATGACTTAATTGTCAGAGTATTTATGTCGAACATAACAGCTATGAGTTGTCAGATTAATTCATTTAAATAAAAAACAATTTATCGATTTTTACTCTTAATTGTTGTCTTCATGTTCATTCAAACCAGCTCTATGCAATACGTATAAAATATCGCTGTACTTTATGTAATGTTTTTCTTATTAACTATCGTACAAATCAATGAAATTAATTTAAGGTTATGAGTAAAATCTTAACATCTAAAATGTTCAATAATAAATTCAATTGTTCGCTCACCATTCAATTATAACAGCACTAGTGCACTTAGGAGGCAACATTAAAAAAAATAAAGGTCGATTGTAGCTGTCAGTTTATATTACATTATTATAAATCAGAGTATAATGAGTACGAGGAATTATTTTTACAAATGTCACTGAAGACACATGACAGTTAATTCACAGATATTATCAGTTTTAGCAATGGAGAAGGTATAGGCAAAGGAAATATTTCATTCTTCAGTGTAAGTATGACGTCATTTTTCAGTTTTCAG
The DNA here is from genome assembly GCA_014851415.1 of Cnaphalocrocis medinalis. Taxonomy (NCBI): domain Eukaryota; kingdom Metazoa; phylum Arthropoda; class Insecta; order Lepidoptera; family Crambidae; genus Cnaphalocrocis; species Cnaphalocrocis medinalis. The sequence goes on along the minus strand of CM026273.1, from coordinate 3,129,812 downwards.
TTATAATTTTTTTTCTCAGTAAATAAGCAATATAAAAAATATTTTGATATATTCTCGATATCAGGAGAAGAAAACAAAGAAATGGTATTTTTTATTTAGGGCTTAGAAATTTTGAAATGTTGTCAATTGCACAAATACGGTTGAATATAAAATGTATTGGCAGTTATAAATGTATACATTTCAAACACAATTTTGTATGAGGTGCGTTGTGCTATCTACGTATAGTAAATCAAAGAGTGTGATCATAGTCTTGAAAGGGCAAGTAGTATGAGTCACCTCAAATCCACCAATAAGTCATGAGTCATATAAAACTTGTCTTATCAGCACAATGAAATATGTATAAGGCAAAGCAACCAGTACAAGATTTCAATAAAAGGAAGGATAAAATCAACTGCACAGATTTGACTACCTTTGTGAGGCAAATCTATTGTCAACGCATGTTTCAAACCGAACATGATCGGAACGAGATACTGCTGCCTGAATGAATAAGTTTGTAAATTATACGTTACCAGTTGTTCTGTATAATCCGGCATTGTATACTGTGCCTAGGGAATGTATGGGATGCCTGAAACGTCTGTCTAGGCAATGTATGAAATATAATATATTTAATATTTTGCCTAGGTATTCTGTGCAAAGTTGTGACACCACTGGTGTTGCATGTTAAAACATCGAAATTATTATTACTAGTTTATAGAACCGTCACATAAACCCCCTTTTTGAAACATGAGTTATTTTGTAACAGGCTTAATCTTACCTAAGCTAACTTTAAAAGCTTTTGCCATCAGTTCTTTGTTCTTTTGGCGCTCCGCCGGCCGCTGCCATTGCACGCTCGATCTGTTTGCGCGCTATAGGATATTCAGTTCTAGCCTAACCTAACCTTTTTACATTTAAACCTTTATGTATTGGTTTAACACGGTTCACTTGCCCCTTATTTTTTAATTAGGGTGGATACTTTGATACAAAATATAGACTTAAGATCAATTTATTTTATAGATTGCCGGCGGAATAAACCCCTTATTGTCTTGTGGTGGGGCTGAAGACCATCACACTAGCTTTGTATACATTGAAAGGCAAAGTATGTAATGGAAAATGATATTCGTAATATTTCATATATTGCCTGAATGCGCCAGGCCACCTAAATATTTTCTTGCTTGTATATTAATGCCGATATGATATACTTTGCCGGTAACATAAGCACATTGTAAACAAAGCTTCTTATTAATGCGTGCCACAGAAACCGATTCCCGGATACGTAGGCAATAGCTTTGGACACTACCCGATAGAAATTATAGGAAGATACTGATGCTTACCAAAGGTTCGGCCATCACAACTTCCATTTTCCTCTCAGCCTGCACAGTGAACTCGGTGAACAGCAGCCTCATGACAAACTCTCCGGGGCGCATGTCGGCGTCTGCTGGGGCCATGACGGGGCCCTTGTGCGGGCCCCACGGCAGCATCGAACCTGCAACCCAAGACATCTGGATGGTCAACTCGACGACGCGTGAAACCGAGACTAGATGCCCGCGCCGTTGGAGTAAAGCCATAAACGAGCTCACGCGAGCAGCACTAACACCGTCTGACGGAAAATAGGCACGCTCAGTGCCCCCCTGCCTTCCCTACGTCCCGAAATTTTAGCGTAGTCTGAACTAAATATTCGCCGATACAGACACGCGTGCGGGCGACCCGCTCGATTTTCTTTGCTCTATCGTTCCGCGAACAAATTGACCGGCCCATCCACCCCGTTGTCTGTAAATCGCCTAAGAGCATGCAGAAGTAGGTAAATGGTAAAAGTGCAACGTTGTTAAATCGGTGCAGTAGTTTTTAAGTTTCTTATCTAACCAATATTTTTTGATTTTGGCCATTTGGCTACAGAATCTCAAAAATAAACATAATGTAGGTACTTGAAAACAAAATCGATCTTTTCCATACAAATATACAAGTATTGTAATGTATAATCACTGAATTATACAAACAGCAATTGTAATTTGATGATTAACCAAGCACAAGGAAAATAATAGTTCAACTCATTTACGGCCAGTGGGAGCACTGGCCGTTTGGTTGACTATTCTGGATTAGCTGTTATTTATTATACAAATGTTGCAACTGGTCTTCGTAATCTATATTCCACATCATTTACTTTTCAGTACAATTGTAAGAAGTCTTCTTGTAAGTATCTAAGATTCAATCAAAAAGTTTAAAGTTATAGCAGAAAATTCTAAAGACACTTTGATGTTTTATTATGAGAATAAATCTATGGTATAACATTTAGAGCCAAATGGTTATATTGTTAGTTTTGGATAAAGACTCATTGTGTCAACATTACATAACATTTATCCATATTTTTTAATAAGTAGTATGTATAGGCACAGTTTCACTACTAGGAAAAACTCAGTACTTTTTCATTATTGAAATGCTACAAAAAGTTTTATATAATGAATTGAAGTAGTATTTACACACCTCTACTAGATGCAAATGAGGAGACGTTGCTGCCAACAGCCTTCCAGTCATTGGATGTTATTGAAATAGGCTTGTCTTGCTGAAAGCTGTCTGTACTGATCCGGGTCTATTGACTGATTCAACGGTGCGTCTAGCTGGTCGCGAGGCACTTCGGAGAGGACACTTCCCTCCGATTCAGCCTCACTCGAGACCATTGAGGATGGGGCATCTTCTGTGCCTGAAGCTGCAAGATTAAGAACATTAGATTGTTTAAAATTTGTGTTTACTCAAAGGCCCATTGTCAATGTAGGTACTTTGTGATTTGTTATATTACAACTATTACTTGTATAATAACAACTATGATAAAATTGATACAACTTCAAAGATATCTACTTATTTCATTAGTTAGTAAATTTATTTAAGAATATTAAAAAGAAAATTTATCTTAAAAAGTAAATACAACTGTTAATATACCTGACATGTCTTCAGGGTGTCCGTCTGATGGTAGGGTAGCCAATGAATCAGTTTCCTCCGAGTTCATCATATTGTCGTAACTCTATACTCCTCGTACTATAGTTAACAATCTGAAAATAGACACACATTGTTATGATTTGAAAATTGTGCATGAGCCAATGATACTTCAATCTGTGACAGTAGATGCAACTGAATGCAGCGCAGCAAATAGAGCATAATTACTTTGCATTCAGTTCAGTATGAAGTCAGAGTGCAGGGCATAAATCTTGCACAGAATATGCATACAACTGTGTATAGGCTGCATTAATACAATTATGATTGCTCAAACTTGTGGAACAGTATGTAGTATTAATTTCATATCACAGGAATTCATGTTTTTAACTGGTGGTTATGTGATACAAAAAGTAAAGATAAAAGAATGCAATTAGGATAATATTAGATTTTACAGTCAAATAATCTCAATTCTATGGGGAAAACATGAATAAATAATTTCTAGAGCTTTGTTAGACTCTGGAGCAATCCCAATTTATCAACATTTATCAAGTGGTTGTTTGAAAAAATTGTCAATGGTTTGTGCAATATGAGATTTTTGTTTATCATGATAAATTACTTTTCCCGTCTTTTCATGTAACTTTTAAAATAAGCAGCATTTTTTGCTTAGATAAATAATGCAATTAACAAAATTTTAAAAATCTTACCTCGTTTGAAGTCACATGTTATATCTTCTTGATCTGTTGTCATTCCTAAAACCAAACATATTTTGCTATTGCTTTGCTTCTTTACTCTTATTCAATAACTCAGTCAGAAAATAATGACTGTCGCATAGCAAATGAAAATAGCAGTGCAGTGAGCATGAAAATGAGTCTAAAGCTATACACAAGAGCAGAAAGGTTTGTAAAGTCGCAGTGCAAGTTACATTTAATAACAGCTAAGTAACCATATAACTGGTAAATTCTTCTTTTTATCCTGTAAGTTTCATAGTGATTATATGCAATAAACTACTATTATCATATTGACCAATGCTTCTAACTCTTGCAATTTCTCCTCCATACTGATTTTACTTTAGTAGGCCAGAGTATTTTTGACTTTAACAATAGAATTTTTTGTACATCATTGCAGATGATAGTCACTCTTTTATCTCTGTTTATTTTTAAATAGGTAATGTTTACTGTGTATAGTGTTACAAAACTATAATGACACCATTGTTATTGTGTTTAAAGAATAAATATTTTACATGCTATGTCACTGGGCCAGTTTCATCTCAATTTTTACAAGCAGGATACCCCAATTTCACACACTTTTTCATCTAGTCTTTAAATTGAAATATTTATGGGGACTACTATCAAATTAGCTAGCCACATCAAAACAAGTATTTTTACAGTTTTGAAAGAGATGAATTAGTAATGGAGGTTAATGTCTAACTTGCATCTATTTCTGGATACATAGCACCGTTAACCAGTCCCTTAAAACCGGTACAAACGTACCAAATATTGTATTCAATTATATAGCTACACATTTAATTGATAAAATTTAGTCATCGTTAAACACAAGTCACTATCAATATACCTTTGTGCATTAGAAAACCACTGAAAAGCTGATGAAAAAAAACAGCATGCAAGACATGGTGTACTTTACTTCCTTTACCGAGTTTTAAATTGATTATTGTAACAATAACTGTACGAAAACAAATCAAAACGAAATTTATTCACAATCACGCACGCAGTGTAGCAAAGAGCAATCAACTTTTTGACATTACTAACACAGCTATTATGCAACCATGTAAGAATGACGCACTTTATTTCAACCGGTCATTTAGTACGCGGTCAATGTAAATTGATCGATTTATAATTTGTCTATGGTTAATCTGCGCAACGTTCTGTTCTACGCATATAGCATTTATTTATTTTTAAAACGGTGTATAGACAAAGAGAATTTTAGCGCCATTTAATTCAAAAGTTGAAAAGAGTTACCTATTGGGTACCTACTGTATGCATGATTTTGTTATTATAAAACAGGTTTATGTACCTACCTAAATAAAGCGTTTTACCTTACAATAATTATGTAACTAAGTAATGAAATACCTACTCGTACGTAGGTGTAACTTATTCGAATCCTGTACAGAATAACAGCTCTTCCGTTTTCATAGTGAATATTATCTATATTTCTAATAATATATTTCTAATAATAATATCCTTGCTCTGCTACACACACACTTGTCGCCTACTTATTTTTAGTGGTAATATTTTGTTTAAAAAACGCGAAACTTGTATGGAGATATTGGTTCACTCCACCCTCACTGCGTTTCGGGACTTTATTTCCAAGTTGTACCCATAGGTGGCGCTGATCATTGATCAGATCGCGCTAGTGTTTCGCGGTTTACTTCGGTTTACCTATAAGCTTTCGCGTTGACTATAGATTTAACCTCCCTGAAAATCGCTATCTACTTACTGCAGTAGGTTTTTTACTTTTACCTACATATTCGTATTTTTGGCGCATTTATCTATATTTAAAGAATGAAGCTGTCTAATTACCTAGGTCCTACCTACCTAAAATACTTAAAAATTCCATTATGTTATTGAAGTAGCGAAAACATTCCAGTATCAAAATAATCCCTAGATCTTTTAGTAAAAAAAATATATTTTTACCCATCAGATAATCTATAAACAATAAAATAGTATAAGTATGTTGGTAGGTATCTACCGCAGATACCACTCATATTATAATTCGTCGGGCATAACGCGTGTTGGTCAATAAAATAACTAGGTGTTTTATTCACACGGTGACATTAGATATCAACCAAACAATTGAAGCGCCATACCATTCAAAGTTCTATTCTATTTGTTTTAGTGTCTAGTTTGGCTTGTCCCCACACATCAGGTTGCACTGTCACTAGGCTGCTCTAGACCAGTATACTTCAAGCACCTTCAAGAAATCCTCACTGCAAACAAAGCCTTATCTAACGGTGTTAGCGGTGAAGATCGTGTGCGCAGACGCATAAGATGGTTCCGCAGCGCTGCTTCTGCCCGTGTCGTAACTCTCTGGCCCAAACTAGCCAGTTCTGTGTTCATCGGTGTGGAAAACGGTCGTGTGTTCGAAGTCGGGTGAGTCGGTAGTGTAGGAAGCCATACTTGGGATAGTTGAGAGACCGGAAACGGGGCCGTCTGTATCGAACATTCGGCGGGAGTAGGTACCTAGGTACTGGACTCGTCGTTAAGCCGGGCGCTGACCGGTCGGCAAGTTTATCTTTCGAGGGGGACCAGTTTGTTAATTTAGAGTTTCTTTCTAGTTGGTAGATTTGAATAAAAAATGGAATATTCCACTCGCAACAGGTTGTGTTCGACTAATGAACGATTAACAACGATCAATCGGTTTGATAGAGAGAAAATAAACACAAAAATCTAACCATTGCGTAAGGTCGTCATTACGCAGTTACCTATTAATTTAATATTACTTACATACCTTTAATGAAATAAAAATATTTATAAGTAGGTAGGTTCCTACCTAAATTGATTAATAAAATGTAAGAACTGCCTAATAATGTAAAGTTTCATACAAACTTGTAAAAACACAAGTGCACAGTGGGCCGAATTAGTACATACCTATCCCTACTTACTAACTTTTCGGTATGGCTTCATGAACTGAACATAAGTACTTGTTAGTTATAGAAACACGATGTCAAAGAACGGCTTGGAGGCCAAAGCCGGGAGCAGCAGCGATGCCACGGAGAGCACTCCGCTGATTGCGGCTCAGACACGGGACCAGGTAAGCGACCATCTACTGTTCCTTAACTCGTAGCAGCCCAGGGGTATCTATCAAAGGGCTTTAAAATGCGGTGCAATAGAGGCCGGGGTCCCTTCAGATCCTCAATACCTACTAAATCTCTATCCCCCTGGGTAAACAGGGTGTATCTGTAAACATTTACATCCCTTTAACCACGCGCTCTATCAACCTTTCTGAACAACATTTGTTCAACAACTTTTCTAAATTCTTCGAATAAATTTTCAACTTCCCATACAAAATGACCAAGTCACATGACCGACTTTGTATGGAAAAGTGTTTTTTTTATACGAATTTTCAAAAGTCATAGAACAAATGTTGTTCAGAATGGTTGGTAGAACACGTGGTTAAAAGGATGTAAATGTTTACCTGTAGGTATAAAGCCGCCCGGGCGGTAGACTTTTCTTCCTAGACTTCTAGGATAAAGCCTAAAATTTGCCCCATCCCCGTACTCCAGTGCAGTTTCATATCTAGAGGCAGGTATCGATCTCTTTTCTTCCTCGACTCAAGGATGAAGACGGCCTCGATGGTTGTGTGTGGTTAGCCACTGCGCGAGGCCATCGTCATCGAAGTGTTCGCCCGAAGCGCGAAAGGTCCCGGGTTCGATTCCCGGTCAAGTCAATTTAGAAAACTACTTACATTTTCTAAGTCTTCTTGGGTCTGGGTGTTCTGGGTTGACGCCCCCAGTTATTATCTTCATCTGGTACTCATAGTTCAGTGGGCAATCAACCAACTTGATTGGTGTGATTGTCTGGCGCATTTATTTATTTAAGTATATTATGCCGCCCTTAAAAATGCCGCCCGATCAGGAGCGCATTTACGTACCTATGCTCTATTAGAAAAATATTTTGAAAGCTAAGATATTTGGACTACTTTTTGAGCAATGAAATATTTTATTAGCAACAGTTGTTAACTACATCCATGGGGATCATAACCTTGATGAAAGGGTGCCGAACTATTAGCGTTAACCAACACTTAAAAATGTCGTTAATAGTGCAACGGCCAATATGTTTTTAATTGTTAGTTAATTGATTTACTAATTAATTCTAACCGGTGGATCGGCGCGCATTTTTGTACCGACCTTGGCGACGAAATCTGATATGTTGTGTTTTTTATTGTCTATGTCAGTATTGGATAGCAAACTGGTCTTATTCTACAAACCGCAATTAAGTAAGACTCCGATCACAGACATGAGAAGGCCACTTAGTAACATTGACAAGGGGCGTTGTACCACATTTTTGTATGAAAAACTTTTGAGGGAAACATCATTATTAATTTATTATACCTACTTTTGTCGAGAGTTAAGTAAGGACAGACTAAGGCGATCAAATGAGCTCTCAGAAGGAGAACTTTATCTTGATCCCTTTAATTAGGGTTAATATTGCACAAACTAATCTGGTATTGTGGGTGTCCATGGGCGGCGGTAATCGCTTACCATCAGGTGATTCGTCTGTTCGTCTGTCCCCTATCTCATAAAAAAGGGCGACTATACCTAAGTACATTTTAAGTACAAAGATCTTCTTCTTAGTCTGGGCACTGGGGCACAAACTGGGGACATACAGTATGTATGTACAGTCACCAAACCGAAGAGAATATCACTACGTTATGCACCGAAGTGTACCTACCGTCCGTCCAACGTCTTCAATTTAATTTGTAAAGGGGAACTATTGAGGAGTACGTAGCTTGTTAATGGTCTATTGGAGTTGTATGAAGCGAACTACGAGTGTATGTATCTTTAGTTGATTAATTGGTTCCTTAGTATCGAGGGATATCTTCAATGTAGAGTCGTAGATGGTCTATTAGTAACGTACTTAGGACTAAGTATGCTTTGATAGATAGTTACCTGAAGAAAAGATATAATCGATATTTGATCGACTGGCTCGATAGCGCGTTTGTTCACCTGCTCAGTCATCTTGTCTCGCTACCAAGAGGCATTCTAGGTAAGATTACCTAGGTATGTACATTATTTTCGATTTCTACTTTGGAATAAAATACTTACCACTGTCGAATATTGCCTTAGTTGCGTACCTACTTATTATTGTTAACCATTTAAGTGATATATTTCTATGACTTCAGTAGGTATAGTAAGTACAGTAAACCACACATCATATTACCACAACCTGTCAAATTTCCTCAATTGATACTTTGATGTGCGATTAACCGTACCTAGCTAGTGCCTAGTACTTTACCTCGCGTGGTTTCCAAAACCCATTACCCAAAGTGGTATAAAGCAGAATAGTTAATACCTATTTTTTTTGTTTTATTATGGTATCTCACGTGGAACAGTCAACACACCAATGACAAAAGAATAATATTGGAAAAATAAAACCTACTTATGAGTAGGTACACTCTTGGGGTCATCTACCTACTTGTAGCATCAAAAAAGGTACTACTTAAGTACATAAAAAGAAAATCCAAGGATTAAATTGCTTTTTTGTAGAGCCCAGGTAATCCAAAAATACTAGGAATGTACACTGAGTTGGTATTGTTTATTTTCCAAAAAAGTAAATCAATGGCAGTCGACCAATGACCTCCGTCTACGGGGCTTCGACATAGTATCTAAAGACATGGGGTAGGCACATAAATGTATAAATAAAATAAATAAATAAAAATCGTATTTCTCCATAAAAGGCCGGCAATACATCAGCGACCATTCATATCTTGCAGATGTTCATTGGCGACTGTGATTACTTACCAGCAGGTGACCCGCATGGTCGTTTGTCGCCTCTAGTATAAAAAATAAGGTCGATTTCATGTAGAGCTTAACTAGGTACCTATTCTAGATTGACAAAAAGGCATGTAGGCATGCCTTAAACTTGCAATGCGGGACTCTACAATCTGTGAAAGGGAATAGTTAAGGTAATATTTTAGTGTAAAAATATCGATACTTGCACATCAATGTTTCTCTATTAATCCACTCGTATAGAATGTACACGATACCTACCAGTAATACAATACTATATGACGTAGGTACTACATTTATTACCCAACTATACAATGTTACATAAACGATATGTATCGCAGGAGCTACCGAGGTCTTCACATTTATTTGTAGTCCAAGTGTTCGACTCTGAAATCGAATCCACGATCGAATCTTTATAGGATTCCTTCGATAAAGTTTCGATTGTGAATTAGCTACATCAATGCTCTTCTAGTTTCTTGCTTGTTGATTCAATATTATGTTACTTATTTTCACTAGGTAGGCCTACTTATTTACCTATTCTGAAGATTCTGAAGGTGTTCCATTCCATGTAGCAGATTGTTAGTTTGTTCCGTTTGTTCTAAAGGGGGAACCCGACTCCGGAGAGCTCAGCAGCTCGGAAGGTGCAGGCCTGTCAGTGAAGCAGACGGCGTTCCTGGTGGCAGGGGAGATGGCCGGCAGCGGAGTCTTGGCGCTCCCAAGGGCACTTGTGAAGACAGGTAATTGTAATCTCAGTATTTATTATTTTTATACATAATAGGTAGCAGACGAGCAGGCGGATCACCTGATGGTAAGCAATTGTCGCCGCCCATAGATACCTGCAACACCAGTGGGGTCACAAGTGCGCTGCCAACCTTTTATCCCCTTCCCCCGGTGGGCCTCCGGTTCCCTCATTCACTCGGCGAAACACAGCACAGGAGCTGCTTCACGCCGGTTTTCTGTGAGGCAGTGGTATCACTCCGGTCGAGCCGGCCCATTCATGCCGAAGCGTGGCTCTCCCACAATTGTTATGATGTTCATACACGGATGAACAAATCAAACTGTCTTAATTACATGTTTGGGTGTGCTGGAATGCACGCCCCCCGCCACTACCTATAGTCTAGCGCAGTGGTTGGACGGACTGTGGTTCATGGTGGTCTCTTGAAGGATTTTTAGCAGTCATTGGATCATCATTAACTGATTTAGACTTTAAGCAAACTCAACGCACGGGTTTCTTCTATTTGGATTTGAATCAAAAAGATGGTCCACGGAATGATCATGCCAAATTAAAAGTTAATAAGTAAACAAATCGTTGTGAAATGGGCATGCGCAATTTTACGTGTAGTTAACATTGCTTATGCGAATTTTTGCTACTTTGAACTAAGTTTCCAGAGTTAAGTATTTCGATATTTCTCAAGGAATCCCATGTACAAAAAAAAACATCTTGAAGAAAATATGACAAATATTTTTATGCTACCTAAGTATTAATTCTTTAACCATTAAATTTTCAAATATCTTTTATATTTATTTACCTACCTTACTAACCATTAAAGCAAAGCTAAAGCGAAAGTTATTACTTACTCATACAAGTAGTAAGTAAGGTACACCTACCTACTAAAAACGTAAAAGGTCTACTTATGTTCTGTCTGGGCTCATACTTATCTAGCAATACCTAATATAATTTTTTCGTAGCTTAATTAACTAGTGCGAAACAGTAAGTATTTGTTAATCTAATATTAAGTATTTAACTAATTTATTACCGGTACCAATACAAAAAGATCGAATTTTCTAATATGGATAATCAAATTTAGATTATTTTGGCAAATCTGGATTTTCGAATGACTTAAACAAAGAAACTTGCATACTAAAACTGTCTTCAGGGTTCCCGCTCTAGGTACAACACAAACATAAAATGTCCACATTATTTAGTTAGACAAACAGTTTTATCTTGAACAATGTTCCTGATGAGAAACATCAGATAATGCTTGTTTGACGGAGTTAATGTTCTAGATTCTATTATAATATTCCCATTTAAATGTTTTAAGCGCATGAACACTGCATACTGAAAGCGGTTGAAAAAGAGATCCCAACAGTGGAATCGTTATCATCATTAGGTAAGTAATAGTACAGCTAATTAGGTACCTACATATAGATATTTTGTATTCCGAAAATACAAAATGCGCTCTTCTTTTTGTCGGCATACTATTTTACTATTTTTAAATATGCATTATATACTTCTGATTTCGCTCTTGCGAAATAATAATTAAAAACAAAAAAAAATACTAATTTTAGTAACATCATTTAACTATGCAAAGCGAATTCTTACATTATGTACTTACCTATCTAATGATAACTAATCAGTTCGCTTAGTTTAATCATTAGGTATGTGATACTGTTGATTATCTACTGCCCATAGAGCGAATTAGTTTATGTTTTTTGTCGGTAAAGTACCGACCACAGAGAGCATTAAGTACCGACCTTCTCACCCAGATACCTATAAGTATTATTTAAGTATGATAGTATTACGTACTATCAAATCTATTTCAGAAGGACTCTACGACTTACTACAAAATTTATCCGGTACAAAATGTTCATACAAACTGTCAATCGCAATCCTTTTAGTTAAAAATCGGATAGAGTTTGTAAGTAGTACATCTAAACCAAAAGCCGATATTCGGATCACGCACTTTCACCCCCAATAAGGCGCAAAAGTGCTCCAAAAATTGCATCTACCTCGACAAGGTAATGCGTTAATAAGACTGATAACCCCTGTCGGAAATCCTCCAACCCTTATTGCTTCCCAAGATCCACAATGATAGCGCGATTTAATTTAGCACACCGCCATCTAACGGGGGGTGGACCAAACTGTTGATTTATGGCGCGTAAGTGAAAATTGACGCTGTTTCAATGAAATGTTTCCTTGAAGGTTATGAATTACCGATTTGGTGGCATACATTATGTTTTAAAAGGCAAATAGCCTTTTGAATTGTTTATTCCTCGTAGTTTAATGAAAAACAAATCATTATTGCTTTTTGGTCTGCCTTTTGTAAATAACGTTTCTTTCTCATTAATTGCTTGAGCTATTAGAAATTTTCCACTCTGCATTCAATTACTCACCTAAGTATAAAAGATATCAATGTTATTACCAATTACTTAGTAAGAGTAGTAAAACGAAACATAGTTTTGCAAACATTGAAACTATTTATTTTGTATTTTATGTAGGTCAGTATTTGTAATTAATTTAAAAAATATATAATTTTTTGACTTCATGACTTTTTTCGTTTGAGGCAAAAATAAGTAGGTACCTAACTTATAGTACTTTAAAATGTTTTAAAAAGAACTCTAAATCACTTAAATTGCACAAGATTGCGTAACGATGGTGGTGACAAAAATAATACCTTAAACCTATAAAAAATGTTACGGTAGGTACCTATATGAGATCAGAAAATTTTAATTTAAAATTAGGTTAATTAACTTTTATTTCTTGAATGCTTTTCGCAACCCCCTCTCCGCAAAGGTTTTTTTATATCTAAAGATAGAATATTATATAGGCAAAGTAAGTAGGTACTTTTGCAGAGTGGTAGTAGGGTAATAACCTATATCTAACCAAAGTAAAAGTATGTTACCTAATAAGCCCATAACTTAATTTTATGTAGGCTACTGCTATCCATAATTTATTAATAGCGAATGTTACATTTATCTCCTTACGTATGGTCGATATGTAAATAAGTCTCGACGTCTGGGCTCCAAAAATATTTTTATACATGACTGACCACTTTAAAATAGTATCCATTAATTTATACAGAGTTCTATTCATTTCCATTTATATCGTGATTACGACGAAACTGGTTTGTCGTCCAAAAGTTGACTTTGTTTTAGCTTTACCTTTGGAATTTGTTGATGTTTCTTAATTCTGTTGATTTAATAAGGTTACATAGAGAAATACGTACCTAGGTACTAGCGAGGAGCGTGTTTGTGGAAATTGGGACGTCTAAACTGACTTGGTCCCAGCGGCGTGCATGATATTTTAATATGGCGATGCGATTAAATTATTTTATCCACCTTGTAATGTAACCAAAAGTAAAAATTATTATTAGGTAACCAAAAAAAATACTTTTACTGCGGTCCGATTTACCTGCGGTGCGCAAAATATCTTTGAATAGGTACTTCTATCCAAAGATTTGCGCATCGCAGGCTCAGCTTCCCGCCGTTTTTCTGTGATGGTTTATTGTATAACTTCAATCTAGCCAGCCCACTAATGCCATAGCGCGGCTCTCCCACAAGCAAAGCTGATGATTGCTGTCGTATTCCAGGGTGGGTCGGAGTCCCCATCATAGTGGGGATGTGCGCCATCGCAGCGTTCAGCGGCAAGCGCCTGGGAGACTGCTGGTCCATCATCGAGGGCCGCGACCCTGAGATGAGGAGCAGGAAGAGGAACCCGTACGCCATTATCGCTGACCAGGCATTGGGGAAGACTTGGAGGTAAAGACAACCAAAGAATTACTACTACTTACTATGCTGGCTCAGCGATCCAAAGTGGGTCTTGGCCTCCGACGTCAAAGATCGCCATTTTTTGCGGTCCTGTGCCAATTCCGCCCAATCGTGCAGGTTGAGTCAAAAACCAAAGAATGAATCAATCCTTTTTTGTGATAAATAATATAAATAATGAGAGCCTCCATCTAAACCCCCCTGTGACCCCTGACATTCTTTATTGCATAACAAACATAACTAGGTTATTCCTTAGACGGCCTCGATGGCGCAGTGGCTACGGTGTTCGCCCGAAGCGCGAAAGGTCCCGGATTCGATTCCCGGTCAAGTCAATTTAGGAAACTACATTTTCCAAGTTGTCTTGGGTCTGGGTGTTCTGGTTTGACGCCCCTAGTTAATTATCGTCACCTGGTACTAGTTGGTTTGGTTGTACAGGGGTTACCCTAATTTGTTACCCACCAGGTTGAATGGTGTGATTGTCTGGCGCATTTATTTATTCAGTGTACAATTTATGCGTTCTTATCGCTGGGAGCGATCTTTACCAGAAAAGCTTCAGACAAAGAATAAGAATATAAATACTAGTAGGCTAATAGTTAATCATATTTCAGTGTCATAGTATCCATGGCGGTGACAGTCACCCTATTCGGAGCATCGGTGGTGTACCTCCTCCTGGCGGCTCAGATCATAGAGCAGGTGTTCCGCTCCCTGACCCCTGAGGTGACCTTCTGCGCGTGGTTCCTCATCGTGGCGGGGGCCATGACCCCTCTGATGCTCTTCGGGACGCCTAAGGACTTCTCGTGAGTAGACCAACCAAATGTTATAACTAGTTGTAAGTTTTATACCTCTGTTTTGTGTGCAATAAAAAGCATATTCATTCATTCAAATAATAAATAATAAATTTCTTTATTTGGAACAAGCGAACATCGCTTACCATCAGGTGATCCGTCTGTTCGTCTGCCCCCTATCTCATAAAAAAAGACAAAGTTTTTACAATTTAGAAAACAGATCTAACGATGCTATACGCAAGAAGTTGTAAAAACTGTGTAGCAGACAACGCCTTTCTCCTTGGCACAGTTACTTACTTACATTCCAAATAAGATTAGACTAAGATATTCCATCAATCCCTTTTTACAAAACACGATCTAAGAATAGTTCGTGGATTAAATTCATCCCAGCTTCTTTTGACATTGCGTGTTGGAACGGGATCGATGAGCTCTAGAATCTATAATAACTTTAGATCGCGTCGTAAGTACCTACCTAATAAGGTGGAAACAGAATAATTGGGAAATACTAAGTATTTCAATTGCTGTGTGCATTTTAAACTGGTTCAATGCCGGATTTGTATTGACCAGTGTTGCTTTTTTTACTTCCTGTTACACCCACAGTATTTTTAAATTCTAATCTCAGTCCAAAGCTAGTACCTACATGCATTAAATGCTGAAAGAATCAGTTCATACTTGGAACATTATTATTTTCTTTTCCATTGATAAGTCATGTTCTGGTAGTCAATATCTCTTCTTTGCTTGATTTGCTTGATGAAATCTTTACAGCTTCACCGGCATCATAGCATTTGGCGCGACAGTCCTCGCGTGCCTCCTCTACTTCATCCAGATGATGAACGACATCAAGCCCTTCACGTTCCGGTGGGGCATCCACGGCTTCCAGGACTTCTTCCTGGCCTTCGGCACCATCATGTTCGCCTTCGGCGGCGCCTCCACCTTCCCCACCATCCAGAACGACATGGCTGACAAGAGCAAGTTCGGGAAGAGCCTACACTACAGCTTCATTGGTCAGTTCTGTTTCTTTTCTTTAGTTGTTTTTTTTAGTTGCTCAAGAAAATAATTTGTGAAGTTTTTTTCCTTAAAGACTACGCATGGAAGCTGCTAAGATCTAAGGGCTTGCAGATGCCAGACAAAAATTTTGGTAATGTGTGAGATTTTGCATTTTATTCATTATTGAACTGGCTTTCGATGTAAAAATTTGAGGTGTGCGATTGTCACAAGTAGTTACCTACCTGCCTAAGTAGATTAATATTACTTACCTTGCTGTTCTATTTTAATTATTTTTAATTTATTTTTATTATTTTTAATTTATTTATTAATTATTTTTAATTTATTTATTAACTAATAGATAATGAATGCATTGTTCGATTTGAGTGCCCACTTAAATGCTATCACATCGATTTTTAATTCATTTTTTCACAATTCATTGGACTTTCTGTATTGTGCTTTACATACATGTTAATTAATAACTTCATTCAAATCTCACAGCGTAAATACAAATTGAAATATGGACATTTAAATAATATTATGACGATGCCTTATTTCAAATTTAGTGGTGGACGGCTCTTGCCGTACCCAATATGACCTTAGCTATTAAATGACCTAATGGAGTTTTAATGCATTTAGTATTTTGCATGTATGCGATTTAGTTGTACTACATAGTTATTATGAAACCAAACAGTGGTGTTCTCTTACTTTTCTTGTGCTCTTTTCACATGCTGTTGATGTTTGACTTCGCACGCCCTTGCTACTTCCGTAATGTTATGAAGTCTTTAAGGGGATCCCCCAGTCTTCAGAACCATTTAAAACACCCAATCGTATTTAATCATAATATTGCAGACAGTCAGCTTTTAAATGAACATTAACTTAGTATTTCCATGAACACTAATTTTCAGTATTTTAGTCTAGTTTGAAACCCCGCGATATTAAAATAACCGACCAGTACCTATGTAAAAGGAGGAGTTTTTCATTATTACCTATTATGTATAATGGTAGATGTAAGTACCTATGATGATAGTGCAAAACTTTTAACTGAGGAAGAAATCCGGTTTGCCCATAGTTACTTTTTTCTTGGATAGAGAACGCCTACTTAGGAATAATTTGCTTGTTGACTTTCTGATGAACCTTTATAGAGTAGTCGGTGCTTAGCATGTAAGTAGTTAATTCTTAATTAGCGAGATATACTTTAAAAATCTGCAATAAAATTCTCTTATTTGTTTGTTCCAGCCATACTAGTCCTGTATCTACCGGTTGCGATAGCCGGGTACGCAGTTTACGGTGAGGGTGTGGCGCCCAACGTGGCCGCCTCTCTGACAGACACCCCCCTCAAGCTGGTGGGCAACGTCCTCATGGCTTTGCACGCAACTGGGGATCAAACGAGACGAGATGAGCCCTGGAAAGTCTCGTCATACCTACTCATTTAAATAACTATTAAAGGTATGTTCATGAAATTTGGAAAGTGTAATCATCTTGCACATCTCATTCCACATGCCAAATTTCACACGTTTGAGCGTAATAGTTTTCGGGTTATGAGGGGGTCAAAAGTCGCTCTAAATGGTTCGTGTAATATTACCCTTGTTCGCTTTGTCGCCCAATTTTTTTTTACCTTGACTGGACACGCTCCCGCGTGTCGTATTTGTAACTACCTACATGAACTACTATTGCGCGAAAAAATGTGTAATATACAAGCGATATTGATGTAGCCATTGAGGCCGAATTACATAAGCCGACTCACCCGACCCCCAGCGGACTGAGGCCCGATAAGCGTCACCTCACGCGACTTACTTACGCACTGGACTCGGTCGGCTTAGTGATGTCTATTATTAGGTTTTTTTTAAATAAGGTATGTACAGTGGGTGATTAGAGCCCGCTGTTCAATAACACCAATATGGAAAAGGTCTAGGGTGAGAGCATGACTCTGGAATACCAGTGATGAGACTTGGTTGTCGGAGATCAGTCGCGGCGAGTGCTACTATAAAAACATACCGATACTTAACTCTGTCATTTCCCCAAAAATCAGTTTTCAAAACTTTCTTGATGCATACATCCCGCCGCAAAACATAATTAACCAAGTAACTAGGTTGGCGCAGCGACCCATAGTGAGTCTTGGCCTCCGATAATAAGAGCCTCCTCCATCTTGGTCGATCCTGCGCCACCTCCTGCCATTCATCTGCCGAGAGTCCGCGCTTTCTTGGGTTCAAACGTCTATCGTAGTCTATGATTTGATTAAATAGTAAATTACATAAGAGTAAATTCCACCCCAATTACTTACTTACTTACTTACTCCGATGGCTCAACGATCCAAAATGAGTCTTGGCCTCCGATACGAGATGTCGCCATTTGTCTCGGTCTTGTGCAGCTTGTCGCCAATCTCCTGCTTGCAATTCCTGCAGGTCCGCGTCCACTACATCCCGCCAGCGGTAGCGTGGGCGCCCCACTGGCCGACGACCAGTAGGTTGCCCAAGATATGCCCTCTTGGCGCCCCGATCTGATACCATTCTTTCAACGTGGCCGAGCCATCGGAGTCTATGTGCCTTCGTCTCTCCCATTATGTTAGGGCTCGCCATCAGCTCTTCAACCTCGGCATTTTTTAGGATCCTCCAACTGCCATCTGCTTCCTGTTTAGGACCGAACATTTTCCGGAGGATTTTCCTTTCTGTGACTAGAAGTTTATTTTCTTCTTTTAGTGTCAGTGTCCACGCTTCACAGCCGTACATCAAAATAGGTCTTATGACGGTCTTGTAAATAGTAATTTTTGTCCTTCTGCTGAGAAGCTTAGACACTAACACTTTATGAAGTGCAGCACTGCATCGCAAGGCATTCTGAGTCCGAGTCTCAATTTCGTCGACGCGGGTGTTAGTATCTGTGACTGAACAGCCCAGATATTTGAATTTTGCCACTCCTTTATACAAAGTACCACCAACTTGCAGGTCTTGTCGTTTTTCACGCGTGTTCTTGTAGCGCCGCATATGGAAGTACTCTGTTTTTCCATGGCTAATACTCAGACCTATCTTATGGGCGTCTTCTTCGAGGGCCAAAGCGGAGAGTTGGACTTGGGAGCTCGTTTCGCCTAGCAAAGCCAGGTCATCTGCGTATCCGATCACTCTATGCCTTCCATTTAGCTCTATTCCGGCGTCTAGCGTCAACACCCGCCGTACTGCATATTCGAGAGCCAAATTGAAAAGCATTGGTGATAATGCATCGCCCTGCTTTAGACCCGTAACAACCGAGAACTCGTCAGTCAATCCGCCTTGAACTCGGACTCTCATATTGCTCTCTCTAGTGGCAACCTCAACCATGTCTACTAGTTTCTTTCGGGATGTTGAAGTTTCTTAGTATTGTGATCAAGGCATTCCGATCAATACTATCATAGGCCTTCGTAAAATCCACAAAAAGGATGTGGACGCTCTGTGCATATTCCCATCTTTTCTCCAAGAGCTGTTTGAGGAGAAAGATTTGGTCTATTGTACTGCGATTGGGACGGAACCCACACTGATAATCGCCGAGTATTTTTTTCCGCATGTGGCTCCAAACGTTTCAGCAGTACATATGATAAAACCTTATATGCAGTTGGTAGCAGAGCTATTCCCCGATAGTTGTTGCATCTTTTCCTACATCCCTTCTTATGGATAGGACATATGACTCCAGTATTCCATTCATTTGGTTGTAGTTGTTTCTCCCAAATCATGAGCAGCATTTGGTATAGTTTGAAATGTGCCGCTCCTCCTCCGTACTTCCAAAGTTCCCCTGGTATGCCATCTATACCTGGAGCTTTATTATTTTTGAGTCTCATTATGGCACTTTGGGTCTCTTCAAAAGTAGGGGGATCTTCCTCGCACTGGACGTCTTCTGTAGTTCGAGGTACTGGCTCTTCGAGAGGGGGACAGTTAAGAAGTTGTTGGAAATACTGACGCCATTGTGTTCTGATTTCTTCTCCATCCGTTACTAGATTTCCTTGGTCGTCTTCTAGTATCTGCGATGTGGGTTGATAACCTTTCCTGTACGAATTCACCTCCTGGTAGAACTTCCTCGAATGGTTTGCCTTCATCAGAGATTCCATTCCTCGTACAATATTCTCTAGGTGTTTCCTCTTTGCACTTCTGATAATCCTCTTCGCTTCTTGTCTCGCTTCTTTGTATTTATCCTCCCACAGCGCGTCTTGTTCTGAGAGAATTTTATACCTACGTCTTTTATCTACTGCATGCTCACATTCCAAGGTCCACCATTTCCTCCGTTTGTTCTTCTTTTTGCGTCCTAAGATCTTTATTGCAGCCTCTTTTAGATTAGTTTTGATAGTTTCCCAATTTTCATCTATATTTTCTCCCAGTTGTAAACCATTAAAACTATTACGTAACTCAAGACGGAAATCACTTTTTACTTGTTCATTTTTCAGTTTATCAATATCAAAAAGATCTTCATTCTTGTTTGCTCTTACCCGATTAATTTTTATTCTTTCTTTAATCTTAACAATTAGCAGGTAATGATCGCTATCGCAATCGGCGCCCCTGTAGGTTCGAACATCTTCAATGGTGCTTTTGTGCCTGTCATCGATGAGAACATGATCACTCTGGTTAATGGTGGTTCCGTCTGGAGACTTCCATGTACCTTTGTAAATATCCTTATGAGGGTACATAGTACTTTTTAACCACCATGCTTTTAGATGATGCAAAGCTAACAAGTCTCACTCCATTGTCATTCGATGATTCGTGTTTACTGTGTACTCCTATTGTGGGTTTAAATATTTCCTCTCTACCTACTTTAGCATTGAAATCCCCTAATAATATTTTGCAATCAAAATTTGGTAATTGGTCACATATTGATTCTAGTTGGTCATAAAATTCGTCTTTAACGTCTTCCTCTGCTACCTCAGTTGGGGCATATGCATTAATTATTGATATGTTACAGAACTTCCCTTTAACACGGAGTACACAAATTCTGTTAGAAATGGCATCAAATCGTATTACACTCCCGATCAGATTTCGAGACACCATAAATCCAGTGCCATGCGTATGTTGTCCTGCATCACTACCGCTATAAAATAAAATTGAGTTATTGTCGACGTCGCATTCCCCTTTACCCGGCCACCTGACTTCTTGTAAAGCCGCAATGGCTATGTTATATCTTAATAGTTCTTTATTAACTTGATACAGTGCACCGGGTCTATGGAGGGAACGCACATTCCATGAGGCTAATCGTAAGTCCGTTAATCCATGCCAATTGTCGTTTTTATTGTTATCAGATCGGTGCATATCTCTTTTCGGTTTCGTAACGATAATATTTTTTACTAGTGGCCGCCCGCAACTTCGTTTGCGTGAACTTTATGACTCTTGACTTAAAGGTGATTATTAAAATAGTAGATTGGGCCAAGGAATCACGTAGTCCCATCACCTAACTTGGAACCCCCTTTAAGTTCGAAATATCCTTCCTTATCGGATCTCATCCAAAAATGCTCATCACATTTGACAATTTTGCATTCCATTTCATTCCATATTTGTTATGGTGTAGCTGGGCTCTTAGAGTTCTTCACCAGGTGTTCCATGATCTTTGATTTTTTCATGGCATCATAAAATGCTCATCAATCTGAACAACTTTTGTTTAGGTGCCATTGACCTACCTCTTATAGTTTAGCTGGGCTGTTGTGGTTCTACATCAAGGAGCCTGGTCTTCAAAATAAAATATATCCTATAAGTTGCCCTGATGTTACAGCTATACAATAA
The DNA here is from genome assembly GCA_014851415.1 of Cnaphalocrocis medinalis. Lineage (NCBI taxonomy): Eukaryota > Metazoa > Arthropoda > Insecta > Lepidoptera > Crambidae > Cnaphalocrocis > Cnaphalocrocis medinalis. Next base: position 3,108,459 of record CM026273.1, on the reverse strand, counting down.
AAAAAGTTTCATTCGAATCGGTTCAGTAGTTTCCGAGATTAGCGCGAACAAACAGACAAACAGACAAACAGACAAACAGACAAACAGACAGACAAAAATTTTAAAAATCATTGATTCATGTTCTGTTACTGTTTTTTAGTCGTCCTAAGTTATTTTGAGATAAATATCTTCAATGTACAGACACAGCTTTTTTACATTTTTATTATATTTATATGTATAGATGTGGGAGGGGTGTTAGCCCGCCGCACAACCCCCAAAATGCTGGAGGACCACATCCTACTTCGGTCAGCGAGTCCATCGGACTTAGCCGGTAGCTAGCTAGGCTGCACTACCGACCATTCCCCCATCCGCCACCCGGGGGACGCTCCCCTACGCCGTGAGGCCCAGCGGGCCGTTAAAATCTATGAAAAATGTAAATTGTGTTACAATAATGATGACAATACCCTAAATTCATTTGCAGTTTATGCCAGCCAGTACGGTTTAACTCGCTACTGCACGCTAGATGGCAATGCTCTAGATAGGGTTCTATAATTGGTTGCGGAATCACGGCATATTGGAACCGCCGGAATATTTGAGCTAAAGTGAAGGCAGCGTTGAATGGCCGCCAATTGGATGGGGGCCTTGATCCCGTGTTGCCAGGTCGAACGTAGGTATTTCGTACATTTAATTTACAAAAAAATAAGTACTACATACTTAATTCAAAATAAGCTAGTCAAATCATGTAAATCTAGCTAGATGTCTAAGCTAGGGCATTCCCAGTTCCAACGACTACTACTAAATTATGAAGCCAAAATCGTCATCCTATCCTGAGGCAAATTAAAAAATCATTTTCTAATCGGGGCTATCGCGTGTACAAATCCGCTAGATGGCGTACATGAGACGAGGAATTTTGAACGGAACCTTTGTAAAGTTTGGGCGTAACACCTGAGGTGAGTACTGCACCATTGAGGTTTTATGATGTCCTACTCTGTGTATTTAAACAGCATAAGGTTACAATTATCCAAAAACTACAGTTATTGTAGCCAAATTTAAATTTGGCAGCCCTAAAGAGGCAATCGATTGTGTTCGGTCACATTCGTCTTTCTCCGACACTAAATTTAGTACACCAATCAAGATTGTCGAGTATCAAGCCGACCAATCATATTCATTGCGCAGTTTTTGATTGACGCCGAATGCTAGCGGTAAAATTTGAATTGTTAATTTTATTTTAAAATAGCCAGCAACAGCAACCATGCATTGATATGATTCACTAAATTAATGGACGTAGGCAATATTTAAACTCGGTAGTTAGCAACTTTTAGATATCATTTTAATGCTTTCAAGCCAGACCACTGAATCAAATGGAAGAAACAAAAAGCTATGGGGAAGCGAAAATATGTAAAGGCACATTCTTAGATAGAGACACTACGACACCACCTGGAGGAATACCCAGAGATTATCACACGAATGTTAATCTAGGGTACTACGGATCGAACCCTCAACGTTAGCTAGATAGAGGCTTTGGGGCCAACTTAATTAGAATATTATTTTTACAATACAAAATATAAAATCAGCAGCTGATGTAGGTAATCAAAAGTGTTTAGGGATGACTATGCTGTACGTCACAAACGAGACCGTATTGCATATGGCAGCTACCCAGCATTACCGCACTGGTTAAACAGAGGAGGCTGCGATGGATGGGGCATGTGCACCGTATGAAATCACGCTCGTCTGCCAAGACGTCTGCTTATCGGGGAGATAGCTAACGCCAAAAGACCCATCGGAAGACCGTTGCTCCGATGGAAAGATGGCGTCAAGCGCGATATGCACGCTTTTGACATCCCTTTGGCAGAGTGGGAGGAACTCGCTGCTGAACGCCTGTCCTGGAGGAGAACAGTGTCGGAGGGCATAGGAAAGCACGATGAAGCCTGGTTAAACCAACTCGCGGTCAAGCGTGCTAAGCGCCGTGCCTACAACCCCACCCGCAGCAGCGCTCGGTTCACCTGCTGCAAATGCGGACGAGTGGTTCACTCCCGCATAGGACTTTACAGCCACGAGCGCTGCTGTAAAGCCACACCGCGTGATGCTGCTTAAATCATCTATTAAAGATGCAAAGGTCTATGATGTGATGCTGTACGACTTTATTGAAAAAGAAACAGTTTGTATTTTAGCTTTGAATACATTACTGGGGTTGAGAGTACACTTTATTGTCATTAAAAGGGTCAATAAAGGTGTCATGATTTTAGGGTCAACAGTGCATGTACAGCGAAAGTAGTTAATACAGGTTAGGTACGCTTAATATCTACGTAAACTCTCAAATATGGTATCTCTATTCCACTCAATACCATCCACCCATTTCAATGTTTTGTCATCATCCCTATTTGTATCTCGTACATCTCATCTCATTACCAAAGTGTGCAGTTAGCTAACGAGGATCGCGATAACGTTAACCAGCTTGCGCGCGCGCAGCCCCGGGTCCATTCGCACGGGAGCCGCGCCGCAGGACGCACGTACGGACGGAACGACGCTTTAGGATTTAATTAAAGGTAAGGTAATATCTTCTTCTCAGTCGTCACTCTTGCCACAGTGGTTGTGGTCAACATGTGCCAGTATTTTCTGCTGAAGCCGATGTAGCACGCCTCACGATGTCCCGCTATCTGTCCCTATAGTGGATGCTCTGGAGCACTCGTGCAATGGTCCATCCACCATTTTCTTCACCAGATCGGTCCATTGCATCGGTGACCATCCGCGAGAAAGGTACGAGTAATATTATGTTCATAGTTTAAAAAAAAATGAGGGAATGCTATAAGCAATTTTGCAAAATAATCAAAATTAGTAAGTAGGTAGTTACTGCTGTATTTTAGTAATTATGTTATCTAATTACGTATTGATTTTTAAATGTACGATAACCTAGTGACCGAAAAAGAAAAATAAAGATCATTTAGCGATTTTGTATTGCAGCAGCTTCATTCGTTTCGTAACACGTATTCTTTATTCTTGAATTCAGACAGTTTCAATTGAGAATATTCACGCACCTTTTATAGGTAGGTACTCGTATTATTTTATTCTTCTGATTTCCTCTTGATTTCATAAATTTTGCCTTTGGTTTAATTTAGGCTGTCTTCAAATAACACGCGAATATAATATTACCTGACAGGGTGAGATTTTAGTGTCCTAAAGGAGCAGCAAAAATCCATAGGATTTTTAAATCCTTGCGCTTTTACGACCCATTCGGCGGTAAAGGCTACAAAGACGGCAAAGGTCATATTGCACCTGTACATTTCGGAGAGCTTCACACAGTGCGGGAACCGATGAAACTATGACAAGACTGAACATTTAACCCTGACCCAGTTAGTCTTGTTCCCCTGTAAAAGGGTTGTAAGGTCAGATAGACAGCAAACGCTTTGTACTTTCCCACCAAAACGTAGCCTACTGCCCAAAATCGACTGCTTTGTATGAAACCGCGATTAATAGGATGAAATGAGAAGTAAATAATAAGTAATATATATGATATGTTGATGTTATGTTATGTGGCACCTTCCCGTCAGTTCAGGGGATCCGACCGGGTATCTTATAGGACTCTGGGTAGAGTCTCCTGTCACCTTATTCAAGATGAGGTGGTCTAAATTTGGTTTACAACAGCTGTCACTTTCATTTGTGACTTTTAAATAAGTGATTACCTAAGTCTTTTATAAACCATGACTAACTTTAGTTTTCGTTTTGTAATAAGGGGCTTGAGCTTAGACTCTCACTAAAACCTTCCGACGCGTCCCGATATTAGGTAATAGACATTTCTACACTACCTACCTAAGAGTCAAATCAATCAAATTACAAAGTAAGTCATTGTCCTTACTTACTCAGCAAGATAATTCCTTTTTACGTTTACGTTTTTTTTTACGGTTACTTTTAACGTTTTATATTCCTCTTTGTTGTACTAATTATGTTAAAAATAATTTTATTGTGAGAGCAACCACTGAATATAATAAAAAGTTCATTCAATTCGATATACTCCACGAGAAGTTGACGAAATATCGAAATATAAAAGTCTTCTTAGATCAGTGTAATTTTCAAAATCTTTAAGCCACACCATTTATTTAATTGTATCTTTAATTTAGCGTTTAGGTGTCTAACCAACATTTCATTAGTGTATAACTTAGTTTTGGAAACTATTAATATTGCTAATGTGTTATCTATTATAAGTTAAATTTAAATAAGAAGCTGTATGTGTCCTTAAAAATAAATAAATTTCCGTACCTAGGTACAAGTAAGTTTAAAGGTACATTGTGATTGAAGTGCCTACTCTTCAGTTTTTCATTTACTAGTGATAATTATTAACAGCAACCAGTTAGCAAAGTTTATCTAGTTTAAAATTCAACAAATTCAAGTAAGTTTTGAATCTCTTGTGCGCCTTATCACGACATGTAATGACCTTTTATCTTTACACAACTATTATTATTATGAAATCAGAATCAATTGTTGACAGAGGGCCCCAGGGGTCTCATGTCAAGGTTTATAATGTACCTACTCGTACACAAGCTGAACAATAAATTAACACCCTGTGTTGGGTGCCACAGATGTCTCCACCAGCCAAACCAATTACTATTACATTACATTGTTACACTGCTTGTCTTTCTAGGATAAGATCTCCAAAAGATGGCGCTGTGTGGAATCGTGCGCACAATATCGAGGATAAGCCGGCCTGCTCTCGGGAAGCACTGCTGCCGACGGGCGCTCTACAGCACTGATCGTGCAGGTATACCTCGACATTTACCTAAATACGTCACTATTCTTTATCTACTTACAGTAACTATTGTACTTCAATAAGAAAGTGCGCCCACTACATGGAAGGTTCGACCACGCTCATCTGGTTTTCAAATCTATCCCTTCTTAGCTCTATGCTACTATCAGCACGGCAGTTTTAGGGGATGCAAGGTTATGAAACTTAGTTTCTCAAACTGAGGATAGATAGATTTTGAACATTTAACTTATCTACCTGGTATTTATTACCCTGTGTAAAGGTTGCAAAGATCAGAACCGGTAATTAAGTAGTAGAAAACACATACCATGCTAAAATATAAGACAGGTTTACACGATTATATTAGACGATTTTTATAAAGAAGGTATTTACGATTAGAGATTAGGTAGATGATATTCTTTCATAGGCTTCATCAAAAACACTTTATTTTGTTTCATCACATAGATCTGTACCTACACTACATTACATAGTAAAATATATTTGCGCATTCTGATTATTTATTTGTTCAAGTACAAAGAGTGTGACGCAACCATGACTTAGTCGCCTTGACGGATTTGGATCAATAAACAACAACTACTTACATTTCCAATATTTCTGCATTAAACATCGCGTACCTACTTATCTTCTGGAAACTTTTCCAGAACTTAATCCAGATTATTTTATAAATGCCTATTTTTATATTTGAGAAACAAGTTTATTACCTACCTACATTCAACTTCAGTTAAAATATGAAATACTTAAATCAGTATTAATATGACGTTAACATTAATTGAGTAACACAAAATAAACACGCATTTTTCTCAACACTCGTTTTTTTGTGATGTTACAGTGTTTCAGTGATGAGCGATTACAATAAGTAAGGTACCTTATGTAACCAAAAATATAGCTTTGTTTATGTTAGATTATTAGCCCGCCGTCATTTCCAAACTTCCTCACATCTTTCCAAATTCAACCAATAGATGGCGCTGAAAGTCTATTGCATCGCGCTAGCGTTTCTTATTTTCGGTTTACCTATAAGCCTTGTCTCTGTCTATAAAAGTTTCTTTATAAATAAGCAGTATAGATAGTAAGTGCATATATGGCGAATGTTACAATTGCATTGCGAATGAAAAATGTTTATTCTTTACAACACCCATTTCTTTCGGCACTTAATGCGAGGCGCAAAGCGTTTCTGAATGTATTAGCTTCAAAAATGTCAATAGAAGGCGCTTGGTATCAACTGTATCACGCAAGGGCCTTTTGGGTTTACCATAAGTTTCGTCGTTGTCCACAAAATAAACCTCTAGATCTAAGTTAGGTAGGTAATATAATTAAAGTAGTAGCTTGCCGACTTTTTTCTTCCTTTTAGACGCTTATCTTTAAGGTGACAAATTGTTATAAATTACCTTGTTGGTATGTAAGTAAAACTAACCGGTTGATCGGATTTGGTTATACGTCCTGTATTTATAGCAAAACTCATTTTCAATTACAGAAAGATTCTACACAAAAAAACATGAGTGGGTGTCGGTGAGCGACAACATCGGTACAGTCGGGATCTCCAACTACGCTCAGGTACGATAGTTTTGTTGTACAGTCAGCATCATAAACAGGGTGTATCTGTGAACATTTATATCCTTTCAACCACTTGTTTTATCAACCATTGAAAAAATGACCAAGTCACGTTACCGACTTTGTATGGAAAGGCGAAATTTTTTATGCGAATTTTCCAAAGTCATATAACAAATGTTGTTCAGAATTGTTGGTAGAACAATATAATAATAATAACGTGGTTAAAGGGGCGTAAATTTTCACAGATACACCCTGTATAAAGTTACATGCAAGATGTCCAAATCCGCCAATAGAATGGCATAAAACTCCGCTACTCGAAAACAAACGTCTTCTAAAGCCGGATTTGCGATAGCCCGCTCGCCGGGGTCGCCTTGCAACAGCCCCTATCACGCAGCTTCACTCACTGCCATTTTGTCCAAGGGCATTTAAGAGCGTGCAAGCTCAAACTTCGGGAAATGACGTTTTTGTGAATTTTCCAAAGGTCATAACCATGACCATTATACAATATTTTGATTGAATAATATATTTTTCCGGTAGATCTACTCTTTGACCAGTGAGCTCCAGTGAGAAACATTTTTTTTTATACGCCATTTTCTTAAACGAGAGCATTGATTCCAACGCGTTTTACGAAACTCGCGAAAATGACGTTTTTTCAAGAAGGATAAAGATACTTTACCATTCCAAAAAAGGTAAAATTTTCCAATTTACTAATTTATCATAAAGTGATCTGGTACACTCCAGCGAGAAATTATGAACATATTTAATAAATTAGTTGCAATCTTAAAATAAAAACATGTTAAAAATGCCCAATTTCGACGCGACGTTTACCCATGTTTTGGCAGATTCTATATCTTTTTGTTTTCAGTTTATGAAAGAACAGTCTTTATTTAATATATTATGCAAAAAATTAGAAGTATACATGGGTTCTGTTATTATTACTGTAATTTTGAAAAAACCCTTTATAAGCAACTGCGCCGATTTTCGTAATTCAGTACGCAACGGGTCCTCCCAGCGAGCGGTCATGCCGGTCGGCTGTCCATTCACACACACATATGCAATCCTTAGCGGGGCCGAGAAAATGTTCTATATTCGATTTTTTTACTTCATATCCTTTTCCGTTATAGTAGGACCGTCACCAATTGATACTTCCTATTTTTTTACATCGCCGACTCCATTATTAAATAGGTGCTGAAGTCAGGCATTGGTATTTGTGAACTTTTTTTTTATTTGTTTGGCGGTACCTATATTGAAAGTGAGTCATTAGCGACAATCAGGATCTGATCTGAAAGTTAAAAATCAATCCAAAAGTTTTCGCTACTTTTGCAGTGTGGTTCGATTCAGAATACATTGCTTATTCTGGTATAATTTGTCGAACTCATCATCATAATTTCAGCCAATAGACGTCCACTGCCGGACATAGGCCTCCCCCAAAGTTCTCCACACAGATTGGTCCTGTGCCACCCACATCCAAGGGACTGACAGACAGACCTGCCACGGCTGCTGCCTCCTGCACGCGGCCTTCACTCAAGGACTCTATCTGTCTCTGTCTGTTCTCCTCGCAATGTGCCCTGCCTGTTGCCACTTGAGCCACGCAATTCTTTAGGCTATGTCCGCGACCTTTGATCTACTGCGGATCACATGATTTCTGACACGATCACGCAAGGTGATTCCGAGCATAGCTCTCTCCTTTGCCCTCTGAGTGACTTTGAACCTTCTTAAGCGGCCTATAGTTAGCGGCCACGTTTCAGTTTCGTATGTCATCAATGGCAATACTCACGCATTAAAGACTTTCATCTTAAGACACTGTGGTCAATGGGCCGAAAATATGCTGCGTAGCTTTCCGAACGCTGCCCAGCCGAGTTGGATTCGCCAATTGACCTCTTTCTGGAAGTTGGACTTACCAAGTTGCATTTTTTGTCTGAGGTAAATATATTCGTCTACAACTTCCAGTGGAGAGCTTCAAACTTTTACAGAAGTGGGTACGACATGAGAGTTCAACATGACTCTCTTCTTGTCCATGTTCATTTTGGGCCCACTTGTTGAGAGACTCACTGAGGTCATCGAGCATTGTCCTTAGGTCTTTATTATCCAAGGTAGGAGCATTGTCCAAGGTTTCAGCCATGACAACGATATCATCGGCAAATCTAGGTGCGTCAAGAACTCACCATTTATCTTGATGACAAGTGTCAGTCCTACCAGTGCGCTAAACATACGAAGAGACCTAAACTACCAATATCATGAAAAAATAATACTACTTTATAAGCCTCTTTTTGAAGTAATCGGCCTCCGAACGCAGCTGCGCAGATAGGCTGAAAATTTATGAAACTCAATTGAATTTAACATTTCAATAGAAAATAAATCTTGAAATTGCGTTAGTTTTAAAAAAGCACGCTTCGGCATGAATCGGCTCGACCGGTGTGATACCACAGAAGACCGGCGTACAGCCGGCGGAAGACTGGCGGCAGCACCTGCGCTGTGTTTCGTCGAGTGAGTGAGGGCACCGGAGGCCCAATTAGGGGAAAGGGGGTTAAAGGCAACGCACTTGAGACTCTACTGGTATTGCAGGTGTCTATGTGCGGCGGCCGTTGCTTACCATCAGGTGATCCGTCTATTCATCTGCCACCTATGACATAAAATAAAGTAAAAAAAGCGCGCGTGTTTTGTTTGCGTTATTTACTCTCCATATTCAACTAATTACGCTATGTTAACTAGACTCTGATTATTATACTCACGTATTGGCTTAGTGAGTAACTCATAGTACTGCACAATCCAAGTCATTGAGTAACAAGCACAGGCGCAAAAAGAGGCTAATAAAGTAGTTTTATTCTTTTATGATATTGGTAGTTTAGGACCCTGATAAGTTTCTAAACTTAATCCGAAGCTATTAAAATTCCTTTTTGTACTTTAAATTGATTGAACTTTAATTTGTACTTTAGATTGATTGAAGTTAAATGTTTGAGTAAATCCTTCAATCGAGCAAAAATTTTTTTATTGAGTTTCATACATTTTCAGCCTATACAGGGTGTATCTGTGAACATTTACATCCCTTTAACCATGTGTTCTATCAACCATTCTGAACAACATTTGTTCAACAACTTTTCAAAATTTTTGGAAAAATTTTTCGACTCCCCATACAAAATGACCAAGTCACGTGACCGACTTTGTATGGAAAGATGAAAATTTTTTTTGCGAGTTTTGAAAAGTCGTAGAACAAATGTTGTTCAGAATGGTTGGTAGAACACGTGGTTAAAGGGATGTAAATGTTCACAGATACACCCTGTATGCGTTCGGAGGCCGATTACTTCAAAAAAAGGTTCATTAAGTAGTATTTTTTTTTCCATGATATTGATAGATTAGGACCCTGTGAAGTTTTCAAACTTACTCCAAAGCTATGGAAACTTCTTTTTTGTATTTTTAATTTGAAGTTGAATGTTTGAGTAAATCCTACTGAAAACTAAAATCCTAACTTTCAAGACCTTTTTTGGTAACATTAAGTAATTTTAGGAAACCAAATATTTTTTTATTATGAATAACATTCTAGAAAACATTTCATAAAAAATTGCGAAATACCCAATTAAAAAAAGTTATGAATTGTTTAAGCCTCGCTGGCAGAATACTTAAAAAAAAACCTTTAAAAAATTATAACTCGAAAACTACAAAAATCGCTGAACATGCATGGGGTATTTTTGGATACCCCCAGGTGTGAGGAATATAAAAAAAATATTGACGTCACTAGAAAACCACCCTGTATATCGGGATAGTAGACGTAGATTCACCATCCCTACATACAACCTTTATGATGCATGAAGTGGAATGAACAGACGAGGAGTGGAACTCGCCCTCCACTGATGTAGTTTCAGAACACTATAACATGAGTCTCTTTAAGACGAGAGTAGATGTGATAGAGATGTGGGAAGAAGCAAAATAAACGCTAATGGTTCAAAAGTCAGCTCTTGGTCTTTTTTCAGATAATAATTTGTATTGGAAGGTCAAATATAAACTATACTTAAGTGCTAAATTACAAGAGCGAATGACACCCTAAGAAGAATAAGTATCTTCTTCTTAAGTTGACCCGCTTTGGATGATGGAATTAAAAAGACTTCGTAACTATCGTCCGGTGGTAGTATCAGGTACCTTTAATTGTTCAGTAGTCATTGAGACCTCATCGAAGGCTTTCCTATTAACTAAGGATAGTCATCTCGGCCACTCATGCGTTCGGACGAGTGACCTAGTTACTGTAATAAATAAACAATCAATTTGCAATATCGCGAACTAACACACTAAGCGGAAAAATTCTAAGTGTGTCAATTGTAAATTTCATAGCGAAGTGTGTGTATTTCAAATCAAAATTAAGCGCAATAACTTTAAAGTAAACCGTTCATACAATACGTTAAGTATTTAAATGGTACTGAACGTACTTGAAAATTTTTACCGTTACCTTAAAATATCAAAATTATTTGTCACAGTAGGCTGCTCTCTGACCAAATCAGTAAATAAGCGAAACTTTACCTACGACCACACGAAAACTTTTTTATATGCGGTTGTCAAAAGATCGTGCGTTTTGACAGAATTCGAGTTGTCACATAAGTGATACGCAGCCTTAAAATTGTATTCAAGTTGCTGATTAATTACCTACATCACGCATGAAATTTGTTATAGGTGATATTTTGCAGTATCATACTTTTTATAAAGATTGGTTTCATTCAAAATGACAAGTAAACCGTGGTAGATAATAGGTAGGACTACGATCGGTGACCTTGACAGGGGGGCGATCTATTAGAATATTATGTCAATCAGCACTCACCCCTAGGGAAACAGCATTAGTTTCGACTTTTGCAGAGAGCCATTAATATAAACGTAGGGCGACTACCTATAGCAGGCCATTAGGAATTTTGTAACATTGTTACATAAAAAAGCTTTCAACAATAGAGCGAAAACATCAAGTATAACTCGTATGTTTGGATCATTTAATAATGATTTTGGCGCTTTAAATATGGAATATTTAGGGAATACAAAATGGGCATCATCGACATGAGTTAGAAAGAACAGCTAATTAATTATGAACATACAACTGAATAAAAGGCAGGCATAAGTAAGTTTATCCACCCTTCCTGTCTGAAGAAGATGGTCAAGTCGATTTTCAGACTTAGTCATAAAAAGGTCTGTTGACTTGTTTGAAGGCCACCTCAAATAACTTAGTATTGGACTGAAGAGTCACCAACGTCCTAAGGATTGATAAGGTTTTTAATGGATAAAACCTTTCCAAAGGACGTTCCGTCTCTTGTCCCTTCGGGTTCCACAACCTATTACTTATTAATAATCAGATTTAGAACTGATAATAAGTTTTATTTGCATTTGGTCTTCAGGACGCTCTAGGGGAAGTAGTATTCGCTCAGTTACCAGACGCGGGCAAGCAAGTGTCGGCGGGGGACGAGTGCGGAGCCCTAGAAAGTGTTAAAGCAGCCAGCGAGGTTTACACACCAGTATCAGGAACTGTAAGTACTTATATTTGCTTTAAATTTTCTTCCACTTATGTCCTTAAAATTGTATTCTTTTTTATTTTAAGCGGGCGGCTATCATACCCTATTCAGACCAGTATCACACCACCGGTATGCTACAATTCAGTCCTAAAGCCTGTACTTTTAAGAAAGTAAATTAGTTGTTTGGGACTGAGATCCCTAGCTTCATTGGGACTTAGTATGTGCTTTCCCAGATGTAACGTTTGGGCAACAGTTGTCCGCATTCGCTGATTATTTGTATAGGGGTTTTATCCGCTGCATCAAAAGATCTGTACGAAAAACACATCTTTCGTCAAGAGATGTTTGCGAGGGATATAGTTATGTCCGAAAGATGTGTGCTAGGATGGTGGTCATGGAAAAACAACTGAGAACACAAGCACACGTTCACATTCTGTCGTTTGCATTCTGTCTCTTGTTCGTATGCACCATATAACCAACTAGTTCAATTCTAGGTGACAGAAAAAAACGACAGCGTAGAATCGACGCCGTCCCTCATCAACAAATCCTGCTTCGGCGAAGGCTGGCTCTTCAGGGTGAAGCTGTCCAAGCCCGAGGAGCTGCGGCAGCTCATGAATCAGACGGCGTACGACCAGTATCTAAAGGAAGACCATTGACGACAAGATAAACTATCGCGTAGCATTTAAAACACCAGCTAATTTAATAACCGGTTCCTAAAACGTATCATGAAAAATACTGATGGATGTTGCACGGAGAGTCATCTCCGTACAAATGGTCAAGTTAACGTCACTAATAAACATTTTAAACATAAATTAAGCCATCAAAAAACAGAAATGGACACGAACAGTAAAAAAGAAATAACTTTCGTCAAATCGTTTAATTAAATAAGAACTGGGCTTTAATTTTATTATGATGAGGAGGAAGAGGAGCTTCAGAATGCGCGTTTAGCTTTAAACCTACTTCGTTTTGGATATAGTAACCCTAACCACATGCTGTTGCAAGCAAAGTGTAAGCTCAAACTAAGAGACCAAAAGTACAGTATCAATTTGAAGAGTGAGCTTCTACAGTCACTACATAAAGCAAAAACAAGACATCATCTTAGAAAGACTTAAAGCTGTTCCGCAAACAAAAACTTAAAATGGGGGACAATGAAACAATGGGGTGAATGGAGAAAACATCTCTAAAATGTGCATTTTTTTAAATAAACTTTATTTATAAGACATAATTAATTTACATTTCTGTCTATTCGCTTATTGTGCATAGAGAGACAGCTTTATTGTTCATAAAGACGAGAGTGTTTTAAAGAATTTGGTAAACCAACTGCTGTCAAAATCTCTTAAAGCAGCAGCAACTATTTGCGAAGTTATTTAAGTAGTGAAAATTTTATAAATAAGTTCCAACGACAGGTACATTATATTATATCATTTTTGTAGATAGTTTTATTTATGCGGCAAAGCCTTTCTGAAAATATCTAATCATAATTATTGTCATTCATTTAAGAGTTAGAATAAATATTAAGTGAACTCTGTTTGACAAGGCTTTTTGCAGCCTGTACTCAACATTTTATCTTATTTAAATGCGCTTAATGTGGTGAGTTTTTTACGTCGGTCTCGGTGCCCTCAAATACCTATCACTATTGTAAGTATTAAAATATTTTTCTTAAATAAGGACAAAATTAAAAATATTCATTTGATAGAAAAATGGCAGACAATACTCCCGCCTTAATTTGGTTATAATGACGTCACGTTAAAAAGTACCTATGAACTGCGCATGACGTCAAAGTTCCCCTCTGGAGGAATTTGCTTGAACCATTTTATTGAACGATATAATTCAAGCTGTTACACATAGATGGGGCTAAATGGGAGACAGCGCGTTAATATTATTTTCAGAGATTAATAACTAATTATGATGTTCGAGGTTCGCTTTTAAATAAAAACCGTCACCCCCATATTACAAAACATTGTCTAAAGTTAGTCTTAGTTTAAAATGTTTTACAGCTATCACTTTTATTTGTGCACATTTTAAACCGTGGCTAACTTAGTCTCCGTTTTATAATAAGAGGGTCGTAGTTTTAGCTTAAGAATTAAAATTAATGTTAATAAAAATACTTAATTGAATAACAAGTTTATATTTTTTATCAAATAAATACATCACGACAGATTAGTTAAATATTACTGTCAAGTGAAATAACTTCATTTTCTTGGCAACCAATAGCCGTTATGGTGTATCAGTAGGATGTATATACTTACAAAGATAAAAAGTCCAAATGAAACCTGATCGGTCAGGCCGCTCGGTCAGACCTCAGCGCGACTACTTGAGGGCCGCAGCACCAGATATGATTTCAATCAGCTCCCTGAGGATTGAGACAAAGGAAAAATATCAATAAAGTTTTCAGGTTAAACCAATAGTACCTATTTTTACTATCGACTGTAGGTATGTAGCTCTTGCTATTTATAAGCTAGTTAACAGATGATACATACATGGTGAATTTTTACTCACCATCCAAATTTTTAAGCTCGACTCAGAATCTGTACCTAAGTGTAAAACTCTCTCCAAGTAACATCTCTACAGGAAACATTAGTCGAAATACGACCAAAATTTTGGAACTTCAGTCTACATACTTACCTATCAGACTGTTCACTTACAGATTCTAGGTCCCCGAGCTTTAAAATTTGGATGGTCATTAAAAGTTCCCCTTGTAGGTAGGATTCAAGTATAGTCTGAGACCATTTTCAAGCTAGGGATGATATAGACAATTTTACTTAGCTTGGGGTTTGAACCTCCACACCTCTCCTGGCTATGCCTATGTCTCTTGATACTACTTCTTACGCCGCCACTTGCCGATCGGCCTTGGTAATTAAGTCCAAGGTACCTGGTGATGACAGCCTGCCGCGTCCTGTTGAAGAGCAGCGTGAGCTTGCGGATCATCTCGGCAGCGTTCTTGGTGGCGTTGTCCATGGCCGCCATGCGGGCTGATTGCTCCGAAGCGGCGCTTTCCTGCCATTGAACTCGTGTTTAGAAACCATGGGAGATCCGACGAGGCTCGACTGGATTTATATGTTGGTCGGCCTCACAGAACATCGGCGTGAAACATCGCCTGCGCTGTGTTACGTCGAATTTGGGGGAAAGGCGGTTTAGGGTAAGCAGCGCACCTGTGACTACTAGTCACAAAATAATTACACACAGAAAGTAGGCTGCCCACTAAGAGCTAAAAACGTGTCATGTACTTTAGTGTTTCTGGTGTCTATGGGCACCGATCACCGTCTGATCGTCTGCAAGCTACCGCATAAAAAATGTATTCCACACACATTTTGCATAGTATATAGATAGATATATATTAGTGTTAACCTTCAGAGCGTAGTATATGAGAGCCGCCACTGTCCACTCCGCGTAGCACTCGAGCTGGTCCGCGTCGACGTCGTCGAAGGCGTTTATGTTAGGCGCCGCCTGCGCATAGCCATACCGATTGTAGTTTCAAATAGTATAAAGCAAAGTACCTACTTATTAGCCTATATTACTACCTACTGGCCCTTTGCAAAGGCATCCATAATAGAAATCAAGTCATCGCCACTATGATGGAGTTAGACTTAATCACTATACTCAAGAGCGATTTACACTTCAATAAGTACAGTAATAGCGAGTTAAGTTGTCTCATCATCGAGTTAAGTCATTTTGGCCGTTCTCACAGCAAAAAAGACTTAACTCACTGATGAAGCAACTTAACTCGCTACTACTACTACCTCTTATTATGGCATTAGAGCGGAGATTTGTACGTCCAATCACGTTACTCAAAATACACATCATCTCTGATGAACAATGTGATTGTCATCCCGCTTTGTGACAGTCTCCGCTTAACTCACACACCCTAAATAGAGAGCGGCAAAGGGATTCGGGGAGGTCTTTGCCCATCAGTGGGATAGTAAAGGCTAGATAATTACCTCAATCTTGACTTTATTGAAGAGCGGGATAATCGTCAGCTCGTACTTGACTGGGCTGAAGTACTTGTTGTAGTATATCTCCCCCATGTCGTAAGGGTATCCAGCCTCCGCAATGGCCGCCGCGATGGTCGCCGCGTCCGCAAACACTGGTGCTATCCGCCCAATCTGACATAAAATTCTTACAACATCAAACATTGACCTGACTCAGTACTAAGTAGCTGAAGCACTTGTATTGCAGATATCAGACAACAGAGAATCACAAATAGATATATTAAGTACTCAAATACATATTACACCCGGTCACTAAGCAAACACAAGTGTGACATCACACGAATGTTTGTCCAGGGTCCCCACCCCTTCGAATCGAAAATTGAAGCCACGACCTGTGGCGTATGAGGCAGGTTCACTACCATTGCGTCCTCCGGCCAGTCGACACATAGGCATGGGACAAAGGAATGGGCCCGACCGAAGTGATACCATAGCGTCATAGAAGACCGGCGTGGAGCAGCGCCTGCACTGTTTTTCGTCGAGTGAGTTGGAGGCCCATTTGGGAGGGATGGCGATCAAGGTTGACTCAACTGGTGCTTTTTTATTAAGCTGCATTGTCACCTGCACATTGTGACCTAAAGCAATAAAGTATCTGATTCTGATTCTGATTCTCATAACCAATCCAATCTCCGGGTTCAGTTTGTACTAACGTCTTTGACGCTGACGAGCATGTTCGGAGCAAAGAGCCTCCTCAGCATGGTCCTGGACTTGTCCCCGATGCAGACCAGCTTGCTGGTGGGCCCTTCCGCCTTGCGCTCCGTCAGCTGCCGCCGGATGCGGCGGGATACACCGCTGTGCACGCCGCCACATAAGCCTGGGAGTTAAGTAAGTCATTTCACCGATTGAGTGCGGGTAACTGAGGCTCAATGGGGGGAAAGGCGGTCAAACGCTTGGCAAAGCACTTGAGAATCTACTAGTGCTGGGTTTCTATGGGCGGCGGTAATTTACCATCAGTTATCACAATATACACAAATAAAAAGATGTAGTAGGTCCATAAAATTGTAAACTCGTATAAGAATATTTAATTTTATTATAGAAAAAACATAGACTCGCAAAAGTAATGAAAAGAGAGAGAAAAGGTAAACAGCAAGCTCATTCCAAGGTTGGCATATTGTCTATTGGCGTCATTAATCTACAACGCATTTAGGCAATGTTCCATATTATCAACCAGCAATTAATAAATTAGGATTCACTAGGAGTAAGTAATTCTATGTTCTGTATGTTCAGTTGGTTTGGATCCCCTCGGAAAGATCAAATAGCAGTCGCTTCATCGTACCTGATCTCCAAACTCCCCATATCTTGAAGTTTCCAAACGTACTTGGCATCTCCTAAGCTATGACTTAGGACGCAGTGGACATGTAGTGATAAATATGGTGCCGAATATTAAATAGATTTACATATTTGCCTCAATCTGTATTACATCATTTGTGTAAGTAAGCTTGGCATTGAAAGCTAGCTTGTCAAAACAAAACACATTTTGTTTTCATTTCTACATTTGCGTATTCCACTAGATGGAACAATGTAAACATTGATTCCATGTTATCCAACGAGTATATCATCTGTATCAAATAAATTATCAACAGCAACGACCTTACGTTTTGTCGTTGGAGATTGACTTGTAAAGTAATGCGTATCTAACGTTTTGTGGGTAAAAAACTATTATTACTTACATAAACCGGTGCGGCCAGCCGTAAATTGCGGCTAAGTGATCTGCATTGGTCAAGTATAGATCTTGCAATTCAAGAGCGTACAGACACAAGTTTGTGTAAGTGCCTATCTGCTCTGCGCTAGTGTGCGTACACTAAGGGAATCAATTAATGCTTTTGTGTTTGCTTAGGGCTAGAATCGCTAACTTATGCTAGTTCATTAAAACGCGTATCATCTATTGCTGTTACTGTTCTTTGACCCCCAAATAACACAAAAAAGCTGAACAGAGATAATTATTATTCACTTCCTTTACTTTACTATGGTTAAAGGTAAAGCTAGTAGGCTGGTTAAGTCTCGATTACTCGATTAGATTGCTGATCAGTGAGTAGCAGGAACAACACTTCCTTGTCATCGTCATTTAACGTCCAAAAGAACAATGTCCCGCTGTGTCCATGAGGACTAGCTTTTTTGGACTTTTTACTACCCATCCTTATTATCTAAGACACAAGTGCTATTTTTGCACTGTAGGGGGGTAGAGACCTGGGGCCGTCTATACACTTTACACTCCGTTGCAAATCACAAACAGACCAACTGACGCGTAATATCAAAGTCGCAAAATTGCTGATGTAATGTAAACTTAATATTTCAACAAGATTTTATTGGCACCGTAATTTCCTCTCGTCAAATCTATTTTGGTTAATCGTCCTTAACTCAATAGTTTAAGCACCATAATCGCCTACTTGCTCGCATGATCTTTATTGGAAGACCATAAGAAATGTCTTGCTTCAAATACGTTGTAAGTAACTGTCATTTTTACAACAATAACACTTGAGCAATAATACCGAGAAATTGCGTGGTACTTATTCAGGAAATACAAAGGTTAAATACTAGTAATTAGGTACTAAAGTAATTTACTTCGACTAAATGCAATTGGTATTTTGCTGTTGTAAATGGTTTCATTTGAATTCAAATAAATAAATAATTTATATCACCATTAACAGGCTATGCCTATGTTGGACCTTAAACTTTACACCTTATGTACTTAGAGTTAGAGTTCAAACCCGATGAATAGTAGTAGGTAGGTACGTACCGATTTATAAGGGGTCGGTATTTACAAATTACTATAAAAGGAGATTTCTCATCACCTTTCTGAGATATTATGACGACTATGATGTTAAGAGGAAGTAGATAAAAAGCCTTATCGTAGGAAAAGCTGATTGATTCATTAAAAACTTAATTAGTAACGTTGGTGCAAAAAATATTTATAATATTGAATAGGTACAGACAGCTTCACACATCAGGTAACTACAATCCGTCAAACTTCCTCAATTGATAATGAACCAAATGTGTGAGAAACAAAGGTGAGAATCGATTGACGAAATTTGAAAAATTTGTTTACCTTGATGTGTGGTCGTCTGTACATTCTATACGTGCAATATACCTAAATTTTATCTTATTTACAAATTAAAAAAGAAAATAAGGACGTTACAAGTTTTACGAAATTATAATCTATTAATAAGCGCCATCGTCATATATATTTCGTCAATAATTAGGACCTAAATCCGATCACTGATGATGAAGAGTACCTATGTGGGGCAGATGGCCTAAACGCCCATTAGTCCAGTAGCTTATACATACCGGGCCGTGATCTCAGGGTCCTGGGTACTGGGTACGTGTTGAGCAAAAAATATGTTTCGAATTCTTCGAACATAGCTCTGGTTTGCAATCAGCAGTTCGCATCAGCTCCTCGTAATGATTAAGCCTAATCCCGTCATAGAAGCTATGACTTAATGTCTATGATGGAGGAGGCCTTTTCCATGCAGTGGGACAGTCTATAGGCTGATTCTTCATTTTTTAAATGGCCTAACTCCAACAGTGTCCTGGCCCAGGCTGTATCTTGGTAGGCAGTTCCCGTGTTCTCGTGGCCTTTAACTCGCTGAACTTGTCCCGTTTTGCGCGACATTGAGGCTTCAAACTGGGTCGTCTCGATTTTTATTGCGATTGAACATGCTCGGGAGACGCCTACCGCCGATAAATCTTGAATATTGTTCTTATTTTTACTAAAAAATCTATATTTAAACGATGACACCTATAAATTATCCCGTCAGCTGATAGTGTTAGATTAATTTATACGTAATAACAATTTAGTGGTAAGAAGGTTCTAGAGGTCTAGTTAATAAGCGCTTTTGACATCTCACCATGGAAGGCAACCAAACACCGTGTGTGTAGATGGACCGCTCTACAGTACCTACGCCATTTAGCGGATTTTTCAAGTGGGATAGACCCCATTGAGTAGATGTGTACCGGTAATTCAGCTGAAGTGACTCAATCGTCATCAAACGCCATCAATTTTCAAAGATTGGAACTAATAGCAACACCAAGTCCCCAAATGAAGTGAGGGCCATTAGTGTTCAAAAGGAAAATACCTCACCCCTATCCGAAGTAACAGCTATATACAGCCTCTTCATCGCTTTGGAGTCTTTCTCGTCGATCTTCTCCGGGGTGGGTTCAGGGGGCGGGGGTTCCTTACTGTCCTTGTCCGCCTTCTTGTCCACGGCACCCTTCACGAGGTGCGTGGACTCGTAGAACTTGCGGGGGCCGTAGCCGAAGGGCCGAGCCGCTTGGAGCTCGCGCTCGGCTTTGGTGAACCTGATATTTATTAAAATTTGTGATGCCTCACGTGTTGCAGCTGTCCATGAGCAGCGGTGATCACTTACCATCAGGTGAGCCGTGTGCTAGTTTGTTCACTATACTTAATGTAAAAAATAAAAAAAGTTCAGTTCAGTCATTACGGCCTAACTCCGTACTAAGTAGCTTAAGCACTTGTGTTACAGATATCAGACAACAGAGGAAACACAAATATAATACGTAAACGTATATTACACCCAGACACTGAACAAACACAAAAGTATTCATCTCACAAATGTTGGTCCAGGGTGGGGATCGAACCCACGACCTTTGGCGTATGAGTCAGGGTCACTACAAAATACGCCATCATAGGCAAAGAACTCATGGAGCAGATTCTACTATCAGTGTCCATGGGGGCACCATAGTAACATATTGTACACGGCCTCCACTCAAGGTCCTGTCCGCCCAAACGGCTGTCTGTTCTCCTCGTAATGTGCCCTGCCGATTGACACTAGAGCCAGCCACGCAATTCTTTGAGCTATTGCCCCCCACAACATGAACTGACGGCCTCGTAAGGGTCGCGGGAACTCTTACGATGGGAGTGGCACAGGAGCGATCTGTGTGGAGAACATTGGGGGAGGCCTACGTCCAGCAGTGCGCGTCTAATGGCTAAAGTGATGATGACTAATAGAAATACGTTGTCTTTATAAGGTATCTATTACTTGCTGGCTGACACCATCTTCATTGTTTTGGTGATCTTCTGAATATTCTTGATCGACTTGAGTCGGAGTGAGACCTGTTTTAGTTGCACCATCTTGAATTTTGTTCAGTTTAGAGGTATTTGTAACGAAACTTGGCTCTGATATACGAGAATTAATTATTTGACATTTCATACATTATTTTGCACTGTGACATGCGTCAGTGGTGACGTTGTGACGCAAAAAAGTCGCGAAAATTACTATAGATAAACGTTTTTCAATACGCCAAGAGGTTACTGAAAAGTAGGTGGAATAATTTATAGTTTGAGTAAATTAAGCTATGGCATTTCAGAATCGGAATCAGAATCGTTTATTTCTTTAAAATATGGTTCTTAATACAGAAATGGTGTTAGGGTATACTTAATAAAATTGTCAGAATATTTTGCCATAAATGCATTCTACAAAATTAAAATGTATTAAGTAAGTAAGTGCATAAAATGTATCTATGTACCTACTACTTATAGACGACTTAATCTCATGGTAAATTACAGGCGATATTTAAATTTTTTACCTTATGTTGTTTTCAAATGAATTTTAGTATAAAACGAACTGGCTGGATGGCGTACATTGGTAGATCCCTGCCTCATAGGCCAAAGGTTGTGGGTTCGATCCCTACCCATACACAAACATTCGTATGATGAACACTTGTGTTTCTTCAGTGTCTGAGTTAAGTATTATCTTCGTTTCTTCTGTCTATAACAACACAAGTGCTTAATTTAGGTACTACATACCACGGAGTCAGGTCAATGTATGATATTTTAAAATGCGACAGGGGTATTTAGATCGCAAAATTTAATTTTGTCATCTGCCAAAACAAACTTGTCGTACTTTATTAATATGCTCTATAGAGAGGTGAAGTAATCTATTATAAACATTGCGGTATCAGTGCGTTGTTTAATGAAATAACTCGTAAATTCGAGTGATAACTCGTTTTATTGGCACAAGCCCAATGATTGGTCGGGATCTCTCGCGCATGCGCGGAGGCCACGAGGTGATTCCTACTTCAATAAAGTTATCCTCTTTATTTGGTTCTACTGATGACGTCACCAAAGAGTTGATAAAGTTGCATAAATAGACGTAGTTAGCAAAAAATGTTTTTCTTACGCTGTTGGGGCCAAGACCACCCAAGACTGCGTAATATTTTAACCAACCAACCACAGTAGCCAAGTTATTAATATCGTACCTACACTGGGAGATGAATGCTGTTTTTAGGGTTCCGTAGCCAAAATGGCAAAAACGGAACCCTTATAGTTTCGTCATGTCCGTCTGTCCGTCTGTCCGTCTGTCCGTCTGTCACAGCCGATTTACTCGGAAACTATAAGTACTACAGTGATGAAATTTGATGGGAATATGTGTTGTATGAACCGCTACAAAAATATGACACTAAATAGTAAAAAAAAGAATTGGGGGTGGGGCCCCCCATACATGTAACTGAGGGATGAAATTTTTTTTTTCGATGTACATACCCGTGTGGGGTATCAATGGAAAGGTCTTTTAAAATGATATAAAGTTTTCTAAAAAACATTTTTCTTAAAGTGAACGGTTTTTGAGATATCAGCTCTCAAAGTCGTAAAAAGTATGTCCCCCCCCCTCTATTTTTATAACTACGGGGTATAAAATTCTAAAAAAAATAGAGGTGATGCATGCTAATTAACTCTTTCAACGATTTTTGGTTTGATCAAAGTATCTCTTATAGTTTTTGAGATAGGTTGATTTTATTATATTTGCTGCTACGGAACCCTTTGTGCGCGAGCCCGACTCGCACTTGGCCGGTTTTTTTTTATATTGGCTTAGCTTGAACGTTGTCCTCAATGACGACGATACACCCTGTATAACTCTCCACAGTCGCTGACACCGGCACTCGTCAATGATTTCTTGTTTCTTTATTATCTTGAGTTTTTTATATTTATCTGTTGTGCTGAATTTCTTTAGTATTATTGTTATTATCAAGGCGTCACTCAAGGTCCAGCCAGAAAACCAACGCTGCAGCATCTTGCTGAGAAAGAACATTGCTTTCCGCAACTTCTGTGCTTCTTTCTTTTGTTTTTTTTTGTCTATGTGAAATGTGTTTTGGTTAATAAATGATTTCTCTTTCTCTCTTTCTTACCCTGACTGCCTCGGTGGCGCAGTGGGTAGTGGGTTCATCCCTGGGGCGAACCAAAAATTTGTAAGTGAATTTTTCTGTTCAGAGATTCTCAGTTTTAGACCGAAGTCTTGAAATTGGCGGCTTTGACCACCATGGCTCAGAATAACATGTTAAACCGTTGGTCCTGCGCCCGTTCCTTCTTCGGTTGTGGCGCACTGGTGTCCCATCGAATTAAAGTGGTAAGGAAACTGGGAATGGATCAAACACAAGTTAGCGCTTACACTTGACTTATAGTAGAATATAGTAGTAGTGATCGTTAAGAGCGGCCGAGCCAAATCGGTTAGAGGATAATAACTATTATTGTTATTTAGGCATAACTCTCCCAGAAAATTACTTATTTTTGCGAATGGCGAATCGAATTCCACGCGGGCGGTCTTTACGAGTAATCACTCGATTAAATACGACGCGGTTAGGGTTACATACCTAATGCCGTAATAGTTATCACTTAACGAAAATATCAAAAGTCTCGTGTGTTAAGCACTTGAAACTATACAGAGAGTACCTACCTACTAACTTGTTTTGATAAGGATTGGGTGATGTAGCAAACTCTTATTTTTTCAATTAGGTGCAGAATCAAAGACTTCGAGTTAACACTGACAATTTCTGAACGGAAAAACTCAGGTACAAACTGTTCCCCGAACCGGGGATCGAACCTGAGACCCCAGCAGCCGACACTTTAAATTGCGATCTACTACCCACTACACCACTAAGGCAAGAACTAATAAGAAAAGAAGGTAATGTTATAATAAAATTTAAGTCAAAGTTATCGACGTTTTGAATTCTACGAAGTCACACCGCATCTGGTCTAACATGTAGATGGTTTCTATTTAATCGCAGGTATTCTGCGAATAAGTAGTTGATTAGACTATTTAATTACTTGTATAATGCTGAATTCGGTTGCATTTAATAATTTTGTACCTTTCAAGACACTTGTCAAGGGAAAAAGGAAAACAAAACCCAAAATTAATTTTGCCAAACAATTCCTCATTGGCGAATATTCGCTCAATACATGATTCAAGCGAAAACCCCCGCGACCTCGCCTTGTCTAGGGCAAGCGTGTTCAAGTGTTGCATGCTATAGTTATTATTCACGTTGTTTATATAAAACAGCAGAATAACCATTCTCGTTGTTCAATGTCGGAAATGCCCGCTGCTGGTGCGGTCGGTGCATCGGTGTAACTAACTATAACATACTTATCTGATCGGTTTTGTACAGGAAAATATAGTGAGTGGACGTAACTCCAGTGATTGTCTGTTTTGAAACCACAGTCTGTGATTGGTCTGCAAGCAATAACAGGTTGGTTAAGTCTCCTTTTTTATGTGATATGTGATTGGTAGCAGACGAACAGACGGATCTCCTAACGGTAAGCGATTTTCGCCGTTGCCACTCGCAACACCAATGGAAGAGTGCTGCCAGCTTTTTGCAGAAGCTTTCCCGCCGATTGGGCTTTCAGCATTCCCACTCACTCTGTCACACACGGAGCAAGCGCTGTTAAACGCCATGTGGGCCGTGGTATCACTCCGATCGAGCCGGCCCCATTCATGCAGAGGCGTAGCTCACCCAAATAGTTTCTAGATTACATTAACTATAATGAATTAATTATAAGTAGATCATTTCATACAACATTTTCATACATGAACCTGATTAGCTTAAGCATTTGTGTTACGGATATAAGTCAATAGAGGAATTAAAAAAGAGTAGGGTAAGTATTGCCCTGGTCACAAACTAAGGCTTTCCTTTGTGCTATGGAAACCAGGTAGAACAAAGGTACCGTTGAAACATTACTTCAATATTAGAGTAGATAACTAATAAATCCGGAACGTTAAAAGTGGCCACTTTTAAAGTTTTGATTGTATTCACGCTAATGCAACTTATTCTCGAAATGAAATCTGCAATAAAATATTAAATATCATACTTAAGTGCACTCCAATCTTATTAATAAAATATCGTAAATTAACATTAAAATAAAAAAAAGTTTTGGCATCGCTAGTGTGCGCGATGCACGCTTTAAAAATCTAGCATCTCGGATTCAAATCTATTTTAACCCCCCGTCCAGAAGGCGAACCTACAAAAATGCGTTTGACGCAACGCGCTGCCGTTCGTATCTAATTGGTTGATTTTGAGTTTTCAACCCTGTAATTACCATTTAAAATTGAAAATACAAAATCAACCAAATACGGCTTAACAGCGTGTTTGATCCTACCACGTAAAACATCAAAATCATGGCGAAGCACGCGGCTATCGCTATCTCTGGTCCGGGGTGCGTGACGTCACGCGGCGCTTAAATTGTGCGCTCGCGCAGGCCGCGCGTTTGTTTACGCCGCACCGCCGCGCGCGCAGCTACTCGTCATGGACATCCAGGTGCAGAGGTCCGAGCAGAGGGAGGCGTCCTCCTCACCTCCTGATAAGGTTGGTGGTGCTACAAGTATGAGTTATAAGTACCCACATTCGAAAGCCTGAGTCTTTGAGATCTGCTCAAACGACTTTCTATCTCTTTTTAAGTCATTAAAGCTCTCGAGGTAAAAGGCGTTCGAAGCTGTAAAAGGTTTTAAATGAGTGTACGTTCCTACTCATAGTCAAAGACATTTTCTTGATTGTTTCGGGGGTTTCATTATGAAGATGTTAAGTTAAAAGCAAGTAAAGGATAGATTATACCTAAATAAGTTTCACTGACCAGTTGAAGAAACGAACCTTACCCTTCTTATTTTATAAAATGCGATATTAGAAAAGTTCCGCACCAAAACTCGTTCTAAGTAATTACTTTCAATTGGCTTCTATCAAAATGTTTCCTTAATGCAATGTTATGAATGACATTCTCAAAATATACAGAGCTTCTTGCGAATATATTCTAATGCTTTGCGATAAATCATTTAGGCCTTATCTTCTTTTATACTTACATTTTATAAAGAGGTAAATTCTATACCTAGACAGGCCAGTCTTTAGGTAATTCGGTAAGACAAAACGCTTGCGCGATGTAATCTATACCTAGCGCCATCTATTGGCCAAATTTTAAACTAATAACAATCCGTAACGAAGTAAGTGTGGATCACTAGTTTAATAAACTTGAAGTTCTTCAAATCCTGGGAAATTTGAACTTTGATAAGTTAACTTCACCATATAGGTAGTTTACTCATTATGAGAAAAAGCTTTTGTTTTTTTAACTAAGTTTGGATTCTCCTGACTCAAAAATAGAATTACGAGTAGATGAATTATCATAATAAATCCACCTTCGCGCACACACAGAATGCATTTATGCATTTTATCTAAGAGCATCAAACCAATTAATAATGTTCTACAAAGGCATCTCACATATACGAGCTCATAAGTTTAGCTATCGGCATAATTAGATTACAATAATTAACTATCAGCTGCTGTATTTACCTTCTGATTACATTTATCTTTATATTGGCAGAAATATTTAAATTTATCATAAGCAGTAGCGTCAAGGAACTTAGATAAACTTTGACATTTTGTTGTAAATAGTTGATATTCTGCCATTATCTATCCATAATGACTGACCTTATTTTTTGCAAGATTCTTTAAGTAAAACCATAAATAGCATTAAAACTTGTTAATGAACATGTTGAATCAATATGATTAAAACATGTTCTGTAAGTTGCCTTTTAAGTGTACAAAGTGTTTATGTCCTGCATTCATAGACATTATTTGACATACTTCCTCTATGTATCCACATTCCAAACCACTTTAGTGTTTTGAGATTTTTTTAAGTAAGTAGCTAACTAGTATTTATCTTAAAGCAGTATTCATCTTGAACCAGTTTTAAAGAGATCTGATTTGACGGGTAAGTCTTACCCAGTTCAGTCCTCCCTTAACAGCAAGCAATCTAGCTGTTAAATATCAAAAACATACTTAGGTTACCTTCGATCGCACAAACTCGAGATTTATTGTACCTAAACGATTTAAAAGTGTCGCCACCAATGTTACATTATTCTTTGTTGACCAGTGTAATTTTGGAGTAGACACGGACGTTTAAGAGTAAATTCAAAATTACCTTTAAAAACCTTGCGATCACTTTTTCAAATGATTTCTTGATTTAAGTACTTAGGTAGGTTTTATTATTAGCTACTTACTTGGCTATTCGTATTTTTTCCGAACAGCTAGGAGCTAGAAAAAATTACAAATTAGTTTGATCAATTAAGTGCTAATCTTGGAATATAAAATGCGTACTTCTTTCCCCGCACATATTTCGTCATATCGGCCGGGCTCGGGTTATCGCGGGATCGGTGCGCGCGCGCACCCGCGCCGCTGAGGGCGTGTTCGTACCACGTGCGCAGCTCGCACTCACGAAAACAACTGATGACAACCTGCCTGAGAATTACTCTTCTTGTTTTATGCCATCGGTGGCAGACGACCAGACGGATCGCCCCATAGTAAGCGATTGCCACCGCCCATAGACACCTGCAACACCAATAGAGTCACAAGTGCCCTGCCAACTTCTAAATCCCCCTTCCCCCTAATGGGGCCCCTCTCTCAATCTTCTAATTCACAGATGTCAAATGGAAGGTCATAGGTTGAATCCGTATACCTACATCTGTGGATTTTCCAAATGTATGTGCATATTTCTACCACCATCATCAGTCATCATCATCCTTACCCTGAAGGCCTGCTGGGATGTCGTTTCACGCCCGCCTAAAAACCCAGGATTTTAATAAGAACAAGCTCTTTTAATAGTGGTTGCCACAGACTAAGAAGAAGATACTGGTTCCACTGTGGCAATGGCCTCCGCCAGCCCGGGGCAGGGGCTATCGCGCCGCGATACCGCACCGCATAACCCGAATATCTCTCAAATGGGGCGGCGTTATCGCTGCGCACGAGCAGCTTGCGGGATGCGATAGGTTTGGAACTTTCTTCGCAGATAGTGCGATAAAAGGAGAGATGACGCGCTGACCGACGAACGTGAGGTCACGCGACGTCATTCCCGGGTGCAACGCAGCACATGGGTCATTCAGTAAACGCGGGAGAGCCACGTTTCGGCATGAATTAACCTGAGTGAGACCACGGCCTCACAGAAGACTGGCGTAAAGCAGCGCCTGCGCTGTGTTTTGTCGAGTTAGTGAGGGTGCCGGAAGGCCCAGTTGGAGAGGAAAGAAGGCTTAAAGTTTGGCAGCGTACTTGTGACTTTACTGGTGTTGCAGGTATCTATGGGTGGCGGCAATCGCTAACCATGATACTAGGTGATACTCACGTAGTACGATCTCGCCCTCAGTAGCGTAGCGGCAAATTAACTCCATCATAGTAGCGATGACGTGATTTCTATAATGGAGGCCTTAGTCCTGTGGGAGTATATAGGATGATACTTTACTTTACTTAACGTCCTTACTCGTTTGTTTCAGCCAAAACTGATGGAGGGTGGCAACTACATCCGCGAGGGTCGGGACTCCGGCAAGTCCACCTGGCTGCTCTTCTCCCCGGAGACCCCCGACGGCGCCGGCTCGCTCGCCAAGTTCCTCTCCATCTTCTCGCAGCACGGGGTCAACCTCATCCACATCGAGTCCCGCTCCTCCGCCAGGAGACCAGGCTACGAATTCATGGTGGAATGCGAACATGGCGCGGGAGACTTCGGAGGTGCCTTGCAAGACTTGAAGAAGAGTGTCGGATATTTGAACATCATTTCTAGGAATTACAAGGATAATAGGTGTAAGTTTTAATCCACTTATGGTTTGAAGTGAGATATAAGACCTTTTATACTCTTCTGTTCTATCTTTCAAGTATTATATATGTATTTATTTTCTATTACGATTCATTGCGGTGTACTGTATTCCAAAGGTTTGTTGTATACGAGTGTTTTTTTTTCATTAATTAAGGCAAAGTTACATCAAATAATAAAGTTAGATACTGTTCTACCTTGCCATGCTTACGTGCACAGGCATCAAAATAGACTTAGTCAGTCGGCTTAATTACAGCTAACCTTTTCAGGAAGACTCAACGCAGCTTTCCTAAATACAGTACATCGCAACCTTATATCTCGCTTCCAGCATATTCAAAAAGGACTCCCTGACATATGACTAACATGTACAGTTTTTACAGCTGCCGTGCCGTGGTTCCCTCGTCGTATCCGCGACCTGGACAGATTCGCGAACCAGATCCTGTCGTACGGGGCCGAGTTGGATTCTGACCATCCCGGGTTCACGGACCCCGAGTACCGGGCGCGGAGGAAGTACTTCGCGGATATCGCGTACAACTACAAGCATGGGCAGCCTCTGCCGCACGTGAACTATACCAAGGAGGAGGTGGCGACGTGGGGCGTGGTGTTCAGGCAAGCTGACGGAGCTGTACCCCACGCACGCGTGCAAGGAGCACAACCACGTGTTCCCGCTGCTGATCGAGAACTGCGGCTACAGGGAGGACAACATTCCGCAGTTGGAAGATGTCTCCAATTTCCTTAAAGGTGATTTTCTTACTTAAATACCAATTCAGCGAGAATTTTGACACTTGCTCTACGTGGAATTTGAGATGCTCATCAACTCTTCTGATATTGACTGTCTTGCCTGTTATGATAGTATTTACTGAACTGCTTAACCAGCTCGACACCTATTTTGTTTTGTTCGACGACACCTTGCCCGCTGGGGTATGGCAGGTACCTAAATCTGTTACCTACTGTTGTACAAATCACCCCATTACAAGGTGGTACCATGGGAAGGAATTAACTTTTGTTTCTAAATTCTTTTAGTACCTATAAGTTCCTACAACTAAAAATAAATAGTTTCGAAATGACCCCTTAGATGCGGGTGGCAGAAAATCGAGTTGCTAGAAACCCCATGTCACTAGACATTACTAAATGGGCGTCCTTTGAATTCAATAACTTTTCTATGTATTTAAATTAATTAGCATGAATATTATATTCTTGTTTTTTTGGTTGTGTGAAATCTTTCACTGTAATGGGAATGACGAACCTGAAATAAAGATATTTTATTTATTTTTACCTATAGCCTTGTCGTTGTCTATAGAAGTTATCTCTTTATAAATTGTATAGAAGATAACCCCTATAAGTCTCGATCCTCTCCGCCAGACTGCACCGGGTTCACCCTGCGCCCAGTGGCGGGGCTGCTGTCCTCGCGCGACTTCCTCGCCGGGCTGGCCTTCCGGGTGTTCCACAGCACGCAGTACATCCGCCACCACTCGCGCCCGCTGTACACGCCGGAGCCCGACGTGTGCCACGAGCTGCTGGGGCACGCGCCGCTGTTCGCTGACCCTGCGTTTGCGCAGTTCTCCCAGGAGATAGGGTTGGCGTCGTTGGGTGCCCCTGATGATTATATTGAGAAGCTGGCTACGGTAAGAATTAAGGGTTTTTGGTAAATCCTATCGTATCAAAATTAAGTGAAATGCATAGTAGCAAAATCAGAAGGAAATCAAAAGGAAATCAACAGCTTGATTTATTTCGTTTACAAGAAACGAAATCTGAGGGTTTCCAAAAGTGTCCAAAATTAACATTAACAAAAATCTAATTGGTCCTCATGACTGTCCTTATGCCTAATCCAGATTTGTATCTGGGACTAGGTAGCCCTGTGCAGTGGTTCTTTAGATTAGACCAGCCCCCCAAATCTAATATTTTTCGATATGAAAAACACATGGTGGATATCGCACGAAAACTAATAGGTACTTAGCCTTTGTTTTTGCAATATATTATCTACTTTCTATAAATAACGTGCGTGTATAAAATGTGTCTGTAGAATGCATCACTCAACTTGTTGTAAAATGTTTATTTCCAAACAAAAGTTTTGATATCCCTAATTTTCCTACCTCAGTGTTTCTGGTTCACGGTGGAATTCGGCCTCTGCCGGCAAGACGGCGTGTTGAAGGCCTTCGGAGCTGGTCTCCTCTCCTCCTTCGGCGAGCTGCAGTACTGCCTCTCGGACCAGCCCGCCCTCAAGGACTTCGAGCCGGAGACCTACCGGCCTCACGAAGTACCCCATTACGGAGTACCAGCCTGTGTACTTCGTCGCCAATAGTTTTGAAGATGCTAAGGATAAGATGATGTAAGTTATCTTAAAGAAGACTCACAGTTCATCATGTATTCATTTTCTTTATTAAGCAAAGAGCGATAAGACCGCTGAAACTATTCAAAACAATAAAAAAAAAAATACATTCTAACACCATCTCATACATTTACTTGATTTCGTAGTAAGCAGTATATTATGCTGTAACACAAGTTCTTTAAGAACTAGAACAGATATCGGACTACAGAAGTATCACAAATATAAGTAATACTTTGTAAATAAATTCATAATGTATCTACTTGTTGTAGATACATTATGAACTGAATTGAACTGAACACTGAAAAAGCTTGGTGCAGCGATAGGATCGAGCCCACTACTTTTGGCGTATGAGGCAGGATCACCATCAAATACGCCTTCCAGCTAGTCTATATATAACTCTTAACTTCATAAGGTATATTTTATTTATGTACAATAATCTATCTTATTCCAGCAAATTCGCCCAAACCATTCCCCGAGACTTCGGCGTCCGCTACAACCCTTACACGCAGAGCATCGACATCCTGGACTCCTCGAAGCAGATGAAGGACCTGCTCCGAGAGGTGCACCAGGAGATGGACCTGCTCCTCAACGCCATGGAGAAGCTATAGGCTAAGAACACTAAGAGCATAATATAAGTAGACACAGAAATGCTGACATGGAAACAGGTATTGAACATTTACATCCTTTTTACCACGTGGTCTATCAAGCATTTTGAACAACATTTGTTCAACGATTTTTCCGAAATTCATGGATAAAATTTTTGACTCCCCAGACAAAAGTAGTACGACGGCAAAAGTATGAATTTTCAAAAGTCATAGAACAAATGTTGTTCAGAATGGTTGGTAGGAAAACTTGGTTAAAGGGATGTAAATGTTAACAGATAGAGCCTGTATAAGTGTCTCCCTCGAACACGGAACAATAACATAGTCTGTCTCTGCATGTAGTGACGAGCCGTAGGTACTGATTCCATATCACTATGCGTGCGTAGCTATTCTGTGTCTAAATATTTTGTGCCAGAGTTTGGTAAGTGTGACTGTTTTGTCATTGTCCTTCACGTCGTTACGGGACTTCAGACCATTTACCAATAGATGGCGCTAGGAGTGGATTACATCGCGCCGTATATTGTGTTTTGGTTTACATATAAGCCATGACGTCGACTATGATTATACAAATGATAATAGAATATTCTCAACGGGATGTCATTACCATGGCAGTCCTGAAAGTCCCATATTCCTCCGAAATAGTCAAAACCTTAAAATTTACCGATTATTAAGAAGGCCTCTTCTATAAAAGAACATAAATTTAGTTAAGTACCTAGCTACATTTAAAGATCCTGATGTCAATTTGGAGGAATATAGATTAAAAGACAGCAGTGCCATCTCAATGAGAATTTGCTCTACCCTCTTCTATAAGGATAAGTGCACAATTTCCAGTATATATCTATGATTACATATATGAAACGTACCCCGGGAAGAAGGGGGTAGAGGGGAAGTTGAGTTTAACCCTTCTGACCTCCTAGATTAACCTTTGGCGAAACAGTCACACAGACACCCTGTTAAGTTATTTAGTAATTTAGAACTTTACGCTAGATAGTATTAAGTTAGAAAATAAGTTACATCATAAAGACGTAATCTTGTTCATGACCCTGTACTGTTTTAAGGATTGTTATAAAAGTGATACTCGGCTTTATCTGGAATAATTATTTTGTTTATATACTTAGATAGTGTTGTTTGAATAAGTGCCTACGTAATTAGGAGAGTTCGTTGTTTTATAAACAAAACAATTTTAGCTCTCAAATTAGATAACAATGCCATTTATTATTGTTTTATTTTTTTGTAATTGTATATTGTTATTAAAAAAATCTTACATGTGAAAGGACCAAACCACCAAACGTATTTCATTAAAATATGTCCGCTACTTAAAGGTTGTCTGAAACAAATGGCTTAGTGCGATAAGACCGCCTAAATTGTACAATGAGTAATGTCTATATTACCTAGTATTAAGTTATTTTGTATGCTGTACAAATAAATAATAAAACTATAATTTAAAATATTACTACCTTTCTTTTGCAGTACCCTCAGTACTACGTGGTACTACTTACGAACTTTATTGATATAGGTACTTACGGCAAAGCTAAGTTACCAGCAGACGGTCTCACATCAATGTACCTTTACAAATCTGTCAAATTTTCAATCGATTCTCACTCCTAATACCAAAATTACTGTACGTGAAAATGAAAAAAATAATATTTATAAAGTTCCACATCGCATTATAAGGTATGGGAGCACCTTTAAATCTATTGAGCTTCTGTTAAGTGGCACAACCTGGTATCTTTAAAAATAAAGCAGATTCAATGCTACTTATATAAATATACAGTTCGCTGAAACTACTTTGTTATTATGCTAAAGTCCATGCAGAAGGGAAAAAATGTGCTATACCTCCAACCGACACCTTCAGGTCTTTTTGGAAAGACGTTAGGTGTTTTTTACGTGATATGTGGCAGATGAGTAGACGGATCACCTGATAAGCACATGATAAGATAAGCGATTGCCGCCGCCCATAGACATATGCAAAACCAGTAGATTCACAAGTTTGCTGCCAACCTTTGACCCTCTTTCCCTTCCTCTTCCTCACTCACTTGACGAAACAAATCTGCAGGCGCTGCTTCACTCCGCCGCTCCATTCATGCCGAATCGTGGCTCTCCCACGTTTAAAATGTTAGATGATGATGATAAATAAAACAATTTTAATTTTTTAATCAACATAATATATTTAATAATTTGTACAGAATAAACTTAGTACCTAGTACTGGATTACATCTAACGTTTTACATAAAAAATGACAAGATGACGAGCTATGTCGCTTAACCTACACATAAATAGATTGCTACAAATGTACAATAATAATACGATAGAATGTTATTTACAATACTGAACAAGATAACTATCGATAGCTACCGATTTAATTGACAAACTAGATCTACATAATAATATTCTTTCTACAAAATATTAACACTTATATTTAAAGTATACTCTATTAGGTAATAGTGATACATTCATTGGGAGGAACGACAAGACTGGTAGGTAAACTGAGAGTGCGTTACTGTATCGCAATGTTAACACGTAGCGCCATCTATTGATAAAGTACTTTTATAAAATGAAATAAAGTCTCGAAACTGACGTGGCGAAGTTAGGGTGGTAGGCGAAGTTTTAAGTACCTATTTATAAAGAAGTAAATTAATTCATCGACAAACCTTATACTTATACAAAACTAAACAATAGCGATGCAATCGACGCCCCGCGCCATCTATTTGTACCGAATGGAACTAATGTCACACGAAGTGAGGGCGGACCACTATGATTTATATAAACTGATTCGTGCATTACATTGGATGGAAAACCTCTAATATAATAAAAAACAATATTAAATCTAAATTAAATTAAGTACCTAACTAAATGCATAATTAACTTTGTCATCGTGCAATTGTAAAAAAAAATATAAGGCCGTGGGTTATTGTACATTGACCACCAAGTAAACTCGCCACAGAAAAAAGTATGTTCAAACTCACCACAGTTCTATTTTTATGAAGTAACTTATTTATTATTAATTTTGGTTATTGTAAACTCACCACCAGTAATTATGTGAAAAGGTCTGCAAAAAAATTCAAACAATAGGTAAGTAGAGCTATCGTTACTTTAAGAAAAAGTTGTAAACTGAGGATTTGTGGTGAATTTACAGCAAACCTTATCCGCCTGTGACTCTAACTTCATATTTTAATGCATGTGGTGAGTTTACTTTCAATGTAGGGACTTTACAAAATGTGGCGAGTTTACTTTGTGGTCAATGTACAAAAACCCAAGGCCGTACCGATCAATTATTGTGATCCGTACCTTCTACATGAGTTCGGTCGCAGCGTGTGACACTTTTAGCGCGTGAACACTGTATCTAGGGTTAATGGTTTATGATTGAAATATGAAAAGACGCAAACTGACGATTTGATTAATTGAGGAAAGTTTTTTATTCCGTGCTGAAATTCTAGGTAACAAAGCGCTACCGGCCCACCGAGAACAGGCTTTTGACACTTGCAGTCAAATGGCTTCATTTCTATTGTAATTTATCGAAAGTGGCTACAGTGTGATTATTAGATACACTACCGAGCGTATTGTAAGGCTTAGCAGGAACTTTTCAAGAAATCGTAACACGCTAGTAGGTACCTACTCTGCGCGAAACACTTAATGATCTACCTACCGTTACCGTTTCTTAAAAAAATATAAGTATTGGATACGTTAGATGCAGGCGATCGGGAGCTCACGTTGCCGTACCATCCTTTCTGACGTTTGTGCGGTCAATTTTAGTTCTGTTTACGTACGCTAGAGGGAGCTCTTAAATTTTCATACAAATTGTTAACGATATGCATACGCTAAGATTTGTATGAAATTTTTGTTCTAGGTCTAAATGGTTTGCAATATATGGACTACAATCATGCAATTTGCATTGTTTTACTTTTTGAATCATTGCACTGAAGATAAGGTTTTGTACTGTAATGTCCATATTGTTAATAGAAACTCAAACATCAACAATAAGGACAGTTAAGACATTGTTAGAACAGTGTTAACATTTTGTAGCACGATTACAACTAACTTTTTACATTTTATTAACTATCAAGTATGTATCTACTTAATATAATTATTGACGTACCAAAGTAGGTACGTGCGATATTAGAAGTATGTTGGCACAGGTTTAATTTATCAGTTTAAAAGTGAAACCGAATGGGTTTTTTTTTGTGGTTACATTTTTTTTGTAGCGTTTATAAATCTTGTATCAAGAATTTAAAATCTATTTGGCACTAATTACGCATGATATTTGTTTTCTAATCTAATTTACAGCGAGTCACATTTGAATAAGATTCCGCCTGCGATTTCAAAAAACTAGGTGCTTTGAAGTTGCTGAAAGTATGGAAAAATATCGCAATTTATGACGCATGACATATTTTTATAAAATTGTAGATTTTTGCAGAACACTGCAGAAGAGATGCATAATGATGCTCAATATTATGTTATAGACGTCGCCACTTGTAAGATTTTGTTTTGAGTCATACTCGTATGAATGTGGTCAATAAAATTCATCAGACATCTAGGTGCATAAACCAATCAATATTAAAATAATATGCAGATACACTATGAATGACAATAAATGAATTTTTATGTCAATACTTTATTACTTATAATTTAAATAAAACTTGGCTCAATTATTTTCTCCTTGCCATTTGTTTCTTTTCTGTAATTTAAACGATGCTATTTTCAAACGATGTTATTTTATTTTATGCTTGGGCTAATAAGGTTTTGGTTTCTGTACTTATATTATTTGCATATTTATCTTATTGAAAATACGCATATTCTCTATTATAAAATATTTTTTTATTGATGGGTAGGTAACACTCTCTCGTACATCAATAAAAAAGTGATACAGTTTGGTAAGCTACGGCACTTTTTTGTCTTTCAGTAAGTATGTAATTTGATAATGTAACGTTTTATGATGACTTTTTGTGCCACAATAAATTAAAAAACGTTTAGGTATGAAGAGAGAAAATATTTTTACGAATAGGTAAGTAATTAAGCCCAAGTCCACATTACCTACAATTTTGCATTTTAAGGGAAATATTTGATTTGACAGCAAACATATCACAGTTACTAGAAATAAATAAATAAATATTACTTTTTACAATAAACATTATGAAAAGATAATTTTATGATTTTATGTTACACAAGTTATTTTTTATTTGTCTAAATTCTAGAAAATCTTTACATTGTATCCTAATAAACTATTATAATAAATATTAAGTACACACAAAATAGTACATAATTAAAGATTTTATTGCAATGTCTAGGGGGATTTTTGGGATGCTTATCGTGCATATACCAAAATGTCTTTATAATAGTCAGCTAAGCCAGTCCTGGTCTGTAAGACCAAGAGTGGGATGCTCCATCATACCATGTTCATCGTTGAAGGGAACTTGTTGATGGGATCTCTTCTCTCATTTGTTGTCATAATTTACTATGACAAAACATGTTTTGGCGCCGTGATGGACTTCTGTCACCTCGGTCTATCATGCAGTAAAAGTGAAGGTGTTAGAAATATTGGCCAAGTCAGCCTCAATTGATATTATTCATAGGGCTCTAAGCAGTAATATCTCGAAAGTTATAAATCGTGCTTGCAGCGAACGCCCAGGTGCGTTGTGGCAAAAGTGTTTTTTTGTTTAAAAATTTTCCAGATTTCCTATTACAAATTTTTAGCATACTGTGGTGGGGTTTTGGAATTTCCATAAGTAACAGCAGCCTAAAAGATTGACCACATTTATTAATTTTATCCTTAAACACATCCTGGATATTCCACACTCACTAGAAAAGTTGGTTGCATTACAAGATTGCTGAATTACGTCGATAACACAAACAGTTTTTATTTTTATGGGAAGGGTTTCCATTTTATCAAATGTTTTATCAAAAATAAGAATTATGTCCAACATCCATTCAAGTTAAGTTCTAAATTGCACTAAGACTTTTATAAATCGTAAGCTTGTAGTACAATCAATGGTGGCGTTATTAAATGTATAAGTATAGCTGATTAATTTGCAGTTCACTTGTTTAGCATTGCGTGTAAATTCCGTTTTACAGGGTTCATCATATTTTTGTCTTTCTTGCTTGTATATTGGGCCTTTTTTAGACATTTAAACTAGTTTTTAGCCGAGCCTCCATTTAATCTACGACAATATCTTTGTGTACTAATAAAAAGTCATCTTGTACATAGAAAGTCAAAGCATCAAAAGAGTGTCAGGAGATGTCTTAAGACTAAATTCTGGAAGTCTTAAATTTCTAGAAATTACACGACTTACAAGTAACTTCAAATCTACGTCCAAGTCCAGGAGACAAAAAGTCTCGTAAGAGTCCCACGTTTGGGATCTATAAATCTTCTATGTCCATGCGGCGCATGCGCCTATACTTCACTCTGCATGCAGTGAATCGACGAGTCTTCTGACAGCTCATCCATTGAAGAATCCGTGAAAGATGTCCCATCTGAAATGTAATTTAATATAGATTACATAAATAACTCGTGTCATAAACTTTGCCACTCATTAGGCATTGGGGTAGATAGACCAATTACCAAGTCGCTGCAATCTAAATGACAATGGTGATATGGCGCGACAATCTGGCTTTAGTGGTCCTAGGGGATTTCTATGCTCACATCACGATCACATATTCACATCCAGTTCAAAAGATAAAATGCTTTTTATTTTTATGGTAAGTAAAATACATAATTGAGATCAAAAATATTTCTGTTGCGTTGATAGCCTTTACGAAGAAGTAAACTCTCTTTTAGAGGTCCCTAAGTTGTAGCCCTCAAAAATAACGTTTCAGCCTCTCCCTTAGATAAAACGAATTACGTTATAATATACATCTTACCTATTGGCACAAAAGGTGGCTTGTTCTGGAAGGAGTAGGTGAGGTGCAGGTTTATAGGCCGGCCAAACCCCACCGGGTCCGCGTCTCGTGATATCACTGTCGACAACAACCCTACGTCAGCACAACAGAAAATGCAACAAGAAATATAAAACAACAAAATGAATAGGTAACAAAAACTTTCGCCAGCAAATCGCAAGCAAATCGCATAGCTGTGAATACAAGTACAAGTAAAACAAGTTACTAAAGTTAAAAACACTCGAAAGATAATGGCGAATGATCTAGGGAACTTGTGACTATAATTGTCCCCCAAGGCCATCGTCGAAAACCGAAACAAGCCGAGTGCACCCTGCTGTACACTTTCAAGCTAAAAACTCAAAGCCATCATCTGTTACTAACGTTGATTCTGCTTTCCCTTCCCAGTGTGTTGGTGCTTCTTCTGCCTCGCCCGGCTGTTCTGGAACCAGACCTGCGTCACCCTCTTGCTGAGGCCGGTGACCTGGGCGATCCGCTCCAGGTCCTGGCCGTCAGGGTTGGAGTCCAGCTGGAAGTTCGCCTGGAGGACTTGCAGCTGTTCCTCGGTGAAGGTCGTGCGGACCCTCTTCGCTTTGCTTTTGTGGTAACCCTCCGAATCACACCCGTCTGAAGGTTATAGAAATACGTAAGCTAAAGTAAGTCAGTATTAATAGAAAAAAAAAATAAAACCCCGACAATTCAATTGGTCATAATGTAGATAGGTATGCCATTCTACTACTCTAGCTCTTTCATTAGATACAGACCTATATTATGGGAATCAATCATTTTGTGGTGGCGGCTACCTTAATTTGGCGGCCATCTTATCTAGCTAAGAATACTCCCGACTATTTTAACTTTCAAACAAAAAAAAAACAAAGCTTTAATTTATCCGTTCAGGAGTTAAGTACGATGCTACAGACGGTCACGTCAAACTTAATCGTTTTTGCATCGGGAGTTTAAAATAACTTCTTTCTACTTATGAAATAAAGCACTTGGTTATTAAACATAACTTATAATTTATGAGCTTCTTGAAAGCGTTATTGATGTAAGCGTATTCATGGAGTTTTATATTCACTATAAAATAAATATCAGGCTCCTCAATTACTGGTACATCTTTTTAAATGGTTTACAGACTAATGCATCCTAATGTAGAATAACAGTATTCAAATAGTCAGTAGCAAGATACTTAGGATCCGGTGGCCCAGTATGTAAATGTGCTTAACTCCATTGCTTCGCTTTCGCAATCATAATAGCGATTTGCACTATTTATAAGTACCTACACCAGATCTGCAGTGGCCAAGTGATGATTGTTAAATATTGATGTATGATGTGTTTTTAGGTCTACACTTCTTTTCTCTTGAGTAGCTGTAGCAGCTCTTAGGATTTTGGTAGGCATTTCAACTAATAAAAATCAAATGGCGTCCAAAATACACTCAGTAGCACATTTAACCGCCGATAACTTTACGATTTCATAAAAAAGTAAAAAGTTATATTGCAATATTTTTATCATTATACACGAATTTGCAATTTTTTTTTATCTAGCATTTCAATAAAACAAGGAAACTAGAAAAAAAAATTAAGCCAATAATGTTGCTTTATAAAACCTTTTATGGACTTTAAAAACGGATTTACTTTTTATTTTTTTGGACTAAATCATGAAAGTTTTCAGGGTTGAATAAAATGCTTCCTTAAAGACGACCATAAACTCAACTTGTTACTTTTTAATTTACGAAATCGTGAAGTACCTAGGTATCTACCTACGTTTGTATGAAAAATACGCTATGGGCGGTCAAATGTGCCTTGTGAGTGTAGGGTTAATAAACAGAAAAATCACCATCAGACGAGATGGACCCTCCAGTCCAGCGTCTCCAAGTAGTGCGGCTTGCAGAGCACCCTGTCCTCGTGGAGCGCGAACTGCTCGCCGGTGGACAGCTGCCGGCCGCACGCGTCGCACGCGAAGCACGCCAGGTGGTACACCTGCTCGCGCGCCTTGCGCACCCAGTCCGATGAGGAGATGCCGCGGCAGCACTTCGAGCATTTGGCGCCGAAACTCCTGCGCAGACGGGGCTGAGTCAGCATGAACAGTAGGGTACCATGGAAGGTGGCGTTCGGTTAGAGACAGCAACTGAGGGGTTGCATCTTTTGAGCGTCGGCGTCTTGCTGGCGAACCTCACTAGCGTTTTCGAACGCCACGTCGACGCTACGCCCAAAAATGCTAGTGTGGGATCGCCGGCAAGACGCCGACGCTCAAAAAAGTAATGTGGGGTCACACTTATTCACACCTGCGCGACAAATACTCTATGTACAGTAGGATCACTTCGGAAAAAGCACTTTTTATCTTTAATTACATTATACATACAAAAAAACAGCTCTGACTCCGAGGTACCCAGTATACAAGACGAGCGATGCGTCTACGCACCTGGGAGGCGATTCTCGTACATTCAACATTGAAATCGAACTTAGAGATTTCATAAGGTCTCCAATTTGACTTCTAAGTCGAGTGCACGAGAATCGTCCCCCTGTTCCATGGAGTGAATCCATATAAGCAAGGGGTCGCACGAACTGATTTCGAAGAACCTAATGCTGTCTTCAGATATGGTAGGCATGTATTACTTAATTATGTATATAAATATACAGGATATATAAATTGATTAACTTCAACAGCAATGTTCACTTTAATTTATATTTCAGAAATTAATCGTCTACTTAATCATTTTTTTTTAGTTTCGTTACTCTATCCACCCACTTTTTACATTTAAAACTCATTACGGTATGTTACAGAATACATAAAAAACCTTGCATCTTGCATCGGAAATCCATAATGCATTAAAGATAATTAAAATGTTACGAAAGCTTGTACAGTCAACCTCGCAAGGATGTGTAAACCTCTTAGCAGTAAAAGGTAAAAATTCTGTACTTTTGAGGTTGACGGTACATGGATACTTACTACCTATATACATATACATATCCAAACATTTGTAGACCCGCAGGCATACTATACATTAATTTATGAACATGAACCCATTAGCCATAAATTACGGATCAGTTTTAATTCGCAGTAGCAAAAGAAATAAATTTAGTACATTTGAAAGTACGCTCGCTGGTAAATGGTAATTCGCTTTGCGGCTACTATTAATATCACTTCGATGAATAATGTTAATAACGGTTCCATTAGGGCATTGCACAAATGCACATGCATCTTACTTACCTACATTGTGAAGCAGCGCCTGCGCTGTGTTGAGTGAGTGAGGGTACCGGAGGTCCAATTGAGGGGAAGCGGGTTAACGTCGTAAGACCCAAAAGTCATTTAAAAACACAGGCTTAAAAGGAGGCTTAAAAGTTGCATACAGGCTTAAAAGGAAAATACAATTTTATTGATTTTCTATTGTGTCGGCTGTCTGGGCCTTACGACGTTAAGAAGCGGACTTGTGACTCTACTGGTGTTGCAGGTGTTAGGTATAGGGCCTGCCGCAATTGCTTACAATCAGGTGATCCATCAGCTCGTCTGCCATCTAACCTAACACATAAAAAAATGTGTCGGATAAAAATTTTCATGACCAATGCCAACGAATGAAAAGCGTTACAGAAATACTTATCTGGTATGCCGCTTTTTTATAGGGCTAGTTGTGGTGTGGGTGCCAAGGCAACGCTAGATTCCCATGATCTCCCTTAGTTATGGCGATGAGGATGCACCGCTGGTGTTTTAGTGGGTATGCCTCTGGGCTCCTTTCCCAGACGGAGAGCCCCACATAACCCACGCTGGCCCTCGCCGGCGGGGTATGCATAAGGCATGGTCCACCCATTGCACTTCGGGAGAGCCGCATTTCACCAGCGATATCAAAAAAGGGGATCTAAAATCCTTTTGCATTTGGCGAAATGTAAGTCACCCACGGTGGCTTAGTGAGAGGCCAATCCACCGTAAAGAACACCAACGTCGCCATCAAAGGTGGCACTTTCTACCAGACTCAATGGAAACACGTTGAACTATGGTCCCGTGATGGATGCTGCGCGGTCGGCTGCGCGCGCGCACCTCCGCCGTCATTTATCAACATCAAACTACGCCAGTGTCGAAACACTCATACCTCTGAATGCGTAAAGGATATGTTTTTGTTGCTAGGTTTTGTGTGTGGCAACAATCGTGCCACTGAGGAGGGGTGACGCTAAAGGATAAAAAATGTGTTACTTCTTACGTTTTTAAGTACTCATAGAACAAGGTTTAAATAAAAAACAATTTAATATTTCTTACGTGATAGGGAGCAGACGGGGCGCCTGATAGTAAGTAATAAGCACCACCAATCAGCGCCGCAGCGGCCTCTAGCTGCTGTAGCAAATGCTGAGGTTGTGCCTTGTTGGCAGCAAAATGTAGGTAGTACACTACTACTTATACTTATTGCAATTATTTAGTTATTTCGTTTGCTTTTGTGGCCAATAAACGTTATCTATCTATCAATGAGATATGGTACCCGCAACACACTGGTGTTGAGACGGGCAGCGTTTTACAAAGTATTACCATGGTATATTTGAACAAAAATAGATACTTACATAGATACAAAATTCACATTCAACACAAGAATAATTGATCCATATTTAAAACAGAAACATTTGAATAATTGGTCAAAAATAATACTTAAAGTAAAATAAATTAAATATGTATGTTGCCTATATTTTTAGACTGCTCATAAATAAAATATCTATTAAACATAAAAGAATACAACTTTAACTTCTTAATTCAACTATCTAGATATACTTATTCGTTGAATCTAACAGAACATAAAGACGTGTAAGTAATTGTTTAAGAATTGATGATGAGTATTTAAGTTTTTTTCGCGACACCCTTCGTCTATCGCATCATTAGGTGCGCTTGCGCAGCGGGGGCGCGAGGAAACAGCGCCATATCCATAAAAACTAATCTCTATACCAATTGAAGCATAAACGTTTTAAGTAGTCGTACGAGGCGTTTACACGAAATGAGTTTTTTAATGGATATAGACTATTAGAAAGCTCATTCCGTGTAAACGGACTACATTAGTAAAAGACTGGTAAAAAGTAAAATTACTATAGTTTCGGACTTTTTTGTGGTCTCTACTTGAATGCCACGGCTTTTGAAGTCTTTCACTGTTGATTCATAAATTAATACCATTTTTCTGCACAAAAACACAATGCAAACTAAAACCGCTTAATCATTTAAACCGGAAAGTTTTTTTTAGATTTATTACGGAATCTTCACTTGTTTCGTCAAACAAATGGCACATAATAATAGTTACCTAAACGAGATTTTACCGTTAGTATCAATCACCATTAACCATTAGAAATAAATATATCTACCTACCATCGGCAGGGATGAAATTAAAATGCTCCCTCAAATGGTTAAAGAATATATACCTATTTAACTAAATTAGTTGAAGTCACGGGAAACCCAAAGGCAGCTAATTTCGCCCAGCTAATTTCCATCATCGCTATCCAACGAGGTAATATGCCAGCAGTTTGGGCACATTACCACAGAGACCCACTCTGTTTTGTTTTTCTTTTTTCAATACAAACCCCTTTATAGTAGGTAGGTATAGAATATATGATTTTTTCTCTTCCATTATTCTTCCTTCTATGTTTTATATTGAATGAATGTAGTATCTTAGAGCATCCTATTGTTTTATTGTCTGTAATGTGTTAGGACATGTCTTGTGTTATGCAAATTAATTATTATATTCTAAGTATATGTTGACTATCTAAAACTATACTATCCCACTATCAACATCATAAGAGAATCGCCATGTGTAAACCCGTTATTCGTTATTATTTTTAAATAAAACAAAACTTTAGCAAACTGGTTGAGCGGCTGTTACCAGCGGTTCATTACCATTCGCAGACCCTCAATATTTATCTAATTAATTAAGAAAACTCAAGCAACAATCCATTAAGTTTGAAACAAGCGGGAACGCGGTGACCTTCGACGAATACATAAGAGTTTTACTTAAATTTACTTATAATGTGTCAATAAGTCGTGAAATAAATTGATGGCCCCTTATATCATAGGGTTTCGTAACTCCATTGGTTATACAGGGTGTATCTGTGAACATTTACGTCCCTTTAACCACGTGTTCTACCAACCATTCTAAACAAATTTTGTTCTATGACTTTTGAAAATTCGCATAAAAAATTTTCATCTTTCCATACAAAGTCGGTCACGTGACTTGGTCATTTTGTATGGGAGTCGAATTTTTTTTCGAAGAATTTAGAAAAGTTTTTGAACAAATGTTGTTAAGAATGGTTGATAAAACACGTGGTTAAAGGGATGAAAATGTTTACAGATACACCCTGTATAAGAACTCCGTTAGTTCCCCAAAATTCC
This sequence comes from Cnaphalocrocis medinalis, assembly GCA_014851415.1. Taxonomy (NCBI): domain Eukaryota; kingdom Metazoa; phylum Arthropoda; class Insecta; order Lepidoptera; family Crambidae; genus Cnaphalocrocis; species Cnaphalocrocis medinalis. Next base: position 3,063,722 of record CM026273.1, on the reverse strand, counting down.
GTTTTCAACTCAAAGGTTACACCGGGGGTTCAGCACCATCTTTATAACATCTACCTATATGTTTGGAATCAGTTTGTAAAGAAATTTGAGTTTCTTCTAAAGGTTTATGACGTGGGACAATGTTAAGTACCTACCTACTGTGGACGTCTATTTCAAACGCGTAAACACCAATTGACAAAACAGTACATTTCACATGTATCTGCTCCATCGAACTGTTCCCTAATCATCGGCACCAGTCTCTCAATAAATTTGAATCACAAAGTGCTCGTGGACCAGTTAAAGCGTTCTTTGATTTACGATGTGAACGCGCAGGCCGCTATCAGCTCGCTGCTACTGTTTTAAAGTTCAAAGCGCAGAATCGCGTGTCTTCCCCGTATTAATTTTGTTCGAGAGTGTGCTATCTGCTCCCCGCGATTTGCATTCGAAAACGGTGCGTTTGACCACTCCGGCTTATCGGCTCTTATTAACATTTTGTCGCCGCCGAATCAATTAATGGGCCGCATAATAATTAACAAGTGACAGATTAACAAGTTTTAACACTCGCCGTAATGAAGATGTCGCGTAGCTCGCGATAACCGGCCTCTTGCCTATGCATGGGCCGGGGTGGTCCTTTAGCATTTATTTTTACCCGCAGCCGATGATATGGCTGGGCTATAATTTTAAGGTTACTCAGCGATAAGGGGCGTACTGGGAGTTTTTGGAAAACATCGAGTTAGAAAAGGTGTTTTCCGCCAGGATGCGTAGTAGATAGGTATTATCGCAATCAATATGTAGGTAGGTAAAATGAGGTAGGCTGTATTCAAAGATCAAACCACTACCCATAGGTATAATAATACAAAAACAATGGGGTGTTTTAATAAAAAATGTGAGTTGTCAATATGTGGAGTAAGTTGAATGTTCTACGTAGAGTCGATTCAACTGTCGTTTTTCTCTCTCTTGTTCTCTCGTGTTCTGGAGTCCGGGGTTACCATGATTCAGAATTTGGTGAGTACCTATGCTAATTACAAGGGCCGTCTGACCTTCGCAACCAAAGGGTTCGCAACTGAATCATGGTTAAAACACGTTTCATAAACTATCCGAAACGTGCGGGTTTCCTTACGATGTGTGGCCAGTGTGTGTTTGACATTACATTCAACCAAGGGGTCCCGTCGTCACTTTGATAATGTTAGGACTTAGGGAAAGGCAGTTATCAAAATTAAAATTAAAATAAAAAAGTGAGTACTTTCTTTTCTTTACTTTATCAAATTGGAATGTGCGACTGACTTCGCAATCCAATTACAGCGGCCGAAGTATTTGATTGCCCGGTTTTGCGATTTACGATTATTGATGTTTGCCCACTCCCCCGCGGTCGGGATCGGCGCACGCGGCCCGCGCAACACGGGCATTGTTATCCTGCGCGGCGCGATCTCCAAATCAGGGCACACCGAAGGCGTTTGACAACGGGTGCGTGTAGCGCGCACCGCCGCGGGCGCACCGCATAAATCCTCACTCGTTGATTGCTTTCCCCTCCCCGCCACCCCGCCGCCGCACCTCCCCGTTTTAATACCCATTCAGCCCGTCCATTCACTCGACGACATGATTTAAGTTATTTGTTTTAGATACAAGTTCAATCTGAGATTCATTGGAATATTATACGAGGTTTGTTTGAACGATTTCCAGCGGCCGCCGTGGGCGCTTCGCTGACGAATGGCTACGCGGCGAAATGCCGCGGCACAATGCCGCACTAATAATTCCTTATTTACAAACCCACGTGACGAATTACGGAGGGTTTATGTTTTACACTCTTGCGCAACGCGGACTTGCGCGTATACCTGCGTATGCCTGTTCGCGCTAGGCGATTTCTTCAAGTAGAAAGTTGAAAAATGAGAACCTCATTTATCATTTTGATTAAACTATAAATTTAACACCAGTCAATATTTTAAAAACCCAATTAATTCATCGTGTTGTTGAATTTTGTCAAAGTTAAGCTACACGTTTGTTTAATAATTTTATAGATTAGGTGCGTAAATAACAAACGGTTTTAACTAGTTCAGTACCGACCTATTAATGCCTATATTGCCATTTTCAGACATTAATTAATATTTCATATAAATTTTAATTACAACAAGTAGGTATGTGACTTTTATTCTAGAGAGTAATTAAAAATGAATAAGTATGACATTTTGTACGATCACATAAAATTTATTTATGTCATTCAAATGATAATAATATACCTACACGCGAATAACGACTCAACTGCCTCCTTGCTGTTATGACCTAGAGCGTTTTACTCGTAAAAGTATTTAAGTATTTTCCGAAACGTAGTACGTACTTACCTACTCGTAAAAAGTATTTTCCGAACGAAGGCTACGTTACATTGATAATAATAATAAATCTACCTAAGTACGACAAAACGATAAAACCGGCTAAATATTACACTGAATCTCAGTGTAAGAAATATTTAGGCCTGCCTAGTTATTTGTTGTGCAGTAAAAGAAAGAAGAAAGAAAAATAATTAATTTGACACATAAAAAACAGTTTACAAGTTTATAAAAGAATAAAATATTATGGTGTGCCAAAGCTTCCACTCAGCATGTGCCGGGGCGATGAGTGTCACCACGACGCGGTCGCTGGTTTTCAGTGATCGCCCAAGAGTATCTATCTATCTACGTTTCACAATAGTGAGTACAAATAGTAAATTGTTACCAAAGATTTTTTTTGTTTTTATAGGCTTCTCAGAGGTACGTTTTTATGAAAAATAGCAAGAAATCCTTTTTATTTGCCCAGTGTTGCTCGATCTTAAAAAACAAGACATAGCCAGCGAAAACCAATCTGGTTCGATTTTGTTTTCTACTAAAAAAAATCTGTTGAAAGATTAAAAAGAAACGTCATTGGATCCGTGCTTAGGTTGAGAATATCAAACGAAAACTGACTTTTTTATGTAGGTAAACAATTGGTACCTTGTAGAGGTACAAAAAAACCTAATGTTTTCAGTTTGATATTATGTTATAATATCTAACGAGAAAAAATGCGCTTAAGCGGTTCGTTGCGTTCAGAACAAAATTAATCGATAATTACAAGTTGCAACTTATTAACACAACGATTTTTATCACATCCAAGCGGCAGCCGAGGCACCGATTGTAATATATTACCGCCGCCAACATAGATTAAATAAACTGCGATAATATAAGAGTCGCTGATGCGTTGCTGGCATATTAGAAACCGTGAGACGTGTGGTTTTTATCTGTGGGAGACGCTTCGGCATGAATGGGCCTTAAGTGAAACCACGACCTCACAGAAGACCGGCGGGAAGCAGCGCCTGCGCTTTGAAAGAAAGAAAGAAAGAAAATACATTTATTAATTTGGACACCACAACACATATTACATGCTACAGACAATTGACACAACACAAGAAAATAAAAAACAGTAGTAAAAATAAATTAAAACCAATAAACACAAACCAAAAAATAAACTGTCCCTCCCAATTGTCCAGCAGTGCCGTTGCTTCATGAGTAAACCACCGGAGGCCCAATTGGAGGCAAATGGGGTTAAAGGTTGGTAGCGCATGACTCTACTGGTGTTGCAGGTCTATGGGTGGATGGAGGCAATCGCTTACCAACAGGTGATCCGTCTGCTCGTCTGCCATCTATCACATATCAATCGAATAGTAGATGTGATGACGGGTTGGCCCTTAGGGTCAACAACGTCTTCAAATATTACATACTTAAGTATGGATACGCTCGCGGCATTTCCAAACAGCTCAAGTTTATCTATAGTAGCTGGCTTTTATTATTTGCACCTAACTCGTAAAAAACTTATTTGCCCTCCTCTAGCCCAGAACTTGGAGTATTTATTATCCGTACTTATATTATAAATGGGAAAATGTTTGTCTGTATGTCTGTCTTTCTTTCACGGCAAAATCGAGCGACGACTTGACGTGATTTTTTAAGTGCAGAAAGTTGAAGGGATGGAGAGTAACATAGGCTACTTTTTGCCCGTTACTAACCCCCTATTTTAGGAAATTGAGGGCGCGGGCGAAGCCGCGGGCAAAAATTTGTTTTCTATATATCTATGTACTCGTAAGAGTCCCCGCAGACTACAGACTTGCTATATAGGCCGATAGTTTAGTCGGGTTGGCCTATTCGGAGGCCTTTTGTCCCGTCGAACGGGAGGCCGTCAGGCGCGAGGCGCAGCAAATGCTTGTGCGGGACTGGTCCGCGGACCTGCTACGTTCCAGCTCAGGCCGTCGCACTTTGGACGCGCTCGCCCCGGTATTTGACCGGTGGCTCGAGCGGCCTCACGGGGCTCTTTCCTTTAGGATAGTGCAGGTTTTGACCGGGCATGGCTGCTTCGGGTCATTCCTGCACCTTATCCGCCGAGAGAGCACCCCTTCCTGCCATGAGTGCGGCGCTGCTGACGACACCGCGGACCATACTCTCAGGTTTTGTCCGTCGTGGGATCAGCAGCGCCAGGCGCTGGTGGCGAAAGTCGGCCAGAACCTCGCCCTTGTCAGTATAGTGCTATACTGGCAGGGGAGGAGGCCTGGAGGGCTTTCGCCTCCTTTTGTGAGGAGGTGGTGGCAGCGAAAGAGGCGGCGGAGCGGGTGAGGGAGGCAGATCCTTCCGCCGACGCGCTCCGCAAGGCGAGGAGGGGGAGGAGACGCCGACAATATGCGCGTCTCCTTCCTCTCTGTGGAGGAGGCCAGCCGGCACATGGTACGGGGGTACCAGCGCCGGCATTGCACCGGCCACCTTCACTGCCTGTTAGGGACGGCCGCTCACCCTCGGTTGTCCCTATCGTCCCCCCCAGCCCATCTGGGGGGACAGCGTCCTGCCCGCCGTCTAGGCGGGCCCCGTCCGGGGAGGGTCGTGGAGCGTGAAGGCTTTGTGCCGGTCACCACGGTCTCTCCCCACTTAAGGACGATGAGAGGGTGCCCAGGGGTATTAGTCGGTACACCCCCGCCGCCGCGGGGGGAGGCCGACATAACCCGTCCGCCCCCCGGCGGACGGGTATGCGTAAAGCATTTCCCCTGGGACATAAAAAAAAAAAAAAAAAAAAAATTCGTACGCATCAAACTTTTTTATCGGCCGATACTGAGGGTCTAATTTGAAGTGGACGTTACGACCGAATCGGAGCTCCCCTCTCTTTCACACGCGCTATGCGCGCTTTTGTTTCAATGTGACAGGAATATTCTCATTCGTTACGGGACGTCTTCGTTATAAGCCACCTGAATCACGTAATGTGCTTACCTGCATACATCTTCATACTGATTAAGAAGCCGACCAAACTATCAGCCGATTAAAAGTTTGTAGCCTGCGCGGAGTCTAAGTGGATTCCTACCATTGTAGAATATTCCCTGGATCGATGGCAGTTTATTTATGCGGCCAAAGATTAATTAAACTCGGAGCGACATGGCGCATTTACATACGACAAGGCTGGCGCATTTGCGCCTGCGCCGCGTGGGCGGCGACATCGCGTGCGCGTAGGTATAACTACTGGATATGGTGTAAAGAGCGTATTATAAGGGAAAAGGTCTGTAGGGTTAAGGGATATTAGGTTTAACGTGTGTTTTTGATGACAGATTACCTTTTTCTTGGACTGTCCGAAAGATATAGGTAAATAAATGCGCCAGACAATCACATCAATCAACCTGGTTTCAAACTAGGGCAACTAACTAGGATTATTAACTGAAGGCGTCTTAATTTAAAAAAAAATCCAGCTATGAAAACATAAAGGAAAGTACTAACAATATTTGGCACACTTACTGTAATAATTTTTCCTATCTAGGTACCTATGTAATAATTTTTGATTTCTAAAACAAAATTATTGTTATATAGGAGGATTTTTTAAATATCTCATAATCGTCACATTTAGGTACCTAATTTAAATCAATTGGCGCCAGATTCGTCTCGGTGTCACCTGTTGAAAACTCAAAATCAACCAACTGGCGGTTAACGTCCTTTTTGATATAGCTACGGCAGATTACGGACTAAGTAGGTACTCGTACTTTTTCAAACACTTGACTCGACTAAACTGAATGAACGAACTGGCGACTCCGGCGCAGTGGGCGGAGGCTGCGCATAAAGCATGCGCGCAACTTGCAAGTAGCTTGGGTGGTAATGAAAGATCAAAGGATACTAAAACAAAATCATTTTTGGATCGATAGCGCAAGTTATTTTTATTAAATCTTTAGTAAAAAATATGTAGAAGGCGACATGTCGTTGAGTTATATTCCAGTACCTAAGTAAAATTAAGTTTTTTTGCAATCTTGATTTTTGCAGACTTGTTTATATTGAACTAGCTGTTACCCGCGACTTCGTCTGCGTGAAATAGTATCTTTGAGTAGCAATTTTAATTATTTGATAATTTTCAACCACCCTTTTAACCCCTTACAACCCCCTTTTCGCAATAAAAAGTAGATAGCCTATGCTTCTTTCTCGGGTTCTAAACCATATTTCAATTTCATTCAAATCCGTTCAGTAGCTTTGGCGTGAAAGAGTAACAGACAGACATAGTTACTTTCGCGTTTATAATATTAGTTAGGATATAACTCGTAAGTAGTTGAGTTTTATTTCAGTAAAATTAAGCTTTTTTTGAAATCCTGATTTTTTGCAGCCTTGTTTCAATTGTTGCAACTTTGTCAAGAATTGAAAAACCGACATCTAGCGCCATCTATTGGAAAAAAAATGTAACTAATAGCAATATTAATTCCCAAAACGAGGCGAGGGCCATCAGTTTTTATATAGTAAGTTAGCCATGCAATTCGTTTGCACTGTATGTTAATATGGTTATGTGTTAATTTACAGAGACACAAGTTTGGTTTTTTTAGGTGATTGATGGCAGACGAGTATATGTATCACCTGATGGTAAGCGCCTATTATATTTCTGCCACCCATAGACACCTGCAACACCTGCATTTCCCTGCTAAAACGAGATATCCTTCACCAGACCTCCACCTATCAGGCGTCCCGTTAAAACAAAAGAACGGCGGCTACCAGACAAAAAGACGCGTTAAATAAACAATGAACAGATTATACATCAACGAAAGCAATTTACCGAGCGCCCGCGGCCGCGGCTGCGCGCGCGCATGTCCCGCTGAAATATCGGACGGCGCGACAAGCGCGGTTAACGAGCTCCTTTTTCAACAGAGCCGAAATTAGTTTTTGTAATATATTTTTATATTTAATATCAATTTATAGTTTTTTAGAGCGATCGATCCTGCACTACTTGTTACCATAACCTGAAGTTCTCGCATATCATTTTCGTTAATGTTTCGTGAACTCTTGTTTGGATGCGACAGGTATATTATCATTCGTTATGGAACGGTTTCGTTATAACCACCAGGTGCCCTGCCTACTGCCATTTGAACGGGCACTCCCTACGCGACACTACCCTTTACCAAATCAACCCCCATGCTTGTGTGAGGACCGCTGAGAGTGGTGATCACAAGCAGAGATCTTATACCAAGCTACGATGATGACCACGAGTGGGTAAATACCTAAATCTTAGCCTATCTGGGTACCTACTACCCACTTTTCCCGTCACGGCTATAAAACACATGACGATCTTGTTGCAAAAGCTATAGTTACCATCGGTCAGAGGTTGCGCAAGATTCGCGCACTCGACGTCGAGGGAATGCGCGTGACCTGACATGCGACGCCTCCACACAGCGCATAACAGCGCAGTAAAGTAATAAGTGGATATATATTTTACAAGTAAAAAATACAATATACTTAGGCTAACGCTTGATCATGATCGTCTGGTCGAAAGCGACGGTGAGGTCTAGTGTGATATGCGTATGCCTGTATGATGCCTTGTCACTATTTCCTTAAAGATATCCTGATTATTATATAGTGATCAGGAAGAACGGGCCTAGGCAGTGAGTCAAAATATACTTCTTGCACCGCCTTTTCATACATATTGTGACTTTAAAGCTATCTTATTTTACTAAATGAACAACTTATCATTTATTATTACCACAGATCAGTGTCCACAGATGTGTGTCCACAGATGTGTGTGTCCACAGATGTGTGTGTCCACAGATAAACGGAAATCTTAAATTGGCTCATCCAGTCACTGCCAGCAGTCTTGCTAAAGTCATCAGCCTTTATGTTCCCGTCTTACCATCGAAGGTCTGCTTCAGGATTTGTTAGCATCTATGGCAGACGTGGTCAGCCTACTGTCACTGAAGCATACTGTTTCGACGTCAAACGATTTTGTCCCTTGATGTCCATGGCTCAGCGAGCCACGAAAGCCATTATCCACTGAACTTTAACTCTTTTTGAGGCAATTGACAGAGACGTGTGGTCATCGATGCTTCACGGAAAGCCGGTATAAGATTCCTCACTGCTATTAATTCCACAAAGGACAGTAATCATCTATTCTTCCCTGCAATATTATATTCGGTCACGATTCCTATATAAGGGATAGCGGAATGTGATCTACGACAGCCTAGTCGTCCAGCCGTCACCATGGCATTCCCTAGGATTGGTATTTTTATTTTCTATGACGGCAGAAGACTCGATGGAATGATTTAGTTTCGTGGAAGACAGGTGAAAGAAAGTAGGCATGTACCAGATATTTGCATGAAAAACAGATTTTAATCTATGCAAATTTCAAATAGTTATAGAACAAAATTAAATCTTGTTCAAAATAGTTGATGGTTGGATGTAAATTTGGTAAATGTTTACCGATACATCTTGTATAAATATACCCTAATCAAAATACGGGTACGGAAAACCACATAATATCGTTTCTCAATGCTTATAATAATGTCAACACGTTTGGTTTTTTTTTGTTGGGTTGGTTCAGTGTCAAAATTAAGTAAGTTTAACAAACTAATCGCGGTTTGTTAATTATTAGTAACTAAGTAATCAAGTTTTTCAAAGTTTAAGAAAATGTTTAGTAATTTTCCAAAAAATAAACTTTCTCTAGCATTACTAGGCCACAGGCTCGCAGGACAAAGGCCATGCCTCAGGTGGTCCGCGCATCACCGCGCGCAGCAACCGAATCAAAATAAATGACAAATGGTATCTCCGGAGTCACTTGCCAGTCATGGCGTTTTTTACGCGCGCCGCCATGCCAACATTCTCCGTGTATTGTACACTGATTTTCAATAAAAATCATCGGACACTGGTATTTTTGGGGTCCCGTACAGGAAATAGGTTATCGGAAAGATCTTACAACAGACCCTTCGAGAAAGTAGCCCTACCTTCTTCTACCTAATGTTTTATCGAAGGTAACGCCTACATTGTACTTAAACTGTATCTTTTTATTCCGAGACTCTCTTTGTTTCGGGACCCAGTCCCTGTCTGATTTAGTTCCAAAACATACCAATGGATGGCGCTGGGTGTTAACAATTTTTCTTTACAAATTGGTTAGTAATTTTAGCTAATTTTTTTCTTGGGTAGTGATTCCGATGTCTCATTATCATATTTTTTTAAGGTTTTGGATTTTAAGACCTTTTTTTTCACATTTTGATCCCGTTTCCTCATTCGCTCTGATGTAGATTGGCCCGAGACTTTACCAAGTAGAACTTAGAATTCATCTTTAAATAGTAAGGTACTTACCAACATATTACGACATGGGGCCAGATTTCATACAAACTTTGGGCACATTCATATTCGTTTTGTATATGGCCATTTAGAAGGTAAACATCTATACCGGTCAACCTACTGAACCCTAATCATTTTCTTAAACTGCATTCACATCTTTTTTTTTTATTAAAGTAAGTTCTCACGCACCTGTTACTGACCCGTTCGGATGTATGAAATTGTGAATACATACTTGAGCTCTAGGGGAAGCGATGCCATATGATTTAGACTTGTGTATCTCTTAAATCAGTTGTGTGAATGTACTAAGACCATGATAAGATATTGAATATGAAATGGAATTATAATAAGTGCGCTTTGGGAAGCTGTAAGCAGCTCTTTATTCACTTTATCATTGTTAAAAATAAAATGAACGTCGTAAGACCCAAAAGCCTTTTAAAAGGTATACACAATTGATTTTCTATTGCATCTGCTGTGTGGGCCTTACGACGTTAGATAAGCCTGGTCTTGCTACCCACCCTTTGTTGTCTGGTGTAGTTCAGTATATAGCATACATAGGTACTAAATTGATGTTAAAAATCCGGTTGCAGAAACGTTTATTGAAATTCGGCTCCAGTTACAGCGACATAATAGTAAAACATTTCAGTACATTAGCATAAAGAGTTTTTATTTATAACCATGAAAACTTAGAATAATAAATATTGAAATTAATTACAATAAGTACTGGATTAGTTAAAGTTCTTTAGATTCAAAATATTAGTTTGTAGGTAAATAAATAAAATAAACGACAGTAGATTCACACAACACCTCATACATCGACCTGACTCCGTATAAGTAGATTAAGCACCTGTGTTACAGATATCAGACAACAGAGGATCACAAATATAATACTTAAATACATATATTACACCCAGACACTGAACAAACACAAGTGTTCATCACACGAATGTTAGTCCTATAACAAAACATTATTTTGAGCTCACTAAACCGTTGAGCATAAATCTAACATCGAAGCATTTACAATAACTTAAATAATACCTGGTACTAATCACAGTATGTAGACGTAATAAAGTTAGATCTACTGTGTGTGTAATTACTCTTCAAGTACAAGGGTTATTCTTCGAGACGTAACATTCCTGGCAGGCCTTATTAAATCCATTATTCCTTTAAAGTTGACTTCATAATCATGAAGTATAATTAACAGGTTTATTCATGAAAAAAGGCTTCTTTATAAGTAATCGGTATATTTTAAGATTAGGTACGAGTATAATGCAGATTTCTGTGGAATATTAAAACTCAAATAAATCTTTATTATCATAGGTTTGTGCAAATACAAATCGCCTTACATTTAATAAATATTTAGAACATTTCCTTTTTAGTTATTGTATAATTAAATAAATATGTTGATTCATAATAATACTAAAAAATAAATAGATATGATGCGCTTTTACCACTGGAATCGGAAAGTTGATTTTGACGAGAAGATCCGTCAAGGAATACGCTAGTTACTCTTAAATTTTTATTATCATGTTTTTAGTCTTCATACAACCGCCTACTGCACTTCTATTGGTTTTGACGACTGCTATTGGATCAAAGAATGACCCACAAGCATGATAGAGACGTGTTTAACCTAGCAGGTTTAATTTATGGCATTATAAGTAAGTAAGTAATAAATAAATAAACAACCTGACGTGTAATAGCGATCATTCGGTCGGACGGGAATGGCAGAACACCCAGACCGGAGCAAATTTATAGTTACAGTTGGTTTTGTACAGAGTTCTAAGACGCAGGAGTACCATAAAAACCGCAACTGCTCATAAGGTATAAGATGTGTATGTTTTTGTCTTTCACTTGTTGTTCTCCTTTTATTTGTTCATAGGAAACTGCCAGACTTCATAACAAAGCATTGGTGGCAAGCTTTGGAAGCCTAAAAATCTAAAGGTTAGGTATGCAATTCTTGCAAAAAACCTTACGGAATGTACACCAAATATAACGCAGGTATGTAGCTTAGTTAACCTTATTAACTTTTTCATGTGCTGGAATCAGTAAATAATGGCTCGACCTCACTTCGTTACGGATTGCTAGTTAGATTCAAACTTTACCAATAGTTAGCTGATTCTCGTGCAATATTTTCGATAATTATTGATATAAACGGGACTATTTGCGCAGATGTTTACATTATAGTACTGCTTGACGCTACGACCGCGTTACAACGGCCGTGGTCACAAGCGGACTCCGCAGTAAGTGCTGTAATGTACTTATATTGAAACATTCTGGCGTTTAGTCCCGTATAGATGAATTATTTGTAAGTATATTGCAACGAGAAAGTTTAGAAACATATTTTCGATATATTTTTATGTGCTAGTTGGCGGACGAGCAGAGGGATCACCTAATAAACGATTGCCGCCACCCAAAGACATTTGCAACACCTGTAGAGTTTAAGTGCGCTGCCAACTTTTACTAATCCCATTTGCAATTTTGGTTGCATATTCAAAATTATCCGGCTTTATAAAGTTGTTCCGAAGTGAAAAATATTGTTTTATAAAATAGTTCTAGATATCAACGAAAGTAGACATGAAAGCAGATTAAAACGACCCCTGGGCTCAAGTAGACACTTTTATATGACCCTAGCTCGTCTCCCATTTTAACAGTTCTGTTAATTGTAAATTATAAGATACGGTTTATATCTGTTTTCTTCAGACTTCAGCTGTTGACTAGACGAGATATTGGATCTAAGTTTACGATATTGCTAGTTAATTAATTAAGTGTAGATGATGTCTCTAATGAGGGATTTCATAAAAAGGTTTAATGGTATCCTTTCATTTTTATACTCGTGGTTCAAGGTGTATCGGAAAACAGGTACATCCCTGTTAGTTAGTTACTATCCTTCAATATTATCGTAATATTTTTAATTGTAACACATAAAGTTAATTAAAAGGATAGTTAATTAATGGTAGGTACTATAAGTAGTCTATTATGAGGTTGTTATATCACAGTTTGCTAGAGTCACGAATGAAATGTTGGTTTTACTCACAATTTGACGGTTTTTGTAAAAAATCTTAGGGTTTTTAGAGTTACCCATCATCCGTTTGCTCGTTTGTCACCTATCACATAAAAAAGCGAGACGAATTATACCATGTGCCAGACCCACTAGGTTGATAAAGTTAAAAGTATAGGTAGGTACCTAAACTATTAAAGTATTTGAACTATACCATGGTAATAGTTCAAATTCATTTATAAAATTGAATTGATTAAGTTGAATGATGAGAATATATATTTATCCTATTTTTAACTATTTTCTTCGAAATTAGTTTCAGAATAAGGATATATGTTGCTACTATATTTTAAGAAATTATAAACATTACATTTCATTACAAAGTTCAATTGATTGAATGGGCTTAATGTTTCCTATTTATAATCTTTTTTGTCAGCACTTTATAAAAATAACTAGTGGCCCGTCCTTACTTCGCTTCGGGACCGTAATTCAGTAATGAACCAATAGATGGCGCTGTGCTAAATTTACATCGCGCAAGCGTTTCGTGTTTTCGGTTTACCTATAAGCCTTGTCGTTATCTATAGAAGTTATCTCTTTATAAGTAGTATAGAAGACTAGTATAGACTAGTATAGAAGATAGATGTTAGTTGATGATTTACCTACTCGTTTTGTTTCTAATCCAGTTCCATAACCAAAATGAGTTCCATCATAGTCAAAGCAATGTAGCTCGGAATCTCGGGCATTCCAATCGTTCCTTACACGGTCGGAATCATTTAGCGGCTAACGTTAATTCCCGCACAATACTCGGCGCGCGTCCAATTAACCTTGAAGCATTGAAATGACGCGTCATCGTGCCCCGCGGAGTGCGCCCGCGCCGATACCTGGGGGGCAATTCTTGAGCACTCGACATTGAAGTTGAACTTAGAGATTTCATACAATTTCTTCCACACAAATCTCTAAATTCGATTTCAATGTTGAGTACACGAGAATTTGTTTCCTGGGGAATGTTTTTGAGCACTCGACATTGAAGTCGAATTTAGAGACTGCATACATTCGTCCATACTAATTTCTATTTCGGCTTCAATGTCGAGTGCACGAGAATAGGCCACCTGCGTGCGCGCCATGGTTGGGATATATCGCTACAATACAGGCTGATGGTGGAATAGTGAAAATAAGCACCTGTTTCTATGACTTTATCTTCTATAAAAAGATTCAAATGAGGGTTCAAAGATTGGAATAAGGCTAATGTAAAATGATGTCTGACTGATCAAATCTATATCAGATGAATGTGACGTCAGGACTCTCGAAATGTTCATACCTACTGCAACTCCTGAAATTTTATATCACACTATTATGGTGTGTTTAAACTACCATGGAGAGCCATGCTCCTTTAAAGGCCTAATAAAAATAAGATTAGGTGTTAGGCATGTTATGCATCTAATTTTTAATTTAAATTATAGTTTTTTTAGTTGAACTATGCTTGCAGCCTTACAATTTCATTTTGAAGAGCTTTTATAAAGTTAAGTAGACGAAATAGTTTTTTTTTCATTTCCTTATATTTATCATAGTCGTGTAGAATAAAAACACAATAAAAGAAAAGGTTAACTATAGTGATTAGTTTCTTTCATTTATCCAGTGAAAGAATACTTAAATTAATAATTACTGCTTATTCGTTAGCGTGGCCTCCCATGGTCTACCAACATAAGAATAAGTTTTATTCACATATTAGATGTAAAATAAAGTATTTATAGTTATTACGTATAAAGCCCCTTTAACATACGGTGAAGCTCGTAATCTTATCTATTTATAATGTGAAATCTATAGACAACAGCCAGACTTGAACGGTAATGCGAAAAGACGAAATACTTGCGCGATGTAATCGACACCTAGCGCCATCTATTGGCTGAGGTAATTAAACTAAAACCAAGTGAGGGCGGGCCACTAGTTTATTATAGGTATTCCAAATACAACATTCGCATTCGCAACAGGTGGAAGAAATGTAAATGCTGTATCTGAAATCCGAAGAAGAAGGTCAAACTACCATCACGTATACGGATACGTAAACAACGAGGACCCGCGTTCCCATCGGCCTGTACCTGCGGGCAGCGGGTAGGCGGGCTGACCCGTGACCCCTCGCGTGAGGCCGATGCGTCAGCGGTTTGCCGACCATCCCGCCTCATGTCAATGCGCGTGTTTGTTTCTCAACGGGATTTTTTGTACGTCAATGATATGTTTCACATTTTTGAATGACGGTCTCTTTCTTTCTTATAAGGAAATTCTTAGGGTGACTTTAGAGCCACAATAATATTTATTTTTTTATATTACTTCATACAGATACCCCTGAAGCCGAAACAAAGTAGGTATTGTTTAAAAATTTATACGATAAATAGGCAAATGTTTGATTATAACTTAGCGTAAGACCTTATTTGAACCGGTAGCGCTACCATGAGTTGGCATCGAAAAGTAACGTAACGTTACTACAGTCGATAGCGAGCGAGGTAAACGGGCGTCGAATAGATTTCGATTGAACACGTACGTAGGGTTTAAAAACGTTAGCGTTAGCTCGATAGCGAGTGCGTTATTTACGCAGAAAGTGACGTGCTTGTCATCACGCCCTATGTAGCTGTTTCATTCTAACTGCACTCAAAAGACAGAGTTCGATAGATATACCCAAAAAAGCTTGATATCCACAGCCACGAAATTAAAAAATTAAGATAATCCGACTTATTTTAAATGTCTTATAGCAGTGGGTAAAGCTGATGTTTATGATGTTTTTTAAATTGTATTGGTATTATTTTTGTCAATGTGACAGACTTAGAATAAATTCTAAGATGACAGCATGGGTGAAAGACTTTATTAGGTGAATTTTAGTGGCAAAATTGAAAGTTTAGTTGTTTGTTTTAATCTCTCTCACGTCTCTTTAAACCAGTGCGCCGCAGTGGCGTGGCGTCGGCTGCAAGGACCCCTCTACCATCCTACAGAGCAGGGCACCGAGCTCGTCAGAGTCCTCCCTTGCGTCTAACGCCTCGCCAGCAGCGTAGAGGCTGTTTTCAAGACCCGTCATCCCCCATCCCCAGAAGGACCCGTACACGCATGCAGTCAGATCTAGCAAGGCAGGTTTTTGTCAGACCTGACTGAATGGCGGAATATCCAGCAAGAAACAGAGCGCGAGAGAAACAGGCTAAGAGAAGCCGAAATAAGATGTCTAGAACGATGGCAACAATTATTTGGGCAGTTTTTAGAATTAGGGAATACTTACATTATTATATTTTAGAAATAAAATACTTAAAGAATAGTTAAATAATTTTGTAATGTGTTAATATATTAAAATATTATATCTTTTTATATCTTGTTTCTCTTGAGTTTTTAGTCTTCTTGCCAATTGGTCGCGTAATGCTCTTCCCAATAATAAGTCAGTGGCTGTACTGGCGCTTTCATTTTCTATACCTCTTGAACAAAATGCCCACCTGAAAGTAAAAATATAATAATTAATATATCCTAATTAATATTATAAATGCGAAAGTAACTCTGTCTGTCTGTCTATCTGTTACTTTTTCACGCTCAAAACTACTGAACTAAATGAAATTTGGTATGCAGATGATCTAGACCCTAAGAAAGAAGATAGGCTACTTTCTATTGAGAAAAGGGGGTTGTAAGGGGTTAAAAAGGGGGTAAAAAGTTACTTTTCCACGCGAACAAAGTCGCGGGCGGCCACTAGTATTTTATAAAGATCATCTCCAAAAAATCTACAATCAACATTACATTAAATAACGTCTCTGATTGTGGCCGTAATTATCATGTCCTACCTTGAGGTTTATACAGGATATGTCTTACCTTAGACTCCTGGGCGATTCTTTGCGTGGATGTTAAATCTGTGTAATGTGTAAGTAATACGCCAGCAAATCACACAAATCCTCAAAAACCACCGCATTAAGCCTATATTTGTGTTCAAGAGGATTTCCAGCCCACTTGTACATATCAGCTTGAAATTTTGCTCGTTCATCTTGAAATGCAGCTGCCGTCAATATTGTTCCACGCTAGATATCTTTTTTCCGACATTATACTCAATATATGTTAAATATTTTGTAAAATCAAAACACCTTTTCACACCATATTTGACAAGTGAGTTACTTAACTACAATCGTAAAGTATTTTTCGATACCTAACGTCAAATTTGTAACTCGTGGTATTTCGAAAACTATCGCTTTGTCTCTTTCATTGTGATGCATTTGAAAGAGACAGAGCAATAGTTTACGTTATGTCAGTTTTCAATGTCAACTCGTAGCGCTACGTAAACGCTACTCGCTAGCGAGTACGTTTACGTAGCGCGTAACTCGATACTACAGATTTTAGTTTCTCAAGTGACCGCTAGAGGCGCTGTACACTTTTTCATACATTTTTTTTACGCAGACGCTAGCGAGTTCTGTCACTGTAAACTCATGGTAGCGCTACGGGTATCGTACCGGAAAGTAAATACCTTAGCGAAGTATAGCTATGTAGGAGGCCCTGGAGGCCAATTCTCGGTTTTCGCCTTCTATGTCGAGTGGACTTCATGGAACGCATAGACCAATAGGATAACAAGAATAATGAATGTCGACTGTAATCTGTGTTCTCCTATTAGTTGGGCATTCGATGAAGTCGACTCGACATAGAAGGCGAAAACCTAGAATTGGCCTCCGATACCTAAGTTTTGGAGATAGCTAATGTTAATGGAGAAATCAGAATCTAAGTCCAATATGTTTAGACATGTTCCTCGCGCAGGAAACTGGTTCACTCACTGCTTTAAATAGACCTCACTCACTCGCATACTAATAGCAGTAGACTGGCTCAGATGCAACGACTCATCAGCCGTCGCATATAGTCACTCACTTGGCATAGTCCGGTTGCAGTTAAACTCACTCACTTGGCATAGTCCTGCTTGCAGTAGACCTGCCGCTTGCGCAGAAATCATGAGAAGTGCCAGTCCCACTGCACGAGGCAGCCTCAACGACGTATTAGCTGGGTCACACCTACTCACTAACTTGGCAGTCCTGATGCAGTTAGACCCACTCACTTGGCATAGTCCTGCTTGCATGCTTGCAGTAGACCTGCCGCCCGCGCAGGAAGCAGGAGGGGTGGCGGTCCAGCTGCACGGCACAGACGCAACGACGTATTAGCCAGGTCGCAGTCCGGCTACACGACAAATCAGCCGAGTCACACCTAGTCACTCACTTGGCAAAGTCCTGTTCAGTTAGACCCACTCACTTGGCATAGTCCTGCTTGCAGTAGACCTGCCGCTCGCACAGGAAGTAGGAGAAGTGCCAGTCCAGTTGCAGGACGAATCAGCCGAGTCAAATGTATTCACTCACTTGGCACAGTCCTGCTCAGTTAGACCCACTCACTTTTCATAGTCCTGCTTGCAGTAGACCTGCCACTCGCGCAGAAAGCAGGAGAGGTGTCAGTCCTTCTGCACGATGCATAAGCCGGCTCACACCTAACGTGTAACGTGAACGGCTGTTGCTTCGTGCAACAGAACGAAGCAATAGCCGGTTCACGTTTAGTCACTCACATGGCATAGTTCTGCTTGCAGTTGAACCCACTCACTTGGCATAGTTCTGCTTGCAGTTGAACCCACTCACTTGGCATAGTCCTGCTTGCAGTAGACCTGCCGCTCGCGCAGGAAGCAGGAGGGGTGGCGGTCCAGCTGCACGGCGCAGACGCAGCAGCGCAGGCAGCCGGTGTGCCACGCGCCGCCGCCCACCTCCAGCAGGAACCGGTCCGCGATCGGCTCGCCGCACGCGCAACAAGTGCGGTGCTCCGTCTGGAACAAATGCGCATTCATTAGACACTGTGCTAAGCAAGCAATGCGTGGGAGAGGGACCTTGAACTCAAACGCAAACTCAAGTAAATCTTTATTTGCATAAGCTTGTACTCAGCACTTAAAAAATGTCATATTATATTAAAAAAATATTCATAGCTAAGTATTTATTTTTAGATAATGTAAAATTTACATGTAATTTAATATAAATATACAAAAAAATAAAAAGACGATGCGATTTTCCCACCGGTATTGGAAGGTTGATTCTGACCAGAAGAAGAACCAGGAGGCAGACTTAGGTACCTAGGTGTAGTAGTTTCAATGCGAAGTAAACTGATATACAGTCTGATATATTGGCTTTACTAATAATATTACAACTAATACCTTAATATCTTGCTGACGTATGAATGAAAGGATTATGTAGTATTACACACGTCGTAGGTGTTTACTGTACATACCTACATAATAATATACTCGTACATAAAGTTCTAGTGTTTTATGTGTCCAAAGAAAATATGTATCTTTTTATTTACGTGACAGACGAGCAGATGGATCGCCTAGTGGTCAAGCATTGCCACCGCCCATAGATACCAGCAACACCAGTGGAATCACAAGACAAGTGCGCTTCCAACCCCTTTCCTTCCCAATTGGGCTTCCGGTGCTCTCACTCACGCAGCGCAGGTTCACGCCGGTTTTTTCGTATGGTTGTGGTATCACTCCGATCGAGCCTGCCCATTCGTGCCAAAGTTTGGCTCTCCCACGGTTAAAACTATTGCTGCTTCTCGGTTAGAGGTTACACGTAGGAGAAAATACACGTGTTGTACAAATGCACGTGTTTTTTTTTTTTTATGTGATAGGTAGCAGACGAGCAGGCGGATCACCTGATGGTAAGCAATTGCCGCCGCCCATGGACACATGCAACACCAGTGGAGTCACAAGTGCGCTGCTGACCTTTTATCCCCTTCCCCCCGATGGGCACCCTCACTCACTCGGCGAAACACAGCACAGGAGCTGCTTCACGCTGGTTTTCTATGAGGCAGTGGTATCACTCCGGTCGAGCCGGCCCATTCATGCCGAAGCATGGCTCTCCCACAAATAGTTTTTCGCTATTCCCAATATGCGATCTATGGCATATTGATTACGATGCGCAATGCGCGCCCCGCTAAGCCGGAGCGGTACATTTGATTACTCGCAATCAGCGAGGAAAGGGCGGGGGGTATTTGCTCGCGGGGTGCGAGCGAGCAGAGGGGCGACGTTATCGATGTGTCGATAACGAATATTTTTAAGATGGGCTTTTGTTTATTTTGGAGGCTGAATGCTACGAAGTAAATTAAATGCATATGGTAAACACTTCACACACACAAAAACACACACACATACACAAATATATACATAAGTCTGTTTTGTTTATTTATTTAATCTCTACAATTAGTGTCTTAATTATAAACGTAGTAGGTATGTATGTATGTAAAATCATTATTGTATTTACCAAATTATAACTAATAATGTTTGAAACGCTTCGTCAAACGTGAGGTGGGCGCTAATAGCTGCGACACAGTCTCTGACTACTATAATGTTTTTGTAAAACTGTTTATTGTTTCAAATAAAGATTATTATACTAAAATTTAACGTGAAACTAAATAGAATAAGGAACAGCGGGGCAAGTAAAATGAAATGAAATTCATTTATTTGCAAAATTTGAGGTGGTAGGTTAAGTTATAAAATGTTGAATTAATCACGCTAATTTAACCAGCGACCAGGGGGATCCAGCGACTTTACCCTTATGTTGACTAACTTTATGTTGCATAATCTAATCAAAGTTTTTTTAATTTATGTTCTCTTGATTCTTTTCATAGCTTTATCACTTAGCAACTAAACTGGCTTATATCTGATGGTCCACTTCTAATTGTAATTTTTTCTTCAAACGTCCTATTGGACGGATAATTATGTATCATAATTAGGTAGGTACTTAGCTTTTCGTTGAAATTACAATTTAAGATATGATTATCAAAATAAATAGCATTTTTAATTTCCGTATCGACAAGTACCCCCACCCTAGTGGCCCAGTTTTATTGGATTACCAGTAGCTCGGCACATGTCCACGTCACAACAACGCAACAAACGCAACTAAACACATTTCAGTCACGCCCACGAATTTGCCGAATAATCACATTATTTGACTGCACCCTTATCGATGTGGCTTTGTCGTTTGTGTTTAAGTTACGATTCAATTAGAATAATCAATACGCGCTAGGTGGAATTTTTAACGGGATTAAATTGGTGGCGAATATTGAATTAAGATTGTCACAAAACTTTTCGCATTGCTCATTGAACTGAATTACGAGTGCGTTTATTTAACTGGTTAGGCCTGCTCAGACCAATTATTTCCCGAGATCAAATCTAGAGATGGTATAAAACTACGAGTTGAAAGGTATACCATTTCGTCCCGGATACAGATTCCTCGACTCGGCTCTTTATTGATTATTTTTTACATTATTAATGATGATGTATTTAGGAACAGAAGCCGTGTTGTTATACCAGTAACCATTATCGTAGTCATGTCACCAACGGCTTTCAATAGAAGAGAGACCCATTAGGTCTTAGTTTGACTTCGTAAAAGTAAAAACCTTGCCTTGGTATTACAGAATACCGACATCAAGCATCGCCTACGCTGTGTTTCGCCGAGTGAATTTATGAATGGAGGCCCAATGTGGGGGGGAGGGGAAAAGGTTAGCAGCGCCCTTATAAATCTACTTGAGCTTTGGGAGTCCAGGTGTAGCAGCAATCACATCAGGTGATCCATCTGCTCGTCTGCAACCTGTCACATAAAAAATATTGCGCTAATAAAGTAAACTATCAGCATATTATACTGTCCCACTGCAGGCAAAGCCTTCATCATAGAAATCAAAATAATCATCGCTACTATGATGGGATTAGGCCTAATCACCATTCTTGATCACCAAAATGGCGCTAATACTGAATAAAAACTGCAAGGTCTTCAGACAACCGCAACATGGCGGGGATGGCGTGGCTATCGCCCATGCGTCAGGCGCCCGCGCAGCGCGTGTAATGTCAAGCGGACATCTTGCCCTAATTGAATCGGCCACCGTTACGCTCGCTGTTGCACACGTAAAAGTATACTTTGTAAAAAAACTGTTCGAACAGCAAATTATTACACCTATCTATAGAGGAAGTGACACAATTTTATGTTAAAAACACACTAACATTATGAATAATTTGTGAGTACTTAATAATATTTAATTTCTGAGTTTTTAATTCACTTGTTTATAAATTAAAATCCCGAATTTGCAGGCGAAAAGAATATCCTCTACTTACTTATTAAGTAGTTGTGAACTGAGTTGTCAAACTTGGTTGCCAATGCGGCCGAAAGGGGTTTTTTTCCCTTGTTTTATGGAAATCGAAAACATTGAGAAACCACAAAAACACTTAGACCCAGACAGAATAATTTTATAAGATTCTGTCGAGCATAAGTCGGTAACTACGTGTTGGTTAATGCAATTCAAACGTTTTTCATTAGTATTCAGTGCTTCTTAAAGTACCTAATTGATGATCACCAATCCGCATTAGGCAAGCGTGGTGATTAAGCCTAATCTCTTAGTAGCGATGACGTGATTTCAATGATGTAGGCCTTTGCCTTACAGTGGGACAGTATACAGGATGATACTTTACACTCTATCTAGGCCCTCTAGGGTTTATATGGCTGAAGATTAACACACATAAATCTCGTCAATCGTATGTATTGTCCGGCTAATACCTAGTTTCAATAATATCTGAAGTAGGTAAGCTTCACGTGTGTGTGTGAGATATGATTACCTACTGAATGTATCACACACTAACAATGGTAATTATTCCTTGGTAACATGCGTTGATGTGAGTAATTAAGCGGAGATGGTATCTCTGTGTTTTGTTTTACCGCTAAGCTAATACGAGCTTAGATAAGGTCAATTTGTTTTTACATTATCATGAAATGTTTCCCACTTCCGCACAAATTAACATACAATAGACATAACTGGGGTAGCGCAATAAAGCTCATACATTATAACGCGTTAAGACTGGTTTACATAGTGCAAGCTAGCGTATGAGTTAGTGGCCTGCCGAGTATTAGTTGTAACATTTTCTCGCTTTTCTTCAGTTTCATTTATAAGTATATCTCTATAATTAACCGCTAGATTTTTTTTTATATTATAGGAAGGCAAACGAGCAAGAGGGTCACCAGATGGTAAGTGATCACCGCCGCCCATGGACATCAGCTACACCAGAAGGAGTGCGGATACGTTGCCGGCCTTTTAGGAAGGTATAGGCTCGTTTCTTGAAGATTTGAATGTCATACCGGTTCGGAAATACCGCTGCTGGAAGTTGATTCCACAATGAGGAGGTGCGTGGCAGAAAGTGTCGAGTAAAGCGCACGGTAGTGGACCGCCATACATCCAGGTGGTATGGATGGAATCCGAACTCTTTCATCGACTTTAAAATACATTAATACCAGAAACACTTATAAAGTCACAAATGCGCTGCTAATCATTAACCCCCATTCCCCAATAAGCCTCCGATACCCCACGACGCTCTTCTGTCAGGCTGTGGTATCACTTCTGTCGAGCCGGACCATTCTTGCCAAAGCGTGGCTTTCCCATTAGGTACAATGAAGCGACTGCCATCTTACCTTCGCAACCCTTTGGCAGACCACCTGAATCTAGGTCGCACGCTTCAGAAATCTTAAACGGACTGGACTACTAAATGGAATCTTCTGTGCTTCTAATCGGAAGAATCCAAAATTGAAGTTATTAAACCGATTTAGCCCTAAGCGGCTGAGGTCTCAAACAATTTATAACCACTACTTGGGCGGTCCCAAACACTCAACGATTCATAAAGGATTGAGTAGAACATGCTTAATGTTCAAATGTAAAATGATGTAATCCAAGTATGAAAATATTGTAATTTTTTTTCGGTGCTCAGTGGCGCCATTGCACGGCTGTTCAGTAAATAGTGAAGCAGTTAATAAATTTCGCATCACAATTTCATACGGATATCGATATCGCTATTGTGACAGTTCCGGGGTCCCATCATCGAGGCGCGCAGCCGGCGCGCACACAATGCGCCTGCGACTCCAGGGATGTGACAAATAAATCGATATAAGTGTATAAATCGATATTTTTTCACTATAATCGATTATTAAATTCTATTCTCTTAATTTATCATCATCCTCAGCCCTGGAGTTACTACTACTGAGTGGAGGCCTCCCTTCCCTTATACCTATCCTGGTGATATCGACAGTGGACGAATAAATATTATAAATCGATACTAATATATATTAGTAATACACGGCATAAAATAAAAGTACCTACGTGTTGGTAGATTACACTAATAAATAACCCAATTATGAATTCCAATCGAATACAAACCGAGCTATCTGTGTAACAAATGGAATAACGTTTAGTTCTTAGATTTGCAACGCAGGTTTTCGTTCAGTTAAAAGGAACATTTAAGCGAATTACTCATAGGTAGGTACTTAATAGCTAGCGGCCTGTTCTTCATTGAAATATAATAGCTCGCTCTCACTTCGTTTCGGGACATTAGTTTCTATCTGTGCTAATAGACGGCGCTAAGCTTCCATTAAATCGCGCAAATGCTTAGGATTTTTTAAACCTTGTTTTTGTCTTTGGTATTTATATCTCTTTAAAAGTAGTATAGAGGAAGATGAATCAGTCTTTTTGCAAACTGATTCACTTGAAATGAAAAAATATTAATTACTTTTAACTTGGTTCTATTTGTGTAATGTCACATCCCTACGCGACACCCCAAAACAAATTCACGCTTTGTAACTGTTACCAATAAATATGAGCACCCGTCCTCAACTCCCAGCCCCTCAATATAATAACCGCACATATGTAATCGTCTGAGGGACAAAGTCAGTAGAAAGACAGTTGCCACCTATCAAACATTTCGTAGATAACAAATTTCTTAAGGGGCCCATTGACAAGGTATGAGTATAATGGACCCCCGGCGAGTCCATTGTTGCCACAAGCGTTTCAGCTGACTTACACCAGTTTTTATACCTCTTTTTCTGCCAGTTTCATCCCAGAGCTACTCTCGTATAATGACGATGTTTGAGTGTATTTAACGCGTCATTTAGAAGGGTTTATTTGGTTTGCTTTTGGTTGAAATTATGCAAATTAAGTTTGCTTTTTTGTTTGCTCGGTTTTGCTTCTGCGGCTAAGCGAGACGTTAACGGCGTAATTTAGGTGGTTGTAAAATGCTAATGTTGATATTTACCTGTTGTGTAAATTAAATACGTATCAAATTAATACATGACTGAAACAGTTATTACAACCAGAAGCATCTACAAGATGAACCTTTGTAAATATTTTTTGGTTGTTTTAAGTATACATTTCAAAATGGTTTTCTTTGTCTTTTCTTCGAAATATTTAGCATTTGTCTGAGCGTATATAAAACAAATGTAACCTTAGCAAAAATTTATCCCCATAATTAATGAAACGGTCTCATATTGTAACAGTAGGTAGAGCAAAATGCAAATAAACTACTTAATTCTGACGTAGGTAAGTGAAACTTAAACACACGAATTAAGTATTATTTCTTATTTTGATAGGTAAGTAAGTATTTGTAAAATAGAAACTGTCCCCCTGCAGGCAAAAGCTTCCATTATAGAAATCAAGTCATATGCGCTACTATGGTGGAATAAGACTTACCTAATCACAAAATGCACGCACGCACAAGTTGCTATATGAAGATTGGTGATCACAAAACCCGAGCTATGTTCGAAAAATTCATAACAATGCTTTCATTCATAAAATCAAACATGCTTTGGGTCGACCCGGGTTCGAACCCAGGACCCCGAGATCACGGCCCGGTGCTTAACCAACTAGACCGTCGGGCCATCAAATTAGAGTCATCACCAACCCACACTCGTCCACTGCTGGACATAATGCACGCCACCGCTCCCGATTTTCGGCCATTCTCATTCAGCCCACACCAGCCAGCCTTGGAATGCATCATCCCATCTTGTCGCAGGGCGTCCAACACTACGCTTACCGAGTCGCGGTCAAATCAGAGTACGACTCACGACTCATTAAATCTATCGTCCTACATAACTCACACCCGAAAGATCATTTCACACCGGTCGCCACAAACGAAGGGCCGGTGTATCCAAAGGGCAGACAGAGTATCAAAAGGCAGTAAATCGGGCATCATTGGTTTGCAATAAACTGACAAAGGCGTATTGTTGCGCATCAACGCGCATTCGCAGTGATTTGCAGGGCGTGACGTGGCGTGACGTTACGGACACTCGAATAGGCGCCTACTGTGGGGTTTGCTACTTTGTGCGTAGTATCTAAGCTTTTCGAAAAGTAAGTGATTGGGCAGTAAGTAAGTCTAAAGCAAAAAGTACACGAATTAAAGTCGACGAGCGGGGGTCAAGAGCGTATTTAACCTTACTTAAAATATTAATGATTTAAATAGTTATAAGCCTGAAAATATCTGTTCACAAACTTTCGCGTTGCATTATACAAATATTTGGTATAAACGAGACTAAACGCAAGGATATTTAAGTATTACATTAAAACACTTAACTTACTGCTTATGGCTGTGATCACAAGCGTACTGGAGGCACCTAAAGGCGTCAAGCATGTGCTGTAATGTCCTTTTAAATATCCTAGCGATTTCAAATACCTACTTAAACGGTTAGTCCCATTTATATCAAGTATTTGAAAACATTTTAAATTAAGGCAAAAAAGGCGAAAATAGGTGTATCAAATAGTTTTGTCGAGTATTATTTGCTTGCTATAAGCCAACAATAGCGCATTGTGTAGCGACCCTGCGTTTGCGCACACCGCTGATGCTCAGGGCGGAACTGCGCCTTCCAATGTTTGTTATTTGACGGTTTTTAATCTGAAGTGGTTTTGTACCATATTGGATATATGGTGGGTAACCATCTTTGTCATGTGTCTTTAATATGAATACACTAAGGGTCTGTTTCACAGTATACAGATGAGTTCTACATAAGCCATATGCTACTCATTGCTATTATAAACCCTGTAGTTGCGTTTCATGACTGTCAAATAACGTTTTATGACACTTTACGTCTATGAGTTTACTAGTAATAAAATCTCTATCTGATAGAGAGCGTCAAGGGTAAAACTTTTATCTTCAAAATAATATTTTATGTGTTGCATAGCATGTGACGCTAACTTTACATCGTGAAACATGTCTTACATCTCGACACTAACGGTTTCATGTTTTATTTTACACTAAAGGCGATAAACCAACAAGCGGGTCACTTTCCGCCCATAAACATCTGCCAGATCATAGAGATCATAGAGTGACGCGTTGCCTGCCTTTTATAAAGGAGTACGCTCTTCTCTTGTTCCTAATTCGTAGCCGTCGGGAAATACTGATGCAGCCAAAACCGTTCCACAATACTGAGGTTAAATCTTTAACGTGCATTCATAACATATTTTGGTCGTTTTGTTGCTTGCTTGTAATAGGTATATTTGTTTTTCAAGCTATCGCCTTGACATAATGTTCACTGAATAACCACTCACTTATTTATTAAAGTAAACAACTGATACTTACAAACGTGCCAAACAATGTGACTTAGGCTGTGTTAGGTATAACACAAACCCCATTTGAATAAGTCTGCTACCACAATTGCAAAATCTTGGCGGAATAATTTTTGAAAGGAATTACGAAACGCAGCCAGCTAAAAGGGTATCATTTCGTACCAAATAATACTGTATTGTATCCGAGTGCTTGACACTTCCTCGACCGCGTCTAATAGACACAATACCCTGAGAAACGGGCAACAGAAGTGACTTTATAATCCACAAAATAAAACATAATGCGACAATCAGGCGCGGCTGACGAGCGCGGGTGACAGGCGTGATGCGCCCGCGCCGCCCGCATTGTCCGCCATTGTCCCTACCACGACATTACCCGGGAATGAGCCAAAGGTGCCTCACGGCGCCTGCCTACGCCTTTGTCACGGGCTTACGTTTGCAAATCCGATTTATATTTGAATATAATTGACTTTCGGCCTCGTATCAGTACCGAGAGCTTGTATCTCTTTGTGTACGGCTGATCTCAATGGCATTTTTATCGGCTGAACATGATAAATGTATTTAGAAGATTAACTTTTGTAGGTGGGTGCGTTGTGTGCGCCGCGATGGGCGCGCTCAGCTATTCAAATATTTCAAGGAATCTCATTTCGTTTCGCTTTAGAATTCTTGACGTGACTTCGATGTAAGTAATACAATTTGTCTGCTCCTATTTGCTGTAGTATTAAAGCCAAGGGTAAAATGTTTCACGTGAAACAAAGCTACTGTTGAATAAAATAGAAATCGTGGGAATTAGAAACTACGCAATATGACTTTTTAAACTTCACACAATGTTCACAAACGAGATACAGTTTTCGGCAAAAATTTCCATAACACTGCCCAATTCCGACGTCTTGAGAATCGCAGCTCGTTTATATTCAGAGGGAAAACAATTTTTGAGGCGGGATGAAATCACGCGGAAATCGTGGCCGATTTGGCCAAAATATTTTTGTTGGCAGCAAGTTGAAGTTGTTTTTTGGCGATACTCTTATTTGTTTTGCTTCGACGCTTTGATCAAGGGGAATCAGAATTTCCTGAGAGTTGTTTCATCGATCATCGAAGTTCGAAGGTTGAGGGTACGGTATGTTCAAAACCAACTGGGTAACAAAAAATCATTGGAAATAAATTATGTGAGTACGTCACCGGTGTAGGCTCTCGTGGGCCGTGGCGGGCCACAAAGCGACGCGGGCGCAGCGGGGGCCTGTCCGCATAATGGGAACAGCTTCACACCATTCACGCGACCATGGTACGTTTTTTCCTGTGACGGGGGTCACAGCGACCATCCGTCATGGGCCGGGTATAGGTATGCAAATGTCGTTATCGGCCGATCTCGCGCCTTAATAATACTACTTCCACGAACGTCTACTGTTTACAATTAATCAAAACGGTTGTCGACTACCTTTTTATTTACTTTCATTGACGACCCAACTGTGACAATCGGCAGCCATCCGAATTTTTAAACTAAACAAAGACCTGTTTCTTGTTAAAGATTTTTTTAAACTGTCACTATTTTATCACAACATTTTGTAGATAGGTACACTTGGAAAAATCACTCACAAACATCAGAACAGAACCTTTGAACTGTTGAAAATGTAACGAATTATCTCACAACCCCGGTCGTTACGAGCAAAAGGAGACTTGACTTCCCTTCTCGTCTGCAAAATCACAGAGGGATCACCAGCGGTAGACGGAGCTCGTGCGCACAGGGAATAATCAGCTTTGGAGCTTTGTTTTAGAGTTTAAAGTCGGGAGATGCGACGAGCGGAGGGTACGGCCGCCGACAAGCGGGGCGGGACTGGGCGTGGCCACTCGTGACGTCACACACGAGCTGCCGAGCTGACGTCATCGCACGCATTCCGGCAACTCGGCAGAGAGCCAGCTAAGTTTGAAGGTAGGACACAACTCTACTTGCGTGATACACAATAGGGCGCGTTTCCTTGTGAGCTATCTACGTAATGAGAATACGTATCTCAGGTAGAAATCCACTTTTCGAATCAGCGGTAGCTTACATAATATTTGACATTCATAAATGTTCTATAAGGACTTAAATTGAATAAAGAATATTTCTATTTCTATTTCTAATAATATTGCCCAAGCAATATTCCGCTACGGCGGCCGAATGTCAGCTACGTATGTATGTTTGTATCTATGCATAGTGCTTAAATGTACGCGCAAACACAGGTGCCCTCTCTATTTGTATTCCCTTGTCCTCTTAATTCAATGGAACACTAAAGACACGACCGAATAGAGATCGGTAGCAGGACTAACAAGCTTTACGAGAAACAGAGGTACATCAAGACCGCCAATATCCAGACTTCCGGCTGACACTGAGAATTTCTGAACAGACAAACTTAGTTACAAATGTGCGACTGTGCTGGGACCCCAAGCGCAGCCGTCGCTTTAAAATGCGATCCGCTACTGCGCCACGGCAATCAGAGAATACTTATCTGACGACAACTGCAATTGGTGCATTGGCTAGGGCGTTGCACCACTCTAACAAACTAACACTGTAGGTACTTACTTACATTCCAATCGTATAAATTTAAGCGTTTAGCTATTCACACCGTTGCAAAACCGTGCTATTTTATTTCCTTTTGATACGTGTACATTGGGCTTTGTATTTCCAATAAATCTAGCAAAATAAATATTTTTGTAAAAAACCAACTTTTGAAAATTATGAACAAAATGAAAAACATCACGGCAAGAATGCAATTATAAATTAATAAACATAGCTCAAAAATATAGTAAATCGACATAGAAACATAAAGTTTTTACTTCTCCTGTCGATTGATTTATATTAAATACGTACATCATGTTATACCTAATTGGTTGTAAATTGTATAATACCTATCATAAACAATTTACTTTTTTTGTTGCACTTTTTAAAATATTTCAACAAATGTTTAAGACTGTTTAGTGTTAAAACACCTTAAGAAGAACAATTGAAATATTGAGAGAGCAAGAAAATAATAGGACAAAAACAGTTCGCCGGGGGCTACTAGTACTGGCCGAGTAATAAATAAAACCGGTCAAGTGCGAGTCGGAATGGCCCACGATGGGTTCCGGTTACGATTTATGATTAAATTTATGGATTAAAAAGCTACTTATTAGATTTCGTTTAATTAAATTTCGTTGGTGGTTTGACGATAAATACCTATCTCCACTTTGAAAGTGTCTCTTAAGTAAATATTTAGTTTAGAAAGTAATGATATTAAAAACCTAAATCCTAATATTTTTAAGACCTATCCCTTTAATAATTAATCCACACGTAAGGGTTGGATGAAAGAAAAATTAGGTTCAGTTATCTATTTTTATGAAAATGTTAATGCGGTTGGTATGGACCAAGGGTTCTATTTTTTGACATTTGGCTACGGAACCCTTAAAACGCTTACTCTGTTACAATATTGAGTCTTTACCTTTAAGTTCTTTATCTCCTTAATAAATAACAAACAGCGTCTACAAAAAAAACAATTACTTAGGTCTGATTTTTCAATGCCTGGTTAACAGGTTATTCGTCAGATATTGTTTTAGACTTCCCAATTGAAAAGTAGCTGTCATTCGTATATATCTTGCTTTAACATTGACATTTACTTTGGTTGGTTATTAATTTAACTGACTGAAAACCACTATCTGAAGATTGAAAAATCAGCCCTTAATGTATTGTTTACGACAGCTATTATAAGTATATGTGTTTCCTGTGTTGTTTGATAGTTGTAACACATGTATTTTTGTGTGTGTAAGTTTGATAATATGTAACTTATGAAATTATTTTACAGGGTGTGTATCTGTAAACATTTACATCCCTTTAACCACGTGTCCTATCAAATATTCTTTTTGAGACTTTTCGAAATTCGCATAAAAAAATTTCAGCTTTTCATACAAAAGTCGGTCATGTGACTTGTTAATTTTGCATGGGAGTGGAAATACTTAATTTACAACGAATTTTCAAAGTTGGAATCACACGTGGTTAAATGGATGAAAATGTTCTCAGATACACTCTGTATATCTAAGTACAGTAAAGTATTTTAAGTTATTGGTATCTTAAAATAATTACTTAACTCTTTAACTTCCTCGGAATCATTACCGATAATAATAAGGAGGCTATCACTCCGACAGGACCGATGTAAAAACTCAAGTGGAGTCGTAAATAGTAGTTTATGTGACTATCACCGTAATAGGGGTAATTAAAACACGAGCGAGATTATAAAAAACGAGCCCTGGAGAGTTTAATAGCATTCGCGAGTGTTTTAATACCAAATTATGTGCAATCTCGTACACTTACTACTTTATCAAAACTCATGTTTTAATTTTCAAATTAGGAAATCAAAGGGAAACATTTTAACACTTTTCAGTATGATTAAAGTAAATTGCCCTCATGCTGATCCTTAAAAAAATATTTTGCATAATATGAAAGGTTATAATAAGGCCTAATTAACACACTTATTTTTCTTTAAGCTATGGTATTTATGCTATGGTATAGTATTAGTAGTATAATATTTTGAATATAGTTTTTTTCTGGATTTTCCCTAATAAAATAAAATGAAAAAAGGATTGTCAAAATGTGTTTCCCATTGAGTTACTCGAGTGAAAGATAAAAGTTTTATAGCAATTTGTTCTTAATAAACAGACCGTATTACATAACTATACTTAGCTGCTTCTTTGGTGATATTAAATTTTTACAATAATATAATGTAATAAAGGTTTATTTGAGTGAATTATTATTACATAGGTATAAGTTACATAGTATTTGCGCCCTGTACCTGTATGAGAAAGACTTGTATAGGTTTCAAGTGAAACACCGTGTACTGGTAACTTATGCCCGGCGAGATTCGGACAGACGTGGTTTTGGTATTTTCAAATGATGGACAAAGTAAAATCGAATAAAAATACATTTAATACTAAAAAAATACATTTTCGTACACTGTCCATTAGGCACACAGACAGAAGGTGAGGGAAATTAGTGACAGCTAAAATAAAATAAAAGACTCGCGAAATTTAAAAATAGAACGTAGTTTTCTTCGAGTCATAACAATTGGTGAAATGAGGTTTGACATATCGAGGTTTAAGTCCTCGTCACACCGTTTTGAAACCGTAAATTGAAGGAACATGTCCAATATTATTCTATCGACTAATATTTCTTACTATGAACTCCTAATCTCAATAACTCTCGCCATCACACCATCAAGCCGAAACCGTTTACTCCGTAGCCACAATTCTAAAGTTGTTAATTTTTTACCGAAATCTCCAATAGCGCCGACTATCATAACATATTAAGCTATAAACAGCCCATAAAGACGATCCCGGGGGAGGAGGGAGGGGGATTAATTACAAACAATTAGCCGCCATGTTGTGCCCCCTGGGTGCGCCTGCGTCTCATTATCGCCGTATTTACTGCATATTGGAAACAAAAACTGATAAGTAATATGGGTTTGGGACATCCGAAGGTTTTGGAGTGGAACCGGTGATTGAGACGGCAAGGTTTAACAGACCAGGTGCTGGGATGGCGACGAAGTGTGATCACATCATTGTAAAGATGCTAATCTTTGTTAGTGAATCAGCCTGATGGTCTAATTTGAAGTGAGCGTTACTACCGGAGTTTACCTCCCTTTGATTTCATTCCCTCCTTTTGATTGAATGGAACAGGTAAGTATTATATTTTCATTTGTTACGGGGCTTCATAATAATCCATTGGGCGTACACAGAGTTTCCGTCAGGATATGCACAAACAATAAAAAAAATGTCCTCCTAACCGATTGTTCGCTATGGCGGCCAATGTTAACTATCAGCCATCGACGCAGGATTTAGTAAGTTAAAACTCGGTTGAAGAAATTTATCAGATTTATGCGCAGACACAAGTGAGAATGCACTTCCTTTAGCTTCGTATTCCGATGGGACACCAGTCTGACACGACCGAAGAGGGATCAGGGGACCAATTCTCGTGCACTTGACATTGAAGTCGACTTTAGAGATTTCCTACATTCGTCCATACTAATCTCTAATTCGACTTCAATGTCAAATGTGCGAGAATTCTCGGGGGAGAATCACCCACTCGACATTGAAGTCGAATAAGAATTTTGTATGGACGATTGTATAAAATCTCTAAATTCGACTTCAATTTCGAGTGCACGAGATAGCAAATAGGTACCTACTAAATAATAGCGTCGTTGATAAAGATTGAAGTTTTAAATATCGGAAAGAGTCGCTTTAAAACAAGGGCTTGATTAATAGGTTTTTAAATAAATGAATATTTCTACGTAATGAATTACATTAATATTCATGTAGAATAAAACTTAGCAATATGGATATTAGCATTCATTTGCATTTTTTGTGTAAACAAACTGAATAGCCGATTAAAACATTTTTATTTTCTCTAAATTTTTTGAAAGTTTTTTTTTGCTAGAGCTGACAAACAAGCAAGCGGGTCACCGATTGGTAAGCAATCACCGCCGCCTATGAACATCTGGGGGACCAGGAGTCGCTGATACGTTGCCGGCCTTTGGAAATGGATTGCACTCGTCCCTTGAAGGTCCCTAAGTCGCTAACGCTTGTGTCAGGAAATACTACTGTAACCAAACCATTCCACAGGACTCAAGTATACTGCAGTACGGGGAATAAGATTTCGTTATTAACAACCAGTAGACATACTTATTATGGAAATTTAGACATAGGTAATGCATCAACATGACTTTGTACATTAATTTCAATTATAACTTAAGTTTTCTTTTGGCGACACCATTGTCCTTTGTCCTTTGTGCATTCAATGATATTCTGCATAAACGCGATATTCATTGCTATGCGGATGACAGTACGGGCGATGCGTTTTACAACGGCTGCGCTAACATTTCTCGGGAAAACGTCATCGAGAGCCGAAACAAACTTGTGTCTGAGATGGAAGCATGTTTGAACGAAATCTCAGATTGGGGTAGACTTAACCTGGTCCGATTCAACCCCAGCAAAACACAAGTTTGTGCGTTCACCGCAAAAAAGATTCCTTGGGTCGCATTTCCTAATTTTGAGAGCACCCCCTTAAATGCCTCAGCCACTATTGGTATACTTGGTATCGACATATCGAGCGAAGTCCAATTCCGGGACCATCTAGAGGGCAAGGCTAAATTAGCCTCAAAGAAGCTTGGCGTGCTAAATAGATCGAGACGGTACTTCACTCCGGCCCATCGCCTTCAGCTATATAAGGCGCAAGTCCGGCCGCATATGGAGTACTGCTCTCATCTTTGGGCAGGAGCACCTGCGTACCAGCTTCTTCCTCTAGACCGGATCCAGCGGAGAGCGTCTCGAATCGTCGATTGCCGGGATATCACTAGTCGGCTTGACCCCTTGGCGCTGCGGAGAGATGTTGCGTCTTTGTGCATTCTCTATCGCTTATACCATGGGGAGTGCTCCGAGGAATTGTTCGGTTTGATTCCTGCCGCCTCGTTTCGACATCGTTCCACGCGGCAGCAGTTCCATCCATTTCATCTGGATGGCTGGCAGTCCACTACTGTGCGCTTTGCCAGGAACTTTCTGCCGCGTACGACAAAAATATGGAACGAACTGCCACCTGCGGTATTTCCGGACCACTACGACCTACAAACCTTCAAGAAAAGGGCATATCTCGCTCTAAAAGGCCGGCAGCGCACCTGTGAAGCCCCTGGAGTTGCAGGTGTTCATGGGCGACGGTAATCGCTTAACATCAGGTGATCCGTATGCTCGTCTGCCCCCTATCCTA
The DNA here is from genome assembly GCA_014851415.1 of Cnaphalocrocis medinalis. NCBI lineage: Eukaryota > Metazoa > Arthropoda > Insecta > Lepidoptera > Crambidae > Cnaphalocrocis > Cnaphalocrocis medinalis. The sequence continues at coordinate 3,029,050 of CM026273.1, read as the reverse complement.
TAAAAAAAAAAAAAAAAAAAAATGGCACAGAAGATGACTGGTAGAGAATGCCTAGAGGCAATACTTCACCTATTCTACTAACTTATTTTGTGCTATAAAATTTACGAAGATACATATGTAAATAGAAGAACCCCGATGACAAGCTTTTTAGAATTAGCCTGTGGTACCTATATCAAACAGTTCAGTTCGGATCTTCCCATGATAAATGCATAAATGATGAAGTAAAAAAACGCTAATTTCAATCTTAAGTTTTGTACACCTACTAACACAAATCAAACCATGACAAGAAAAATTAAGTAGAAAATTGCTTCAAGGAATTTTACGCCTACTTCTTCCGTAGATTTTAATAAAATCTGTTTATGACTGGCCAGTACCTATGCTCTAACAACTATGCAATACTACAGACTCCCTAAAAAACCTACGGATTTTTTTTATACTAACTTTTTTGAGGAAATACGTTAGGTTACGTATTTCCTCAAAATAGTTAATTTTCTAGCATTAGTGAGGATGTAGGGCAGCGAGGCGCGGCGCGGGCAGGCGGCCGCTCCGGCGCATCGCAACTGTCGTATAACTCACGACTTAATAGGAGCGGCACTCCTTGTGCCAACTATTAAATACTATTCACGTTTTACGATAATGCCCAACAAACTCTTATTGACGTATAAATTCCGAGCTTTTTTCTAACTGCCGAGGGCGCCAGTTCTCTCTCAATATTAATAATGCTAGTTCTGTTTTTGGGTTTAATTACGAGTCCGATGAGAGCCGATTCGATGGGTGGAAAGTAGTAAATTAAACGGTCGGCGAGACCCTTTTAATATTCATAGCGTTTTCAAACAAAATTTTAAACTAATTAAAAGTTGTAGTAATATTCGGCCGCGAGCGTTTGTTTGTGTTTGTCATCGGCCGTCGCCGCAATAAGTCTGCTCCACCGGCTTTCATCAAAGAGGCATTGATTAAACGAGGAGAAACGGACATATTTTTGCCGCATCTCTCTTCTTGTTATTATTTTTTTTATATAGTTTAGAGGGCAAACGAATAGACGGATCACATGAAGCAGCCTTGGTGTTGCGTCAACTTGCTTGGATTAAACATTTACATGATTCAATGGATTTGATTTAAGAATGACAAAGGTCAGTTAACAGTCGCTTCTTTGATAACCAGTCTCCCCAGATTAGACTCCTAAGGGTAAAGTAAAGTGTCAGTCCATATCCTCCATCATAATCAAGTCATTGCCCTATGATGGGATTAGGCCACTTCAGAATTCAGTTACTTACTAGCTAGTACTACTTTTTCCATTTTCAAAGTCATTGGTCAAAAAAACAAACCAGAATTTTGATAGAGAAAAAAATTAATTAAAAGGCGGGTTTTTTTCTTACCAACTTTATTTTAAATAAGTCAATAATCTCTGACACCAACTGACCTCAGCAGAAGTGAGATTAAAAAAACGGATCTATTTCGGTTGTCGGAGGCGTTGCGCGAGCGCCGGCAGGTGGCGCGCGGGACACCTGGCCGTGATCGATGATCGATGCGCGATCCTTTATGTCCTGCGCAGGAGACGGCGTGAAATACTATTAGTTTGAATTATTTATTTCCTAACGCGTCTTGGGTGCTTGGATTAGACTGCGAGATTGGATAGACGCAAAGATTTTTTTTTCTTTTAACTACGAATATTATGGCGATTCCGTTTGATAACAACTTCAATTTATTACTGCACATTTTATTACTGCACATAGATGCAAAAGTCGGAACTAATTATATTTCCCCTGAAAACGGCAATAATTTTGTTGTCTAATCTCAATAACACAAATGCTCATTAACTTAACACTTAGTACGGAATTAAGTCAATATGTCTAGGTTTTTATTTATATAGAATCTAGGTGAATATTAAAATTTTTCCTATTTCTCAAACATTATTTTCGAAATTTTCGTAGTAGGTACAAATTAACTATTCAAAGATGCTTTCTTCATTCTTGCGTTACACTAAAAAGACTTACTAATATTTATAGATTTAGGGATTTCATTTCCACAGTACGTATGTTGTATATATTTCGTTATGCTACCAATTTCGTTAGGTGAAAACGCTCCCCTTATCGTTCTCACATAATGTAGAGACGCTCGCTCAAGCGCGATGCGACTGAGTGTTTCAAGCCTAAGGCATTTGATGAAAAGACGAGGATACACATGACATGAGGCTTAAAAACGAGTTAGTAGTTAAATAAATAAATAAATAAAATCTTTATTCATAAAATGCTAAGTTTCGTCCGTCTGTTCGTTTGCCCTCAAACCTATTACCTTACTGAATAGTTAAAATTATATTCACTTTTTCGATATACGAATACTAACACTTTATAAGATATTGTATCGCGCTAGTGTTATGATTATCTTATACTTAACCCTTATAGTATTAAGTTCTATCAAAAAAAAATCCAATTATTCATAGAAGTTTGCCTTCAGGGTTAAATTTATTTTCCATCTTGCATACAGAATAACTTTTAATTTTTTTTCCTTGTCAATTCTGAATTTGTTATTTACTGATTAATTCAGTTCAATTAATTACTATTACCTTGCATAACAATACATTAGGATTGTTTTTATAAGGAATTTAAGTTTTGCTTTTGAAATCTTGTTTTAATTAAATAAATAAATTCACACAACATCTAATTCATTGACCTGATTCCGTATTAAGTCGCATAAGCACTTGTGTTACAGATATCAGACAACAGAGGATCACAAATATAATACTTAAATACATATATTACACCCAGACACTGAACAAACACAAGTGTTCATCACACGAATGTTTGCCCAGAGTGGGGTAATTAAAGATAAAACAATATTTTTTTAATGTATGTTTGGAATGTTGGTGTGCGATGAAGGTGAAGATTATAGAACTTATTTATTTAAAGATTTGTGTAGGTATTTCTAGTCAAGTCTCAAAATAACTAACTCTACCATTCGCCTACAACTCCGTAGCCCGTACATATCTGTACATGTCGGGTACATGTAGAGTACATAGTCTGTCTGGAATCAGGAAGAGTTCGATAACGATCTCTATCGCCGGTTTAGCATACAGAGTGAGCGCACTCAACTGCTCTGAAATCCGGTGTCCGTGTCTCTACGTAGAGTCGACTAGAAACGCAGTCGAACGTAATATCAAGATTGTGTCTACATTACTTTGTAACTAATGGATATGTACACCTAGGCTAGAGTTACGTCCATGTAACATAATTTTGTTCGATATTTGAAACAAATTTTGTTAGATTTAATTCTTCGTGAATCGCAAATAGTTTTAGCTCTCCTGATACAAAATGAAAACTAAAGTTAGTTATGATTTAAAAATGTTTTCACTTTTATAAATGTGACAAATAAAAGAGACAGCATCAGTTTTAAGATAAGACTAACTTTAGACTGCTTTTTTTAAAAGAAGGAAAATAATAAAATTAAATGGGAAAGCCGTCTTCTCTAGTTCTTTACTTAGTCGTATTTTCTTTTAATCGACTTCATTTTACGAATAGTAAAGAGTTCGAAATAAATTAGTTTTGAAATAACGAGTGGAATTTGTTACGTAGGTAACCTAAGTGTAGGGACGTAACTGATACCAACTTTTATCGATACCCCTAGTGTTGATTTTATAGGTTTTTTAACAAACGTTTTATCACTACAAAAAAACCTTATCTTAATCTCGATTTTGTCCACCCACAAGCGACAGTAGCGGCTCATCGTCACAAAATCATGAAATCTGACTGTCATCCTTTTAATAAAAAAACGCCACCCAAAAACACAGCAATCTTTGCACGGTCAAACTCTCGATTACAAATAAAATACTGTAATATACATCTTGTATCAATCGCAGAAGGTTGACTTTAGAAGCAACAGTCTTTGCATGGTCAATTTCTATATTAGGATTAAATAAACGTATAACAAGTCGTAATGTGAACGGAAGAGGGTTGATTTTAGTCTGGCTTGGTGGTTAGGTTTGTGAATGCGTGGACGCAGCGTCTGTCTCAGCAGGACGCCGCGACGCGTGCGCGCGCCGCCCACGCACCTGCTGGCGAGCGCTGCAGGGTTGTCGCAAAAACAAGTAAATATGAAAATATGTATGTAGTCGCAGGACAAAAATAATTACAAGTGATTGGCATTAGCCAACTGAAACAATTAGACTATATTGCCAAAATGTTAATGGTGAGTGATATTACGTTATCTCCAGGTTTTTATTTATTTTATTTTATTAAATTATTTATTAAAGCAATTAATTCTAAGTTAATTATATTAATATTGGGTAATCTAAGATATACACCCACACTATCTTTGTAGTTTACGTATATTCAATAATTATACAATCAATTCTAATTTAGTTGAAATAGTAAATATATGTTGAACAGCTTTAAAAAACATTTATAAAGCTGGTAATTTCTGATAATGACATAATTAAATGAGACGCTTTGATTTTTCTTCAACAAATATTTTTAACATTCACAATTTGATTCACAACAATTCCGTAATACCCAAGCATTTATGTGAAATGAGAGTTAAGTAAGTATGGCATTAAAATGGAACCTGGATCTGTAATTTAAAAAGGGAGGCAGTCAGAAATAATAATTACCAAAGAGACAGAGTCAACAGAGGTGATAAGTCATACGGTTGGTCAAACCCCTGATCGCCAGCCCTGGTCACCCGCGGGCGTCTATTGTGTGCGCAAGCGCAGATAACCGAAACGTTTTGTTCAGGGCCTACGCGCGCCGAGAAACAAAACGCCTGAGATAATAACGGACTAATACGAGTCTAGGTCATCGGTTGAGCGAATTACTCAGTGGTGAGACTTCTCATCGGAAGATCATGAATTCTAATCCAGTGTTCCCACACATTTTTTTGTGCGTATGTCTACTACTAGCTCGGTAAGGGAAGAAAAATGCAAATTTGGAATAATGTCTAGATACTTACTCTTTTAATATTATTGAAATATTATTTTTGAATGTGTATTTACATACACATACAACCTTTGGTCTAGTTTTCCTGTCAAAAAGTTGAGTGATATATCACTCAATCTATATTATAGACTTAAACAATGATTTTAGAAAATTTAATCTTCAGGCACCTACCTAATATATGGTGAAGTCTTCCAAATGCTGCAGGAAAAAAAGGCCTATCTGTCCATGTTAAAACCTTGGAAGGTTTCTTATTCGAAGTTATCACTATCCAACTAGACATCAGCCATCTAACACTCATTTACAATGTATCATTGTATCTTAAGGGGCAGAGTTAACATACTTAATAGGAGGATATTTTCACGACTAATGTTAATTCAAAACAGACTATCTAAATCAGTAGGTATCAAAAATGACCTTCACAAGACAACACCTAACAGGTGCAAATGAAACTAGACTATACTATATGTACTTACTATAAATGTGATATTATTTTTATTCTAGGGGAGACCAAGCGAACATCAAATAAGTATTTTGTTTCATAAAACTAATATTTTAAATGCTATGAAAGATAGTCGGTTTGAAAAGGGTTGTAAGTGCTAAGCTCTTTTTAATAATTAATAAATGTTCTAAGTGTAATGAATATCAACATATAAGATTAACGTGGTTTGAACTGGTTTTAGACAGGTGGTATATTGAGATAATCCCGCTTTATCATAATGTAAAAATATGCTTGCCTTCTTATAAATTAATAATAAGATAAACATTTGAAATAATAAAATGCTGTTCCCTCTCATATTGCAGTGCCCACAGGGTCTATAGTGGTTGCTTTATTGTACTTATTTACCATCTGTTTGTACACTATAGAAGCAATAAAGAATTGAGTATTGAGTATTTTTATATTTATGTCCTTTTAAGAAGCTATAATTTCACATATTTTCTATCAAGGGTAGTTGTTAGGTCTAAATTTGACTGGCCTTCTTTGAGTGCAAATAACAAAGCTTGCAAGCTGCACTCAGAAGCTATTGCAAATATTTCTAGAAATAAATTAGTTGTAACAACTTCTGGCACAACATAGAGTGTACTATTTTTCTGAGGATTGGAATCTATTCATTTAAGTTCAGTTTCTTGGACAAAAAGCCTTATGGGTGATCCTTGCATTTGCTTGTTTTATGAGTTTATGCTAAGGAACTATAAATATAAAATTATGTTAAGGCTGTTGGTAAATATCACATTACTCTGTGGTTATGGCGTATCCTGTCATGTTATAATATTTTACTGGCCATATTAGCCGTAATTAATATATTTAATATCTGTTATCGAGGCTGGTGGACTCATAGATTAGCCTATGTGTTCTTTGTACGTCGATGGGTTGACTACGATGGCGTGTTTAAAGCACGTTTGTAATAATTATATCACTTGAACTAAGCTAGGTAATATTCCAACCAAAAACATATTATTTTTTATTTAAGTTCTTCTTGTAACCATGTATATGACAAGCGCTCTTTTTGAAGAAGTTTGAGTTTATATACAACTAGCTTTTGCCCGCGGCTTCGCTCGCGCCTCCCACTTTCCCTAAAATGGGCAGTTAGAGAGGGGCAAAAGTAGACTATTACTCTACATCACTTCAACTATATCCACTTAAAAATCACGTCAATTCGTCGCTCCATTTTGCCGTGAAAGAAAGTAAAAAACATACAGACACACTTTCCCGTTTATAATAGTAGGTATGGATTTAGTTTCTTTAGGTTTATTTTTTAATTTTTGGTTAGGTAAAGTTTTTGCGTTTGCTATGAGAAAGGCAATAGAAATACTATGGGGTACTAGATTCTAATATTTTTTGTGGTAGGTGGCAGACGAGCAGACGGATCACCTGATGGTAAGCGATGGCCGCAGCCCATAGACCCTTGCAACACCAGTAGAGTCCACCAGGAGAGTAGCGAGATTCTGTAGACTAATTAGCTACTCAAGTTTTTATGGATATATCTGTTGTATTATTTTTGCAATAAGATTGACGAGCGGCTGTTAATAGATGGATAGATTTTATTCTTTTTTGCACAGGAATAGAATACATGAGTGAAACAATAGCGATAAACAGTACAATAAGGCGGTCTTAATTAGGCAGATTATCTTATATGTTTGAAATATAATTTTTGATTCTGTATCAAAGAGCTATGGGCTATGCTCGGAGTATCTTTGAAGGACCGCATCAGAAATGATGTAATTAGACAGAGAACCAGAGTCACCGACATAGCCCACCGAATCAGCAAACTGAAGTGGCAGTCGGCTGGTCACATTAGCCGCAGAACTGACAACCGTTGGAGCTATAAAGTTCTTGAGTGGAGACCGCGACTCGGTAAACGTAGTGTGGGACGCCCTGCTACAAGATGCGATGACGACATTCGTAGGCTGGCTGGAGTGAGCTGGATGAGTGTGGCCGAAAATCGGGAGCGGTGGCGTGCATTTGGGGAGACCTATGTCCAGCAGTGGACGAGCGTGGGTTGCTGATGATGATTCTTTCTGCTGTTACAGCTAGGATGTGTAGCCAGCATGGTTTAGTAAATGATTCCAATAGCATTTTGCGTAACGACTACACCATCAAAGAGACCTCAAAATGTTCCACAAATCAAATATTTACCCTACAATACATTAGAACAATGTTCCGTCCCGCGCCGCATTAACTTGTCGCAGCTTTGTGCGCCCGCGCCGCGCCGCGCCATCAAGGATTGTGCAAAGCCGTTCACTCGACTGAAAAGAGCGGTGCAGTAAGTATCTTTGAAGTTTTTTTCTATATGATATTGGCTAGACAAGCAGATAGAATAAAATAAAAAAGAATAAAAGTTGTTTTTGGCATATTACAAAATTTGCTTACGAACTAAAACTACACATACGTACAGATGGCTTACACAATACTTGAACAGTTCCTAGGAGTGAAAGGTCTGGCATATCTATTTTTTATTTTTGTATTTGTACTTTTTCCAAAATTACGTCAGTTATGATTTTTGTCCCGGATTTAGAAATGTTATTTTTTATGTGCCAGTAGAGTTACAAGTGCGCTTCCAACCTTTAACCCCTTTTTCCCTTAGTTGAGCCTCTGGTAGCCCACTAACTCAACGAAACACAGCACAGATGATCACAGCACGACGCACAGACGAGGCCGTAGTACCACTCCGATCGAGACGGGCCATGCATCCTCCAATTTTAATCCAATGTTCCTCTAGTTAAAGGCCCATTCAATACATAATTTTACCACAGAGGCAATTAACATTATCAACTCAACTAATGAACTACTTAACTAAGTACATTGTACAAAAAAGAGTGTTATGAACTAAACAACCCGCTCAGGAACTACACAGACCTAGCGCCAACACTCCGCGATTCGTCTGCTCGCCAGTCTGTTTGTCCGCGCTGTTTGCGCATAGCCTCCATACTCATTCATTGACACAAGTGACTCCTGCGCACGCCAAACAAACCAATAATTCACCAATTTAACTCCTATTTTATCACACTTAAGGCACCATTTCGATTCCCACCCATCAAAGCAGCTTTGAATCATCAAATTAAAACGTATTTAGATGTAGTTAGAGTCTGGTCTTGATTGATTTATCGGAGCGGGGCGTAATATAGATGTCAGTTTGCGTTTCACACGCGTGCGCAGACCAAATGTTGTAATGGAATTCGATCGGATGCCTAAGTCTTTTAGGTATTTGCGTGGCTATGAGATTTTTTGATGTGCTGCCAGCAACATGCGGAAGAAAAAGCGTGCATCCAATTTTAACTCCCCACGCAAAATCAAAACGGAGTGTTATAAGTCTATTTGCCTGTGGCATCGAAGCTTATAATCATCAGCATGTTGTTTTCAGTTGCACCAGAAACTGTTCTTATTTCTGTGTTAGGTGGCAGACGAGTAGACAGGTCACTTGATGGCAAACGGCGGCCATCTAATTTAGCACTCCCAACTATTATAACTTTTAAACAAAAAAAAACATAAAATCCAAATCGGTTCATCCGTTCGGGAGCTACGATGCAGACAGACACAAACACAGACAACAGTCAAACTTTTACAACACACCAAACAACAACACCAGATCGTCTTTGCGTCGAGGCTTAAAAATCGAACTTACTACCTCCCGTTAACAAGGCGTATGCTCTTGTCAGTGAATAATACATAACACCTCGCTCAGTGAAGCTACCACCACTCGCAACAATGTTTCAAAAGTATCAACTGATAAAAATCGATAGTAATATTTTAGAATTGAAAAAAAAACAACGTTAAAGAGTTTTTCATACACATTCCTCACTCAAATTACTATCTCTACACAAAACATGACTCTACCTTACGTAAGATCGCAAAGTTTAAGCACGACCGGTGAGATTAATAACAGAGCCATTACTGGGAGTAAAAAAACAACGCCGAGAGCATAGGTAGAGTGGTAGAGTCTCCTTAAAGCTGTCCTGCCGAAGCGAGACAAATGCCCCGATCGGCGTTATTAAAATTGACATGAGGCCCGGCGGTTTATAAAAGGATTATAAATGTAGAGTCAGAAGATTAATCGGCGGCCATCAGCGCTCTTTCGGACTTGGGGTTCCGTGAGAATGCGAGGTTACTTGAAGCACCCAGCGGTCAGTACTGAAACTTGGTTGGTGATCTGAGATGATCACACATACTTATAATTAAACTCAAAAATATAAATATGATTTTCTTATTACAAAATAGGTAAGTATTTTGTTTTATGTTTTGTGAAAAAAACCCGAGTATGATTTTTTCTTTAAAGAAATACCAATAATTATGCTACTAACAATACCAATATACTACTAATAACTCGTTCGTTTTTGGTTCCAACGTTTTTGTTCTGGAAATTTTGACCTGCAGAACCAGCCTCGTTGACGGCCTGAGACCCAAGTTGATAATGAAGAATTTAAAACTGCTTGGCAAAACATCAAATTTCATATTATATAAGGAAATAATATTACACCCAGACACTGAACAAACACAAGTATTCAACACAAATTACAAACATTTATTTCTAAAATAATTAAATTCTAACAAGATCTCATAATATTGGCCTGACTCGGGAGTAAGTAGCGTAACACAAATGTATATGTCACACAAGTGTTTACACTTATGTGACATATATAAGACTACACAGTTATCACAAATACTATACCTACTTAACTACAATATTACACCCAGACACTGAACAAACACAAGTTTTGATCACACAAATCTTGTCCAGGGTGGGGATCGAACCCACAACTTTTGGCGTATGGGCAGGGTCACTACCAAATGCGCCAATCCGGCCAGTCAAATTGGACGGAACCCTGGTCGCTGGGCGCGCTCAAGGCCACCCCCGTCTCAATAGCTGGGTGTTGGCTGCGCCCGCGCACCAGCGGAGTGATGCCTCGTGAGTAATGGACTGCACGCGTCCATCACTCTAATACGTATTTATTTATCAACGAACAACACCTAAACCTAACCAATACAAAAACTAATCGGTTGCTATACATTATATACGGAGATGTTAATAAGTATTTTTATACTCATCCTTTGACTTTGGACATTCAACTAAGTTTAAAACTGTGTTATGTAATTATTTTGTTTTTATTCATGTTATAAGAGGCAAACAAATAGAAGCTATTGTCATCCATGGATCCTCGGTTGCGTCAGAGCCAAGGATAGGTTTTGAGGAGTCTGGTAACTACAAAAGTGGCTGCCGTTTGACCGTAGCTCCAGATAAATTTAATCATGGTTGCAAGTTCAAAATACGATCTGAAATGTGTAAGCTTACACACGATAGGTAGGCTTAACCCCCTTACAGAAATACGATTTTTTTTGTACGATGGAAGGCAGACGAGCAGACAGATCACCTGATGGTAAGCGATTGCCACACCGGCAACACTAGTAGAGTCACAGTGCGCTGCCAACTTGTAAGCCCCTATCCCCCCAATAGTGCTTCCAGTACCCTCACTAACTCGACGAAACACAGCACAGGCACTGCTTCACGTCTTCTGTTAGGCCGTGGTATCACTCCGTTCGAGCCGGCTCATTCATGCCGAAGCGTGTGTCTCTCACGGTAAGGTTATAAACTTGAAAATTCCATGTACATATTTCTACCATGCTAGGATTCGAACCGAGTCCTTCCATATAGAAGTCGCTTTCTTTCCCACTGAGCAACAATCGCTCAAGCGTTTACTCCAGCTATTCCGAGGGATTACGTTTGTTCGCCGCGTAATTTATCAATACTGTGCGCTCGCGCAGGCTCCGCAGGGCGCTGCGCTTTGTCGCCGCTGTAATGACAGATTTTACACCTTCTTTTTAAGTCACAAATTTACACAACAATAGACTTAAGAATACCGAAACGTTTAATAATTACAAGTGGTATAAGAGAAAAATACGTTCGTGTTAAAAACACATAACCAATTTTTTATTTTATTTTACACGCCAGATGTTGGCGAAGCTTGTTGAAACTAGAACTTTGTATCAACCCAATGCTATGTAATCTAACACATGTTTTATGTAAATAAATATCTTATAATTTATCTTTAATCCAATATGTACGTACAGTCGAGTTCAAAAATATGTATACACTTTAGGACCTTGTCACAATACATTTATAAGAAAGTGGAAGTCGATTTCCTACACATATGTAGTAATATGTACTGTGACAAGGTCGTAAAGTGTATACATATTTTTGAACTCGACTGTACCTACAACTATGATATAAGTATATAAACTAAAAAAGTGTTGAAATTTATCATCAATTTCAGACAATAGACGTCCACTGCTGGACTTGGGTTTCCCCCAATGTTCTCCACACAGATCGATCCTGTGCCACCCACATCCAAGGAATTAATTACCTACCGCGATCTTCACTAGATCGTTGGTCCACCTTACGGAAAATTGTTCTATAAAAAATACCCTTTTCTGTCTTTCAAATGTACAATTATTTAGATATTATAATACAATTGCTGCGGGAGAACGGCACTTCGGCATGATTGGGCCGGCCTCACAAAATACCGGCGTGAAATCCTTGTGCATGTGTTTCGTGGGTGAGGGCACCGGAGGCTAAATTGGGGGAGCAAGCGGTTAAAGATTGGCAGCGCATTTGTGACTCTACTGGTGTTTCCGACGTCAATGGGCGTCAATGTTTCTGGCAATAGCCTCCCATCAGGTGATCCGTCTGCTCGTCCGCCATCTATCACATTAAAAGAACAATGAAAGTAAAAACGCAAAACAAATATGAAACAAAACCACATTCGGGTGTGATATCCCGCACCTACACAGCTCAGCCGGACCATTACACGCGCCCTGCGGGGCTGCGCCCGCGCAACTGATTGATAAATTACACGAATTAGTCTTTGAGACTGTTGATTGGTAGAAATATTCATTGACAACTCGTTTAGTTTGGGGCTTAAGCGTCGATTAAGACGTGGTCTGGTTCCCTTGTTTACGAAGGCTCCATGGTAAACTAGACTTTACAAATTTCTAGGGTACCTTAAGCTCTGAAGCCTCAGCAAGGGACTCAGTTGGGAATAACGGACTGAGATGGAAGAATATGTAACGCACAGAGTGCAGAACTTCCAGTCTCTGAATCAGACTTCAGACAGATAATGTTTCATAACCAGCCTAAGAAACGGAATTTTAAACCCTGTTAGACCAACTTTGGTATAACCTAAAACTAATGCTTACACTTTCATTAGTGACTTTTGTAAAAGTGACAGCAACATTCTAAAAACTATGACCATACTTACTTAACTTTAGTCTTCCTTTTTGTAATATCTTCTTCCTTATTGTAATGTTCAGTTGCTTTTACTAATGCCGATTTTGAATGGACATTTCTGAACTGCAACTGGGTTGCAATAGGTGTTCAAACTAATTGCGTCTTCTTTTGATATATTGGGGTAAAAAGCGTTCCACCGCTGACGGCCTGTAAGTAATATTACCACTTGAAAATTCCATACGATAATGACAATCTGTAAGGCGTAGGCGATTGTCCGCGCAGGGCGTCGCGTGCGCCGCACTCTGATGTATGGGCCGCATTGTCCCGCGCGCGCCGCCATTTGTACACGCTTCAAACATTATACTAGTTTATGAACCCCATAATAACTTTATAATGAAAAATGTACGCCACATCTATCAGGGGCCAACGGAAAATGTGTTTTATTAGTTTATTACACAAGTAATCTGTTGACCTTTTAAATCGTAAAAGCGGCCGACGAAACTTCTTAAAACCATATTAGGTGCTTTTGAAATGATTAAGTACGGGCTTGGAAATTTATTCGGGGGACAATGTATAATGCGAGGTAGGAGGTTTAATAGGGAGTTAAGCTGTGTTTGGTTTATGCAGTTACTTCCTAGAGAAAGCTTTTTAACTCGACTACGGCAAAAGACGACTATTTTAGTTTGCATCAATTTAATTTTCCATTAACATAGCTTTTATACTTAAATTTGCTTTCTAAATCAGATATATTCCACTCCAGATACAGTCGGCGAAAGCAGTCGATCATCAATACTATTTATAAAGATATAAACTCTATTAACATCGAGAAACCTTATACCTATACAAACCGAAAAGTTGAAACACTAGCGCGACGCAATCGACGCCCAGTGCCATCTATTCGTTGACAGTGGAGTAGAACTACTTCTCCGAAACGAAGTAAGGGTAGGCCACTAGTGTTAACATAAAACAGGACTTCACTATACTTAACTGATTAAAATCGAACGCGTCGCGTAAGCGAACTATGTCGCAAGCGCAGTTTAACGATGAAACCTATACATATACTATACAAAACAAGAAGACAACTTTTGTCTCGCTTGATTCATAAGGTGGCCGAGTTATTATCACCAAGCTCACGCAGTTTTCAAAATCGTTTTGTATTTTTCAAAGGCGGCGGCTCTAAGCCCTAAATTACGGTGTGTTGCTGGGTCTCACTCCTTTTGCTCGAAGACACCTTGTACAAGGCAAATAAACAAGCTCGGAGCGCGGCGTCGCCTGCATTAAACCACATTAAACCCACAGCGTAATATAGGGCTACGCCCTAAATCATGCGCCTGCGACGCCCGTCGGTATTGTGCTTTAAGCAAGAGTAGGGTTGCCTTGAAAGACTTTTAGAAAAAATCTTAATATATTTTACCTACAAGCAATCTCCGACCATGTCAAGCTCATGCCAGGACCTCAATGACAGGATTTTTAAAGGTGGGTCCAGACGAGTGTAACGTGTAATGTACGATTACGTGTAATTTTACGTCAACAGTGTGGACGGCACACGAACTTAAAGCGAATTGAATCCAAACGAGCACTGCGAGCGCCTTTGTGTTCGCGCGAAAAACCGACAGCCGATAGATCAACCGCGAGCGCCACGCGAGCGTTACATGTAATGCTTGTAGTACCGTCCACACGTAAAATTCGTGTTACATTACATTAGTAGTAGTCGCACTTAAAGTGACGGCTGCGCTTGGGGTCGTGGGTTCGAAACCCGGGTCAGGCCAACATATTGTACCTACCTGAGTTTTTCTGTTCAGAAATTCTGATTACATACACCTGCTCAAAGGATATAAAGGCGTCTTCACGTATCGGACATTTTATGAAACGTGTAATCATTAGTCAGTTGGTCTGGTTCCTTTGTTAAATGTAACTAGACTCACTAAATCCTGAATCATGGTCTAAGCGTACCCCGGGTACCGAGGCTACAGCTTTGCACGCAACTGGGAATAACAAGCTATGATGAGAGCTAGAAGGTACTAGAGTCTGATATCGCCCCCAAGACCCGCTCATACATTTCATGTAACCAAGTCTCGAGTTTGACATCCCTGCCCCAGTTCATAAACAACGAGCCTTTAGCGCGTATGTCAACGCAGTAAGGTCTAGAATAGTGTATCGGCGCGAGCGCAAGTGTTAATCTTCGGACTGCGCAAATTAACGCCCATCTTGCCTTGTTTACGCTAAAAATTAGTGCGCACTTATTTAAGGAGCGCTGTTGAGTATGTAATTATGAATTATATGAGCTGAGCTGGACATAATGTGGACAGTGCCATTCTTTCGCTAAGCGCTTAATAACGTTTCGTAGTTCACGGAGAACCCTGATAATTTCACTATGTTTGTCCAGTCTGATTCATAGCAGAAGTTAGAGCCTCGCACAATATACTAAGAATCCGTAATTGGCATGACCATATTTAACACATTGATAGACTGTTTTTCGTACCCATGTCTCCTGCCGCCACAAGCATATTTAAAAATATTGTTGATTTGAAATACCATTGTCCTTAATTACAACATAATTCAACCTTCCGCATGCTGAGGGAGTGTTCTACCAATTTAACCAACCGAACCTCGTACTAAGCCGACGAATTATGTAAGTGCTTGATTCGCCACGAGCTGACGATAGTCTCATCAATATTGTAGGTAGGGTTTCGCTTATTGTCATTTGGTTACAGGACCCTAAAAACTTTCACTCGTTTTACGTAGTTTTTTTCGCGTTGCATTATAACTATAAAGTATTAAAACGCCAGTCCGCTTGTGACCACGGCTGTTGCAACGTAGCCGAAACGTCAAGCAGTAGTACTACAGTGTGTCACGTATTTTTCGATCTCACTTCCATTCCTCGGTGCACCTCCCAGCATCCTCCCTCCATTAAGCCTCATCAAACGCGTCGCTATTGACCCGGCAGCATTGTGCCGGCCGCCGTATATCACCCGTCGGTATTTTAAATATGCCCAACACATGTGTTATGGAATTGTTAACAGGGAACCTTTTGAAACGGGTTCGGAATATCAGGCCTGGCTGGATAACTTCTGTATATCGCGGTTTCTTGGTTCTTTTTTTCATGTGACAGGTGGTAGGCAGACGGATCACCTGATGGTAAGCGATGGCCACCGCCCATAGACACCCGCAACACCAGTAGAGTCACAAGTGCGCAGCCAACCTTTAACCCCTTTCCCCTAAAATGGACCTATTCATGCTGAAGCGTGGCTCTCCTACGGTTTTTTTCGGTAGAAATCGATTCAATTGACATTCCGTATCAGCGAAAAATTTCATATTTCGCATTAATGCATTCACCTCATGATTTTTCAAATCTATGTGCGTGTTTACCTTTAGCTTGGCGGTGTGAGGGAATAACACATTTCGGATACATAATTTCTAAAACTAGTTTATGATGTTTTGTCAAATTAGTGAGGGTACTGAAGGCCCAATTGGGGGGAAAGGGCTTTTAAGTAAGCAACGCCCTAGTGACTCTACTGATGTTGCAGGTATCTATGGGTGGTGGCAACCGTTTACCATCAGGTGATCCGTCTGCTTGTCTGCCACCTATTACTTTTAAAAAAATGGTACAGATAGCGTTAAAATTTCGCACGTTAGCCGCGCCGCATCCGTCACTGTCGCGCAACAAGCATGACGCGTGAGACTGCGCTGGCGCAGGTGTTGAGGGTACCCGGCTAATTCAACGTGGTGTTCGTGTTTATATTATTCTTATGAGGTTTTATTTATTTTTGTCATACTTTCAAGAACAGTTCAACCCGGGCCAATTCGGATTCAATTTGTATGGCACCATAACCTAGAGTTCATAGTCCATGATAGCACTAACATCGTCATAACAAAAAACATTGACTTACTTAGAATAGAACAAAAGATTTAAGTATTTTAGGTACTTTTAATAGGTACCCCTTTTTGAACACCTATTGAGAAAAAACTGACTGTGCAATTGAGCATATCGCCTTATTGTACTGTTTATCGGTGTTGTTTCACTCATGTATTTTATTTCTGTGCAATAAAGAATATCTATCTATCCGTCTATCTTATCTACCTAATAATATTCCTTTTCTCCTAATACGCCTATTCCTCGAAAACAAAAAACTAATTAAAATATTAATTTTACAAACCCATCAAGAACACCAACCAGAGCACAACAAAATAACCATTTCTCAATCAACCTATCGAATTTATAACCCATAACAAACCTACCTATACACATTTATACGCAACAACAAAATCAAAAGGAGGCTAAACCGTCATTTCATCAGAATCAGCGTTAAGCACAACTAAATGTCAGTTATAATATCCATCGAGATCCAACAATATCGAACGCACAATAAGGATTTGATAAACGTCCGGGCGATAAAAAATTAAATATTTTACCAATCAAAGTACAAACCTAAAAAAGTCATCTTCTATCTCCAAGAAATAAGGTCGAAACTCGTGCCAGTTTCGCGTAGCGGTGTGCTTTTTTTCCGGGCTCTTTATAGTGACCTCTGAGTCCGAGGCTCTAAGAGGACAATTGATTAGTGAGGTGCTCAACCACACGTCATCGCGAAGAGACGGGCTTATTAAAAAACGACTGGGAGCGGTGCGACCCGCCTGGGGACTGGGGGTTCCGTCGAATGTTCACCAGAAAGAAGACAAAAGAAAGCGTAGACAGAAGTCATACTCAAGCATTGCACTGTAGAAGATAGATTTTATCAATATTTGTTTTTTTTTTTGTTGGGCTTGTCCTCTTCAGCCTTATAAAGTTAGGTAAACCTGCACGTTTCAGATATTTTCTGAAATGTGCAATCCATGATTCAGTCGGTCTGGCTCCCCTGTGAAAGGATTTCGAAGATCAGACGGTAGTCGCTTCATAATTACCAGACACATAGCCTGGTAACTTACAATAGTCGTCTAAGTGTACCCTATTCTTCAAAGCGACGAGTTTTGAACGCAACCAGCTAATAACATGCTAAGACGAGAGAGCTACCTTTATAGCAGCGTTTCAGTAACCCTAAAAGGTCTGCAACTATGATACGTAACTAATGAAGTGAGCAAGTGTGCAGATCTCGCCTCGTATAGATAAACGGCCGGATGACTGCGACTGAACTCTCCGGATTTAATGGACGTAGAAACATTTACTCGGGCCAAGAGTAGCTGACTAGCTGTGCAGAAGGAAAACTGGGTCACCCATCAGCCTGTTGCAGTCCACTGCTGGACGTTGACCTCTCCAAATGCTCGCCACTTTGATCGATCTTCGGCTCACATCCAGCTCCAGCCAGCCCTCTTGCGCAGATCGTCACTCTATCTGGCCTGACGCCGTCCTACACTACTTACGTTTGCCAAGACGCGATCTCCACCAAACTAGGTCACCCGTAATGTGATTTTAAAGCGAGGTATGTCTGTCTGGCCGTGGTCGTCTATAATCATCAGTATACACTAATTTAGACTTAGATTTTGAGTTTTCATTTTGATTGAACGACTGCGCGTACTACCAATACCAAGAAAAATATATGATGGGTATTATATTAAAGTCACAAAGGTAAACAATCTAGCTTGGAGCCAAATTTCAGTGATACAATGTAAAGTAAAAATATTTTTGGTCACCCTGAAAAATCATTAAGTATGGCATTGCATGAGAACTTAGAGCATTCACTGCTCTAAGTATGAGAACCTAAGTTGTGTATGGTCGCAATCTAATGTTACTAAAAGGCCTTCTGGGGACGATTCTCGTACACTGGAAATTGAAGCGGAATTAGGAATATTTATGGACGAATGCATGAAATCTCTAAACTCGACGTCAATGTTGAGTGCACGGGAATTTAACCTTGATCCTAGAACCATGTATCAAGACGGCAATTTTTGTGACTACTATATCGATACCTTAAATCTCAAAGGGCGTAATCACCATTTTGGCCAAAATGACTTTTGAATGCTATCTTACTCCATTTTTTTTTCTCTATCGATCTGTATTATCAAAGTTTTAAAATTCGCAAAAAAGTGGTGATTACAGCCCACGTGTTTACCGTCGATAATGCAAGAATTTTAGTCGTAAATACCTTTAAAAAATTCATTATTAAGGTTTCGGTCGATACACCAGTTAAAATTATAATGATGTGAAAAATACTGACTATCGAATGAGGCGTATAGGACAGATATGTGTAACAGTGGCGTTTACGACTCGAGTTACTTTAAGAATTTAAACAAAATAACTAAAGTAAGTGGTAGTAATACTGCATAATGAATATCGCGTTTAGTCCGGTTTCTATAAATTCTAAAATAAAAACGCTCAGACATGCAATTAGCAAGTACTTTTACTACCCATACGTAAGAAGAATTACTCTAGTGTCAGTATCCTAGACGAAAATGAGGAAATACGAAAATGAGTAGAATATATCACTCATTTCCCCTCGTCGAACCGAATCGTATCGATGTCTGTGATTAATTCTTGTTAATATAGTGAAGTTGACGTCTTTTATTTCTTTTGCCCAACAGTACTCCTATTAAAGATTGTTAATAGCACGCAAAACCTGAAACATAAACAAAGTGGCGGGAGTTTTGCTAGCGCTTAAATCTTATGTAGATCAATCCTAGCTTTAACATTTTTAAAAATAAACGTTTGTTTTACTTCTTTGCACAGTACTGGTAGAAGACTTTAAATTTAAGCTCTAAGTAAAAGTCCTGTCGATGCAGATATTGTTTATACTAATTTAAAAACAAAACAAAATTATAGAAATCAATAACTTTCGTTTGAATTTCAAACTAAAATGATTGCGTTTGTATAATTGAAATAATAAAATCGTTTTCATTTCTGTACTTGCTATAAATTTTGTAATAATGAAACTACCCGTATTTGTCTCTTAATTTGTATCTTCCTCGAAGTGTTTTTACATATAAAAAACCGAAAATAGCTTTTTTAAATGCATTTTCTATAAGTTAACTAGGCTGTTACACCATAGCATAGAGCAGAATAGCCTTTTTTTTCAAGTCGTAAACGCCATTATACCATAACTTATTGCAGAACAGCCTTTTTTTTTAGGTCGTAAATGCCAAGTTGTCAATATTTTTTTGGCGTAATCACAAATCAGTTTGGCAAACATTGGTTGTATTTTGAATACCATATAACTGTGTTATAAAGCTCTCGATACTCGATAATTACATCCAAATTTCATTTATATGGCATTATTAGTTTAAAGTTATGAATTTAATTCTTAGATTTTTTTTTTGTTTTGGCTCTCCTGAAAAGTGATGATTTGGTGATTACGCCCTTTGAGATTTAAGGTATCGATATGTAACACTAGCCCTAACCAAAACTCTAGACCTATTAATCACACACCTTATCACGCTACTGCAAAACTCTGGCGCACACTAAGCTCCCAGCTCCATGATGCTAGATATTATTTTCGCCTCATTTTCTTCACTCTACGCAACTCTGTCAATGTTCTTCTGTACACGGCAGCTCCATCTGTAACCATTGCGCATGGCGCTGCGCCGGCGCACCGCGCCAAAGTTATGGCCGCCCGGGCCTCAGCTGGCTCTTAGAGTAATTAAAAGTGCTGTATTCACTTTATGTGAACGTCGTAACGTATTTTAATTAACATTGGTAATTAAGAATAAATGCATACCAGTTGCGTTGTAAAATTGAAATCTGAGAAGAACGCTCCTCTGGGCCTGAGGTTGCCCGATAAATTGCAGTCGAAGCTGCACTTACTTTTTTATCTAATTGTTACTTCATAAACAATTTTGTGTGGCTAAGTAAGTAGGTATAGATAGTAAAAAAATTGAGGAAAACGTTAAGACGCGGATTCGTTCCAAATATCACAAAATCATTAATAAAAATTTAATATACTTTTATTATCCTCTTAAGACAAAAGGTACACAAACAACATCAGTGCAGTAAACAACATCTGTAAGTGCACCTTTCAATTTAAATTCAATTTTAATTTTATTGTAATCACCATTGTAACCAGGTATAAATGATGAAATTGATTGCCAAATTATAAAATTGCAACTCATATAAACGACAACAGAAGATACTTACTATAGAGGTAGATACATTTAAAACGATGGGTTTCCAAAATCATTTCAGGATTCAGAATCTGTCTGTTTATTTCAGCCTATATACTGTCCCACTGCAGGACAAAGACCCACAAAGGCCCCCATCACAGAAGTCAAGCCATCGCTACTATGATGAGATTAGGCTTAACCACCACGCTTGCCAAAATGTGGATTGGTGATCACAAACCAGAGAGCTATGTTTGATATCAAACTATCGAATGGGGAAAATACTACTTATGCACAAAACCGTACCCAACAGGCCTTTGCACCCATAATATTTTATGTGTGGTCAACCCTGAACATGGTATTTCATGCAAATGGAATTTAAATTTTAACTTATGCTGGACCAGAAAAACTTTGTTGATCCAAAACGATTCCAATCCTACTACTATTATAAAGGCGAAAGTTTGTATGTATGGATGTATGGATGTTTGTTACTCTTTCACGTAAAAACTACTGAATGGATTTGAGTGAAACTTTACCTCAACATACAAATATAACGCCCCGTTGGTCTAGTGGTTAAGTACCGGGCCGTGATCTCGGGGTCCCGGGTTCGATTCCCGGGTCGAGCCACGCGAACGAAGTCGTGGGCAAAGCTAGTAAGGCAATAAATCATTGAAATCGGTGCAGCCATTCTTGAGTTACTGTGTGTACCTAACTAACATAACTTTTTTCATTAGTAGATTTAGTTTTTTGCATTTTCATAGTTGTACTTGTAACATGTTATCTATTTATTTATCCTTTATTGCACGAAATTAAAAGGAAACATGTTGTGTTAAAGTTTTTTGTATCTGTTGTTTTGTGTTGCATGTCACCCAAGGTCCAGTCTTAAAACCAGCGCTGCAGCAGCTGCTCGCGGCGGCTGCAGCATCATGCTGAGGCTGAACCTTGTTGGGCGTACTGTGTTTCTTTCTTTAGCATTTTTTGGACATGTGAAATGTTGTGGTCAATAAAGGTTTTCTTACTTTTACTCTTTTTTGGAAAATATAAAACTTGTGTGTCACGCTTATGTGAGTGAGGACAGTGCCCATAGAATTTTGTGCATGAATGGCTCTTTGATAGATTGTAGCATCTGTACGATTAAAGCACAGACTGAAGAAGATATGGCTTTAAGTCCGAAAATTCGACATTAACATATTTACCTACATTTTCATTCAAGTAAGTCAAGACTAGTACACGTTATATGACTCAAATTTATAGTTTATGGTGAGGTCAAGAGTGTTAACGCGTGTATATGTGTTATTAAGTAGTAATAATCAGTTGATATTTCTCGTGTTAACATCTCGTAAAGATTGTTGACTTGATTTCTGACTCGTAACAACGAATTTAAATTTTAATAGTTATCAAGAAAAGGACGATGGATGTTATTAATTAGTGAAGGGGCTAAGTGCACAGTGTGTATGTAATTATCCGCTATACATTAGAGGGACTAAAATAAATAACTGCAAATAAAGAAGATAGACATATTTCAGTTATATTTCAATTTTCTTCAAAGCAAAAGACCCAAAGCTATGGTTCTCTTTTGCCCCGCGCGGGCCCCCGGCGCAAGCGGCAGCGCTGGGACAACCACCGGCCCTCACCGTCCCGCTTTGTCCCGGTAGCTGCCGTACTCATGCTCCTCCATTGTGCGTAGACCAGGTGACAGCACAACAAGCCTGTCCCTTTTTTCCAAATAATGACGAAACAGTTTAAACTTTTTTTTCCAATTGAAATAAAGATGCGATTCATTTGGTTCACTCGGTTAGCGGGTATCTTTATTTGTTTCACGTCACTTTTTATTATAGCATAAAATAAAGATCATGAGAAAATGTTAATCAGTGGATGCCAATTGCTTTAAACAGTATTTCTTATTACCTACGTAAGTATGACTACCAAATGTTCATGTAAAAATACAAAATACTTAGGTGCTTTTTGTTTCGATCTTTATATTTCTAACTATTTGGTTACTACTACCACAGATATGATCTACTACCTAATTTTGCTACTTAAATTTTCGCACACATAAAATTATGTTTAATCTATTTTATAAAATTAAGTTTAATCTATTTTATATAAGGCTAAATTAGTTAATTCATTTGAGAGATTTTATGTCATTTCCTATCTCTGTCTCTTTGTGTCATTGTCCACGTCTGGCACCCGTACAAAGCAATGCTCCGATGTATATTGGCTTTATTCTTGGCATTACGGACTTGAAAGTGCAGGCGAAGAGAGAAGAATACGAATACGAATAGAGGAGAATTGAGGATACTCCCCCGACAAGGGCGAAGCTCCTACCTAAATAAGATGTCATCTATACATCTATCATACATATAATAAAATGTAAAAAAGCTGTGTCTGTACATTGAAGATATTTATCTCAAAATAACTTAGGACGACTAAAAAACAGTAACAGAACATGAATCAATGATTTTTAAAATTTTGTCTGTTGTTTGTCTGTTTGTCTGTTTGTCTGTTTGTGTGTTGTTTGTCTGTTTATCTGTTTGTCTGTTTGTCTGTTTGTTCGCGCTAATCTCGGAAACTACTGAACCAATTCGAATGAAACTTTTTTATTGTATAGCTGTAATATCAGGGCAACTTATAGGATATTATATTTTGAAGACCAGGCTCCTTGATGTAGAACCACAACAGCCCAGCTAAACTATAAGAGGTAGGTCAATGGCACCTTAACAAAAGTTGTTCAGATTGATGAGCATTTTATGATGCCATGAAAAAAATCAAGATCATGGAACAATCTGGTGTGGAACTCTAAGAGCCCAGCTACACTATAACAATATGGAATGAAATGGAATGGAAAATTGTCAAATGTGATGAGCATTTTTGGATGAGATCCTATAAGGAAGATATTCCGAACTTAAACCCCCTAATGGAGCGAAAAGGGGGTTCCAAGTTTGTTCATGGGACTACGTGATTCCTTGGCCCCAATCTACTCCAACTTTTGCATACACATTCTTTGACAGAATTGATGGATAAAATATAAGATTCAAACTTTATAGAATACTTACATATCCCTAATGGAATAAAAAATAATTTGGGGGTACTTTCATTAGAAGTTGAATATATTTTTTTTAAATATTAAATGGGTTGCACTTGACCTCATCTCACCTGATGGGAGAGTGACAATGAGGTCTAGATGTAGCAGTGCTTTCCCAGAAGAAGCCTATTCACTCTCGACTTAAAGACACCCAAATTGTAGCTCTCTGGAAATACAAAGCCGGCAAGTTGTTCCATTCCTTAGCAGTTCGTATAAAATATCAATGAGCCGCCTTAAAAATCTATTAACCTATAAACATTATAATAAATAATATTTTTTTTAATTCTATTTAAATAATCATCTTTAAGTCAAGAGTCATAAAGTTCACGCAAACGAAGTTGCGGGCGGCCACTAGTTTTAAATAAGTACTGATAGCAAACTGTTCAAGCAAGCTGCTTTTGTTAAATCCTGCTAGCCTACAAGGTTGGGTTGGCAGAAAGTCATTAAAGTCATATTTCTAGAATTAAACATGAAAGAAAGAAAACGAACGGAGAAAGAGAGATGGGAGAGTCACATGTGTCTACCTATCTATCGCATAACGGGTAGGACACACTGCAGTATCGATGGACGCGGGTGGGCGCTCACCGACGGTTAGCCCGTCAAGTGATCGACGGAAGAAGACGTTCGCACTCTGCGCCTGCGCACCGCCATCAATACCGCATTCAGCCGCGCCGCGGGGCTCCGAGTGGATCCCAACTAGAGATGCCGAAACATGGTAAATCGATAATGCTTTAATCGATGATGAAAATTAAAATCGTTAAAAAATAATTTATATCGATTATACCAAGTAACAGTTCCCATGTTTATCACAATTGTGATACAAGACCAAAGCTATGGTTCTCTTTTCCCCGCGCGGGCCCCCGGCGCAAGCGCAGCGCTGGACAAACACACGGCCCTCACGTCCCGCTTTGTCCCGGTAGCTGCCGTCTCATGCTCCTCCATTGTTCGGTAGACCGGTGACAGCACACAAGCCTGTCACTTTTTTTCCAAAAATGACGAAACAGTTTAAACTTTTTTTCCAATTGAAAATAAAGATGCGATTCATTTGGTTCACTCGGTTAGCGGGTATCTTTTTATTTGTTTTCACGTCACTTTTTATTATAGCATAAAATAAAGATCATGAGAAAATGTAAATCAGTGGATGCCAATTGCTTTAAACAGTATTTCTTATTACCTACGTAAGTATGACTACCAAATGTTCATGTAAAAATACAAAATACTTAGGTACTTTTTGTTTCGATCTTTATATTTCTAACTATTTGGTTACTACTACCACAGATATGATCTACTACCTAATTTTGCTACTTAAATTTTCGCACACATATATATATCTATAAAATTAAGTTTAATCTATTTTATATAAGGCTAAATTAGTTAATTCATTTGAGAGATTTTATGTCATTTCCTATCTCTGTCTCTTTGTGTCATTGTCCACGTCTCGCACCCGTACAAAGCAATGCTCCGATGTATATTGGCTTTATTCTGGGCATCACGGACTTGAAAGTGCAGGCGAAGAGAGAAGAATACGAATACGAATAGAGGAGAATTGAGGATACTCCCCCGACAAGGGCGAAGCTCCTACCTAAATAAGATGTCATCTATACATCTATCTAACATATAATAAAATGTAAAAAAGCTGTGTCTGTACATGAAGATATTTATCTCAAAATAACTTAGGACGGCTAAAAAACAGTAACAGAACATGAATCAATGATTTTAAATTTTGTCTGTCTGTTTGTCTGTTTGTCTGTTTGTCTGTTTGTCGTTTGTCTGTTGTCTGTTTATCTGTTTGTCTGTTTGTCTGTTTGTTCGCGCTAATCTCGGAAACTACTGACCAATTCGAATGAAACTTTTTTATTGTATAGCTGTAATATCAGGGCACTTATAGGATATTATATTTTGAAGACCTGGCTCCTTGATGTAGAACCACAACAGCCCAGTAAACTATAAGAGGTAGGTCAATGGCACCTTAACAAAAGTTGTTCAGATTGATGAGCATTTTATGATGCCATGAAAAAAATCCAAGATCATGGAACATCTGGTGTGGAACTCTAAGAGCCCAGCTACACTATATTAACAAATATGGAATGAAATGGAATGGAAAATTGTCAAATGTGATGAGCATTTTTGGATGAGATCCTATCAGGAAGGATATTCCGTTCCGAATAATAATGGAGCGAAAAGGGGGTTCCAAGTTTGTTCATGGGACTACGTGATTCCTTGGCCCAATCTACTCCAACTTTTGCATACACATTCTTTGACAGAACTGATGAATAAAAATATAAGATTCAAACTTTAATAGAATACTTACATCCCCTAATGGAATAAAAAATAATTTGGGGGTTACTTTTATTAGAAGTTGATTTTTTTTTAATATTAAATGGGTTTGCACATGACCTCATCTCACCTGATGGAGAGTGACAATGAGGTCTAAGGTGTAGCGTGCTTTCCAGAAGAAGCCTATTCACCTCTCGACTCTAACTAAACTAAAGACACTCAAATGTAGTTCTTTGGAAACTACAGAAGCCGGCAAGTTGTTTCATTCCTTAGCAGTTCGTATAAAATATCAATGAGCCGCCTTAAAAAATCTCTTAACCATAAACATTTATAAATAAATAATATTTTTTTTAATTTCTATTTAAATAATCATCTTTAAGTCAAGAGTCATAAAGTTCACGCAAACGAAGTTGCGGGCGGCCACTAGTTTTAAATAAGTACTGATAGCAAACTGTTCAAGCAAGCTGCTTTTTGTTAATCCTGCCTAGCCTACAAGGTTGGGTTGGCAGAAAGTCATTAAAGTCATATTTCTAGAATTAAACATGAAAGAAAGAAAACGAACGGAGAAAGAGAGATGGGAGAGTCACATGTGTCTACCTATCTATCGCATAACGGGTAGGACACACTGCAGTATCGATGGACGCGGGTGGGCGCTCACCGACGGTTAGCCCGGTCAAGTGATCGACGGAAAGAAGACGGTTCGCACTCTGCGCGCCTGCGCACCGCCATCAATACCGCATTCAGCCGCGCCGCGGGGCTCCGAGTGGATCCCAACTAGAGATGCCGAAACATGGTAAATCGATAATGCTTTAATCGATGATGAAAATTAAAATCGTTAAAAAATAATTTATATCGATTATACCAAGTAACAGTTCCCATGTTTATCACAATTGTGATACATCAGATGAAGACATATAGTAATAAGACAATATATTAAATTAAGTCGTTATAAAAGATTATTATGAAAAAGGTTTTAGGCGTAAGTTCCTTTGTTCAGTGCGTTTCAAGGTATCCGATTACTTAGGGCGCAATAAATGGCCCAATGCGATCAGCCGCAAAGATCTTTTAACATACCGATGGGTGGTCATGCGATTAGCGTTTTGTTACATCTGTGTATTAACCCTCCATAATTGTAAAACTATGATCTATAATGTGTAACCGTTTGTTTAT
Organism: Cnaphalocrocis medinalis; assembly: GCA_014851415.1. Classification (NCBI taxonomy): domain Eukaryota; kingdom Metazoa; phylum Arthropoda; class Insecta; order Lepidoptera; family Crambidae; genus Cnaphalocrocis; species Cnaphalocrocis medinalis. The sequence goes on along the minus strand of CM026273.1, from coordinate 3,001,850 downwards.
TTTTATAAATAAAATAAAGTACATTCAATGGGCCGCTCTACCGAGTGATACCGCTGCCTCACAGAAAACCGTCGTGAAGCGGCCCTGTGCTGTGTGTCGCGGAGTGAGTAGGGTAGTCCAGGCACACCCGGGGGAAAGGGGATAAAAGGTTGGCGCGTACTTAGTACTCCACTGTGTTGCAAGTGTCCATGGATCGGCGGCAATTTCTTACCACAGGTTATCCGCCTGCATCTGTCTGTTACTATCACATAAAAATAAAAAATAAAGTCATTAAAATCTACAGAGTGGTAAAAGAGAAAAGTTAATAATTAATAAATGACCATAATTTATTTGAATGTTCCGTTTTGAGGAATTTTATGCATGATTGTGGTTCTTTTTCAGTTTTCAGTTATGTGGGAATGCACGTTGCACACGAAAGTCATTAACAGTTACAACTTTTCGATATACAAAAAATCCTTATTTTCAACAATCGATCGTTTCGCACACCTCTAATCTGCGTTTAAATAACATATTAGCCCGAGGCCCGCTGCCATATTTCTCGATCGGAGTCCGGTAAACCGGGACGGAACGAATGGGACCCGACGACACGATTTATCGGACAAGTCGGCGGTAATCCGATTTGAGCCACCGCGGCCTATCTCGAGCTTGGTGAGCTCGACGCCCACCGGGGAGATGGCCAGTGCCCAGACCATCAAACCACTCTTTCGAGTAGGATTTCGATTGATGTGGAACTGCCCGAGCGCGAGTCGCTTGTGCTGTGGTGTTTCACGTCCATTGGGGAGAAGTGACATTGAGATGGGCTAAAGACACAGACTTTGTAGGGAGTGAAGAAACGCACCGGGGAAAGAGCCCTTAGCAAGTACCTGGTGAGCGTCTCCCAAGATTCGGTCCGTATGCCTAGACGGTAGGAAGGACCATGGGCTGGTGGAGGGACCTATGTCTGGAAAAGCACTCTTTCTGTATGTATATGTCTTCTAAGCAAACGCGTTTCATCCTAGACTTCATCGTCACTTTTCATCAGGTGCGATTGTCTTCAAGCGTTGGCCAATCCATACTTATATTATAAATGGGAAAGTGTGCCTGTCTGCATGTTTGTCTTTCTTTCACGGCGAAATGAAGCGACGAATTTACGTGATTTTTTAAGTGAAGATAGTTGAAGGCATGGAGAGTAACATAGGCTACTTTTTTCCCCGTTTTTCCCCCCTCCCCCCTCCTATTTTAGGAAAGTGAGGGGCGCGAGTGAAGCCGTGGGCAAAAGCTAGTAGTGTAATAAAAAAAACACCCAGTGTCTGGCTGTCATCCAAGATGTATTTAAGTATTTGTGTTTCTTCTGTTACATATCCTTTAGTGCAAGTGCTAAAGCTTCTTTTTGTGTTTGGTTGCCGTCATCTCGCGCGTTTGGTCTTTGGTAAAGGTTGAAAAATGGTCATCTTTTTTATTTCATACCTAACCACAAAACTGTAACTAAATAGTCTAACTAAAAAAAAACAAAAAATAACACTAAACTGTGTAATGTAATTCATTGTATTTTTAATTTAGCGTTCATAGACCCAATCGATGATAGGACCTTTACTTTTCACCAGTTACATTAACATAAAAGTACTTATTTTAAAATAATATTTATAGCAATATAGGGCAAAATTAAGCAGCAACTTGCCACAGCGCCTCGTTATAAGTCATCTTTGTCGGCCATGTGCAAAGAAACTAAATTCTCGTAAATTATTCTGATGACGTTTGTAACATACTCTTAGTTAAGTACTATATGAATATGGATGATCAATTTAATAATCATACTCTTCGACATTTTACTTTATTACTCTTCCACTATTAAACCTTACCTAATTATTATTCCTACTAGTGATCCGCTCTCTCTTTGTTTCGGAATATAATCCACGCTGTACAAATAGATGGCGCTAGATTTCAAATGCATCACGCTAGTGTTTCGTTTTTTTTATAAGTAAATATAATTTGCCGATGTTTTTAGAATTTATCTCTTAACTAGCGGCCGCCCGCGACTCCGTCCGCGTGGAAAAGTAAATTTTTACACCCCTTTCAACCCCTTACAACCCCCTTTTCGCAATAAAAAGTAGCCTATGTCCTTTCTCAGGGTCTAGATTATCTGTATACCAAATTTAATTTAAATCCGTTAAATAGTTTTTGGCGTGAAAGAGTAGCAGACAGACAGAGTTACTTTCGCATTTATAATATTAGTATGGATAATAGTATAGAGCAGCATATCCCACACACATTTTACATCGGGAAAACATGTAATTCCTGTGGTAACCATCATTTTGTCACCACACAGAGCGGGAGGCTATTAGTCAATAAAATACTTATTTTTTCTTTGTGACGATATCCACTAATAACTTCAAACATCATTAACCCATCGATCAATCAAGGGTTCACAAAAAGTTAACCTTTTCAAACCTTCCAACCATCTGGTCAATAAGGTTCCAAAGGTTTTTATAAACCGTACAGACAAAGAATGTTGAATATGATCGGAAAAGTATACTTAGTTTGCGTCACTTCAAAATAAATGCTATCAGTCTTACTTGCTTCAAAATCGAACTTTTTTTTCATTACATTTACAGTACAATATTATAGTATTTATAATAGGAGTATACACTTCTATCGAAACCACATGTCCTTATTCACCCGAAAATACGGACACTAGCGCGGATTACTCAACATACCACCCTTGCACTATCTATTGGTATAGATATACTACATATAGATAGAACTACTACAAAATAGATGGAGGAGCCTACACTTTGCAACATTATTTTGCCTCACAGAAAACCGGCGTGAAGCAGCCCCTGTGCTGTGTTTCGCTGAGTGAGTGAGGGTACCGGAGGCCCACCCGGGGGAGAAGCAGCGCACTTGTAACTCCACTGGTGTTGCAAGTGTACATGAGCGGCGGCAATTGCTTACCATCAGGTGATCCGCCTGCTCGTCTGCTACCTATCATATAAAAAAAAAGAAAAAATCAAAAATAACAATCACTTTAAAAATTACTTTGACTGACTTCGACTGTTGACTACCCACATTATATCAAATATTTCACTTTACATTGGCTAAGTTATTATCTTAAAGGAGAGTAGAGCCATATAAAAAAATAATCACACACACAAATCATCTCAAAAGGTTCATTTCAAACTCCTACATTAACCTAAATTTTATAGAGCAGGTTAGTTGAAATAAATATTAATTAGCTATAACAGTACCTACCTACATATAAATGCTCCGTTGTTGATTCAAGTCGCATAAATAATGTAAAATGGTAACGGTGTAAAATGATCATCTACGTGACAGGCCTAGCGTAGTGTAGAAATCATGACAACCTATGCATATGACGCGCTTTTCCCTGCAACTTTATTTATGTAATTGTGTATTCTAAGCCCTTATTTGTACAAGTTGTTCAAAATAAATAAAAAATAAAATAAATAGATTTTGTTTCAGATATCTTGATCCATATTTAAAGTGTTAGTCAACTTGAAACTAGGGTTGTTAGTAATATGTTGAGACATTATATTGGAATAAAAGGAAAACAGAATTAATTTTGATTTAAAATAGATATTAAATTAGATCATATTAAATTAAATTTTAAATCAGACCAAATAAAATAAAATACAATTACATTAACCAAATGTTCAATAAACTTTATTTTTTAATATACCTACACTACGACTTCACTGTCTCGTTGAAGTCTTTGGTGCGGCTACGACACGGCTACGGAGCGACTACGACACGACTACGTCGCTGTCGTAGCGATACGATCCTACTAATTATAACGTTGAAAGTTTGTTAGTATGGATAGATAGATGGATGTTTGCTCCTTTTTCACCCAAAAACTACCGAATGGATTTTAATGAAACTTTACAATAATATAGCTTATACATTAGAGTAACACATAGGCTAAAATTTATAAAAACATTTTCTAAGTTTTCTAGGGTCAGGGTGTTCTGAGTTGACGATCCCAGTTAATTAACGCCACGGGTTACCTTAGTTTGAGACCAGGTTCATTAGTGTAATTGTCTGGCGCATTTATTATTTTATAAAGAAAATGCATAAAAGTAAATCATATTACACCACCCCTGCCCAATAATCATCAAAGATAAATGAATACACGAACCAAGTAGATTTATTTATCTTTCATTTACATCACAGAAGGAAATTTTCAGTGAGCTTAAAAACTTAACAAATTGCTTTTATAAAATTATTGATGAAATATTCGTTTCACGGGAAAGGTTTCGCGAGTTAACATACATAATAATGTCAATGTTATTTAGTTATCTCAGGTACAGTCGAGTTCAAAAATATGTATACACTTTAGGACCTTGTCACAATACATATTATAAGATAGTGGAAGTCGTTTTCTTATACATATGTACTGTGGCAAGGTTCTAAAGTGTATACATATTTTTGAACTCGACTGTACCTACTTATCGTCTGTTTTTATTAATAAAAGTGAAGGATGAAAACAATGTCACAACAAATGAAGCATTTTCTATTTAGTGAATATCTCATACTCTTTCGTGTGCATTGGTAGATCATTTCACACTCATCCATTATTAAAAAATCACCATTGAGTTTGAAATATACGTTATTATTATTTTTCTCGTCTACTTTTCTGTACGAAGTGTCTCGATATTAATTGAGATGACCGTATGGAGGGTGCATATTTTTTAATTTGTTATAATATCTAATAATATAGCAGAAAAGTTAAAAAAAAAATCACTCAACTTAATATCATACACTGACATGCCCCCTAGTAGCTTAAAAGCACTTGTATTACAGATATCATTCAACAGAGGCTTACAAATATAATACTATTACGCCCAGACACCAAACAAACACAAGAAAAAGAAAATATATGCAATTTGTATCTAATAAATTATTGCAAACCCACGGACTTGGACGTACTTAGCTTCCGTGAAGTACGATGAACAATTTAAAATCAAAATTAGCTGAATCAACCAAACGTGTAATAAATGAGCAGCAATTGACTGTAACAATACTTTTTTTTACAAATTTAAATAAAGTTATAGTGTATAAATATAAATTAATTATATTTCTGTCCCAAAAAATACTGTGTTGATTGAGAAGAAGAAATATTAATTAGCTACTGTAATAAATAGCTTGGCTCGGCAAATTTCGCATCAACTTGGTTATTATTTTTCTTGTTTTCTTACCTATCTTCAATACTACATATAAAGAGGTAACTTCTACTGACAATGACAAGGCTTATTAATTAACTCAAAAGACGAAACCCTTGCGTGATGTAAAGGATGCCGGGCGCCATCTTTTGGTTTAGTTTGGAATTAGTGTCCTGAAATGGAGTGACGGCGGGCCACTTGCTTTAATATACTTTTAGTAGAGACGAATTTTTTAGTCTTCAGTTTACAACTTTAGTGTATTTTACGTAATAGTCTTATAAAAAAGGGTAGATGTTAATGTATAACAAGTAAGTATTTAAACAATTAAAATTCAAATAAGAAAGCTATTAAGTTTTAATTTCATCCATAACAAGTTTTTTATACTGGTAATATATAATAAAAATAACAGTATTCTCTGATCTATAAATCTTTATCGAGATAATATAGTTTTTATCATAAATAAACGTCTGGTTGTTATAGAAAATTGTTTCTTGATCATTTCGTACAAACCAATTTAGTCTTGAGGTGAATGCCCAAATTAATAAGATACTAGACATTCAATATCGTAAATCGTAACATTTCCGATGAATAAATAGGTATTTATTTATACTTGACTATATTTATCAATCTAAGTGGTAATGTTTTGTATATGTGGATGATAGTAACTCATACAAAGCCTAGTGCTTTTTCATATTCTTTCACAAAAACGTCTATCTTGCTCTATATAAAATTATTTTGCAATTACAACAGTGAACTTTTGAAAAAAAATTTGCAGATTACAGCTCGTTTTTCTTCTTTTTTTTTACTTTTTTTGTAGATTCCTTTTCGCTCCGCGTTTTGTTTTGCAAATAATACATTTATTTTTAATTTTTTGGTGTTTTACCTATGCGAGTAGTTGAGTCATAAACTTTCAAGCCAGTTGAATTTATTTTAGTGATATACGTTAATTATTTTAGTGATGACACGGATGATCGCAATGAATTTAAAAGTAGTAATTTATTTTTCATATTATTTAGATACATATAAGCTAGGGATATGGCGTGACATAGAAAGATGGTTAAGAGATGTTTTATGATAGATTATGTCTTTTTTGCTGCTGCAATATAAAATATTTTATGGTCCGTAAAATTGTTTAACATAAACGAATACGAAAGACTTGTCGATGATATTTAATATGCTTTTACATTATCATTAGTCTATAATTCCATCAAAGGGCCTTGTTAGTGACGCACTAATAAATATCGTAATTAAATTGTTAGTGGTAGTTAAAATCCACGCAAAATAGCGTTTATAAATAAATATATTTATGCTAGTTTAAAATAACCAATATTTATATAAGCTACTTTACCTTAGGTATCTTACCTTAGTTGTATTATGTACTTAGTAGTATACGGTACAACGGACATGCCGCTTCGTAAGTATTAAGATAAAATTAATTTCTTATAGTTATTATAATGTAGGTAAGTATTATAAAATTAATTCCTTCGTGGATTTGGTCTACGCCCGAAAACCGCTTAGAATAATAAGTAGGTAGGTATTGGTAATGTAATGACATATAGGTAATGACATTGTAAATATACTTAAATATTGTTACAACCCTACAGTTATTTTGTTTAGTACATAGGTGACGAGAAAATTGAAAATTACACTATGAAACTATTTCAGAAATGCGCAATAAATAAGAATAAGACTCAAGGTGCTAGTTATCGCGTTTATTTCCTGTTCGGTTTCTAAAATACTTATCAATAACAGGAAAAAAATCAAAAAACGATTGTTCAAAATAGTTTAATTACTGAACCAGTGAATTCTGCAACAAAGTACTTAAAAATGGAACATATCTTACAAAAAAGGTCTAGCTACATTATAGGATACGTAGTTTATGCACTAACTTGCGATTGCATTACTTTACCATACAAACTTGAAGTTAAAACTTTTAAAAATAAATCGTCTTAAGTATGTCTTTTAAATTAAATATTGCAAGTTTAGAAACAATACTCACTTTGAATTTAATAACTTTAGAGTGCTTCGGTTATTAAAATGCGATTGAATGTGACATTTCTTATTAACCGTTTCATAAAACTGTCAGGTCTGAATTTTTCTCATGTAGAAATATTCTTGTAGCGCAAACATTTTAGTTTTTATATCTACTAACACAGATGAACATCGATATTGTCTTATTATATTTAAATACCTAGTTAAGTTGTACAATAAAGAGCCAAGTATGTAGTAACACACTTGTTTTTGTTTTCTTGTTTGATTACAATAATTTATACTTATAGTTATGTTTATTTTTAGATATGGAGGCAAACAATTCCTCTAATGGTAAGTGAGTGATCTCCGTCGCCCGGTGCCAGGCCATCAGCTACACCAGAAGGAATGCGGATGCGTTGCCGGTCTTTTAGGAAGGCTTGGGCTCGTTTCTCAAGGATTCAATCATAAAGAGTTATGTAGTATCTTATTTATATCGCAAGAATATCAATGATATTTTTTATTCTATAAAATATACGCATTTAATTGCCAAACCATGAAAAGTGCATTTTGTAGTGCAACAGTTCATATTTATTGCACCATAAATGCAAGGACACCAATATCCAAAAATATATGCGCAGATAGAACTATAGATTGATTCATAGTACAATAACAACTCACCGTCAATTTAATTTGACCCTTAACACCTTATCGATGTAAGTACTCATTAGCCATTGTATGTAGGTACCTATACAACAACAACTTAGAGGTAAAGTGAAATGTGCAAAAAGCTAACCTTCATCTCTAACTTGACCCCCAACACCTTGGCAGCTATCCCTCGACCGGGCGGGAGCTGGCATCAACAGGCCCCGAGGTCAGCGGGGTCATGAGCACAACACATCGGCCGGAGCCACGTCACACGACTGCACTTCACGGAGGTTGCGGTTCAACTGGCCTTTTGCCCCGAGGGGCGGCGCCGCGGAGCCCCAAGCAGACCCCGGCCTGCCATTGGCGGAGCGCACCGAGGCGGGATCAACTCTCCCGCCTATGTACGTGTAGGTGTCCGCCAGCTGTAGTATAAAGATACTCAGTAACAAGGCACGTTTCGACAAACCTTGCAAACAGACTGATGTGATATAGTGATTGTGAATTGTCGCTCGCGATTATGACGCAACGCGAAGGTTTGATTTGGCTTGCGCGTTGGAAAGCTCATCCTTTGACCGTGGTGAAACAGTTACGCTGACAAATGTCATAAAAGTCAGCAATGCATTGCTCGCACACTTTAAGGTCGTACGGTAAACGCGCGGGTGTTTGTATTGGTGAATAGTTCAGGCTACGCTAAAGTTCGCGCGAGTGCTCGCGGGGCGGGTATAACATAGGTGCCGCGTGCACCCGCGCGAAGTTTCGCGTTAGCCCCAAGGGTTGCCAAAACGAAAATTTTCGATCGTGCGTACTGATACTTTCTGAAATCATCTTTCTCTAAATGTCTCGTGGCGTTCATGTGGCTTAGTAAATGACGTTTCATCAACTACTTAGCTTTAACCTGGTCTTCCTTTTTCACCTCGGGTTTGAACGTGCAATCTTAGTACATACTAACATTGCCAAGACATATAATAACATAATAACTTGGCACATGGCAAGACAATGCATAGGTATTTTGATGCTTTGAGAACGTCAGCGGCACTTAGAATACAAGCAGTCTCTTCCAGTTACGAACTAACTGGAAGACACGAGTGTGGAAACTAGTCGATTTCATCCCCACCACCATATTTCCGATATTGACGCTGATTTTATGGCCATGTGTAGACTTTTTTAGAGAACCCGCTACTATCCCCCGCCCCGATCTTAACCTCAAACTTGACCCTAGAAGGTACAAGTCTCTGCCTATACTAGTACTATATGTGGGAAGGTGTCCATAATACGGTAAAAAGTCGCTGTATAAGCGCTAGCGCACGGCTCCTGGGATATTGCGGTGTCAACGGCTGTGGTCTGCGCACGAGTTATGGTGCCTTCTAATTTGCATTTCATTTGTTTTGATCGCGCTGGCAACAGTTACATCGTATACTGAGTTATGAAGTTAATGTACGAGTAGAGTAAGGCTAGTTAGAATATGTTGTGATATTTTTTTAAATTTTAAGGGCGGCAGCAATAAACATTTGCTGACCAACTTATTTTTTTCCCAACAATTATTTCTCATTTCTGTCAGCGTAGATTTTGTTGCGAGATAGAATCCTATGTGAATCTTATTAGTACTTTCTATGTTTAGTCTAACAACTGGCACACACCAAACATACAAACAAATCAAAGAAACAAGGGTGAAGAAGTATATTGAACTATATGAAAACCAACTACCCCTGGCGCGGGCCTTTCCTGAAGCTTACATAACTAATGCAAAATAAATGTGCAAGTCTTAAAAGTATAGCAACATCGATACAGCCAGACACCGACTTTGTCTGGACATACAACCAAATAGCCTGACTATGTCCGGCTTTATCCGGCAAACTGTCGGCATCTTTATTTTAACTTCTATATATCATAGGTGGCAGACGAGCAGATGAATCACTGAATGGTAAGCGATCGTCACCGCCCATAGACTTTACTAGTTATACGAATCCTCTGAAGCTACAATTAACCCCCTTATTAAAGTAGCTTGTTAATTCAACAAATAATTTGTAGTGGGACAGTCTTGTATGATATACGGGACAGGCCATACATACTCGGTGACAGGCGACATGCTCTAGCATGTTGCTATGCATTCCACAGCTGCCAAGTCTGAACAAATACTAAATTAAAATGCATGCCATAAGTTTATAATATTTTTTTATGTGATAGGTAGCAGACGAGCAGACGAATCACCTGATGGTAACCGATCGCCGCCGCACATAGGCACCTGCAATGTCAGTTAAGTCACAAATAAGCCAAACTTAAACCCCCAATGAAGGTTTTGCAAATACTAAATCCGATAGACGGCGTTACGTTGACGTTAGGTCCAACTTTGACGACATTGGTTGTTTCATAGCATAACTTCATAATTTTGACATGATACGTCAAAATGGCTTGGCAAGGTGCAAGGATGATAGGTGGACTTTAAAGCTTACCGAATGGCAGTCAACAGATTGGGGCGACGTCTTGTGGGTAGACCACCTGCCCGTTGGTCCGACGATATTTTAAGGATGGTGGGGAAACAGTGGATGAGGCTGGCTGGTGACCGTAGGGAGTAAGCGTGGCGTGGCGGAGTGGCGTAATAAAGAAGAGGCCTATACTCAGCAGTGGGTGGATGTGGGCTGACATGATGATGATGATGACGTAAAAATGTAACCAATCCACTCGTTGTTGGAACTGACTTGCAAAAACCCTCATTGAGCAAACTTTTTTGCTTAGGGTTTTATTTTTATTGTTTTTTTCGCATACTTACAAGTTCCATCAGTAAGTATACCTCATTCCAAGGGGAATCTTCTAATCCTAAAATAGGTCACACGATGACGTCATTAACCTCTTACGACTCACATTAATGACACCCTTAGCTTCATAAGGGCCGAAAGCCATGTCGTTCAAGTTGAGTGTGAGGGGGTGTCCTAGTTTGCAATGATTCGTGACATGATTTTTCGTACAGTAATTCGGTGCATCAGAAAAACTAGTATAAAAAGTATACTTAGGTAGTATCAGCCTAGAAGGCCTTCATAATAGATATCTAGTCATCGCTACTATGATGGGATTAGGCTTAATCACCACGCTTGCCTAATGCGGATTGGTGATCACAAACCGGAGCTACATTCGAAAAATTTGAAACACTTTTGCTCGACCTGGGAATCGAACCTGGGACCCCGTGATTATGGACCGGTACTTAAACCACTAGACCAAACGGGGCGATACAAATTGTAACACAACTCTTGCGAAAAGCTTACGAAAAAATAATGTGATAGCTTTTTTTTTATTTTAGCCCTAAGTTTAGTACTATTTCTTTCGCAACGGGACTTCATATAGGCACACCTCCGTTTTAGGAACCTAGTTTAGATGCCCTAAGACAGCCTTCTAGATTGGACAGCTTCACTTGCAAATTTGAATTCAAATTCAAACGGCTCCACAGATAATGACAGCAACGCCACCTGGCGGCCCGGAACCTCTCGCTCGTCGCTTCCGAGGGCGCTTCCGGTTCCGCCATCACACTTTTAATCCCACTTTTGAAATCATATTTTTTATTGGAACATTCCCGGAAAGATCGGTTCGTTTCGTTATTCAGGGGCGTAGATGGGAATTTGCAATGCTGATTCTGTAATGGGGTGACCATGCGATGTTGTTTGGATCAAATTAAAAGGGATTTCCCGTTAGGTTTCCAATCCACGTAAACTACACCTGTGCCTATATGAAACAATAAAATAGATACTGTTTCATACACAAATAAATGCCAATTTTTATTTTCTCATAGAGTTTTCATTTGTGCTAACCATGTCTAGATCTGAAAATCGTTTTACTATTGTAGATTTCAAAAATTATATTGTCTTCTTACCACGTCAAATCAAAAGTTTTATGCTTATATTTTTTTTTTGTTGAATCGTTTTTATTAAAGATACTTAAATAATATTAAGGATTCACTTTTGCTAGGAAGTAAGTATAAATCTTATACAATTCATTTCAGTTCTTTTATGTCAAATCAAATCAAATCAAAATCTCTTTATTGAATTTAAGCCCTTTACAGAACATTTATTTGATGAATGTCAAATTTTATAATCTACTGCTGATTCGGAAGGTCAATTTCTACCGAGAAGAATCAGCCAGTAACTCAGTAAAACTTAATCTTTTCAAATTTGTAATCATACAATATTATTATACTTAATGTGATAGGTGGCAGGCAAGGTAACGGATCATCTGATTTTACATTAATTTTGAAATCTACGGCCTACCGTGACAAACGGAAGGTTTGGACACCCTATCCGGTAGGGTCGGCTCCCTCTTAATTTGTACGGGCAAGTGGCTGCCGAATTCAAATTATTTCGCTACACAAACAGACAGCAATCAGGGTTCTATTGCCTTTGTACTGCGCAGTAGGCTGCCAACCTGCTGAGTCTAGGCCTTACCTACTTAAAGCATTTTGAACGCAAAATTTTACGTTGTTTGAATAACTTACTTAAAGGACTATTTCTAAATGAAGAGCTGAAACTACTAAATTGTTTAGTCATGAAATTATGAGTAAAAGCATTGTTCTTGATTAATTTGTAAGAAGGGGTTTAAAATACACCAAAGAGTTGAGTTAGGGTTTTATATAGAAATCGAAACAGCCAAAAATCTCCTTATCTCTCGCGACAGCTTTTTATTAAACACCCGGTGCGTCTCATTATGAAGATAAGATAAGTTTACTAGGGGTAGTTTAAAGTCTCTTCTTCACACCATATAGCAAGCAGAAGGGGTTGTGAAGTGAAAGTTAGTTAAATGGTTAAACTTTTTCAACTAATACAATTTTACATTTCTGAAACTTTAAGGACACAAGGCGTACTAATAGCTGGTCTTCTGGATCTTATTTTTCGTCAGCTTTACAAGTCAAGAGTGGTGTGTCGCTAAATAAATATATTTTTGTTTTAATTTTACAATTTGTTAGATTGCCTTGAAAAAAAATGTAAATAAAACCACTATATGATAAAATATTTATATCGAAATGCATGTTACGCTTCACTTGTGTGTATGAGTCCTGTCTCATTTAGCTTTTATTCAAATTCGACCAATAATGAAACACCGAAGCGTAAAAAGGGTAATGCGCCGATTCCCCCTGGTTACAGTAAAATTAAAATCAGTAAGGAGCGTTTGCCCTTGTTATTGCGTATCAAGTAAAAGTTTTTTTTATTTGTGCCAACTTCGTACAAAAGGCGAACTTTATGCCAGGACGCATTAAACGTTACCTTTCAAGAAGTACTTTGATCACCAAAATGAGACAAGTGTGGTGATTAACTATTAGCGATGACTTGATTTCTATGATGCCCCTTTGCCCAGCAATGTGACAGTATATAGGCTGATATTTTACTTTAGTTCCAAGAAGTACTTAAGTGAAAAAGTTAAAAAAGCTCGGTGCTTATACTTAGTCCGCGGCATGTAGTGTAACGATGACCTTGAGTGCACAGAAACCAATTTTAGTAGAAAGTCTTTCGTAGCCAAATGGCAAAAAACGGAACCCTTATAGATTCGTCAAGTTGTCAAGTTCATTTTTTCACAACAGTCATAGCTATAGTTAGATGCCGTGGCCTATAATAACCGCTAACTTACTTACCTCACGAACTAGTGCCTATACTGTGACGTTTAGATCCTTATCGAGCGGTCCTCACTGCACCGAGCCACAAAGCTCTAATTGTCTCCCTCGTCATCATGTAGCGTGATTATCATCGTGTGGTGGCTTGAGGGTCAGCTTCGATCTTATCGAGATTGTGACTAGCATCAGATACAGGTGTAAGGATCTGATTATTATTGTTACGATTAATACAGGGTGTCTCTGTGAACATCTAAATCCTTTTATCTATGTGTTCTACTAACCATTTTGAACAATATTCGTTCTATGACTTTTGGAAATTTCCATGAAAAAAAATCAATTCTTCATACAAAGTTGGTCACGTGACTTGTCCATTTTGTATGAAGACTCGAAAATTTTTAAATAATGTTTCAAAGGTCGTAAAACAAATGTTGTTCCGTATGGTTGGTAGAACACGTGGTCCAAGGGAAGTAATTGTGCACAGATACACCCTGTATATTAAAATAATATACATTGAGTCCTGGAGGGAAACAATTTATCCTAAATCATGAAGTTTACTAAGGAACCATTTCTTTGTTTCAGTTTTTAAAGAAAAAAACTGCGTTCAAAGTTTATTTATGAAATAGTTGTGCTTGTATTTAACAAGGAAAAAATATAAAATTTAGCTCTATTATTCCACATGTCTTACTTATATTTTTTTGTCGTATGAGGTTACCTAAGTTTTTGTTGATTAAACTAATAATAAACAAAGATTAAATCTTTGTTGATAAAGCAATGAGTTTTCTTTTGACTGCTATTTTAAACAGTATTATTAAAGCCATGACAACTAATCAACTAAAAAAATACCATAAACCTACTTGTACAGTGGCCAGCACATCAAGTTACTACAATCTGTCAAATTTCCTCAGTTGATATTGAACCAAATAAGTTTGACATAAAAGTGAGGTTCGATTGAAGAAATTTGACAGATTGTAGTAACTTGATGTGCAGGCCACCGTACCTACTTACCTAACCACATGGAACCCCAGTAGCCGGCGTTCTTTGACTAATTATATCAATCGTCACAACAAACAGACTAATTTGTCCCGCAGGTGGGCGCATTATTCCCCTTCCCCCATAACTGATAACTCCCCCAATTATTCATCTTAATGAACTTGTCGCAGTCAGTATCGCTTGGTGACTGTCGCATATAACATTTAATTAGGATTTTGAGTCTTTTTAGGGATCCAAAGTTGAATGAAAAAAAAAATTAAATGACTAACGCTAAGGTTTCTACTATAAAAGCACCCGTTTTCTCTTTAGAGCAGCTGTGTCAAGGGTTCAAGTCGCCATTTTAATCGCCAACCTTCGTTAAGATGTCACTTAAAGAAGAAATCGTTCTTCCAAGAACCCAATTCTTGTGATTCTAGTGATTTAAAAAAAACATGTGGTAATTAATGATTTACTATTAATTATAACTTTTAAGTTTCCAGTCTACAAATAAAATAAATAAATCGAGACAACATCACATACATTGCCCTGGTCCCAAACTACGGTTAACTGTAAAAACCAAAAACAACGAAGGAATCACAAACACCCAGACCCACACACATCTGTTTCATCAACAAACATTTGTGTTAGTGCAGGAATCAATCCCGCGTCCTAGCGTCTCAACCGGCTCTAACCATTGCGCTAAACGGGTCGTTAACAAAATCATCACCAGAATGTCTTTTGAACATAAAAATGTAAACTGCGCCTTATTTCCCATATTCAGACTACATTTCCCCCGTAATATGTAGACGGCATAAATACACTAGGTGGAAAATCCAATTGGCTATTTTATTTGCCGCTTTTGTGGAGCGAATAATTCATGAGACGCTCTGTTCGGATAGTTCGGGGTGTTTGTTAGCTGAGGAGGGGGGAAGGAGGGGTGTTGGGAAAATTTTGTTTTGTGTAAGTATGTCTTCTATGTCAGTGGAAAGTGTGTGCGTTTCAATGGTTGGTCGTTAAAATGGAGATCTGGCTTATGGCTGTGCGTGCATAATAGCGACGCCAATGCATTTTTATTTACCGTCCGTAATTTAAGATTTTTGCCAATGCACTCTAGAGAGTTTTGTTTTTTAAATATCCGAAATTAATCACAGTTAATTACTTAATAAAATTCGGTGCACAGCCTTAATTATGTATGTGTCGTCTTGTTACTTGAAAAAATTGCTATAGTAACCAGCAGCTATAGTCTACGGCAAGAAAGTGTAGTTATGACCTTGAGTGCGCAGAAACCAATTTTAATAGAAAGTCTTCTTTTTTACAAGTGCGCAAAATAACGGTCATCGGTACGCTTTCGTGCCACCATTTAGAGGTAAAATTTTGCAGTTTGCGAGCTAATCAAAAAATAAATTTAAAAAAATGTTTAACACTGCAAAAAAGTATTTATATTTTTATATTTATTTTTTTTTATATTTTTCACTACATCACATACATTGCCCTGGTCCCAAACTACGGTAACTGTAAAAACCAAAACAACGAAGGAATCACAACACCCAGACCCACACACATCTGTTTCATCAACAAACATTTGTGTTAGTGCAGGAATCAAACCCGCGTCCTAGCGTCTCAACCGGCTCTAACCATTGCGCTAAACGGGTCGTCAACAAATCATCACCAGAATGTCTTTTGAACATAAAAATTTTAACTGCGCCTTATCTTATATCTTCTATACTTTCTATAAAGAGATAACTTCTATAGACAACGAAAATGCTTATAGGTAAACCGAAAACACGCGATGTAATTGAGCACAGCGCCATCTATTGGCCACTAGTTTCTCATATTCAGACTACATTTCCCCCGTAATATGTAGACGGCATAAATACACTAGGTGGAAAATCCAATTGGCTATTTTATTTGCCGCTTTTGTGAAGCGAATAATTCATGAGACGCTCTGTTCGGATAGTTCGGGGTGTTAGCTGAGGAGGGGGGAAGGAGGGGGTGTTGGGAAAATTTTGTTTTGTGTAAGTATGTTTTCTATGTCAGAGGAAAGTGTGTGCGTTTCAATGGTTGGTCGTTAAAATGGAGATCGAAGGAGGTTATGGCTGTGCATATTAGCGACGCTAATGCATTTTTATTTGCCGTCCGTAATTTAAGATTTTTGCAAATGCACTCTAGAGAGTTTTGTTTTTTAAATATCCGAAATTAATCACAGTTAATCCTATATTCCTATTATAAAGGCGAAAGTTTGTAAGTATGGATGTATGGATGTTTGTTACTCTTTCACGTAAAAACTACTGAATGGATTTGAATGAAACTTTACCACAATATAGCTTATACATCAGAATAACACATAGGCTACAATTTTTGAGGTTTCTACGAACCTGAAGTCCACACGAACGAAGTCGCGGGCAAAAGCTAGTTACTTAATAAAATTTGGTGCACAGCCTTAATCTTGTATACCATTTATAAACAGATAACTTTTATAGACAACGACAAGGCTTATAGGTAAATCGAAAACACGAAACGTTTGCGCGATGTAATTTAGCACAGCGTCATCTATTAGTTCATTTCTGAATTACGGTCCCGAAGCGAAGTGAGTGCGGGCCACTAGTTACGTATAAAATCCAATGTGTCGTCTTGAAAAATGAGCCATAGTAACCAGCAGCTAATGCAGCTATAGTCTACGGCAAGAAAGTGTAATTATGACCTTGAGTACGCAGAAACCAATTTTAATAGAAAGTCTTCTTTTTTACAAGTGCGCAAAATAACGGTCATCACTACTCTTTCGTGCCGTCAGCTATACAATCGTTAGAGGTAATTTTGCAGTTTGCAAGATAATCAAGAAAAATAAATTTAAATAAAAAAAAATTAACACTGCAAAAAAAAGATATCTACAAAAAACCGAAAACTATTTTTCTCCAAACTGACACACCAACCCAAAATCCGGGACATGTCCCGTCCCGTCCCGCGCAAATTACCAATCAGCCGCTGCGTCCGCGCCCATTGATTCGGGACGCGACCTGCATGCACAAAAGGCAGGGACACGTTGCGATATTACTTACAAAAGAACACTCAACAACAGCATCTAGCTATGCTAAGAGCAAGCCCAGAGGAAATTACTGTGGGAGAGCCACGCTTCGGCACGAATGGGCCGGCTCGACCGGAGTGATACCACTGCCTCACAGAAAACCGGCGTGAAGCAGCCCCTGTGCTGTGTTTCGCCGAGTGAGTGAGGGTACCGGAGGCCCACTCGGGGGGGGGAAGGGGATAAAAGGTTGGCAGCGCACTTGTAACGCCACTGGTGTTGCAAGTCTCCATGAGCGGTGGCAATTGCTTACCATCAGGTGATCCGCCTGCTCGTCTGCTACCTATCTCATAAAAAAAAAGAAACATCAGCATCTAGCTATGCTAAGAGCAAGCCCAGAGGAAATGTTATTTTTCTTAATATAAGTTATAATATTATAATTACTTATACAGGGTACTATAAGTTATAATAATTACTTAAATAGGGTACTAGTGGCCCACCGCGTTACTTAATTTCGGTGCAATAGTCCCAATTGGTGCTCATAGATGTCGCTGAGCATCGATTACATCACGCACGTGTTTCGCTTTTTCGGTTTAGCTACAAATCCGTATCACTCCGGTCGAGCCGGCCCATTCATGCCAAAGCGTGACTCCTGCCTGCGGTTACTTTCAAGCTAGACTATGCTTAGGTAAGAGATTAAAATCGGTTCGAAACTTGATGCATAAAGTATTAGGTAGATATTTATAAATGTTACATATTCAAAACAATAAGCGTATAAAATGTTGGCGTGAACAAACACCCTTACACGCCGTAACCAATCTTTTAATAACTTGTACTAACCAGATGGTTAACGCTAATAAACTCGACATGAAATAAGTAGCCATTTAATGTGGCACTTTACACCGGGGGTTGACCACAAACCTTCGGCCTCAAACGGCAAGGCCCCCGGGGGCATTCGCCCCCGTCCCTAACAAGTCCCCCGGGACCCGGAATATGTTTCAACGGCGCGAGCGCACGACGCAGACTTTCTTGATTTGTAAATACTGCTGTATTGTTTGCGAGATCAAATATGGAGGGCGCTAAAATGCCGTGAAGTGACTTTTCGAGGCGATGTGCCTACCGATTTAAAAGATGTATTTAGTAAGACTAGTTTTGAAATTAAGAATAAGAAATGGTTTAGGTATAAAATTAGTGACACGTAACCACCCTGTTTACAATTCGACGCATTATCCATTCGCATGTCTGTATAGCACCTTAGAAAAAGTTGGTCAGCTTCTGATGACATGAAAAACTAAGATCTGTAAAATCTGGGACTCCAGGAGCCAGTCTAATCTATGAATATAACTTAGTACATTATGAAAAGTTGGACCTATTTGGTAATGAAATTTGAAAGTCCTCAAAGTCAGGATTGGGAAAGGATTGCTGGCTAAAGTAATATTTGACGTGGGCGGAGTCGCGGGAATTAGCTAGTTGTCTGTCAACGTGTGAACAATTCACAACATTACTGTAAAAACCTTCAGTCTCAATGGAGGAAACTGTATTTGCTTAATATTGACAAGTATGATATAATAACAACTGCGGAATTTGGACTGACTACAGCTTAGCCCAACGGGTGGCGTACAAAAGACATCGACGAAATTCATACGAGTACAGTCCATAAGTTTAGGATTACTTATTATACTGCTACAATTAATCATGTCTTATTATCCAAAATGAAGAGTCACATACGAGAACAGTATGCGCCATTTTAGCTTCCCAAAGAAACTTGAAATCCAGTTACAGATCACAAAAATAGGGGCGCGATGGGTCCGGGTGGGGGCGGGAGGTGGGGTATTATCCCTACAGACCTTTGGTAATTTCCCATAATGTAGGGAATTTTTGTACGTTTTGAGGATATAGAACGCGCAGGTCACTAGAATCTGCCCTCACTTCATTTTAGGATTTTTAATCTGAAGCAATAGATGGCGCTGTTTGCCAAAATAAGCAAAATAAAAGTCAGCTGTTCTGTACATTCGGAAGGCTCGACCGGAGTGATACCACGGCGTCACAAAAGACCGGCGTGAAACAGCACCTGCGTTGTGTTTCGCCGAGTGAGTGAGTGTACCGGAGGCCTAATCGGGGGAGAATGGGGGTTAAAGTTGACACCACTGGTATTGCGGGTGCCTATGGGCGGCGCCAATCGTTTACCATCAGAGTTCCTGTCTGCTCATCTGCCACAATGTCTGCCACCAAACACTTTAAAAAAACCTACTATACGATACTGCATTGGGTTAGTATCCAAAGAATAGAATAGAATAATCATTTATCATTTATCTTTTTTTTTTCAAAAGTGCTTTAATTATGTCAACCCGTGTTTCAGCGTTTAGGAGTAATTCCAAAAGGGTGGCAACCCCGGCTGGGGGGTGTCGTAATCTCATTGCGCGGTCCGGTGCGCGCGCGCCGCGCGTAATCGCGTTGCTCTAATGGTCTTAAGGCGCACAAAGGCGGATCAAACGATCAATTGACGTGCCAAATGTCCGAGCTTTTTGCTGTCGATGCAGGCCCCGCATTTGAGAGAGCTGCAGTTTCCCGCATTTGATGCAGCAGTTTTGATGCAAATGAAGCTTTGACTGGGAGTCTTGTGTGTGGATAAGTTAGTTTTTTTTAATAATAGAATGAAAATCAGTCCTCAAAGGTCACGATATATGGAGGTAAGTTATTAATGTGGACACTGACACACGAGCAGATAGATCAACTGATGGACTTCTGTGAGGTCATGGCATCGCTCTGGTCAAGCCGAGTCATTCCAACCCAAGCGTGACTCTGTGTTTTTCCCGACCACTATAACTTGGACATATTTATGGCAAGAGTGAACAGGAATCTTCTAGGCAAACGCGTGTCATCCTAAACCTCATCGTCACTTTCCGTCAGGTGCGATTGTGGTTAAGCGTTGGCCTACAGTCACTATGTAAGTTTTGGATTTGGTAACAAATTTCTGGAAATAAACGATTTGTATTTGTATTTCTAAAACAAAGTCTTTATTAAACTTAGCTGTTTACTTTTATTTTTGAACATAAATTAGATTAGAACTGGCCCATGTGGAGTCTCTAGTTCAAACCTCACCTGTTTTCGTAAAATAAACCTAAGTAATTAAGCACCATTTAAATATTTTTTTATTGCAGTTTCTGATTTTGATTGTTTTCCAAAAGTTGATCAACTCCCTAGGAAAATTATCAACTTACGATTCGGACTATTTTATGTTGAAAAATGTACATTAACGGACTATCCTTAGATTTTGATTTGAGTTTCTGTCTAGTCGCTTTGTAACCTGAATATTCAATAAATCAGTCCTGAGATTTACACCCAGTAGTACATTACAGAATACGAGGAGCCCCTCTGAATGCAAGAGAAGTATTTACACAAGCAGACTTCATCAGAAACATTGGAAACATCTAATCGAATCAAGGAAATAATACTGTTTGCGAGTACAAAGCGAGGGCTACACCCCGATACACCCTGCTAATGACTAACGCATACAAAACACCCTATAACTCCCTTCGCTACACTATGTTGCCAAAGGGATAGTGCATAGTTACAAAATATAGATGTAGAAATTTGGATCTAGCTGACATTAATTTGGACTTTATAGTAAAAAAAACGCTCCAGAACACTTATAACCAATGTTTCCAAAAAGGCTGCTCTGCTCAAATAGGACTGGGCCGGGCACGTCAGTCACATGCCAGATGAGCTTGGGGTCAAAATAGCCACAAAATGGATGCCCGAAAACATAAAACGTCCTCGTGGCAGATAGAGGTGACGATGGCGAGATGAGTTCGACGCTTTTGTGAAAGACTGGTCTACCGCCCTCCATTTCTCCGGTCCAGACCTGAGTAGATGGAAAAAGAGTAGGGTGGCCTTTGCCCTGCAGTGGGACATTGCGAGCTCATAAGAATAAAGTACAGTATCAGCCTATACATACTGTCCCACTGCAGGGAAAAGGCCTTCATCATAGAAATCAAGTCATCGCTACTATGATGGGATGAAGCTTGGTGATAAAGCTTGCCTGAATGCGGATAATTGGTGATCACAAACCCGAGCTACCTATATTCGAAAAATTCGAAACATACTTATGCTAGACCCGGGAATCGAACTCGGGACCCCAAGATTATGGCCCGGTACTTATACCACTAGACCAATGGGGCGTTGAGACAACATCACATACATTGTCCTAGTCCTAAACTAAGGTTTCTCTTGTACTATGGAAAGTAGTAACAACGATGGAACCACTAACACCCAGATCCAACACAGATATCTGTTGCATCAATAAACATGTGTGTTGGTGCGAGAATCGAACCCGCGACCCTTGCGCCTCAACCGGCGCTTAAACCACTGCGCTAATGGGTCGTCAAATGTCATTCTACTTCCATAATGGGGTTAACACGTGTGAAAAATCCGCTAGATTGAGGTCCAACTACGACGTCATTAATGTTTAATGACATTACGATTACGACATCTCACATCAAAAATAACCAATCAACGTGTAGATGGACCTCAGTTCTCATGTATGCCATCTAGGGATTTTTTAACAAGCGATAACTCCATTGGCACGTCATTAAACACGCGTAGAACAACTGCCAATACGTTTCTCGTGTTTCAATTTGGCAAAGCGCAAGAAAACATTGGTGTTAACTCGATCCCGAGGGGCCGGGGGTTCTAATCGCGTGTAATCGTCCCTAGGGCTCTGCCCCGCGACCGTCGGGGGCGCAGCGCGTCTCTCATCAGCTACATCGCACTGACATGCTGTTACAAGCAATTGTGGGGTTGTAGCTTTTGTTTAGATGTCTAGCGCTCTGGTTTGAGCGCTTCGCTTCTCGCCATATTGCAAATACAGTAATACCCCGACTTACGCTACCCCGTTTTACGCGAATTCGAAGATACGCGGTTTTTCATCATTGAACAAATAGGTTAATTTTGCCAACTAATTGCTGGAATTTCATAGCCAATATTTAAAATGGACTAGCTTATGACCCTTAGGTAAACATATATGCGTGAGTATGATTAAAATATTGAGCAGGCTGATTTCAAACTTTACTACAATTGGAAATGGTTTACCTCGACCTACGCGAATTCGACTTACGCGGCAATGACTTGGACCCACCTATCGCGCAACTCCGGGGTATTACTGTACTTATTTGTTAATGAAACACTCATTTTTATCGACTGAGCGTTATTACATTTCATTAAAATATTTGATGTACACATACGTTTATTTAGAAGGTAAGTAATGGAATTGAAATTGCACCTGTGTTTGCGAACTCTTGAGTACTATAATATATCCTGCGTACGTGGCTGATCGTTAATATTGGACGCCATAGCCGAATATCGGTTGGATAATTTATATAATATTATACACAGGTGATTCGGACGACCCGTTTGGCGCAATGGTTTGAGTGCCGGTTGCGACGCAAGGGTCGCGAGTTCGATTCCCGCACCAACACAAATGTATGTTGATGAAACAGATATTTGTGTTGGGTCTGGGTGTTTGTAGTTCTTCGTTGTTTCTGGTTTCCATAGTACAAGGGAAAACCTTAGTTTGGGACCAGGACAATGTATGTGATGTTGTCTCAATGTATATTTATTAAATTTATTCTGAATAGTAATAAGGTATGGAAAGGATCATAGACATGGCATCCAGCCTGCCAGCAGGCGCCCAAATGTCGTTGCCATATCAATGTCTGTAATACCTATTACATTGTAATCAAAACGACCCATTTAACGCAATGGTTTGAACAGTCGCGGGTTCGATTCCCGCACCAACACAAATGTTTGTTGATGAAACAGATATTTGTGTTGGGTCTGGGTGTTTGTGGTTCTTCGTTGTTTCTGGTTTCCATAGTACAAGGGAAAACCTTAGTTTGGGACCAGGCCAATGTATGTGATGTGGTCTCAATTTATTATTTATTCTGAATAGTATGTAAGGTATGGAAAGGATCAGACATGGCATCCAGCCTGCCAGCAGGCGCCCAAATGTCATTGCCATATCAATGTCTGTAAAATTGTATATTATATTGTAATCAAAACTATAAATTATGTATTTGTTTGAATGATTATTATTAACATTTATTTCATAGAGAAGAGAAGATTTGCCAGGACTAATTGGTTAGAGTTATTGTGCTTCTCCACTGAACATCGCACTAATTCTTCTCACGGTATTTTAGATTTCCGTTTCTCATTGCATTCAGTGTTGCCATTCGTTGACACGCCGCGTCAGATCTGACTAAACATTGCTTTATTGCATAATGCTGTCCAAGTGCAAGGCAGTCTTCGGCAACCGTATTACTGTGTATTAGGGTCGGTTTTCGCTTGTTAATGTGTAGAAGTATTTGGTCGTGTTGCGTATTGGCGCCAAGTGAAGCGAGAGTCGCGTGGCGCGTGATAGTGATGCAAATTGTTAGAATTTTCGCTATCGATTGTTTTTAATTATGACTTATCGATAGGTCTATCGGTAATATTGATAGCTCGAAAGTATCCCGGTACTATGTGCCTTCTTTTGGTATGTAGCGGGCTATAATCCAATAATCTGTGAAGGACAAACCACGCAATCAGCATATCCTACAAAACAAAGGGTGTATCTGTGAACATTTACACGTTTCGTATTCTACTCGTATCAACCATTCTGAATAATATCGATCTAAATGGTTGGTAAAAAATCACGAGTATTCTTCGACTTTCCGAACCAATGGTAAGCAGCTTAGGTACATAATAATTATTTCACATTCATAAACGTTCTGTATGGATTTAAATTGAAAAAAGAATATTTCATTACATTTCATTTCAACGAAGTTAGGTGTAGTAAACTTAATTCACCCAGGGTAATTCACCCAGGTGAATTAAAGAAACTTTTAGTAAACTTAATTCACCTGGGTGCATTAAGTTTACTCCTGTAGTAAACTTAATTCACCCAGGTGAATTAAAGAAACTTTTAGTGAACTTTAAACACCTGGGGTGCATTAAGTTCACTCTTGTAGTAAACTTAATTCACCCATGGTAATTCACCTAGGTGAATTAAAGAAACTTTTAGTAAACTTTAAACACCTATTCCACAAAATAGGTCCCTATTTTGTGCCTATTCCCTGTAGTCTTACCGCGTAGTCTTACCAATCGGACTACTGGGAATTTCCTTCCCAATAGTCTTACCAGTAAAACAATAATGTAGGTATGTATTTTCTCATGAGCGTACTGTTTTGTTCTATAAGTACCAGGCTAACATAAAGTACTAAGAGGTGGTTATATAAGGCACTGATATTTTGGGTCTTAGCAAAGATACGAATTACGATTATCAGTACCTCCTATAAATTTGATGAGATGATTTCCTGGTACTTTCATGTCGAATTTCCTGTGACATAAGATATACCTACTACAATAAAATTTTGGGAACATGTGGACCTTTGGGTAAACCACGGAAAGAAATTTGTTACACCTAAGTGGACCACGGGCTATTTGTCATCTTTCATGGTTTGGGGTTTGTCCAACCCCACGTGGTGCAGGGATGGTAAAGTATGTCTTGAGAAAGCTTTTTGAAAATAATTTGAATGCACCAAAATGTTTAAAATTAACTAAAATTAATTCACTCAAATTTTATTGTAGTAGGTATATCTTATGTCACAGGAAATTCGACATGAAAGTACCAGGAAATCATAAATTTATAGGAGGTACTGATAATCGTAATTCGTATCTTTGCTAAGACCCAAAATATCAATGCCTTATATAACCACCTCTTAGTACTTTATGTTAGCCTGGTACTTATAGAACAAAACAGTACGCTCATGAGAAAATACATACCTACATTATTGTTTTACTAGTAAGACTATTGGGTGGGAAGGAAATTCCCAGTAGTCCGATTGGTAAGACTACGCGGTAAGACTACAGGGAATAGGCACAAAATAGGGACCTATTTTGTGGAATAGGTGTTTAAAGTTTACTAAAAGTTTCTTTAATTCACCCAGGTGAATTACCATGGGTGAATTAAGTTTACTACAAGAGTGAACTTAATGCACCCCAGGTGTTTAAAGTTCACTAAAAGTTTCTTTAATTCACCTGGGTGAATTAAGTTTACTACAGGAGTGAACTTAATGCACCCAGGTGAATTAAGCTTACTAAAAGTTTCTTTAATTCACCTGGGTGAATTACCCTGGGTGAATTAAGTTTACTACACCCGAAGAAAGTGGTGTATCGCTTTATAAATAGTATATACTCTGGTTTTTAATCATGTGGAGTAAACTGACAGATGCTAATGTCAAGTTTCTATACATTTTGACATTTTGCATTTGTCAAATTGAGTGATATTGTGGGATGGCACAAGGACATGTGACAGTTTACTCCACATGATTATAAACCAGAATATAGATATAGTCCATGCGCATAGGCTCGAATTAATATCGATATAGTATTAAGCAGCACTAGCATGGACGCGTCCCACGCAAACTACTCGAAGTGAATGTAGTTCGTTTGGCCCGAATGGCCGGCGCTGGGTAATCGAAAATTACAGGACGTGCGTCTTTCATTGACTCGATAGTACGGTTTGTTGGATTAAAAAGCCGACGCGATCCGGGGGGCAGGACAATGCCGAAATCTGAATTAGAATGTGTGATTAATGCAACATTGCGTTCAAGGGTTGTTGGGACGATCTTCGCGTATTTTATGTCTAGGCTCCTTCAGCCCTTTAGGGCCGATTCGAGCCAATGCGGGCTATCGCGTGTGTATATCCGCTAGATGGCGTACTGTAATACGAATGTACTGTATTTTTTTCATTTTGTTACACCTACAATTAACAGCCACGCTTCAGCATGAATGGGCGCTTGCGCTGTGTGATTGATGGTGCCGGAGGCCCAAAGGTTGGCAGCGCACTTTTGACTCTACTGGTGTTGCAGGTGTCTATGGGCGGCGGCAATCGCTTACCATCAAGTGATCCGTCTGCTCGTCTGCCACCTATCACATAAAAAAGGTACATACTCTTTGTAGTATTGAAGATGAGAATCCAACTGAGATGCCTAGCTAACGAGCAGACGAATCAGCTAATAGTAAGAGATTTGTAACTACTAAGGATACATAAATATATATTCTTTATTGCACAGAAATAGAATGTATACATAAGTGAAACATCAGCGATAAACAGTACAATACGGCGGTCTTATCGCTATCAAGAGATTTCAGTTTCTTACGGGGGCCCTGGTCAGGGCTAAATACGCATCTGCCCCCTCCCCGCATTCGTATCACGTAGCTATCTGATACCGAGTCGGGCATAAACAGCCCAGTGGGCCGGGGGGCAGATTGGATTACCTGCCCCCGTGGGCTGCAAACACTTCGTTACAGTACAAGACGCTTAACGAACTGACTGCACATTCGGTTATCGGCGAAATAAACGTGCGTAGTGAGGAGACTGCGAGCGTTTTTTTCGGTTATGACAATGTAAGTATCTAACGCTGGTTTTCTTCCTGACAATTTGTTTTTAAGACCGCTGTACATGGGTCAATTTCACAAATATTTCATTGCCTTGGCAGTCTCCAAGCCCATATACTTACCTCCGATATTGACATAAGGATCTATGAATGCTGTATATCTCTTCGGTTTCGTAGCGATTGTTTAGGTTCCTGAAAAATACCAAAATTTAAGTCTGACGGCGAACACCAACAATGGAGAGGCGAAAGCAACCTTGGGAGAGCCAAGCTCCGGCATGAATGGGCCGGGCCGGCTCGACTGGAGGAATACCACGGTCTCACAGAAAAACAGAAAAACCTGCATGCAAAATTTTATTGGAATAACTTTGAAAATCAAACAACTTTCATACTTCAAACAAACTTCCAAGCCCCGCCGTTTTTTTCCCATAAGAGATGATTTTCGAAAAAATATTATATTCCTAGTCATATGTGTTTCATAATTTTTGATGAAAAACTTTCGCATTTAAAGCGATTTCGCATTTAACGTCGTAACGCCCAGACAGCATACACAATGGAAAATCAATTGTTTCATGCCTTTTAAAATGCTTATAAATGGGTCTTACGACGTTAAAGCGCGATTCAGTGATTGCGCTTGAGGTCCTGGTTCGATCCCCAGGTCAGGCTAAAAATTTGAACCTGAGTTGGACGGAATCTACGCCCAATCCTGGTGTCCCATCGAATTAGGAGGGTAAGGAATAGGGGGAGCACCTGTGTTAGCGCACAGACTTAAGCACTGTGCTATAATATATCCAGGGTACTGGCTGATCGGTAAGGAACTGCGTACTGCGTGCTGATATGATATAAGGAGACATTTCAAAGTCCTATAATAGGTAACTAAAGCTCCCAAGAGAACAACCACAAAATGTGGACAACCTTCATCCCAAATCTAATTTTCTTCGCTCCCAAAAACTGTGTGTAAACCGATAAATATCCGAATAAGGAACCGGATCGGACTCGCGGCTGCGGTATGATTTAGGGACCCGGGGAGACGCCTTGTGTAAAGGATTTGGTTCGTGACTTTTGTAAGGTTAGACCATATTTCTGGGATTACAAATAGTTACACACCCGGATACATACAAATAATCCATCATACAATACGCAAACATATTCTTATGGCACGAATATGTTGCTATTATTATTAAAAAATGAATTTTTTGAGCATCTAATTAGGTATAGGTTACCTAGACGGGTCGCACACATGCGTTTTCCAAATCGAATTCGGATTTTTTTTCCGAACTTACAATTTTTTATTTTGAATCCATGCATTCAGATGCCCGAACGCGGAATTTAAAATTTGGAAATCGAGTTCGGAAAATGCATGTGTGCCCGTCTAAAAGTAGCAATAACCAGACAACTTCGATTTAGGGAAAACGTAGGTACCTACCTACTTACTAGTAAAAAAAAATAAAAAAGCACTCTCTTCGATAGTATAAATAAACCCTAGATACACGTGAAAAGTGCCGCGACTAATGAAAACTCTATTCGCAAAGGAGCGCTATTTAATAAAATACAACTCATTTTCAGAATTCAAAACCAATTTTCATTGTAATTGGGTTGAAAATAAAATTTAGTGACTGCAATTTCGGAACTCAAAATATCTGACTGTAATTACTAATGGGAGCGCCGTTGGAATATTTTATATGATGGGAGTCTAAGACAAATATTTTATTCATGCCAAATCTTATGCATCTCTCTAAAAAGGGCTGACAGACCTTTCCCATTTACTTACATTAAAATTCTTCCTCCTTTTTACAGATTCCAAATGTAGGAAGTTGACATTCGCATTTATCAATTTGATTCGCATACAGAGTTTATCCTGAGTTTGTGGAGATTTATTCCTATTAAGTGTGTATATTTTTTGTTCACCTCTGTAACCATAAGTCAGTCACCATGACCCTTTCCCCCCATTTAGACTCCCCGTTGACATAATTGGCGCAATCACAAAAATTGTGCTATAAATAAGTCTGTCTTTAGATAATATCTTATGTATTTGCTAGTTATTTGATGGTCAATGAACTTAGGTAGTACCTACCTGTAATTTTTGAGATTACGGTAATTTTGCTATGATATTAGGTAAACAACAGCCTTTCTACGAAATGATTTATTCTAAGGTAATATTGGGAAGGTTAGCAGTTCAAATACCTTTCAGAGTTCGAGAAACTTTCTTATATTATTATAGGTACCTATTACATTTAGTTATTATCTCATAGCGTGTAAGTAAGCGAAAGTGTTTTCTTTATCAACTTGTGTGCCCTTTGTGTCGTCTGTAAGAATACTTGTAAGCTGAATTCAATAAATAAATATAAAAATAAATAAATATGGCCCAGGTTACGCTTATCATGATTTAGGATATGGAGTACTTTAGTTTGTAGCTTTTTCCCGCGGCTCCGCTCGCGCCCCCCACTTCCCTAAAATAGGGCATTAGAAAGGGACAAAAAGTAGCCATGTTACCCTTCACCTACTTATCTCCTCTTAAAAAATCACACCAACTGAATCATAATTATAAGTTTCAGAAAGTATCCAAAACGTGCAGGTTTCCTTAAGATGTTCTCAGTCATCGGGCAGAATGCTGAGAATGCTCAAATTTAGGGCCGACCCTATCGAACCCGGGACACCAAACGTAGCCTTCGCTTTCTTCGAGACCCACTACCCACTGCGCTATCAAGGCAGTTGAAATTACTTAGTTATCAACTAACAATAAATGACGACAAAGCGCGGAAGGACCCGGGTTCGATTCCCGGTCAAGTCAATTTAGAAAACTATATTTTCTAAGGTCTGGGTGTTCTGGGTTGCCACTCCCAGTTTATTATCGTCACGACTCATAGTTCAGGGGTTGCCCTAGTTTGAGACCAGGTTGATTGGTGTGATTGTCTGGCGCATTTTTTTTAATGTCCAAATATGTCTGTAAAAGATAACTAGGTACTACATGGATTGTATGAGACTTGACATAAACTGGTTAGCGTGTTAGCATGAGCTGGTCAGCTGAACGATCATCCGATATTTAACGTCGAGGCTTCAGGAGTGATGTGTCCGGAGTTATGACGTGCAGTCTCATTCAGCTACGAGTGGGCCGTACCCCCCCCCCCCACTTCCCCACTTCTTCATACTTGGATTGATGCCTTGGCTCTTATTCTGAAACCGAACGAGAGGTGGCACATGTAGGTATGTAGTCACCTTTTTTGGACCTTATACCGTCTTTAGGTGTAGAAATATAATTTATAATGATATTCAGAACACAAGTGAATTCTAGACCTCAATGTTACTTTCCATCAGGTGTGAACTATCACCGTTTAATAAATACTAAATTTAACACGTTTAACACAACATTAGACCACTAGGTCTAGCACTAGGCTTGACCACTAGGTCAAGTCTAATTTTGATAAAAAATATATACAAGTGCTTTTTTGCACTGCAGGGAGAGGCGGATTGCTTGACTTGATTCTGTCTGTAGGTACAAGGTGTTTGCTGGGAATGTAATTAACATTACGAGTAGGGGGAGTCCGGGATACTTGCTCATATGGGATACTTGAGCCACTTCCAATATAAACTTGAATATTCGTGCCAGCGACGGTCAAAGACGTGTTCACGGTTGCCGTTCGCCAACCAAACACGTGCAAGTAGCCATCTTGGGCAAAAACAGAGACACGCGACTGCTAGTGGCAACAAGGTGATTTCTGCGTGCCGGGATAAATATTTTTAACTTTACGTTTTTCATCATTACTTTACCATTAATGAAGGTACGATCTAGTAACCATTGTTATTGTATTGTGTGATTAACGTGTTGAAATATTTGTACAGTGGTATATTCTTGTGAAGTGTCGATTTTAAGATATCACAAATAAATTTGCTACGGGTAGGGTGTGGGATACTTGAACCAGGTTGGTGTAGGGATACTATGATATAGAAACTTTTGTCATTTTGTTGCGTGATTATTATGTTAATGTGTATGTACAGTGGTTTGTTGATCTATTTTACTTATACTGTTTGTAACATAAGGAATAACCTTTGTGCATTTCGTTTATATGTTTTTGTTTTGCTTAGTTGCTTAATATGTAAACTTTTGATGGTGATTATAGTCAATAAATTCTATTTTAATTTTAAAAGGGTATTTTATAATTGTTATCCTTCAAAAAAGAAGGTGTGGTCAAATCTCCTATCTATGGACATATATCCCCACCCCCCCTGATCAACTATCCCATTAGGTTAGGGATAGTTAAACCACTTTCCAATTTTTAAAAAAAGTTAATTACAATTTTAACTATTTAACTTTTCAAAACTTTTTTCATATTAAAGTGTGCCTGTTTCCCTAAGCCATTCATTCATCCGTTAAATAAAGAGCATAACGCAATATATACAAAAATATTAATCATAGTATAAATGGGGGTTCAACTATCCCGGACTCCCCCTACCTACATACCTATATGTACCTCTAATGTTAAATTTAGTATTTATTAAACAGTGTACGTTTTAGTCTAGAACTGTAAAGTGTACCTACTGTAAACTTGAATAAATAAATAAATTTTGTTATATGTTCTGCTGTACCTTATAATTATTGTTTTAAATGAAATAGATACTTAATGCCCGCAAAAAAAAAGTGTTTTTTTAAGCAAGTTCATTACCTGGCTAATCAAATCAGTATGCTCATCTGTCAACCGGGCCGGGCTCATCTTCATCCTCAATTTACGAAAACGAAAACCTTTTACTCGGCCGATTCATGGCAAGTGATTTTATTGGCTACGCCAATGCCCCCGAGTCGAGCGATTCCATATTGTGGCACATGCGCCCGCGCATGCCACGGTTCGTTACCAATAAGCATGATTTAGCTCGATCGCGATGTCCGACACGAACCGATTTATCCTTCACACTCGCAACAATTTACTGCCACTCGCTGGAGATGTGACTCCACTCGACGTCACTCGAGTCACTTGAGTGATGGCGCGGCAGTTTTTTTTAAAGTACCTAATTGGTGGCGAGCTGAGCGGAAGGATCACCTAATGGAAATTCATGCTATCCTCATGGACACCAGCACCAGTGAAGTCACAAGTTCGTAAGGTCCTCATGAAGGCTACCGGCCCTACCCTCACTCAATCCAATTTTTTGCAATGCCGTGGTATACTACAGTCGAGCCAGCCTATTCATACCAAAGCATGGCTCCCGCTTAGTCATTGACACCACCAGCAAAGCTGAATGGGCAGGCTCGACCTGTGTAATACCACAGCCTCACAGAAGACCAGAAGCATCCGAAGCAGTGGTCCGTCTGTTCTTCCAACACATAAAAAAGTAAGTACCTAGTAACTGGCAAAAGTGACCTCAAGCGCATCACTACCACCTAACCCTGCGTAAGCGCACGATTTACCGCGGAAGTTTTTCAATTACCTTACATTGTGACACCGCGCCGAAAATACCAAGCGAGCAGAACGAAAAGGATTTTTATAACAGACAATCGTAAATCAAAATTTGGTTAGCAAAAAGCGGCCGCGGCCCAGTAACTCACGGCCGATAACAGCTTAAAATGTTGGCCAGTGTTGGGTTAAAAACGGTTTTCATGAGGTTGTTTATTCGATGCACAACTACCTACTAAATGCCTAAGCTACAATGAAGAGGTCGGGCGGCCGCCGCGAAAAAACTAACCCTTCCAGGTCGGAGGAGCGGTACTGGCAGCAAAAGAATCAGCTTATCTACTTTTTTAGAATAGCATTTACTTGTGATAGGTAATATAATTCTCACAACATCGCATATATTCGCCTCGGGACCAATTCTTGTGAACTCGACATTGAAGTCGAATTTAGAAGTTTCATACATTCGTCCACACCAAATTCTAATACGATTCCAATGTCGAGAGCACTAGAGTTGATCTCGAGACTTCGTACTACTTGTGTTACAGATATCGGACAACAGAGGAAACTTAAATAAGTAGTACAATAGTTAATAGTACCTACATACCTACATAAATAACATCCCGACACTGAACTAGGTACCTAATACAAGTGTCATGCTCAAATTACTAATAACTTCAAATTTAAAGAAAAAATGTTACCTACCTAGTTGAAAGTATGGTCAATCAACCTCTAACTGGCGGGCATTTTTTATACCCAACCTCTATTTATAAACATGATCACTAGTTAGTGGCCCGCCCTCACTTCGCTTCGGGACAGTAGTTGTTTACAACCTAAACCAATAGATCGCGCTGGGCGTCGATTATATCGGGGTTGTGTTTCGTGTTTTCGGTTTACTTTTAAGCCTTGTCGTTCTCTATAGAAGTTACCTATTTATAAATAGTATAGAAGAAGATAAATTTAAGATTAATCACATAAAAAACAGATACCTGCAGATTTGAGCAGTGGGTTCTTAGGCTACGAGTACAACCGTTCATCACAAAAAGCTGATGGTTTCGGGGGGGGAGTCTCCTCGCTTACCGATAATCGCAAATTGGCAATCCTGATCTGCTATCGGTCCCGAGCAAACAGCCGTAAACCGCGGCCATATATCTGTCGGCGCCGGTTGTTTATGCGCGCACGCAACGCCTGTGCAAACACCCAGACTCCACCTGGGGGCACCTGGGAACGAGAAAATGAATTGGTTAACTAAAAAGTCAATTAGGTATAGTGAGTTGATGGAGCTTTCGGACGGTGCCATTCAAACGGGACTGACGTGAGATAATAATAATATTATAATAATAAATATTATCCAGTTTATGTTACCGAAATATTTTTCTGAAATATTTTGAGAGAATCTAGTTTCACTAACAAATAATAATAATAAGTCACTCAGAGGGCAATGGAGAGGGCTATGCTCGGAATCTCCTTGCGTGATCGTGTCAGAAATGATGAGATCCGCAGGAGATCTAAGGTCACGGACATAGCCCAAAGAATTGCGTGGCTGAAGTGGCAATGGGCAGGGCACATTGCGAGGAGAACAGCCGGCCGTTGGGGCGGAAAGGTCCTTGAGTGGAGGCCACGCGCAGGAGGCCACAGCCATGTCAGGCCTCCCACCAGGTGGACCGACGATCTGGTGAAGGTTGCGGGAGTCCATTGGATGCGGGTGGCACAGAACCGATCTGTGTGGAGAACTTTGGGGTGAAATGATGATGATGATGATGATGAATAATAAATAATATTAAAATCTTTATTTAAAACTATATAATATATAAGTAAGTACTAATAAATAAATGTTTACTTACTTACTCATAATAAATGATAATAATATTAAAACATATTTATGGACTAATTTGAGCGATGAGAGCTCAGTGGTGAAGAAACGTAACTATGTATGTCTTCTTAACGCCAATCATGATGATGATGAGAGATCAGAGAGGTCACTGATGCGTTGCCGGCATAAATCGATCATTAACTTTTAAACAAGGTCATTTCCTGGTGGACGTTTTCTTCGTCATTCAAATCGTATTTTTTTATTTCTATTATCCTAGAGTCTTTGAAGAATTTAATTCAAACATCATAAGACAAGTCAGATTTTATAAACCAGGAAAACAGCCTATTGTACCGAACTTTATATTCTACCCTGAATTATAGTATCTTGTATTAGAAATGCTTTTGTGGCTTCCCTTGCTCCTACTTTTATTAATATTTCGTAAACATCTTCTATTCAAGTTGTATTCCAGTGGCCCCTAATATATGAAAATGACTCCAACTCATCAGTATTATCAGAGAAATGCGTATATTAAGTAACTTTATCTGTGGCAGCAGCCAGCTTACAGAGTAGCCACAATGCACCATCAACTCCCAGACTCGAATTTACGTCGTTTCTGTCTTCTTTGTGGTGACTTCTGGTACTATCGCTTAGTATAAATAACAATAACTATTTGATACTCGTTGTAAGTGGGGTAAATGACCACATAAACACACACTCGCGAATTCGTAGTTCGTTCGTTACTTAGTACGGAGTCAAGTCATACATTATGACATGTTGTGTGAATTTGTTTCAAAAAATTTACGTAACTTAATTAATTTCAGGGTGCATTTCGTAGCCAAGTATAGCTACGTCGCCTTCAAAAATCAAAACATCTCAAACAGCAGAACACAAGTGAAGCAATCAAGTAGGAAATTCGGTTAGTCGTGGCGGCGAGTTAAGGCGAGGGAGGGGGTGGAAGGCCCTATTTATCGAATTAGGACTGTGTAATCACCACTCATCGCGCCCCGGTGCAATTGTCCGCGGACGTGTACGCGTGTGCGCATCCACTGATGTGTCTTGATACTTTAAAATTAATGTGTTCACTCTTTTTTTTTTAATCTAGGTACAGGTACAATTATATCTGCATTAGTGAGAGAATTAAAAAACAGATATAGCGGTGAGAGAACTCGTAGAGTCGGCACATTTTGATAAAATTAAAATATTTTTTGAGATATAGGTAAGTAGATACACAATGATTCTGAAAATATAAGATCCTAGCCTTAGGTGTGCTTGGATAGCAGTCGATTCATTGTAATCTGTGATTCTGAGGCGGAGGGTTTGGGTACAACCAAGAATAACACGCTAGATTGTTTTTGGTGTGCAAAACTAAAATCAACCCGATATCGACATACATACAAGCAGATGGTTGGATGGTAAGCGATTGACGCCGTCCATAGACGCCCGCAATACCAGTGGAATCACAATTACTTACCTACTTTCAAGTTTTAAGTAAATAAGTAGATTCAGAGTATCCTTCGATAATTCTATATTTTTTTAATCGCGGAACGGACAGTTGTCTAAGACGTGCAGTTTTTTGAGAGACTAGGGAAGAACTGAATTATAGAAATTTAGTAATCATCGAATGTAGCTCATATCCAAAAAAAGTAATTAATATTAAATTTATTTTTACAAATCACAATCGACCGATAGTTTACAATCTCACGAGATTTCTTCAGCAGGCGAGCGATGAATCTGGTGTGTAGTACCTACACAAGTTTCTAGAATGTAGAAAGTATCAATGATAGTAAATCCTGTCCCACAGCGGGGTGGACCGCAGTGAAATGACGCGAGCGACATGTAATAGACTCAAATGAACATCGAGTATATCTTATGCAGCTCAATGATGCAACTGCAGGCGCATGGCATGTGCTGAAGATGCATTGGATCCTTATTATGATATCTTGCTTGACTCAGTCACTCAGGAAGGCAATGGAAGTGACTCAGGAAAAGAACATTATGAAAGTGACTCAGGAAAGGACATTATTCTTCTTCTAGATGGCAGACAAGCATACGGATCGCCTGATCGTAACCGATTGCCGCCGTTCAACTCACCTGTAACACTAGCAGACTCACAAGTACGCTGCTAACCTTTAACCCTCTTTCCCCCCAATTGGCCTCCGGTGCCCTCCGCGCCGGTCTTCATGCCCATTCATGCTAAAGCGTGGCTCTCCCACATGAAAAGCAATGTAAAGTCTTTACTAGTAGGTTATATTACCTAACTAAAATCATTATTATTGAACATAAGAATTACCGGGGAGGCATTTGAATTCAACTCCTCTTAGGTACAGACAACCACACATCAGGTAATCACAACCTGAAAATTTTTCGATTGATATTCAACTTAATGCGTTTGACAGAAAGTTGACAATCCATTGAAGAAATTAGACAGTTTTGTACACTTTGATGTGTGGCTGTACCTACCTACTTATTAAGTTTCATTTCACTGTAGTAAGAAATAATTAACCCCCAATCCTAAAGCCGATAATTAGTACTACCAAATCACTAGTCTCAAAAGTTACGCACATCCCACGAGTGGTTTTAAATGCCTCGTCGAAAATGCGAAGGTAGGCAGCACATCGCAAATTGCAGCGCGATGATCGCTAATGACGTCATTCAGCGACTTTATCCGCCGGGGGAGGGGGTGTACCCAATGAGGACATTGGGTAGGGTGTCCACATTGATCGTCTGGATCAGGACACGTTTTGATAAACTGTATCTCAATGTGTCTTCGTTATCTAGAGGTGCATGACCAATTTATAATGGTTAAAACATTACTAATGACTTTGCTGCAATCACATACCTAAGCCACAAAATAAAGACTGACACAGAAGTCTGACTTAGCCTTGATTTTGAATTTAGAAGAGTTCGTTGACATATGCTAGGGTTGTTGCCCGGCATAAGTACATGTCTGTGCTAGAGGCCTGGCCTCTAGCACAGACCTCGACAGTTCGACAATCTTATTTCATAAGTTAGGATTAATGTGGTCAAAAAGGCCGTTAGTGCGCATGCGTGAGTACATGACATATTTTTAGCTCTTAGTGGGCAGTCAGCCTTCTGTGTCAATATTTATTTTGTGCCTAAACTCTAGATTACAGCGTAAACTCGTTAAAAGTACGAGTGCTTATCATATTTTTTAGCTGCCCATGAATGCTGCGCTGGCTCGGTCACTTGGAGAGAATGGAGTCGGACCGTGCTGCCAAGCGAGCTTACCTGGGTCGATTTACCGGGCAGCGCCCAGTGGGGCGCCCCAGGTATCGCTGGATGGACTAGGTCAAGAAGGATCTTGGTCACCTTCAAAGGCCGGAGTGGCAAGAGGTGGCTGAGAATAGAGCGGAGTGGCGAATTCTCGTGTCGGTGGCCAAAATTCACTTCGGGTCGCTGAGCCAGCGTAGTAAGTAAGTATGAATGCTCCATTCGCAAAGAGTTTCGTCACACACTAGCATAATATTACCGTGGCAGTAGTCTTCCAACCAATATAGATACCGCACAAATTGACAGCGAAATCTTAAGTTTACCAGTTAATGGTAGGTACCTCATAGAAGAACAGTGAGCCGTCCTCACTTCGTTTCCGGATATTAGTTTCAAAATATTACCAGTAGATGGTGCGAGGCATCGATGTCATCGCGAACTCTTTAGTTTTTACGTATAGGTAAACGTGGTTGTTGTCTACATAATTTACCTCTGAATAGTTTAGATATATTACGAGTAGATTACTTAGGTCTCTTATATTTACAATGTACTTAAGTACTTAATCGTTTGTACATTCTGATGTAAATTTCAGAGGAATATGGATTAAAAATCTGCCACGGTAATGAATCTCGAAGAGAGTGACCCTTATACAGTGAGTTACCAACGCTCTTTCTAAAAAAACAAATGAATGGTGAACGCATCCCCGTCCCTTCTGTAACAATATTTGTGACTGCAAACAGCGCCATGCGGGCTACCGGGGGAAACGAATAAAAAATACTTTAAATCCTTTTTGCCTTGTCTGATTCCCGAGGGCTGCGCCGCTCAACTGCCGGGCGAGGGTTCAATGACATGTCACGGATCTTTTATTATTGATACTTGTTGGTTGGTGTTCCTTTTTGAAGTATTTTCTTTTTTCTTTATTTTTTTTAATTAAACACTGATTTTTTTTTGTTATTTTAATCCCGAAGCCCTCGTAAAAGGACTTTATCATGTAAGATTATTTACTTAATCTAATTTTATTTTGTGTGATCAAATTTCGATCATCAAAGTAAAATAAAAATCAGCTGTTCCATACATTATTTTTTTATGTGACAGGAGGTAGACGAGCAGACAGATCACCTGATGGTAGGTAAGCAATTGCCGCCGCCCAAAGACACCTGCAACCCCAGTAGAGTTAAGTACCAACCTTAAAAAC
The DNA here is from genome assembly GCA_014851415.1 of Cnaphalocrocis medinalis. Taxonomy (NCBI): domain Eukaryota; kingdom Metazoa; phylum Arthropoda; class Insecta; order Lepidoptera; family Crambidae; genus Cnaphalocrocis; species Cnaphalocrocis medinalis. Next base: position 2,963,455 of record CM026273.1, on the reverse strand, counting down.
CGTTTTCCCTCCAATGGGGCTCTGGTACTCTCACTCACTCCATGAAACACAGCGCAGGCGCTGTGTCACGCCGCCGGTTTTCTGTAAGGCCGTGGTAACACTTCAGTCGAGCCGGCAAATTCATGCCGAAACGCGTAGCTCTCTCACTGAAAGTTGAAAAAAAATTGAAAGAAAAGACAAAAGAAGATAGCAGACAGAGAGATAGAAGATAAATATAACTAAGTAGCGTGTGGGAACACCTTAAACCATTCAAAGCCTCTACCCTCTAATCCCATTTATATTTATTATTGTGCAACTCTTCAACAATATCAACTTCACTTCACAGTGACAAAACGATGTCTAAAACGATAAGAGTCGCTATAATTCACTTTCCGGCAGTATTTAGCGGCGTGTTGTGACGGACACGCGCCGCAGCGCCGCCGCGCACGCGCCGCAGCCCCGCCGCACGCGCCGCCCGCCGCGCCCCCGCCACGCCCTAATTGGTAACTAATCAGCTTAGGTTTTTTTATTGCTCGTCAAAGGAATAGATTACATAGTAAAATCAAGAGATGAATGGGGAGTATGGTGTGTGAATCCGCTAGATGGCGTTCTGTTAGACCGAGGTCCATCTTCAACGTCAGTGGTTGTTTAGTGACATTTTTAAATCTTACAGCAAAAATAACCAATCACCGTAATGGACCACACTTCTACAGTATGCGTGAATAGGCGTAAGATATATTATAAGTTACTCTGTGGGCGTAAGGCAGAGCCTGCGCTGGGTTTTGCCAAGTAAGTAAGGGTACCGGAGGGCCAATCGGAAGGAACGGGGCTTAAAAGGTTGGCACTTGTGACTCCATTGGTATTGCGGATGTCTATGGGCGACGGCAATCGTTGACCATCAGGTGATCCGTCTGCTCGTCTCCCACCTATCATTTTTCACACGCGATAGCCCGTATTGGATAAATAAGCTTTCCGTGCGCGTTCGATCGGTTTTGTTAATCAACCGATCGAGTGCACACTTTAGAAACGGTTTGCGATACAGATGCGATATAGTCTCTATGTAACTATAATTTCCTGTGAGAAATTCCCAGTAGCAGCGGGCTGCCCTAAGTTAGATAGATAAATAGTTAGACGTTTTTATATTCACATTTTTCTTTCATGTCATGGACATCGTAAATCTAGAATGTTCCCGGGTCAAACTTGCCATGACCCGGGACCCCACAACATGGCATCTTGGCATCATTGCATTTAATTAATGAGTTTCCCGGCAGATTGTTGCCGGTGTCCCTGTTGACCTCGCAGCATTCCTCGACGTGAACTTTTAACATTTTTTATTGTACAGTCGAGTAAATATTTACCGTGGTGCTTTGTTTACATAAGAGCCCGCTAGTGCACTCGACCGTACCTTTGATCCACTCGATTACCGAAATCAAAATTGACAGATATCGATACTCCAAAGTTGTTTTGTTGAAACGTACATAGAACACAACGAGGTGGGTTCTAACATTGATTTGAACTTTAAGAGTTAGTGGACAAGGTAGAGAGTGCCGTGTTGTGGGAGGACGGAGGTGGAGTGACTTGCAAAGGCGCGGTGGTCTTCACAACAATCGCCGACCACTAGATCATACCATACCGAGCGTTGTATAGAGCACTATGGAATGCAGAGACAACACAATTTTACTGACGATTATTTGATCATTTATTTTATAAAGTAAGTAGGTATACCGATTTCTTAATTCTAGAAGGATGGCGGGCTTAAGCCCTAATTAATGATCGTAAATTATGTTTTATTGCGTGGAATGAACGTTTGTGCAGCTATGTGTTAGAGAGAGGCTTAACAGTGCCCCCGCCAAGTCGAGCAAAAAACGTCACGGCCCTACCATACTTTTCTCCAAGCAATTCAAGTCATTTTCGACCCCCCCATAAATTGGGAAACCTGAATTTTCAGTAACCAATCAGGCAATTGAACATAAATGACACGGTGAACACCTAAGTATACTTATATTATTATTATTAATTATATTCAATATTACTTTTAAACTTACTTACATTCTGACTTGGCAATCGCAGTAAACATCTAATTATACCTGTGTTATTAATTGTTAGATAAAATATTGTATAAGTGGTTAATACAACACGCGTAAGGCAAGTCACATCAAAGGAGCCATCGATTCAGTCAAGTAAATAAAACTCCTCTCATCTCAGCTTGTAATTCCCATTTGCGCTTGCGATCCTGAGGTCAAGTCCCTAAATAAGTAGGTAAGTAAAGTGAACTTTCCAAAACAGTTTGTTAGTCTCTGTCGGTAGGTAACCTGCGCACGCCGGTATGTGCGCGAGGATGATCTATGGAGCGGCTGTGACGCGCGGTGACGCCGTCAGTGGCTGGTCTCAGCCACGCCGCCACACACGCTCCTGGACGCGACACTCGCTGACATGTCGCCGAATGTGACGTCACATCGAGGCACGAGCTGTTTCGGCGTCCGATATTATGCTGCCCTAGTCTACCTACTAACTAGCTACGCTACTGCTGAGAAGTCACTCAATTTGACGCCCCCCTGGACGTTCCGCCCGCGTGCGACGCACGCACGACTATTTGTCTCTCCCTGTGAAAGTGATGGAGGGGCTACATGCTGTGATACAACAGAGGCTAGTCATGAAAGTCTTGTAGTGACCCTCAGACTTTCTCCGATCAACTTAGAATCAATGAGGTCCTGGGCTGCGGTAGACCAGTCCTTTTGAAAAGCGTCGAGCTCATCACGCCACCGTTGCTTGTTCTGCCGCGGGGACGTTTCTCGTTTGGGGCATCCATTCTTTGGCTATTTTGGTCCAAAGCCCTTATGGCGTGTGATAGACTTGACCGGCCCTTTTGAGCAGAGCAGCCTTTTTGGAAACATCGGTGGTGAGCGTCTGGGGCAAAACATTACTGTGAAAAGAAATTGGTAGGTTTGATCCACTCTCTGCACTTATCGTTACTTTTATCTACATCTCGTTTTACCCTAGAGTAGGTTTAGTCTGTCTGCGGCATGAAACAATAGCGATGACCTTGCAGACTCCGCAGAAACCAATTTAGTAAAAAGTTTTCTTTTTTATGTAATCCTTTAACTTACCTATTTTGTCTGTGATTACACTGAATAAATATTTTTCTATTTCTATTTCTATTTTTACAAGCGCACAAAGTGCGCAAACTAACGGTCATCACTATTCTTCCATACCGCCAGCTATAACATATCTAGTGAAAGCTCATCGTTGTGGGGCGAAGTGAGCCGAAGCAGCTGAACCCGGCGACCTGCGCGCGCGCACCCTATGGCCGCGCTCGGTTGTAAAGTGCGCGCGCGTCCAGCTCCATTTATTACTATCTCTTGCTATTATATCAGTATTGTGACCGGCCGTCTTTGATATAATGTGAGCGGGATCGGGCTTAGGACTCACATGTTGGTAGGTACTGTCGGCTTCAAAATTATCTTAGCGTTCAAACTTACCAAAATATCTGAGGATTATTAATCGGGTCACCTGCTGGTAATAATCACCGACGCCCATGATCAATTTATTTGCGCGATCAGAGTAGTTGCTGATACGTTGCCGGCCTTTTACGAAGGAGTACGCTCTTCTCTTGAAGGTCCCTAAGTCATAGCCGTCAAGAAACACTGCGGCGGCTAAACCGTTCCACAAAACTGAAGTTTGTGGAAGAAAATTCCGCGAGAAACGCACAGTGGATCGCCAACCATCAAGACGATGAGGCAGTTCTCAAACAACAAATGAAAACTGCTGCATTCTGAAATACGTGTAGGTATCTATGAACATTTACATCCCTTTAACCACGTGTTCTATCAACCATTCTGACAACATTATTGTTCAACAACTTTTCCAAATTCTTCGAAAAAAATTTCTCCCCATACAAAATGACCAAGTCACTTGACAGACTTTGTGTGGAAAGACGAAAATTTTTAATGCGTATTTGCAAAAGTCATAGAACAAAATAATGTTTTCAGAATGGTTGGTAGACACGTGGTTAAAGGGATTTAAATGTTCATAGATACATCCTGTATTGTGTGATAAAGGACGGAAACTCCGATGCAATCCTAAAGTCCGGTACGTTACAGGCCCTCAGGTACGTTCGTACTTTCATATTCGCTACAACTCGGCCCAAAACCACCTAAAACAGTAGCTAGTAAATATATATTACGGTACATAAGCAGCTAATCAATGCAGGGGCGTGGTGGCCGATCACATCGCGCCCGCAGCCGCGGTATTTGCATAGCTAACGAGGGGGGGCACCCCCCACCCCCACCCGCCGCCATCGGCGACTTGTTACCGGTGTCCTTTTGATGTTTCTACTTGGATTTTGCAGATAAATTCTAGAGGGGTCCGTCTTTTACCCACCTTGCGATGGTTAATATAAAATAAGTTGAAGCAAAGTAGGAACTGGGTGTTAAAGGATGTAAAGGTATTCATGATTTTAGTAGGTACCTAAATTTTATTGTTGCTCCTACCTACGCTAACCACAACCTGTCTTCTTCAATTCATATTGATTGAAGAAATCTGACAGTTTATATGTACGAGTACGTATGTAGGGGGAGTCCGGGATAGTTGAACCCCCTTTTATACTATGATTAATATTTTTGTATATATTGCGTTATGCTCTTTATTTAACGGATGAATGAATGGCTTAGGGAAACAGGCACACTTTAATATAAAAAAAGTTTTGAAAAGTTAAATAGTTAAAATTGTAATTAACTTTTTTTAAAAAGTGGAAAGTGGTTTAACTATCCCTAACCTATGGGATATATGACCATAGATAGGAGATTTGACCACACCTTCTTTTTTGAAGGATAACAATTATAAATACCCTTTTAAAATTAAAATAGAATTTATGACTATAATCACCATCAAAGTTTACATATTAAGCAACTAAACAAAACAAAAACATATAAACGAAATGCACAAAAGTTATTCCTTATATTACAAACAGTATAAGTAAAATAGATCAACAAACCACTGTACATACACATTAACATAATAATCACGCAACAAAATGACAAAAGTTTCTATATCAGTATCCCTACACCAACCTGGTTCAAGTATCCCACACCCTACCCGTAGCAAATTTATTTGTGATATCTTAAAATCGACACTTCACAAGAATATACCACTGTACAAATATTTCAACACGTTAACCCTTGGCATGCCTGGTAGGGTCTGTCAGACCCACACCAACGCGCGAACCGTCGTAGTTCGTCAAAATTTGAATTTCGCACCTCACCGTTTTCAGTACCGGCCGTTACTAACCAAGGAATGTACTCCGTCCAATTCCCCAGTCCACGACAAGCTACGAGCGTAAAATTACGTGCGTAAAGTGCGTGCGGGTCCCACGGACCCCACCAGGCATACGGCGTGACTTTATTTTGTATGTAACGCACAGGTGATCAAGGTTGCCCACCGTGAAAAAATCAACTCCTAGAATAAAGCGAAGATGCCATGTTTGTCCCGCGAAAAAATGTCGGTAAACCCGACCGAAACCGTACATTTGTGAGACATGTAGTTGTCACATTTGTCTTGACCACTTGATTTTTCAATGCGCAGAGTGTTACCAAACTAAAGCCTTACAAAATGTAAATGCAAGTGATGAAGACTAATTAATTTGTTATTTAGATTAATGTATATGATAGTGCCTTACACTGGATTAAAGTCTGACTATGATCTCATTACTTTTGATACTAATTATATGATAACAAAGTTATAGTCACGAAATGTTTCTTAAAAATATGAGTTAAAGTTTAATTTCAAATATTTTAACGAAGTTGATTAATTTCTAATGTGATTTTTTTTACTATCTCTTTTTTGCCCTTTAAGCATGAGTCTTGAATCATTAAATCACCTTACATAATAAAATTTACAGAAAAAAATGCTATTTTGAAATCGGGGTCTGAGAGACCCACCAGGCATAGCGTGTAACTTATGCCCACCAGGCATGCCAAGGGTTAATCACACAATACAATAACAATGGTTACTAGATCGTACCTTCATTAATGGTAAAGTAATGATGAAAAACGTAAAGTTAAAAATATTTATCCCGCCACGCAGAAATCACCTTGTTGCCACTAGCAGTCGCGTGTCTCTGTTTTTTCCCAAGATGGCTACTTGCACGTGTTTGGTTGGCGAACGGCAACCGTGAACATTGTCTTTGACCGTCGCTGGCGCGAATATTCAAGTTTATATTGGAAGTGGCTCAAGTATCCCATATGAGCAACTATCCCGGACTCCCCCTACCTAACAAAATGGCTAATGGGACGTTTAGATACCTTCTATTCTACCTACCGTGTACGTACCTTTTTTTATGAGATAGGGGGCAGACGAACAGACGGATCACCTGATGGTAAGTGATTACGCGCCGCCCATGGACACTAATCAATGCAGGGGCGTGGTGGCCGATCACATCGCGCCCGCAGCCGCGGTATTTGCATAGCTAACGAGGGGGGGCACCCCCCACCCCCACCCGCCGCCATCGGCGACTTGTTACCGGTGTCCTTTTGATGTTTCTACTTGGATTTTGCAGATAAATTCTAGAGGGGTCCGTTTTTTACCCACCTTGCGTTGGTTAATAAAAAATAAGTTGAAGCAAAGTAGGAGCTGGGTGTTAAAGAATGTAAAGGTATTCACGATTTTAGTAGGCACCCAAATTGTTGCTCCTATCTACGCTCTCACACACACTCTCAGGTACCTACAGTCAGCCACACATGTCACCACAACCTGTCTTCCTCAATTCATATTGATTGAAGAAATCTGACAGTTTTATAATAAGCACATTGATGTGTGTACGAGTACGTATGTACCTAACAAATGGCTCATGGAACGTTTAGATACCTATGTAAGTACGTACGTACCTACAGCCACACATCAAAATTATAAGGTACCTGGATGTGTGGCTACCTACCTGGTACCTATACAAAACTGTCAAATTTTTCAATGGATCTTAGGTAGTACTATGCAATTTGAATATCAATTGAGGTTTAAAGTTTGTGATGTACCTACCTACCTATTGTGTGTCTGTATGTAGGTACCTACCTAATCTTTCTACAAAGAAAATCGGACGTGATGTCTTACAAAAACAATAAATTGATTAATAAGTAAGACTTCATTAATCAATTAAAATCAAATTTAATTAAGGTACATAGGTAGGTACCTACTAAGTTATATCTACTTAAGTAGGTACCGTTTAGTGTACGGCGTACGGCATGGGCAATTCTACCTGACGACGTCTGTACATTGATGTTTGTGACCGTCCTTTCATTGAGTATGGAATTGATTTATAATAATTAATAATAAAAACACTTGTTTCGGGTCCTACTATCGCTATTAGTTCTAATCTTTGCCAATAGCGTAGTCGATTACATTAGATACCTAAGCGTTTCACCTTTTGTTTTTCGTTTTCGTTAACCCTGACGTTGCATTTGCGCAGAAATAATATAGACTAAAACACATAAAAAAATCTTTTATAAAATTATAAGGTTACAAATATTTTAGAAAAACTACTACGAATTAAATTATTTTGTATTTTATGGTAGTTTTCAAAATGACTACTGTGGTATTACTAATAGTGTTGCCACCAATTAATCGTTACCCCACAAACAAGAAAATTATGGTAAATATGGTTGGACTTCGATCAGAAGGGACAGGGGGAACGTTGTACAAACATTTTCCCTATAGGAAAATGTTAAAAACAGTAACACCTGTAAAGGAAACAGCATTAATTCCAACTTTTGCCAGCAGCAAAATAACAGTCACGACATGAAAGTCGAAAAAATCAAACATAATGGCATCACACTGCCGCTTCCATAGAGTAGTTATAAAACATTGTGAACTCGTTATTCCCTCAAATAACTGGGTACCTACCAACTTGTACATACCTACTTAAGTACCTACTTAAGTATTTTCCAATTCTTCTATGCTTATTAAAATCCCGAGGGTTTTTGAAATGAATAACCATAAAATGGATGACCAATGCCATCATAGCGCAATTGGTCTAATAGTCATTTCAATATTTTTGCATCTAAAGGCAATTTTTGACGGGCATCTAATTAAAATGATAATAATTTTAACTGGAGGGTCTATCCAGTATCAGGGACATTGAATTGAAAGAAATAGGTACTGGAAGCAAGTATCTCACACATTAAAATCGTACATTTTTATGAATTTATTACGAGTTCAAAATTCAATTCAATCAATAAAATAATGTTAATTATGTTGTGAAAACAATCGAAGGCGCCACTGCCACTTACGTCTTAGAGTATGGTAGCCCCTTTGGTTATAACTAGGAACTCCGTAATTTAGTTCCTCAAGAATCACGCCTTTTTTGACACATTATACGTTTTCATTTTGGGGTAGCTATAAATTATAACTTGGCAACATTATTCATTTCTGCCAAAAGTAACAGACTTACTGTTATCTGTCACTGTCAAACGGTCAATCTTCAACGCTCGTTCGACCGTACACGCCCAACAAAATAACGAAATATCAAAACAACAAATATGAGAATAAACTAATCGTGTACTTTTTTACTTTTTATTTTGTTGTGTGGCTGACAATATCAAGTGTTCGAGATGTCCGTGAGTGCTAGCGCCGAGAACCTGTCGACGGACACACAGGTGCGTGAAGTTGACTGAATCATAACGAAACTTTGCTATTGTGTTTGTATATTGCAGTAGGGTTTGTTCTACGCTTGATGGTGCGTAGGTTCGTCATCGCGGCGCGTTTTCCGCATCGCAGACAGTGATTCATTCACTAGCTGCGGCATTATGCCCCCTACTCGGAAATGTGACCTATAATCCGAATCCCGTAGTTGGTACGTCCGCTGCGCTCGCCTCCGCTCACTCCTGTACAGTTACATTGTACATTTTAATCGTATTCTATACTGGGAGCGCTTGGTATCATTAACTGTTCTTGAAGTTCAATTAATTACTTAAATTGAACAGAAATGTTAATCCTAAAAGACTTCAACTGTGCAGATTAATTTGCTCATAATAACTATTATTATGAGCCCATAATGGCTCACCACAGAGCAAGGGTCTCCTTAGCCTTATAATTGAGTGGAATGTATAAAATTGCTTTTACTTTGCATATTTTGTTACAATAAACTTGTAAAAGTCACCAATATTATTATACCTACAACACATTATTCAGTTTAAATATGTGATTACTGCATTTACTAATTCGAAATTACTTAGAATCTCTGTGAGAGAGTCATATCAGGGCGTTTTGCCAAGGTTAGACAATCAGGTCTCCTTACCTAATTTCTATGAAGTTTCCTTTGATATATTTTAAACTAGAGGCCGCCCGCGACTCCGTCCGCGTGGAAAAGTAACTTTTTACCCCCCTTTTAACCCCTTACAACCCCCTTTTTGCAATAAAAAGTAGCCTATGTCCTTTCTCAGGGTCTAGATTATCTGTATACCAAATTTCATTTAAATCCGTTGAGTAGTTTTGGCGTGAAAGAGTAGCAGACAGACAGACAGAGTTACTTTCTGATTTATAATATTAGTATGGATTGTAAAATTTTTCAGTACAGAAAATTTCTACAATGAAGTTGCAAAAATAGCAAATTTGTCTATCAAACAACAACAATATTAACTTCAAGTATATTATAAAAGAAACAAAATTGAGTGAGAGATTTGGTGATAAATCTACTCATAAACCAACAAAAAAACACCATGGTCTGATGAGCTCACTTATTTGGTCAAGACTGCATATCTACATTAACTTCCATTAAACTAACCACTTCTAACAACTGTAAAAAGTTTGCTTAAATTCCAGTTTTACTGTATGTGTTTTAAAAGATGTGCACAATTAGCATTGCTATACTAATAAATTACCAACGGACACGGGTGAGCGTGGCCAGTATGATGGATCAGTATGGAGTTACTTCTTAAGTAAACAAGTTTTAACTATGGACATCAAATTATTGCAATACTAATGAACTCTAGAATGAATGAGTACACATAACAATTAATGGTGGATAGTAACTTGTCAATAAATTATTAAAAATTAGTTTTAACTATGAGCTCGGTTTCAGAAACAATATTTAAGGAAGTTTTTTTTTAAGCCAATAATATTATATCATAGCCTTTATTTTACACAAGACGTTTCGTAACAATAGTTAATGAAACGTCTTAACGGTGAAATATAAAAAATGTTAAGCGATCAACTAATATATTTAATTATGGAATTCCATAATTAAATAAATTATTTATGGCTTAACATTTTTTACATTTCATAATCTAGCTAATTTCTAATATATTTCTCATAAAAAATAACTTTCCATGCATAATTGTATTGGTTTTTGTACATTTTGCAAATTGGACTACATTTTCTGCACTTAGACTACATTTCTTTAGATTTTCTTTTGGTACATTTTGTGTGATGTCTTTATCATAGTAATATCAAATTAAATTAAATTTTGTGTATTTATTTATGCCAAGTATCAAGCTCATCACTACTATTCGAAAGATACTGACTAGTATACTTGCTGATGGGATTAGGCTTAATCATCACGCTTGCTTAAAGTGGATTGGTGATCACAACCCCGAGACTATGGTTTAAAAATTTGAAACCTACTTTTTGCTCAACCTGGGATTCACAGACTGCTCCTTAAACCACTAGACCAACGGGGTGTCAATGATAAAGACATGTGCCTTCTTAATGATAAGTCGTAGGTTGAAATACAAATATAATAATATCATATCTGGGTTTTTTTTATGTGATAGGTAGCAGACGAGCAGGCGAATCACCTAATGCTAAGCAATTTCCGCCGCTCACGGACACTTGCAACACCAGTGGAGTTACAAGTGCGCTGCCAACCTTTTATCCCCTTCTCCCCCGGGTGGGCCTCCGGTACCCTCACTCACTCTGCGAAACACAGCACAGGGGCTGCTTCACGCCGGTTTTCTATGAGGCAGTGGTATCACTCCGGTCGAGCCGGCCCATTCATGCCGAAGCGTGGCTCTCCCGCAGTTAAAGGGTATTTAAAAACCTATGTTAATATTTTTACTATCCACTCAGTGGTGAGGGAAAACATGATCAGGAAACTTGCATATTTTGCTTGCTTACCTTGAACGATAGTATGTTTCTCTAACAAAGGGTTTATTTATAAGAACATCTAGTTGTAAAGCAGCTTTGGATGCAATTGGGAAAAACACGCTAAATTTATGATGATGACTGAAGGCCAGATGCAAAAGTGCCATAATCCATTCTTGAATTATTTATTTATGTCTTATCAGATGGCGAAGGGCTTTTAGTACCTACTTGTTGCAACATCTTATGCAGGTCACATCAATATTTGATACAATCAGATAACAATGTTTGCCTGTGTAAATGCTCTGCAACATTATGTATGGACTGAATTATGTAAACCAAATAACATGAAACTTGTTTACTCAAACCATTACTTACAGGATTAGCGGTAAATGTAGTTGAACAACATGTATTAACAGTAATGTACACTGGTCATTCGGATACTTGAATATTCTATTAACTGGTTTTGAATTGAAAACTTGGTGGCATTTAGCACAATAAGTGAATATTTAAACTAGTATTTTGGTACGTACTTATCATCTATACTATTAATAATGTACAATCCATAGACAACAAAAAGGTTTGTAGTTAAATCGAAAAGACCAAATGATTGCGCGATGCAATCGACACGCAGCGCCATCGATTGGTCTCGAAATGATTTAGGGAGAGTAATTAGTTGTAAAATTTTGAGGGTATTATATTGAGCCACTGGTGGCGACTGCTAGATGCTTTATACAAGTTTGGGTCTTATTTACTAAATACATTGTGTTACAAGTTGCGTAAGTCCCCGCGTTTTGGCGCGCACATCGCAATTTTACTTAGGACGCCATCTTGTCTTATCTCGTTCCATACGAAACAACGTGGAAAACTGCGTCTCTGGTGGTGGCGTTTAGTAGTTGGCACCTATTGGTATTGGCTGTAGTATTAAGTCTGATGACACTTGCAAGTAATACATTTCTATTGGTTACTGAAACAGTAATATAAATCGAACTGATCAATGCAGTTTTTTCTCTCGCCATCATTATTTAAGCCTACTGCTTGAAATCTACCTCTCCTTACGGTCTCCTCGCAGTTCGGATATGTGCCGCCTGCATTCAAGCAATTTCCGCGACTTTACCAGGAGGGCAGTCCATCATGTGGGGCACCTCTCGTGTGAGACTCCTGATACGGAGCTTCCACTCGAGGACGTTTCCAAAGAGCAAGCCTCAAGTGGCAATAGGCAGGGTACATTGTGATGTATCCTCCACTTTCGCAATGAAACAAATTATTACAATATTTAAACGTTTTGGTAGTGGGTTGCTCGTAACAAGTAAGATAATGTAGTCTACATTATACTTGCAACTGGCACACTGACCGACCGTCTCCAGTCTTACATAAATGTATGAAAAACACAAAGATCTACTTACATATGAAATAATACAAAACATCTTGGGGATACATATTGACTTCATTTGCGCAATATTTATGTCTTGCGCAAATATTTGTGTGTACTTAGAGTATGTAATGCGATCTTTATTTATCGTTACAGGACTTAAAGTGAAAAGAAAAGTTATGGGAAAGTGTATTTATGTTTTCAAAATGAGAAATCACTAGAGGGAATTCTTTCACCATTGTTGAAAAGTGAATTTAGTTTTCTAAATGTAGAAATGTCTAGATCAGTGGTTCTTAACCGGTGGTCCGCGGACCACTGGTGGTCCCTGGAGGCATTCCAAGTGGTCCGCGAAGACATCGTAATAAACAAGTGACGTGACGTGATGAGTCGAGTCGTCAACACAACGCAAACGGCGCCGCGACGTATGTCCGAAGTGTGTGGTCCCTGACACGACAGAATTTTGGTAAAATGGTCCCTCACGACTTAAAGGTTAAGAACCAATGGTCTAGAGAGTATATTAATTTGTGCTAATGGGCTCATTCTTTCGCCCTATTTCTTTTACATATTTGATTGCCGAGCGAAGAAAATTGACATCGTGCCTATTTCTAATTCTAGAATTTAGAGCAATAGTCTGGACCTTGAAGATTTCAGCTGACATTTTTAGATTCCCAATTACGAAATTGACCGCTCTTTCGTATTGATTAGTTACTTGACCGTGAGATGAGACCTCCAAATAGCGCTCTAGATCAATTTAGCCCAGTTCACCTAATTCGCGGTTTGTCTTATAATAGAGAGTGTCCTTGGATAGATCGTTTTAGATTAGATCGCGCTTTCGAATGAAATCGTATTTTCGAATCCGAGCTAAATAACCTCTACGTTATTTATGCTTGCACAATTACAATCAGTACGGCGATGAAGAAAAGATCGAGAGGAAATTGGTACATGTAACCTTCATCTAGCTTTAGGGTTACGAAGGGCAGACGGTTCATTGTCATTAACAGACAGCAAATCCTGGATCATGGTTGAAGCGTAGGTCCTAGGGACCCCGGGGTATGTCGAATATCTTGGGAATAATCTTGGTCCGCTTGCTCGTTTGCCGCCTCTAGTATACAAAAAAATATGGCAAATCCACTGTTGGACACATCTGAGAAAAATAGGCTGATCATAACGAAATCAATTTACTAATTGGCTTATCTGACAGCTTATGCTAGCAGCCTGAAGTGCTTATGCTACTTAGTACGGAGTCAGGTCAATATGTGAGATCAACATCTCCCATATTGACGTGAATTAATAAATTTAATTTATCTATCTTTCTTTTTTAAGATTGGGGCGAAGTCTTGTGGGTAGACCACCTGCCCGTTGGTCCGACGATATTGTAAGGGTGGTGGGGAAACAGTGGATGAGGCTGGCTGGTGACCGTAGGGAGTGGCGTAATAAAGAAGAGGCCTATACTCAGCAGTGGGTGGATGTGGGCTGACATGATGATGATGATATTTCTCTCTTACAGAGTTGCGATGGAGGGTCGATGTGCCTGGAGCTGGCTCTGGAGGGCGAGCGGCTGTGCAAGGCGGGCGACTGCCGCGCGGGGGTGGCGTTCTTCCAGGCCGCCATCCAGGCCGGCACCGACGACCTGCGCACCCTTAGCGCCATCTACAGCCAGCTCGGCAACGCTTACTTCTACCTGGGGGACTATAATAAGGCGATGCAGTATCATAAGCATGATCTTACTTTAGCTAGGTATGTGGGTATAACGAACAACCAACCTCATTATAATATAGTTTATGGTATCACTTACTGTTTCGTAACTTTAAACAATTAAAGCAATGCCACTGAACAGCCTTTGACTACAAACAGTGGAAATTTCGGCTTCGGAACATTTCTACACATTATATTTCCGTAGTTTTAATCGCGAAACCCTCATAATAGGTTACACGAATTAAGCCAAAGAGCCTTGCCAACATGCTAGTTCATCAAAATAAGCAAAATTAATTCAGATTTTTCTTATAAACAAGAATATTCACCAGGCAATAATGAATGGAACAGCTTATTTTGATGATGGTAACATGCTTAAGAAGGTTTATTAGTAGTTGTCTATTAAATAGGGCTATGGGTATGACGTCAAAAATTTAACGGTGTAAAGTAGATTCATATGCTTACGAATTAATTGCTAAACTAAAGATAAACTTAAACTCTAATTCCAGAACAATGAACGACAAGCTAGGCGAGGCCAAAGCGTCTGGCAACCTCGGAAACACTCTAAAAGTGATGGGCAAGTTCAACGAGGCGATCCAGTGCTGCAAGCGACACCTGGAGATATCGCGGGCCCTCGGGGACAAGCTGAGCGAGGGACGCGCGCTGTACAACCTCGGCAACGTGTACCACGCGCAGGGGAAGCAGCTGGGACGCGTGGGACAGAACGACCCGGGACACTTCCCGCAGGAGGTGCGGGACTGTCTGCTGCAGGCTGTCGAGTATTACGAGTAAGTTCAGATCTATCAAGCGAGGGACGTGCTCTCTACAACCTCGGCGACGTGTACCACGAGCAGGGGAAGCAGCTGGGACGCGTGGGACAGAACGACCCGGGACACTTCCCGCAGGAGGTCCGGGACTGTCTGCTGCAGGCTGTAGAGTATTACGAGTGAGTTAAGATCTATCAAGTGAGGGACGCGCGCTGTACAACCTCGGCAACGTGTACCACGCGCAGGGGAAGCAGCTGGGACGCGTGGGACAGAACGACCCGGGACACTTCCCGCAGGAGGTCCGGGACTGTCTGCTGCAGGCTGTCGAGTATTACGAGTAAGTTAAGACGAGATCTACCAAGCGAGGGACGCGCCCTCTACAATCTTGGCAACGTGTACCACGCGCAGGGGAAGCAGCTGGGACGCGTGGGACAGAACGACCCGGGACACTTCCCGCAGGAGGTGCGGGACTGTCTGCTGCAGGCTGTCGAGTATTACGAGTAAGTTCAGATCTATCAAGCGAGGGACGTGCTCTCTACAACCTCGGCGACGTGTACCACGAGCAGGGGAAGCAGCTGGGACGCGTGGGACAGAACGACCCGGGACACTTCCCGCAGGAGGTCCGGGACTGTCTGCTGCAGGCTGTCGAGTATTACGAGTAAGTTAAGACGAGATCTATCAAGCGAGGGACGCGCTCTCTACAACTCTGGCTATCGTGTACCACGCGCAGGGGAAGCAGCTGGGACGCGTGGGACAGAACGACCCGGACACTTCCCGCAGGAGGTGCGGGACTGTCTGCTGCAGGCTGTCGAGTATTACGAGTAAGTTAAGACGAGATCTATCAAGCGAGGGACGCGCTCTCTACAATCTTGGTATCGTGTACCACGCGCAGGGGAAGCAGCTGGGACGCGTGGGACAGAACGACCCGGGACACTTCCCGCAGGAGGTGCGGGACTGTCTGCTGCAGGCTGTCGAGTATTACGAGTAAGTTAAGACGAGATCTATCAAGCGAGGGACGCGCTCTCTACAATCTTGGTATCGTGTACCACGCGCAGGGGAAGCAGCTGGGACGCGTGGGACAGAACGACCCGGGACACTTCCCGCAGGAGGTGCGGGACTGTCTGCTGCAGGCTGTCGAGTATTACGAGTGAGTTCAGACGAGATCTATCAAGCGAGGGACGCGCTCTCTACAATCTTGGTATCGTGTACCACGCGCAGGGGAAGCAGCTGGGACGCGTGGGACAGAACGACCCGGGACACTTCCCGCAGGAGGTGCGGGACTGTCTGCTGCAGGCTGTCGAGTATTACGAGTGAGTTCAGACGAGATCTATCAAGCGAGGGACGCGCTCTCTACAATCTTGGTATCGTGTACCACGCGCAGGGGAAGCAGCTGGGACGCGTGGGACAGAACGACCCGGGACACTTCCCGCAGGAGGTGCGGGACTGTTTGCTGCAGGCTGTCGAGTATTACGAGTGAGTTAAGATGAGATCTATCAATTGAGGGACGCGCTCTGTACAACTTGAGAAGGAATGTGTATAGTGCCCAGGAGTGTAGCCAGGAAACGTGGAATAGAGCGACCCGGGAAACTTCTAAGCAGGAGGCTCGAAACGGTTTACTGCTAACCATAGAGTCCTATGCATTTTTTCTATGTGATTGGTAAAAGATGATAAGAGAGATCCTTTAATGGTATGCAAAGGGGGTTCGCTTGTGAATAATGGCGTGCTGTTAGCCTGCAATGAGGTTCAATTGTCATGTGAGATGTCAAAATGTCATTGTTTTTAGTGACATTTTTACATCTCACATCAAAAGTAACCAATCTACCATATCGATGAATCTTAGTTCTGCAGTACGCCATCTAGCGGATAACAGCGAAGGCTGCTGTTAGTAGCCTCGTTTTCTGCGCAGTCTGTGGCTCTCTTATAGTAAAACCTATGAGTATCGTTTCAGAGAGAATCTCGAGCTGATGCGCAGCCTCGGCGACCGGCAGGCGATGGGGCGCGCGTGCGGCAACCTCGGCAACACGTGCTACCTGCTCGGCGACTTCGCGCGCGCCATCCGCTTCCACACCGAGCGGCTGCAGATTGCGCAGGAGTTCGGCGACAGGGCGGCCGAGCGGCGAGCGAACAGCAACCTCGGGAACTCGCACATATTCTTGGGGCAGTTTGAGAACGCCGCTGAACATTACAAGTACGTATGAACATTGAATGGTGACGAGTTTGATGATTTTTGACCTCTTCTCCGTATCCAGCCAATTACATTTTTAGTTACTATATCTATGACATTTATAAAGAGATAATATCTACATGGCTTGTATACCGAATTTCGACGAATTTACAAAAATCATAGGGGTTAGTAGAACACATGGTTACTAATACCCATTTGGCGACCCATTTGGCGTAGTGGTTTGTGCGCCGGTTGAGACGCAAGGGTCGCGGGTTCGATTCCCGCATCAAGACAAATGTTTGTTGATGAAACCGATATTTGTGTTGGGTCTGGGTGTTTGTGGTTCCTTCGTTGTTTCTGGATTCCATAGTACAAGGGAAAACCTTAGTTTGGGACCAGGACAATGTATGTGATGTTGTTTCAATTTATTAATTTATTTATTATTTAATACACCCTGTACGTAACCCGAAAAAAAATTCCTTTACATCATGTTCTGGATTGGAATTACTTTAAGATCTATTGTTTTACATCGAAGCAGTATTATGACTATGACTATTATCCTAACAGACAAATTCTTTATCTTAACTTCTGCAAATGCTGTGTATAATTTTATTTTCTATAGCGAATTAAAGTTATGTAATCAACTAAAACTATATAAAAGCACTCTGCGAACTGTATCTTTCGTTAGGCAAAGCGAATTATTTACTATAACATGCAAGCGCTAGTTTTAAAACAGGATGATAATAGGTATAAGAACAGTGTCAATGATACAAATGTTATAAAATATTTCCGAAACACAAAGTTGTGTTATTGTAGCATAAACATTAATGTTTTTGTAAATGAATATTCCGAGATGGCGTTAATAGACGTCTGTTCCAACTTTGACGACATTAATTGTTTTGTAACATAACTTTAAAATGATGCGTCAAAACAATAACCAATCCACTAGTTGTTGGCTCAGTCGTCCACTATGATGTTTCTTTTGCTAAAACCGTCATTGGTAAGTTAAGTTAGTAAGTACTGGATTGTTTTTGGGTTAGGGTTAATTTTTGTTATTAATTTAACCAATGAAATAATACTGAAGGAAAAAAGAAAATTACGTGTGATCATTAACGTAACAAGGAATCATTTATGTATATGCCACTAACGAGTAAGCGAGTAATGATCATCTGCGGAATAAGAGATTGCTGACGCGTCGACCGCCTTTTAGAATATTTTTTTTGGTTGGATTGGGCTAGCGAATTATTTCTCGCTGTGTGCATAACAGTATATAACGAAAATGCTATGTTATAAGAATGCTATGTTATAAGAATGCTGGGCGCATTTACTCGTTCTGGTTTTTAACTATTATGTGCAAGTTTGTTGTGCTGCCGCGATTTATATAGCTTTATCCATGTATGATTTATGGTATTTAGATTGTATGGATGCGTAGAAGTGTCTGTTAGAGGTTGCCCCTCACGCAACGTCATGACTAAACCTGATCGTGTTTTATTGCTTGTATAACTGCCAGACTAGCTCAACTCGTCGTTAAATGGCTGATGTGGTTTGATATTCTACCTTAACAACATTGTTTGTTTTATGCGTAATATTGTCATTTTGATCGACTATGAGGAACCTTCAATACTGAGAGCGTTTAAGAAACTGCATCCTAAGTCTCCCGAGGTCTATTTTCATAAGCTATCTAGCGGGTTTTTATTTTGTTTATTAGGCACAAAACCAAAAATTCTCATTATACTCACTGTACTTACTTGACGACCCGTTTAGCCCAATGGCTTGAGCGCCGGTTGAGACGCAAGGGTCGCGGGTTCGATTCCCGCACCAACAGATTTTTTTGATGAAACATATTATATTTGTGTTAGGTCTGACTGTTAGTGGTTCCTTCGTTGTTTCTGGTTTCCATAGCACAAGGGAAAACCTTAGTGTGGGACCAGGACAATGTACGTGATGTTGTCTCAATTTGTTTTATTTGCTGTTACTAGGCCAAGTTTAGACTTGCCTCTCTCTCCGCAGACGCACGCTGGCGCTGGCCGAGGAGCTAGGCGACGCGGCGGTGGAGGCGCAGGCCTGCTACTCGCTGGGGAACACGTACACCTTGCTCCGCGAGTACAGGGTGGCAGAGGAGTACCACGCGCGCCATCTCACTGCGGCTAGACGATTGCAGGTAATGCTTTTTTATGATATAGGTTTCAGTCTGCCAGCGGATCACCTGATGGTAAGCGATTTGCAACTCGTTGGGGAACTCGTACACCTTGCTTCCGGGAATAAAGGGTGGCAGAGGAGTACCACGCGCGCCATCTCACTGCGGCTAGACGATTGCAGGTAATGCTTTTTTATGATATAGGTTTCAGTCTGCCAGCGGATCACCTGATGGTAAGCGATTTGCTACTCGCTGGGGAACTCGTTCACCTTGCTTCCGGGAATAAAGGGTGGCAGATGAGTACCACGCGCGCCATCTCACTGCGGCTAGGCGATTGCAGGTAATGCTTTTTTATGATATGGTTTCAGTCTGCTGGCGGATCACCTGATGGTAAGCGATTTGCTACTCGCTGGGGAACTCGTACACCTTGCTTCCGGGAATAAAGGGTGGCAGATGAGTACCACGCGCGCCATCTCACTGCGGCTAGGCGATTGCAGGTAATGCTTTTTTATGATATAGGTTTCAGACGAGCCAGCGGATCACCTGATGGTAAGCGATTTGCTACTCGCTGGAACTCGTACACCTTGCTTCCGGGAATAAAGGGTGGCAGAGGAATACCACTCCCGTTATCTCACTGCGGCTAGACGTTTGCAGGTAATGCTTTTTTATGATATATGTAGGTTTCAGACTGTCAGCGGATCTCCTGATGGCAAGCGATTACATTGTGGTTTTAGACCAGCGTCTTTTATACGTGCATAGTAGCTCGTTTTTTAAAGCCTTTTGCAGACGTTGGGGCGTTGAATCTTCTAAATTCGTATAGTAAACAGAAAACGCTTAGGAATCGTGACGACAATTAGGTTTTTCTCAGTTCACATGAACACGCCGAAGCACGATTAATATAAGTGTGTCTGGTTTGTTGATGCACGCATTTTTAACGCGCGTGTTTTTAGTTCGCATACTGACACGACCGATTACGTGTGTAAAAAAGTTAATATCAAAGCACCCATAGTCCCCCATAGCCCCCATTATAAAGTTGTAAAATATTGTATGTAATGTGTTATAGGATAGAGTGGGGGAGGGACGCGCGTGCTGGTCGCTGGGCAATGCGCACGCGGCGCTGGGCAACCACGAGAAAGCGCTTTACTATGCGAACGAGCACTACAACATATCCAAAGAGGTAAGCATCATTTTGTTATGGATTAAATTCAAAACAATTATGCAAAGTAGGATTTCTAGTCGGCTTGATCCTTGGTGGGATATTGTCTTCTTCAGTATTCTTCATTGTATTTATTTGAAATTCCTGGGAATACTTACTTCACTAGCTTAGTGAATCGAAACGAGGTTTGTCTTCCGAAACA
Source organism: Cnaphalocrocis medinalis (assembly GCA_014851415.1). Taxonomy (NCBI): domain Eukaryota; kingdom Metazoa; phylum Arthropoda; class Insecta; order Lepidoptera; family Crambidae; genus Cnaphalocrocis; species Cnaphalocrocis medinalis. The sequence goes on along the minus strand of CM026273.1, from coordinate 2,942,922 downwards.
AAAAGTGACATTTTACTACTCTACACTCTACGACTTAATTGACAGAGTATAGTTTTTATTACAATATTTTCCTCATAAATAATTTTCTTATGGTCCAATAATCATCTATCTGTTAGCTGGGCGACGTCCTCGGCATGGCAACCGGTCTATTTTTGGCGGAAAAGCAGCTTTATGGTTAGCCTTACAGGAAAACCGGCATAAAGCAGCCCCTCTGCGTGTTTCGCTGAGTGAATGAGGATGCCGAAGGCCCACTCGGGGGGAAAGGGGATAAAAGGTTAGCAGCGCACATGTGACTCCATTGGTGTTGCACTGTCCCAATGGCGGCAATTGCTTACCATCAGGTAATTCGCCTGCTACCAAATAATGGTGATTTTGTTTAAATCATGTTGGTTCAATGTTCGTTGTCAAACACAAACGTTTATCCCCCAGCTGGGCGACGTCCTCGGCATGGCGACGGCCCAGATGAACATGAGTGACCTGCGCAAGGTGCTAGGGCTCCCGGCGGAGAGCGAGTCGCCGCCGCCGCCGCCCGACGACGCCGCGCCGCGCACGCCCTTCAACGCGCTGCGCGTGCGCCGCCAGAGCATGGAACAGCTCTCGCTTATACAGGTCAGTGGCTACCTTCGTTGTCAACCACATCTATCCCTTAGCTAGGCGACGTCCTGGACGTATGGAGCAGCTCTCGCTTATACAGGTTAGTCAATTTACAACATTGCGCACATTATCCTAACTGTTATTATAAATGCGAAAGTAACTCTATCTGTCTGGCACTCTTTCACGACAAAACCACTGTACGGATTTAAATGAAATTTGGATTTTTTTTTTGAAATTTGGTCTAGACCCAAGAAAGAACATAAGCTATTATTTATTGCGAAAAAGGGGTTGTTAGTAGTTAAAACGGCGACCTTCGCTTATACAGGTAAGTGGCTACCTTCGTTGTCAACCACAATCATCTATCCCTTAGCTAATCAAGTCAAGTGTCAAGTTTCTATACATTTTCACATTTAGCATATATCAAATTGAGTGATAATGTAACGGGATGACACAATGACATCTGTCAGTTTACTCAACATGATTAAAAATCAGAGTATAACTCCTTTTTCTCAACAGATAACCCCAGACAGTAAAAAGAAGGAAGAAGATCAACTGGAAAAGAAGCGCGACGTGGTCCGCAGCGAGTCGGAGGACAACCCCGTGGAGTCGTTCTTCGACCTGCTCAGCCGCTGCCAGTCCGAGCGTATGGACGAGCAGCGCGCCACGCTGCACGCTAACAAGGAGAACCGGCCCAAGCCGAAGCCCGCGGCCAAGCTGCAGAGGTCCGCTAGCAGCGGGAATAAGAATGCCAAGTAAGCTGTAGGGCTATACCAAAACTGGAATTCAAGACCAAAAAATCTACGACAGATACGTCACTGTCAAATCTGTTATAGTCACTTATGTCATTTTCAATTAACGTTCTCAGGTTTCGACAACCTTTAAGGCATTATTTTTCTTATTATGCAGACTAAACTGTCAAGTTTTAATACATTGTTAAAATGTTGTAGGTAGTAATCAAATGTTATAAACACCTGAAGTGATACAAGCGCAATACCATGTTTAAAAACTAAAATTACGGATGGTTAAGTTTTTATTAAAGCGTCTTGTATTAACGTGAAAAAAAATCCTATATTTTTTTAATTATAGAATAAACATTACCAATAAATAAATTACATCAGCGTGTGTTTTTAAAAAAAGGGGTATATTATGGTACGATCATTTTATTGCAATAGCAACATTATCGTAGTTTTTTTGGTCTTGAATTTCAGTTTTAGGTATGTATAGTAAGAACTTTCAAAATAATATATATGTACTTACTGCCGGGCTAGCATGCGCGCCGCGAGATAGTTTTGTCGACAATCGTATTGTGTCGGCGCAAGTCGCTTCCCGCTCACCTGACTGAGCGATGAGCGATAGAAGGATTGCGCTCTCGCATACGAGAGTCGACAAAATTTTGTCGCGGTACGCATGTTAGGCCTACTGATCTTATCACCTAATGGTAAGCAATTGCCGCCACCCATGGACACCTGCAACACCAGTGGAGTCACAAGTACTCTGCCAACATTTTTTCTCCTTCCCCTCCGGGGGGCCTCGAAACACAGCACTTTTCTGTGAGGCAGTGGCAGAGAGTGAGTGAGAGTGTGTGGCAGAGTTTCGTGTAAACGCTAGGTTTACGCTAGTAAAAGCCTATGGGACCATTAAAGTATTACGTAAGCATATTATTTGCAAAATTTAACCCCCCTCCCTTGTCAGCAAAATGGTCGATAAAATATACTTTCTTTTCCTGAATTTATCAACAGCGAGACAGAGCCAAGACAACATTTCTTATAGGATGGCGATTTATTTTATTACATACCTTTCCTACCAATTTATCAAATACCTTTCAAATGAACTTCATCTGTGAGGTGGCACTTAACCCTGATTGTATTACCAACCTTGAAAGAAAAGATAAGAAGAAATTCTGCTACTATCGATAACGTTAAATATAAAAATAGACTCATGATGAATGCGTTTTTAAACCTTTAAGTTTGTTTATCGAAATTTATCAAACATATGGCGAGACATGCGACCTCAGAAATATCTCAAAATAGATACAAAGCGATTAGTTTATCTGTGATGTGGATATTGGCCCGCGCTGCGGACTATCGACCATGTTCTTTGAATGACGTGGGTTAAAAATTAATAAACAAAGACATGAAAACATTATTCGAAGACAACAGGAAAACAGAACAGACGAGAACTCATCCTGTTTTTTTACAAACAAAACAACATAGCTATTTTTTACTTTTTTGGAACAACAAGTGTCTTTAAGTCGAGAGTGAATAGGCTTCTTCTGGGAAAGCACGCTAAAGCTTAGACCTCATTGTCACTCTCCATCAGGTGAGATGAGGTCAAGTAACCCATCAAAAACCCATCTTATATAAAAAAAAAAACAAAACGTTACGTCCGTTTTGGCCTAAGGCCTAAATAGTAATCATTCGTTTTCTTTCCTCTATTTTCCAAAAGACACAGTATCACAAGCTCAAAAATAGTTAAAACATAAACAATATAAAAGGAGGGTGGTCCAGCCGTCGATTCTCATCAATGTAACATTGAAAATTCAGTTAAGTAAGGATTAACCAAAGGGTAACTGAAACCACGTAAAGGAATCGTTCCCTTACATTCTGACACCATCAGAAAGAGGCAGTCGACTATATACACTATCCATGTAAACTGTTTCTACATTTCACAAAGCAAGGCTTAGTCCAAGGTCAAGTCTAATGCCGCGAAAAGTCCGCTGTGAAATGACAGCTCGTTATCGCAGACTATCGCGGCTACTCCATGCTTATCGCGCCATCGTGTTATCGCACCACTCATCTCGCCTCGCGTTTCCAACAACAAACACAGCGCTTTTACCCTCAAACAAAACACTAACTCGAACCTTTGTGCTGAAACTCTGTGTCGATCATAGGCACAGATCTGTCCTCTTTAAGAGCAATTTGGAACTCCATTGGACAGTCACATGTTTATGTCCTAGTCAACAACCTGTGGCCAGAACATCTGGTGTGTTCATATCAATAAAGAATTTGTTAGTGAAGCCATGGATGGAAATATGGGATCACGGGATTCGGTGTCGTATGTATTGATTGTAGTAATCATATTTTGTTATTTAAATTGTAAGTTGTTGGGGCCACAGCGAAATGGGAATATAAAAAACTATAAAGATAATAAATTACCGTTTATTTTCATTGTCTTCCGGAGTATTCTCCGTGACTATCTATTCGATGGACAATCTTGTGTTACCGATGTTTTTAGTTGCTCCATCCTAACTAATATTATAATGCGAAAGTAACTCTGTCTGTCTGTCTGTCTGTCTGTCTGTCTGTCTGTCTGTCTGTCTGTCTGTCTGTTACTCTTTCACCGCCAAAACTACTGAACGGATTTAAATGAAATTTGGTATACAGATAATCTAGACCCTGAGAAAGAACATAGGCTACTTTTTATTGCGAAAAGGGGGTTGTAAGGGGTTGAAAGGGGGGTAAAAAGTTACTTTTTCACGCGGACGAAGTCGCGGGCGGCCGCTAGTGTTTATATAAAAATCACCCTAAAGTATGTAATGAAAGCTCCATTCGTAAAAGAGCGGCGCTATTTTTCATTTTCAGAATTTAAAACTAATTGCTATGGATTAGGGTCGAAAATAGAACACATTTTTTTTTTCGACTTCGACGACAGACATAATAATGGAAATTCAAAATATCTATTGCTGTCAAACTACACTCTCGCACGACATCCTATGCAAACATGGGTCTCTTACACGTACATAGTAAATATACATAATTATACATAGTAAATATACATATCCATACTAATATTATAAATGCGAAAGTAACTCTGTCTGTCTGTTACTCTTTCACGCCAAAACTACTCAACGGATTTAAATGAAATTTGGTATACAGATAATCTAGACCCTGAGAAAGAACATAGGCTACTTTTTATTGCGAAAAGGGGGTTGTAAGGGGTTGAAAGGGGGGTAAAAAGTTACTTTTCCAAGCGGACGAAGTCGCGGGCGGCCGCTAGTTTACTATATTTTCACGAATCGGGCCGTGACTCGGGGTCATAGGTTCGATTCCTGGGTCGACCAAAAAGTATGTTTCTTAATTTTCGAACACAGCTCGGGTTTATGATCACTGATCCCCAGTAGGTAATCCTAATCCCATTATAGTAGCGATGACTTGATTTCTATAATGTAGGCCTTTACTCTGCAGTGAGACAGCATAATTATACTGATACTTTATACTTTCACAGTTCAAACGACGCCATGTTAGACATGATCACAGACCTGCAATCAGAGCGTATGGACTCGCAACGTGCGGAGCTTCGCCCCCCGAAGAAGCTCGCGAAGGAAGGCAAGGGCGCGTCCCTGCCGGGCCTGCGGCAGCCCGCCGCCTCCACCGCGGCTGCCAAGCCCGAGGATGACTTCCTCGATATGATTGCTAGGGTTCAGGTAAGCACATCATCACGCCTATTCCCAGTTGCCCTCTCAAGGATTGCCAGTGGCTAGTGGGAATAAAAAATCCCAATTGCCGCTGGTGGCGACTGGGATTATTGCCCCTACTTAAACTTTGCTCTATTTGCTCTTTCCTCTTCCGCTCCTAGAAAATGAAAGCTTGAATAATTTATTCACAAGCTACCCCTTTTTTGATGATATCATTTAGGCTATAGGAAGGTTCTAACATGGTAAGAGGAAATGGGAAAGAGCAATGTACAGTGAAGTTTAAGTGGGCGCAATAATTCCCAGACGCCACCGGTGGCAAATGGGATTATTCATTCCTATTTGCCACCGGTGGCAATCCTAGCGGGGGCACCTGGGAATAGACACTTCATCATCATCATGTAGGTAAAATTTCTGCAATGTCTAGTTCCTAAGTTGTGATTTTTTTCCAAAGTATATCTCTTTGTATTACTAAGCCCCATTTTCACATTTCACATGCAAAAGCCCCCGCGTAGCACTAGAATCTTAGCTTACACTTGAGCGACTGCTGTCTCACTCTAGTATCCTCGTTTTCAGGGTTCCCGTCTCGAGGACCAGCGGTCCGAGCTGCCGCGGCCGAAGCCCGAGGAGCGGCCGAAGACTGTGCCTGACGACGACTTCTTCGCGCTGCTGATGCGCGCGCAGGCCGGCCGCATGGAGGACCAGAGGGCTACGGTGAGCTCACACAACATCACATACATTTACAACGTTGTAACCACAGTAACCTATGTCCAGCAGTGGACGAGCGTGGGTTGCTGATGAACCACAGTAAACCACAGTAAAAAAACATTTATGTAGCAAGATGGCCGCAGAACTGATAACCGTTGGAGCCGTAAAGTCCTTGAGTGGAGACCGCGACCCTGTAAGCGTAGTGTTGGACGCCCTGCGACAAGATGGGATGATGACATTCGAAGGCTGGCTGGTGTGGGCTGGATGAAAGTGGCTAAAAATCGAGAGCGGCGGCGTGCATTTGGGGAGACCTATGTCCAGCAGTGGACCAGTGTGGGTTGCTGATGATGATGTAGCGAGATGAACTATGAAAGTAGTTTTGGAAACTGGAACCAACCCTCATTTTGCAAGAAATCGAAATGCATGTTTTAATGGACTCTCCAATTCCATTGTCGTTTCCTACATGAAAAGTTAATTGGGCGTAATTATGTAAACTAGAACCAGCCCCTCAAAAAGTTACTTTTGAGATAATTAAACTTTTTATGTAGAAGACGTATTGGAAAGTCTGTTAAAGTATGTAGCTCGATTTCATCCAGAACGCAAACAAGAAGCAACTGTTTGGTTCTTGTTTGCAAAATATGTCCAAATATAGTTCTGTGTTGTTACAGATTCCACTTCAAGAAAACCGCCAGAAAGCAGGCACGAACCCCAAAAAATAATATGAGTCTTGAAGAGTGAAGTCTACGCAGACGCAAATATGGCTCCCTTGACGTTTCCGCATTTCCCCGCAAACGGCGCCACTGGACACCCAGGTCTTTAGGTCTGTTAGATATTTATCAAAGCTGATCCAAAAAATATCTTAACGGCCGTCGGTCGTTCCTAAATCAGAGATCAGCATCTAATTGCGATCTTTGATTACCTTAGGGTGAGTCCACATCTGACGAAAGCGCCGCGAAAATACAACTCGTGAGTCGCTCATTAGATGACCGCGTGACGCGTGCACTTTAATGCATTTAGTACTCATAATGCACGCGCGCATCTAGTGAGCGGTTTACAAGCTAGATATTCGCTAGGTGTGGACGCACCCTTACGATCCGATTTTGAAAACTGATTTTAACAGAAAAATATTATGTACAGCTGTCTGCTATAAAATATAAACATCTCGACTCTTACACCGAGACAATAAGGTTGATGTTTGAATGAGGTTGTATTCTTATTAATGCACATGACTGTACATGTTACTTTTTTCTATTCAAATTGGTTTTCCCTTTGATAGTTCTCAGCGAATTTTGGTGCGAAACCTGTGTCGAATTCCAGGGGCCCGAGCGATGCGATGTATTCGTTGTTATAAATCTTCCACGGTATAATATCGTAATGCATTCACGGAATTAGGATACTTGATCTAGAGTGTTTATGCAATGCAGGCTATCCTGTGTGAAAAGTCCGATAGAAGGCGGATTTGTTCGACTGTGGTTTTACGTCATCAGCATTGTTTGTTTCATTCTTCGATCATAGACACTGTAGAGTGTTAAAAGTGTCACCGCCAATGAAGGTTCTATTCGCGAAAGAGCGTTATAATCGCTTTCAGGTGCTTCCAGTATCTAATTGTGTATCTAGGATATTATGATCGAAGGTTTAATTCGTCAAATTTTCATTTTGACATATCACATTCTAAAATAACCAATCGCCTTGTAGATAGATGTCAAAATCATATACGCCATCTTGCGGATTTGGCTCACGCGATAGTCTCTCTTGCATGTAGGGAGCGGCCACTTTAACATGGTATTGGCCGTTGTCCCAATACGAAGTTGTACTTGTTGGGTATACAAACGTGAAATATAATATAAATGTCTATTAGTAAGTACAGTTTAAATGTTTTATCGTTGAAATGAATGAAACTGTGCTGATTGTCTCAAAACTATGTAACGACAATAAACTTATGTTGGCTTTTCTATTCGGTTTGTAATTTTCGGTTTGCCTGAGTCATGGCTTCTTTCCAAAATACGATTTTAAACTCGAGAGTAATCAATAAGTCAAAGTCACTCTATTATCAATTATTTTAATTAATTAAGGAATTGACGTTATTCCGTTATACTGTGAGCGTATGCGCACTGTTCCCTTTTCCCATGCCTATATTCTAAATGACGCATATAAGCGACTTTAATACCACTCATATTTATATTTAAAAATTAATTTTATGTAATGTAAAGATTTATCTTTCTCTTAATGCTGCCTAAATGAAAAGAATAAGATAAGAGTGTGGTATCTGTATGTGTGTATGTTGACCCATTGTTGGCCCTGAAGGTTAAAATTCAACAGTGGGATGTTAACCGAGTGGTTGGTGGTGTGTGTAACAGTTTGTGTAAGCCAGGGCATATCACCCAGACAATATGATTTTAATATATACAAGTTAGAGATACGGTATCTGTTTTATATTTATGATACTTGTGTCGTTCGTTATTCGTAGTTACGATAGGTTTTTATTGTATCGGCGATTTTAAATAGTGAGCAGCTGCATATACATTTGTACTAATGTTTCAATAATACTCCCTTTCTATTAAAAGACATGCCTACTGCTATCATGTCCTCAATTGACATATTATATTAGGATTGAAGTACCTAATCTTTATTTTTTACTACCTATGTCGCGTCGTTGTCAAAATAAAGACAAGACAAGCCTACAAAACACATTATTGTAGCCCTACGAAATTTGGCTCACGGCAAAAGTCAGAACAATGCTGTTTCTCTTACAGTGTTCATTGACAGTTATAGAAAGATTAATGGAGTAATGGAATGGATGAATGGGATCAAGGGAGTCATTGGATAAAAATGAAGTCTTATACATTTTCTACTGAAAACTTCTTCGCTATTATATGCAGCTGCTTTACTTGTTTTGTTCTTACTAATTTAGTACAATGAGGCTTTTTACAAATTAAAAATCCGATAGAATTGGTTATATTTTGACATGTCGAGTCCAAATGATGTTACTTACAATACAATACAGCCAAATGGCGTTGTATCGCCGTCTATCGGAATTTAATTTGAAAACCATTAGTCTCTGTGCATTCCTCTTATGTTTCCTTAAGGTTTTATTTGCGTATTCGACGGTAGTTTTAAGTACCTAATATTCTTCAATGTACTCACTAAAATGATGATGGGAAATAAGCATAACGTTTATGGAAACTGGTATCCATGCAAAAGACTTGATTGCGATTGTTTTAATTTTATGTCGCAAATAGTTACTTGGTTGTGATGTTTTAAAACTTATATTTTCGACTGACAATAAGAGAGAAGTGCACCATTAAATTTTAGTCGTTTCAATCCAGAAGCCCTTTAGGTAACACGATTAAACCCCTTAAGCATTTTAGATCATCAAAATAAAAATCAGCTGTTCCTGTTGATTGAAACGACTAATATTTATCGATGTTTAGATTATCTGCAAGTACACAGATTTAAAATAAGACGCAACAATATTTAAGTATCAGCAAACGCTGCTATTTTTGGGGATACCAGTATGCCCCACATCTTTTAATTTAGATTTTAAATATTTTTATTTTACTTTTAACTATAGATACATTTGAATTAGTAAACCCCGCTTACGGATTATTTATACACGGAATTTTAAGATAAGTTAGTAACTATATTTTAAAGGTGGTAAAGCGTTGCACTGTACAATAATTTTGTATGATTTTTTATGCATATAAATTTTTGAAGCTTTTATTCTTTTATATTCTACTTCGCTCTATATTTGGCAATATTTTTATAATTTATCACTTTACAAAGACATAGAGATAAGCTGTATATTATAAGTGTCGTTTTACTCGGTTCAACGTCTGTATTGTAGATGGAAGGAAGCGTAGGACAATACTAAGTGTTTGAGAATTAAATGTGTACTATATGGTCGGTCAAGCTCTCTGGTTTCTGGTTAGTACTGATAAAGAGTGATCACGTGATGATCAGTCATGCAATAACTGGTCTAACGGCTTTCTGCGATTAGCCATCACGTTATAACGCACTTTCAATTAAATTATTGCCCATTCTACGTACCTGATGCCTTTGTGGGAACCACAAAGTGCGGACGAACTTAGATATTTTTATACCATCAGTGCTAACTGAGCGTTTGAGTTCATCTGTCGCCAACGCTTGCGTTTTGTCACTCGTGTCGTATCACACATAAGTCGGCTTCTCCTCGCCTCACAGGTAGACATCACGTAGTGGCAGACATAGGTGGCCGCTCCTAAGGCTGGCTGGGCGAGGAGCGGCGGTCGATGACAGCGAGTATGTTTTTACTTATTATTTAATTACTTCGTTTGTCAATAGGATTAGAAAATCTAAATGAGGGGGCTGTCAGACGATATTCTTTAAAAAAATTATCAAACATTCGGGTCTGAGATTATTATAAATCATGTTGTAAAAGATTTTTCAAGACGACAGTACGTCTTATCACTCGTACAATAATAATAGTACAGACAGCCGCACATCAGGTTACTACAATCTGTAAAATTTCTTCAATCGAACCTCACCTTTATGTCAAACGTGTTTGGTTCAATATCAACTGAGGAAATTTGACAGATTGTTGTAACCTGATGTGCGGCTGGCCGTACATTGTGTAAATTCGGTGTACGCAACACAGCCGTTTTTCGCGTTTCGGTTTTTTTGTAACATGACTTTGAAAAAGTTAAATGGCGAAATAACGACGATTTTTTTTCCGAATTGTTACGTCTCAAATATGTATTTAGGTACTCATTAGATCTCAAATATATGTATAAATAATTATGAAATTAATTTATTAGTTCAATCCAGCCGTCATATTCGTATCTATGGATGTATACTGGATGGATCAGATCTAGATAGACTCTTATGATGATACACCGGTATGACTTGATAGAATTTCACTCGAATCAAACCGGATGATCACTGTGTTATTTCCATCTGTAAAACTAAAGGTCGACCTAATAAATAGTTGTTAAATTGTAAAGTTAAACGAAAAAATGTAATTAAGGTTAGTTTTAGTTTGACTGCTTTTGAAATGCTGCATCTTTCCAATACCTACTTTGGAAAGTATTATAGTCATTATTCCCCACAAAATAGGGTATACGATGCATCCTACTAATAAGAAATGTCAAATTAAAATTAATTTTAACTGAAGCATTCGAAATTAATGAGGAATTTAAATATTGACATTACTATATCTAATATTAGTGATAAACGGCTATACTGACAAAATACTGTATAATTGAAATTGTAAATTTATAAATAAGAATAATAATAGTAATCGTATTATGAACTTATACTCTTAACTAACAAACAGAACAGAAGTACTTCCAAGTGTTACTGATAATAATGCAGTTTTGATCAGTCTTCGACGTGGAATCGGTTCGACGCGTCTGTGGCTACGACCGGGTCGACTGGTTGTATTTTAACAATCATGTAATAATTCCAGATGCATTTACACATTATTTTTCTACATTATAGCGTTGGTAGAAACTAGACGTAGACACTGAAGGAATTGATTAACTTTAACGCGTTGCGGTGTTGGACCTAGTGTTTAAGCGACCTTTGTTACTTTGTAGGTTTGTTATCAATAGTGGTCGAAAATTCGGGCGTTTATTTAAACCTTCAAATGTTTCCAAATAAAATTTAGTTAAATGTCAATTTTACAATTGGTTTCTATGAAATATTTACACGTAGGTAACATTTTTATTCACAGGTGTTTTGAGCGATTTCTTAGGCGGGATTCGAAATGCATATGCGTAATAATCTTTCTAAATTGTTAAGTTTAGGTAAATAAGTGGCCAAATTTCCGATCACTAGTTATCAACTGTGAATCGCATACTATCGTTTGTTTTTTTACATTACAGTTATAGGCCTAGCGCGAACTTTCATAGAAATCGTAGCGTATACGCATCGCAAACAATTTGTATGAAAATTTTAGAGCTCCCTCTGTTGTACGTAAACAAAACTAAAATTGGTCGCACAAATGCCAGGAACGATACATAATATCGCAACATGAGCACCCGTACAGATCCAACTAATGTTTGCACAAGTATACGTGATTCTTGCTGATTATTAGCGTAATCCTAGCGTGGTCATGATACAATAAGATGGTACGATTTTTTGAAAACTTTGTGCTAGGCCTACGAGTAGGTATAGATGCTCCCTTGCAATTAAATATAAAATATATACACGCACTACCTAAAATATAATATTAACAACTAATTCTGGGTTAAAACTATTCTTTGGAGTGATTTTTTCCTTGTTTGGTGCGTATTTTGCATATTTGGTGGTGACCATGCCTCATATGCCAAAGGTCGTGGGTTACATTCCCACTTGAGACAAACATTGCTATCACTTTTTAGACGCTTTCAGCACGGACACGTGTGTACCTATCTAGAAATTATATGGTCCATTTTTTGATTATCAAGACTCAGTCTTATTCCGTAAAGCGAGGGCGCATCTATCATACCTCAAGTAAACTGATTCTCATTCATTTCTAATGAATATTAAAAATAATTATCATTAAGTTGTTCATACACTAAAAGCAAGTTTGTGGTGAAGAGATGTGTGCGGTGATCATTGAGTGAACCTATCTTCCAGTCAACTTATTGGTGCTTTTCATAGACGTCTCACAAATTACCTAATAAATACTGCAATAAAAATATCTTGTTATAATTCCAAGAATTTTTTGGAATTCGTAGTAAGACTCTGAATAAAAGTGTTTTTTAAAAATGCAACATTGCAAATTAACATGAATGATAGCCCTATCTATATATTATTTAAAAAAAAACTGCTTCCAGCGTCGTCTGCCAACTAGTTTGTTCGTAATAAAACGTGTGAGTCAACAATGAACTTACTAATAAAATTATTTACACGGTTACTTCGTTTTATCGGTATTGAAAATATTTTGTAAGTAGGTAAGTGTTGCATTTTCAAAAGCCACTTTTGAATACTAGTAATAATATTGCTACTATAGTTAAAATTAAACCGTCATAAATGCGACGAAGGATTTGTAAATTAGTATTTTTTCTACGCGATCTATTATTTCGTAATCAATAAGAGATCAACTGTCAACCATTTCATATATTGCGAGAGTACTGTTATAACGTTGTTAGCGATTTAAAGTTGTATATTTATGAAATTCAAATGACGTGTGTTGTTAATAGAGCTAAAAGGTGGGAAAGATACGAAGCGATTTTGCTCGCCGTCCGCGCACTGTTACACTCTGTTAGACTAGAATAAAAACGATTTTTAAGAAATAATTTCGAATTCGATAAAGCCCATGGCTTTAGTGAGTGCTCTAAGTGCGCTCACTATTGCCTAGGCTATCTTTGACGAAAATGCTTTTGGAAAGTTCTAGAAATTAATAAAAAAAGAAATACTTAATAGTTTCATTATTGTATATTGGACCAAATCAGATACAGTTTGCGAAGCATAAAACATCAGAGATAAGGCATCTTAGTAGGATTGGATAAGTAAGATTGTTGAATCCACTTCATTTTACAAGGGTATTATAAGAACCATCATAACTTCTTAACGTATATTAGATACCCTTTGTAAATAACTTCTAACATTAGCACCACAAATACGGAACTTTAATAAAATTGCAATAATAAACTAAATAGTTAAGTAATTTGGTTAGATCTACTAGCTCCTCGAATTCTTTATCTAAGTGTTATTCATGTGATCTCCGACAAATTAATTGAACGGCACCAAATATACTAACGAAAATATTGTCTGAAATGCCAAACTTGTTGTTCAGAGGCCCTATGTAATGTGCAAAGGTATTTTTGTTTTATCACAAATCAGCAAATAAAGAAAACCAATTACATACATTCACCATTCGCCTTTATTTAGTAAAGGACATTATGTATTATTTAGTACTTATATTTTAATTCTAAATTTTAGGTACAGTCATAAATACCTAACTGAAGAAAAGTGAGAAAGCAAAATGCTAATTTAAATTTGCCGCTACACGCGTCGCGGTTAAATCGGATGCCGCGTCAATTGTGTACCAACACTCTAAATACAAATCACTGAAAGCTTGTTTACAACTTCATAATCGATATACATATGTACCTAGATTATATTTCTTCCACCCCACCCTAGACGTAGGTATATATTGTATAATAATACATATCTATGTACCTTCTGCCATATTCTGTCCCATGATACATTATGGGATGACTTAACACATTACATAGGAGTCTCTTCATCTATTTCTAAGCAATTGTTACTGTAAGACACTAACACAAGCCAAATTATGCATTAAATTATATTAAATTATGGTGTGTTTCATTCCAATTTGTATAGAAACCTGCATATTTTACTTATCGGGAATTGCAGACTATGGAGGCCTGCACCGACATTGTACATACCTAGAGGTCGAGTGGGTGGATTGGATGATCTCTCTGTTCCACTACTTCGTCAGGTTAAGATGGGAGGTCTTTATTATTGTTGGTTTTTTAATGTTCATTTGTTTTCTTTGAGAATAACAAGGTGTGTATCTAATGTGACAAAAAAAAATTAGTTACGGAAACATTATTAACATCGCAGAAACAATTATTAATGAACCAATGAACATAGCCGAAAAACCACTGAAGATCAAAACTATTCGTTTTTCGTTAGAAAAAAGCTAATCCCTACCAGTAGACATTTGGAACTTTATTTCAAACTAGTGGCTCCCGGCGAACTTCGTTCCACCTACTTTTTGTTTAATTTCTCACCTTTTAGACCTTCCCGGGACTACGACAAACATTTTAAAACTAAAATCAGCTCAATCGGCCCAGCCGTTCTCGAGTTTTAACCAGACTAACGAACGGCGATTCATTTTTATTTATATAGATAAGTATTCCTACCATTTGCGGATAAATCTTCTATATCCATCGGGAAAATACGAAATACTAGCGCGATGCAATTAACGCCCAGCGCCATCTATTGGTAGACAGTGGAACTACTGTACCGAAACGAATTGAAGATAGAGGGTTTTTGCGAATGAAAAATCCGCTAGATGGTGTTAGAGGACGGCTGGTCCAACGTCGAAATTATTTTAAAATTAAGACTGAACCAATGTCGATAAAGTTGGACCAGGCGTCTACGTAACGCCTGGCCTGCATCTATTGAATGTTTAGTTAGCAAAAACCCTCGAAGATGTCGACTAGTTGGAATTCGTGATTTCTTTTAGAATCTCTTAATAACGTCTACAAGAAAGCATTGGATAAAAAATTAGATGCTGTGAATGAAAAACATAATATGATGGTATTTCTATTTATTGAATACACATGTTTAATACTGTCTTAGTAAATATTAAGTATACCAAGTTGCCACAATTCTTAAATACTATCTTATCTAATAATTTCGTAAATATTAGTAAGTACAGTCACAATCGTAAAAAAAAAGTAGATTTTCATAAACTCATACCTACTTACAAATAAATTCTTAAATCTCACTTTGAATTCTTATTTAACACAGTTCAAAATACTTATGTTATAAAAATAGTTGCATACACAATTTTTATAAAATCGCACAGCAAAATAACTAAAATAATATCAACATCTTTCAGCAGCAAAAATAAAACATATGAAAACAATCTTAAACCTTTTATAGCCTTATTACACTATTCTTTACCCTTAAGACTACGAGTATATAGCCAATATGGCACAAAAATACTGATTTGAAATCATCACAAGATTTTTAAATCTTGATTCAAAGTAACATAATATCTTCTTGATTTAATGTATCAACTAAGATATAAATATAAATGCACATCAGAGTAATAATAAAACACAGAATGAAATCAATGCAACTGACCTTACTTTTCTGATTAAAGTATGATTGACAACAAAAATTAGATTTAACTGTAACCGCTAAAACGTAAGTCGGATCATTAATCTTTCCTCCTCTCCGTGTGTAAGTCTGCAAAATTTTAGATATTTTTAGAGATGGGCCAACTAACCAGTAGACGTGACTACAGACATACTACACTGTCCATTTGGTATTCAGTTCTATTGAATGTTTTTAGTATGGGGCCGTCCATTAATCATGTTTTTATTACTTACTACCTCACATGTAATTTTTAACAGTTGTAAAATCTATGCATCACAGTTTCGAAAATAAATACATCTTTATAAAATCTACCCCCCACCTCACCTTCATCTTTGGAACTTATGTGATTAATGGACAGCCCCTCTGGTAGAAATTCACCCTGTAACTTTTGAATAATAAATTGAGGTATTACATAATATTGTCTTGGTCTCGAAAGATTTTCTCTTGTGTTAAGGAAATTTCAAACACCCAGACCCAATAAAAATATCTGTTTCATCAACACACACTTATGTTGGTATGGGAATCGAACCCACAATCCTTGCATCTCAATCAGCACTCGAAGGGCTAAATAATAATATGGTTGTCATGGGTGTATATCTCCCTTCATCCAATTAGCTGTGGCAATTTGATTTGAAAATAAAAACATTAACATTACAGCTGGCGGCACGAAAGTATGGTGATGACCTAATTTTGGGCACTTGTAAAAAAAGGAGACTTTCTATAAAAATTGGTTTCTGCGCATCCAAGGTCATAACCGCTGTTTCGTGCTATATACTATACCTATTTGTGTTTGTGTGTGCACAAATTTAAGTCTGGTAACTGGATTATTACTGAGTTATGTTCTCAGATGACACAAGTTTTTATTTATAAGAGGAATATAATAATAAAAAGTTTGTAAGTGAAATATTTGATAAACTAAAGTAAGTAAGGTCAACAATGGACACAGAAGTATTTATTAAAGTGCAGTTTCGTCAGCTCATCTCTAGTTAATAAAAAAATTAAATTGCTTGTTATAAATCAAATTCTAAGTAATAAGTTAACTTGGCATAACTAAGTTCACTCGCGTTCATCATCCATGGGAGCTTGTTCATCAGGGTTGATTACCTGCTGCTCCACATCGCTATCCTCCTCAAACATTCTCTCTAGCTCTGCCAGAGATGGCTCAGGCGGCAGGTTAGAACCATCATTATTTGTCACTTTAGTTACCTGTATTTGCACTAAGTTGTGGTCAGGAAACAACTCATCGTTAACAAGCAAAAAGGGAATCAAGGGCAAACGTCTGTTATGAGACACATCGGGATCAACAGGAACATGTCTAGCATAAATTACCTGAATATCCATATCATCGTCACTATCGAAAAATTGCTCAAGCTCCTGAAGTGTGGGCATGGGTCCCCCGCGGGTAAAACTGATTTGCATGGCATTGGGCGACGCGCTGGGTTGAACATTTCTGTTAGCCCTCTTGGAGTGAGAGTCCTCGTTCTTATTCTCACCGGGCGCCGACCTCTTCTTTGATCCTTTGGAGTGGCTTACAGGCATTGTTGACGTCTTGTTAGAGAATTTGATGAGAAATTTATAGCAAACGCCGGCACAAAACGGTGGTAATCTGGGAGAGACTTATAGCACAAAATGGAGCCCACGTAGTGAATGGCTACCGGTATGAAATCAAGATAGACGACCTATTGATTTTTACTACCTATAATGAATATAGGTACAAAATTATTAATATCTCTTTGTACTACCTATCCCCTACCAGTTTCAATCAAAATCAATAAACTGCAGGGACTCCCACTCCCTTTCTGAAAGATGCAATTTACCAACTGTCAAAACAAAACATTAAAAACAAACATAGTCCACAGTGTCAGTCAAACAGTCCATAGATGTATTTTTTTGACTGTATGAAATCTTTCTCATTGGTTCCGTGCGCCAAACGTTCCTTGTGGCACTGTTTACGTCATAATAAATACCTTGCTTTTATCTGTGGCTGCTAGCGAGCATATGATTGACGTTTGTAAACTTCTCGATCTGCGATTTATACATTTTGGAGACTTACATACTTTTTACTTTAAAAGTATTGTGCAATTACTTTATTCAAGTTTTTTCAAGTGTTTATTAGTTCAAAAAGTTGTTTTGCCCCTCAAACTTTGTTCAGAACCAATTTAAGTGTGCTTGGAAAACTTTATTTTTTAGTGATTTGTGGTTACTTTGTCGGGATACTTGATAGCCGATTAGTTCGTGGAGTTTCCATGCTTTTTAACGCAGGATGGACGATTTCCTTAAGCAAGCAGGCACCTCGAGTTGTGGGCAGTAAGTATAATTTATTGCAATGGTTACAAACTCTGAGATTTTTTTGACTGTTATCGTAATTTGATTATCTTATTATTTTGTACATACATCTTACGAAATAAAATTAAAAAATTTGCATAAAAAACCATCAGAATAAAGTATTTTTATCAAATGATTATCTACTAACTAACCAAACTTTTCATTGGAAGAGATACCTGTTGGACACAACTTTTTAAATTAGCAGGGTTGTACTTCAAATAAGTTTCAAAGACTAACTTAACCATTCTGTTAGAGTCTTGTAAGTAGTATTGGTTTTTTATTGTGAGTTATCCACTCGCAAAACCAAATTTGCTATTACACTCAATAGGCGAATGATGAGGGGCCCCTTTTCAACTTAAAACAACATTTTTCCATCAGGCTGACTGCTACATTTAGTAAGGGGCAGTCAGGTGCTGAACTCATAACCTAATCACTCGACAATCAAACCCAAACACTAACACTAAACTAGGTAGTTTATGATAATCAAATTCATGTTTAACATAATGTAATGGAGTTAATTTTCTTTTCAATGCCAAGATGTTCCGACTTATCTTGCAACTGAAACATTTACTGCTTTAAACAATGTGATGGGCTAAATACTAAAATAATTGATTAGGAAACTTAGAAATATTGATTTGTTTACAAAAATCTGTTAATTTTGATTGTGATATCAGAAAATACCTCTTTACTCTAAAATGCGGAGCCAAAAATGTTAGTGATATTTATTTACATCAGTAATTATTGTATTCCTATAGGTACTTTGAAGTATTACCAATGAGTTCCTATTATGTATCTATTTTGTTTAAAAAAAATGAACAGCCTTATTAAAAAAAAACTAGTAAAATTAAAAAAAATAAATCCTATCAACCTAATAGGAATATAAAAAAGTTATGATTTGACCTAGAAAAGGAATATATTTAGGTGGGTATATCATTATCATATTGTAAAGTATTACTAGTAGGTACTGAGTTATTCTTGTAAGGTCTTGTCAATAGATATCACCTTTTCAAAGCCGTGATTGATTAAGCATGGTTTCATTTAAAAGTTGTTGTATGATGTCACATCACATACTATAGTCTGAAAGAGAGTCTAAGAGCGGGAAATATAGTCCATTTTACTAGCTTGGTTTTTTATGTGAGACACACAGGTGGCAGACAGATCACCTGATGGAAAGCAATTGCCGCCGCTGATAGACACCTGCAAATACCAGTAGAGTTAAACATGGTGCACAATTTGGGAAGCTGCAAAAAGATGATCTGACTTCTTTTTATCTGGAAGGTATGGCCTTGTAAGATTTTACAGCCTGTAGCATTGACAACTTACATGATGCTTGGAAATTCGGGACTGGCGCCCGCGTCGTGGGAATCCGAAGATTTCGTTTTAGTGCATTAAATTTTACTGGTTAAATCCACCAGGTATTTAACCGGTGAAAAGAAATAGATACCAATGTAGAAGAAGAGAGAAAGTATTGCCATGTGGTGAAATTGCCAAAGTAATGTCATGATGAAATCTAATGGAGGGGCATAATGATGACAATTGATGTGCAACCTTTTTTTTGCCCTTGGGATGCACCATCACCGATACAAACCGCAGAGAGATTGAAATCGTCTGAGATGTTCCGCCGCCCTCCATGAGGTGTTGGTATCCAAGATACGTACTCTTTTTTTAATATAAGTATTAATGACTCTACCTTCCTTTACGAGAATAACTTCGCCAATCTCAAGTGAAATAATTGTTAAGGGTTGTCAACTATCCAAGTCAGTCAAAGTCATGGTCACTTAATAAAACGCCGGTGTTTAATAAAACGCCGATGTTTGGAGTTTTAACGCCCTACGGATTCTGTCAAGACTACTCTTAACAAAATCGCAAGATTTAAAACTACCACGCAAGCAGTATTAAAAACGATACAATTCAACGATTCTTATATTAAAATGTCAATTTGCGTCACTCAATATAGTTATATCACCTTTGCGCACTAAAATCCACTTACAAAATTTGATAATTTGTTCCTCTGCCCAACACAAAATCTCCAAGAGTATCTTTCGTGGCTATAAAGATTCGCGTCTCAAGACAGTTTATTAATTAGACCTTTCTTAATGTCCCATACATTGTGGACGTGGACACTAACACACACAATAAAATTAAAAACACGATTTGGCGGAATTGGCTCAGGACTCAACAAAATGGCGAACTTTCACCTCGGAGGCTAAGACCCACCTTGGATTGCTGAGCCAGCGTGGTTAGTAAGTTCCATTTAATCTCACACCCACAGCCAAACATCTGGTAGGAGCCGGGACTAGTTAAAGGAATTTCTTTGCTCTCTAAGTAGCATACCTATTTCTGTAGCTAGCAGCTCCTGTCTAAATAGTTCCAATAAAAATGGGAAAAGTGAAGCACTAATGATAGTACCAGCAGAATTTTAATATCTCACCTCATTTTCATGCAAATAGCAACGGAGGAATTTGGATACTGGTTTTTTCACTAAGGCAATACTGATACACATCTTGGTTCCGTGAAAGGTTGTTTTACGACTCATTGTGAATTATTTTTGTTGAAAGCAATATGGTAACTCTTCTTGATGCCTAAAGAGCTTGATATTTGGTACGATAAATCGTTATTGGTGTGATGCAAATATATCGTATTAATTGATCGCCTAAGTTGTGGCACATCCATACACGTATAGATCATAACGATCAGTAGTTGAATTGTGCACTTTTCACTCTGTAAGTAATACGCGATAGATTGAGAAAAAAATCTAATCTTTGATCGTAAAAAGCCAATACTATCGGTTGTATATTACGATATTTTTTTGTTGCGATCTCCGATTTTTTCAGTATGTATCGTTATCGATCTTCATTCAGTCTATTTGTCGATGTCGTGTCGATCGATATGAAGCGCCGAATATTTTACGATAAATTTGGGGGTTTACACTTAATTTAATTTCCTTTATTAGTTACTCAGCCTCAGAAGTTTACAAACTCTTCTTACGTAATATTTGAATGCCAAATTGTTCTGGTGCAAACTAAAGTTTTGTCTTGTACTACGAAAACAAGAAAAACTAAGGTAACATATAACGTAGTCCAAGGGACAAGGGCATTAAAATATACAGTACTTTCTCAAAAGGGTCACTACTTTTTATTGATATTACGGATCGACGGATGTCAGTTGATCGCATCTTTATGAAAGTAATATTCGTTCTTGAACTCCTCTTAGTAGCTATTTGTATCTATATGATATGTGTGCTTATCTACTTCTCAAACAAAGAGGCAATACGCGGTATGCCAGAATTGCTCTATAAGAAGTAATAAGTATAATATAAAAAAAAAACCTCTGATATCTATCTATTAGGCCCGTGTTGCCATCACGTACAATTGTCCGAAGGAGTTTCAAGTCTTAAACAGGAGCCCAACTTTCAAGCCAGTGTTGCTTAAAAGTTGGACCTATTGTGATAAAACTACACCAATTTATGATAAAGAAACGACAGATAAGAATTTATTTTTTATTTTTATTTATGCTGTTTAAATCGATTTGTAACATATGATTTAGATTATTATTTTAAGTTGTCCAGGCTTTGAACTAGGATTTTCATGTCCTATGGAATATGATGAAATTTTAACGAATTGTCTCGTAAATGTCAAAGTCCTAAATGTCTCGAAGATCCAAAAAATCCAAACTACCTACTTTTTAGCTAAAATTCGCGACAGAAAAAAAATATAAGTATATGAACGTTTTAAATACACAATATTTTTTAGAGCACTTGGGCTCGCGCATTTATTTCACAAACACAAATTCATTAATTTGTGTTTTTCTCAATCTCACTTTAATGGCATTGATAAGTAAGTAAGTCTAAAAAGATAAAATTAATCTTACCTTAACCTGTCTCTGCAAACTGCTCAGTGTAAGCCGAGAGCTCCAGATCCAGACAGTGCACCTGTTGCGTCTTGTATTCTTCCTGTATAGTCTGTCTTTGTTTTATGCCGAACTACGCTGATATCACTAAACAACTGGCATCCTGTGTTGTCTTTTATGTGTTACTAGTGTTAAAATATACAGGGTCCAAGAAGGGGCTGCAATCGAAACTATTTTTTATAAATAAATAAGAAAATTATATAGACGACGGGTAATCTTCTTTTAACTGAAAAGGCAAGACACTAATAAAATAATAAATTGAGACAACATCACATACATTGTCCTGGCCCCAAACTAAGGTTTTCCCTTGTGCTATGGAAACCAGAAACAACAAAGGTACTACAAACACCCAGACCCAACACAAATATCTGTTTCATCAACAAACATTTGTGTTGGTGCGGGAATCGAACCCGCAACCCTTACGTCTCAACCGGCGCTCAAACCATTGCGCTAAACGGGTCGTCAAACTACACTAGGGCTTCGAAATTGACATCCAGCGCCATCTATTGGTACAAAGAGGATCGGACGTCCCGAAACGAAGTGAGGGCAGGCCACTAGTCGTTTATAAATCTTATAATCATGTAGACCCGAGCACTCGGAACAATCATTCATTCAAACACCTGTTCTACTTACCTCTTACCCGCCACCTGGAATCGATGCATCTACATATTTAGGATTTGTAGTATCATCAACACCTTATTTATAGTCTATACCTATCTATATGTTATACGCGGAGCCAACCCGTCATGAAATCGTACGTAGAGAGGGTGGTTAAATTACAATACATTATAAAATCTTAAAATAAATATCGCATAAATACATAAGTATAAGTTGACCTTCCGAAATAACTTGATGATCTCGAAACGCAAAAAGACGTCATCAAAAGTAAATTTTGCTGTGACCGGTAAAATTGTCTTGTCGCTGCCGCTTATACGTAAGTAAGTAAGCATTTATTGACCACAACAAACAAAAAACAAGACACAAATTACTAGTGATAAAATATTAAAATACTGTTGTGTGCGCTGCATTTATGATTATACTATGCCGTGGCTACCTGTGCTATCAAATCGACTTAATATAGTATTTAACGACCCTCGAGATGGTAAAAAAAAGGTAACGAGTGATAACATCTACCTAGTTTAGGATCGTTAAAATTATAAAATTATATTCTATAAACCAATTTCATCAAAACAAATGCATGCTTAAATACAAACTTGTGACCTCATAACGTCTGTCGTCATTTGTATAGATGGTCGAATAGGACGAATTATTTTTTCGTTAGTAACCAGTTATGTAGCTCCGGTTTAGTAGGCGGGCGAAGGGGGGCATTTTTAGTCTTTCCAAAAAGACATCTCATGTACTTAGGTTTAGATTTTAAGAATGACTTTGTACCCCTTAAATAAAATTCGAATATGTTGCCTAGCGACGACTTGCGCGTTATCAGCTCTACAGTTCTTATCTATACACATACCTTCATATTTATTTGCATACATTTTTCAAAAAGAAAGATAAGTTTATATTCTTATTTCCTAGGTTTCAAGATTACATCCGTCCATACAAATCTCTCATTCGCCTTTATTGTCGAGTGCATGAGAACTGCCAACCTGTTTCTTGTTTGCCAACATTGTGGTGTGAAAGCCATATGTATCTCCGTTCTAGAGTGTTCTTCGATGCCAACACATTACACGCTAGGATTCATTACTGCGTTGTAGCGGCTGCCGCCTCGCTTGAGTGCGTACAGGTTATACGTCCGTGTAACAAATTGCTAAGTCTAGTTACACATCGACGTCGTAAAAGGATATTCGATTTCAAACAAATTGTTTGGGACTATTAAATATTATGACGGGAACTATCGCGCCGTGCAATTCATCTTGTGAGTACGGCTGCTGTAACGCAGCCGAAACGTCAAGAAGTATATAATTATATGCTTAAAAATTAACGTCGCTTTAATTCCCGTATATAATAATGAGTGTCAACCAGTTACACATGTCCTCTCAGTCACAGACAAACGGCCCACAAGCACGGGCCCTCACACACAACCACATTCATCATCACAATTATCACAACCATCACAATCATCAACACTAACTATAATTACATCCCCATCACAATCAGATCCGTAGTGTAGGAATTATACTTGGCCAAGGCCCGTACATTTCTAAGAAACCAGCAAATAGCTGTGATACTCGGAGTATAACGATCATATATAGTTTATAATGCAACCCGATAATTTGAAGGACTAAATTTTTTGGGAATCTAGAAATTATTCAGTACCAGCTTATGCAGGGTGTACATATCTGTAAATATTGGTAACACGTGTTCTACTAACCATTTTGAACAACATTTGTTGTTCAAGGACTTTCGGTAATTCGCGTAAAAATAATTGAACTTGTCATACGAAGTCGGTCATGTGACTTGTTTAAAAAATTTTCAACGAATATTTATTCATAAATCGTAGAAATTTGTTGTTCAGAATGGTGGTACAACATGTGTTTACAATATTATGTGTTAAAGAACACCCAAATGTGAAGATATTATTTGATGAATTGAACGTCTACGTGATAAAGAGAACTAAGGTGTCAATTTTTGTGACGGTCGAAGTGTATAAATTTTGACACCTTGACCGCTCAAGTACAGACAGCCACACATCAGGATACCAGAACCTGTAAAATTTTCTCAATTAATATTCAACCTAATGTTTTTACAGTAAGATGAGAATCGATTGAAGAAATTTGACAGTTTTGTATACTTTAATCTAGTGATGACTGTACTTAACAAATATTTTACCATTAAGAAGTATAGACATACAAAAATATTATTTTTCAAATATCACCGCGTTTTGTCCGGCTTTATCAATCATTTTGTAAAAAGGAAGGCCCAAAATTTAGAGGTGCAAAACCTTTGGGGCTACACGAAAATTGTGAAACGGACACCAAGTCGCACCTGCAGCAGCGACCGTATTGTTGTTCAGTAGGGGCCTCCCCCTCGGAGAGGGAAGGGGAGGGGGATTATGCCGGATCGGATTAACTATCAAAGCGGCTGGTAACGAGACCTGAACTAGTGCAAGCGCTCCGCATCGGTCTGTTTGCTCGGCTATTGCGTTCGATGGCGGCGAAAATAAAATAACCAGTTGACGATCTGGTAAATTGTTAAGTGGTATTAACGTCGTAAAGCCTAAACAGCAGACACAATGTAAAATCAATTGTTTTATGCCTTTGAAAAGGCTTTTAGATCTAACGACGTCAAGCTGGCATTGTATCTATCGATAGATATTATTTATTATAAGGAAATAGAATTGTTGGCGTCAGCGTGTATAGTCGCTAGCTATTGGTGCCGATAAAACGCTGATACACAGATAGTTTCCCTCCAGAATGTTTTTCCCCCCTGTATATTCCTATTGGATCCAACACAGAAACGTAAATTTTAATTTCAAATACCTGTTTCTTTCATATAATGCAAACTTTGCTTATCTATTCATAAACGTATAACGAACATTTTTGCGGCGACCACAAAAAATATAAATAATACCTATTACATAAAACTGTGTCCTTCATGTTCTATATTTAAACGGAAGGCTTGTTACACACATACGTGTGACGAGTGTGACGCAAGTAGTGACAGAACGTAACCAAACAAGACGACAGAACTGGTTTAGTATAACCGAGCATTTAGAACATTCTACGTTTGGCGATCCATTAATAATGGCGGTGTTAACTTTCTAGAAACAAAACACCGTTTTAAGCGTAGCATGAATGGGCGGGCTCGACTGGTGTGATACCACGGCGTCAAAAGACTGGCGTGTAGCAGCGCCTGCGCTGTGTTTCGTCGAGTGGGTGAGGGTACCGGAGGCCCAATAGGGGGAAAGAGGGTTAAAGGTTGCCAGCGCACTTGTGATTCTACTGGTGTTGCAATTGTTTTGCAAGGTGTTTATGGGCGGCGGCAATCACTTACCATACCATCAGGTGATCCGTCTGCTCGTCTACCACCAATCACATAAAAAACATCTGGAGATATTCCATTAGATTTCATACAAACAACCTTCCACTTGTTACAAAACGTGTTCGAAAGTTAATTTTGGTTTAAAAAATAATGGTATCTCTTTCGTTTATGACTCTTATCAATTTAAACCCAAAGTCAACGTCATTGGTTACTTACTGACATTTTGACATCTCACATCAAAAACAACCAATCATCGTGTAGACGGAATTCAGTTCTACAGTACGCTTTCTTGCGGTTTTTTACACGCGATAGCCCTTGCTCTGAGTTTGATGGCAGTTTTACACCTCATTGCTCTGGCCAGGGGACCAATCCTCGTGCATTCGACATTGATGTTGAATTACAATTTTGTATGGCCGAATTTATGACATTTCTAAATTCGACTTCAATGTCAAGTGCACAATTGGCCTCCAGGAGGCTAATTCTCGGTTTTCGCCTTCTATGTCGAATCGACTTCATGGAAAATTGGCCTCCAGAGATGTCAATAGAGATTATTTCTTATCTATAATACTCTTCTGTCAGCTTTGTCTGGAAGATGGCGGTTTTGTACCTCAGTGCCCTAAAAATTATTTTAAGCCATCCTGATAGTATTTTCTCGTTTCTTTCTCCACGTTTCCTTCAGAGATTAAACAGTCGAACCTGCGGATTCGATATCTTTGGCAGCTTATTTCGGTCCGGACGCGCTATCGGATGACGTCACTGAGACGAACGTCGCGTTAATTGAGATTATACGATTGGTAATGAGATATTTATTTGTGCCATAATGAGACGCGCCAGAGCATCTATTTAAAATTAGATTTCTCTTTAATATACATTATTTCTCTCTTTTTGTCTGAGTGGCGGAGTGAGTAGATAGATACTTAGATGGATAACGTTTATTGACCACAAAAACCGAAGGAAATAACAAAGCAACGGTAGCTAAGTGAATTCCATACGAGGGACTGTGGCTCGAATCCGTAATTTAATTTATATGCGTGTTTCTACCATTACCTTGGTGGTGAGGCAAAACATCGTGAGAAAACCTGCATGTTTCGGATAGTTTCTGATACGTTTAATTGTGGGAGAGCCATGCTTCGGCATTAATGGGCCGGCTCGACCGGAGTGATACCACTGCCTCACAGAAAACCGGCGTGAAGCAGCTCCTGTGCTGTGTTTCGCCGTGTGAGTGAGGGTACCGGAGGTCCATGGGGGGGGGAAGGGGATAAAAGGTTAGCAGCGCACTTGTGACTCCACTGGTGTTGCAAGTGTCCATGGGCGGCTACAATTGCTTACAATCAGGTGATCCGCCTGCTCGTCTGCTACCTATCACATAAAAAAAAAATACGTGTAATCATGTTGTCATCATTATTGTTGGACTCGTCAGATGGCAGTCGCATCATTGTAATTACTATTACTCCCCAAATCAAATCATGGTAAAAACGAAAGTGCCCCAGGCTCCAAAGCAAGCAAGCTCACAAGATTGCGAAGGTCAGACGGCAAATTACCATCCCCCCCAAATCCTAAATCATGGTCTAATCGGACCCGGGCTCTGAAGCGACATCTTCAGACGCAAACGGGAATTTACGGGACACGCTAAGATGAGAGAAAGAGAGGTTACCATGGGCACTACTGACAGCAATTGAACAGATTCATCATGTCCAATAGACGAGTGGAGCCCAACGGCCTTGCTTTGTATGCGCGTACGCATCGCACGCAGCGGCACGCTACCAGCCTCGGATAAAATTGTCATAACTTACACTACGGTTGCCTGGCACACCCTTCGGACAGTACACCAGGTGATAACTATAATAATAATATCCTTTTATTGTATGCTCTTTTACTCGGTGCGAAATTACCCAGATCCTTTATTGAATATTGTATACTTTACTGCAAATAAGAATAATCGAATATACCTATGCTAGTTTTCAGCGACGAAAGCATTCATAAAATATGTTTTTGTAACAACAATAGAAATAATAAAATAACACTCCTCGTTTAATCTGTTAGTATTGAAAATTGTTATGATATCACTTAGTTTATGGTGAAACTAGCGGCCGCCCGCGACTTCGTCCGCGTGGAAAAGTAACTTTTTACCCCCCTTTTAACCCCTTACAATCCCCTTTTCGCAATAAAAAGTAGCCTATGTCCTTTCTCAGGGTCTAGATTATCTGTATACCAAATTCATTTAAATCCGTTAAGTAGTTTTGGCGTGAAAGAGTAGCAGACAGACAGACAGAGTTACTTTCGCATTTATAATATTAGTATGGATAATGTGTAAATGTTACTGATAAACTGTATAATCCGGCGATTTCATAAAAGCCTAAACAATGTATAAAACGCCTAAAATGGTAACGCATAAAATGTTATGTTATACTTTGTCTAGGCATTTTATACCATTTATGATTCGTAGACAGCAAAAAAAAACATTGAACTTTTTTTATTAGCGTAATGAAATTAATCAGCGCAAAATTTACTGTTTAGCTATCTATAATGACCATAAAATACAATGCAATTTTGTGGATAAGCTATTTTATGTAATTATCCGATTTTAAAAATGAGGTTTTGCTTGCATTGATGCGTCGTATACAGACGGCTCGGCCCCAGTGTGTGAAGGGCGCTGACGTGGCACGCTCGCTTCGCTTGCTCGGCTCGCGCGATGTGGGCACTAGTTGTAAAACTATTAAACTAACCTATTTAAACCTAAACCTAACCAAAACGTTTTTAAGATCATACATAGTTCCCTTGCCCGTATAATTTATAGGTAGGCTCGTTTACTTAGATAAATATAGACCAATAAGTTCAATTTATACATTTTATTGATTGACTAGGCAAAGTATGTAATAGATAATCAATTAATCATGTTCCTACTATTTCACACATTGCAGTGTAAATGCACCAGGCATTCTATACATTGCCTAGGCTATATTTAGCCCGGGAAGTATTACCTACCGCGCTTGTTCTACTAGATAGTAAAAAAAACACGTGTAGTTAATTTCAGTTCTACGGTGTTTTTTTATTTTATGCTGCATATAAATTAAAAAAGTAACCTATGTCCTTTCTCAGGGTTTAGACAATCTGTATACCAAATTTCATTGAAATCCGTTAAGTAGGTTTAGAGTGAAAGAGTAATGGGTAGCATTTATAATATTAGTTAAGATTATTTATAGTTAAGTCTTTGTACTTTGTAAAAAATACGCAACTGACCACTCACAGTTGTAACTCAAATAATTAAAATTCCGTTTGTATTTTTTGTAAGTTTATACTAAATTAAAGTATAGTGTAGATTTATCAAAAATATGACGTGACGGTGAGTGGTCGGTCCAATATGTCAGTTTCAACGTCTGCTTGCAGGTAGCCCCGCGGCCAGGAGTCGCGGCCGAAGCTGGCGCGCGTCATGACCCGCTTCAGGCATTTCAGGTATTTTACAGCGCGGGATTGTAATCGCAGGGACGTGGACTAGTCAACCCTGGGAGGCAGTATCGGGTCTGCACTGCCTACCAGACACTTAAAGTGCAGTAATAGCCTTTGGATGTTTTTTGTTTTATTAGTTATTAGCTTCTGCCCGCAGCTTCGCTCGTGCCCTTCACTTCGCTAAAATCGGGGGGTTAAAAAGGGGAAAAAAGTAGCCTATGTTACTCTCCATACCTTTAACTATCTCCACTTAAATTGACTCCACGTGATTGACGTCAATCCGTCGCTCCGTTTTGCCGTTAAAAAAAGACAAGCATACATACATACAGACGGACACACTTTTCCAATTATAATATTAGTATGGATTCTGAAACCAGGTTTCATTTAAGGTTTTTGCAGTTTTTTTTTTCTCGTACAATTAGGTGGCTGTTTTTAACAGTTTTACTCTTACTGCAAAACCAATAGGTAATATTAATAATGGCGTTTGTTAGCAATCGTTATTTTTCGGTTACTGCACTTTAGAGTCTGGCGGACAGGGCAACGTACGCGGACCTACGGGCGGGACGAGTCTGAAGTAGGGCTCTTCAAACCGTACTCATGTCTCCAACTCTGGTGATGAGGGAGAGTTGCTGGAGTTTGGTCGGTATTCCTTCGGCCACCATCGGAGAAGAGCCCGACATAACCCTTCTGCGTAAAAAGGCTTTCCCCAACGTCAAAATGATACCTTTTTTAATAAACTAGTTGAAGGAGTAATTGTTCAGGAACCGATGTTTATAGTAACCGAAAAGGCGGAACACTTGCGGAACAACTGAGACTACTACTCCACCATCTTTGATGGTCCGCCATATTGGATTTAGAATACAAAATACAACATTATTTATTTGATGTTAATGACATCACATATCTTATCAGGTATTGTCATCAGAACTTAACATGATCAATCAGTTTAAAATTTCTGTTTGAAATTGAGTAGCGAAATTCATCCCGAACATAGTCGTACATATGCACATTGCCAGTTAAATAAAAGCTTTTAAATTAATATCACCCGTCACTCTTTTATCATTATTATACTTCACATTTTGGAGTTGAACCAGTGTGCAACAAATATTTTCTAGCTTCTGGATACATTTCAGATATCAAACATATTTTTTAAGCTAATTCAAATATTACAAATAATAAAATATTGTTACACGCAGGGTAGGCAGTCCACATGGCAAAAGTCACCATAGAAAACGTGAGGAAACTTGAATGTTTCGGATAGTTTCTGGAACGTTTTGTTATATTCCTGATTCAGTTGGTCAGGTTCCCCAAATCCTGTATCATAGTCTAGTTATAATATCCTGAACTCCGTAACGACAACTTTAAACTCAACGAGATTCATGGAAATAGTGTATGTGTAACTAATGTGCATGTGTGTATTTTATCATTGTTAAATTAACGTAGCTGGTTAAATTCGCGGAATATCGCCGGGTATCATTATCCCGTTTCACATGATTTACCGGGAAATTAACAAATGTTTGCAACGTAATCAACGGTTCGCCGTGCCATCAGCTTGCATTTGAAAGCATCATTAAATACCAAATGGATCGAATGATGCTTGTCTAGATGATGAGGCTGCGTGCGTTTGCGTACAGTTTACATTTAACATGGGTTTCAATTTAAATATCGTTTGAGACTTAATCTCATTATGTCAATTAAATAAACAAATTCATACAACAGCTTTTGCATTGATCTGACTCCGTAAGTAGTTTAAACACTTACACATACTAACAAGTTACAGATAACAAAGAAAATAATACATAAATTACCCCCAGACACTGATCAAACACAGTGTTTATCATCAGTCCAGGGTGGGGATCGAACCCACAACTTTCATCATATGAGGCAGGGTCACTACCAAATGCGCTAGCGGGATAATCAATGACATGATGTCTGCTGTTAATAATATTGTAGGACAGCCTCGCTTCGGGTTGAATGGGCTACATAAACCGGAGTACCACGGTTTCACAGGAAACCGACTTGAAGCAGTGTGCTGTGTTTCGCAAAGTGATTGAGGGTACCGGATGCCCACATCACTCCTCGGGAAAAAAAGTTATGAATCAACTGGTGTCCAGGGGCCGCGCTTATCATCAGGTGATTTTTCTGCCCGTTTGCCACCTATTGCATAAAACACGACTTGTTTCACATATTAAATTTAAATTGGATTTTTTGGACTTTAATATAATAATAATATTAATATAATATTTCACTACATCACATACATTGGTCTGACTCTGAGATAGGTAGCTCAAACACCTGTGACTTTGCTGCTTTAGTAGAAAAAATTAACTTATATGGGTTTAATTTTTCCCGACTCACTTCGTTATCCGTATTCTCCGTCTGATGTCTCCAAAAACCTACAGGGTGGTTTTTTAGTGACGTCAATAATTTTTTTTTAGATTCCTCACACCTGGGGGTATCCAAAAATACCCCATGTATGTTCAGCGATTTTTTGTAGTTTTCGAGTTATAATTTTTTAAAGGTTTTTTTTAAGTATTCTGCCACCGAGGCTTAAAAAATTCATAACTTTTTTTTTATTGACTATTTTGTAATTCTTTTTTTATGACATGATTTTCTAGAATGTTACTCATAATAAAAAAAATATTTGGCTTCCTAAAACCACTTAATGTTACCCAAAAAAAGGTCTTGAAAGTTAGGATTTTAGTCTTCAGTAGGATTTACTCAAACATTCAACTTCAAATTAAAAATACAAAGAGGAGTTTCCATAGCTTCGTAGTAAGTTTAAAAACTTCACAGGGTCCTAAACTATCGATATCATGAAAAAAAAAATACTACTTAATGGGCCTTTTTTTGAAGTTATCGACCTCCGAACGCAGATAGGCTGAAAATGTATGAAACTCAATAAGGCAATTTTTGCTCGATTGAAGGATTTACTCAAACATTTAACTTCAATTTAAAGTACAAAAAGGAGTTTTAATAGCTTCGGATTAAGTTTAGAAACTTAACAGGGTCCTAAACTACCAATACCATGAAAAAATAATACTACTTTTTGAAGTAATCGGCCTCCGAACGCAGCTGCGCGGATAGGCTGAAAATGTATGAAACTCAATTGTAGCTATTTTTCTACTTTTTAACATTCCAATAGCAAATAAACCTTGAAATTGCGATAGTTTTAAAAAAGCACGCTTCGGCATGAATGGGCCGGCTCGACCAGTGTGATACCACGGCCTCACAGAAGACCGGCGGCAGCACCTGCGCTGTGTTTCGTCGAGTGAGTGAGGGCACCGGAGGCCCAATTAGGGGAAAGGGGGTTAAAGGCAGCGCACTTGAGACTCTGGTGTTGAAGGTGTCTATGGGCGGCTCCATTGCTTACCATCAGGTGATCCGTCTGTTTGTCTGCCACCTATCACATAAAAGAAAGTAAAAAAAAGCGCACGTGTTTTGTTTGCGTTATTTTCTTTCCATATTGAACTAATTACGCTGTGTTAACTAGACTTAGTGAGTAACTCATAGTACTGCACAATCCAAGTCATTAAGTAACAAGCACAGGCGCAAAAAGAGGCTAATAAAGTAGTTTTATTTTTTTATGATATTGGTAGTTTAGGACCCTGTTAAGTTTCTAAACTTAATCCGAAGCTATTAAAACTCCTTTTTGTACTTTAAATTGAAGTTAAATGTTTGAATAAATCCTTCAATCAAGCAAAAATTGCCTTATTGAGTTTCATACATTTTCAGCCTATCTGCGTTCGGAGGTCGATAACTTCAAAAAAAGGCCCATTAAGTACAGTAGAGTCCGTTTATAATGACATCGAAGGGAATTGACAATTACGTCATTATAAGCGGACGTCATACAAAGCGTTTTGTGAAATGAAAAATCTTTTTTATTACCTGACTGCCAAAGGAAGGAGGGTAATGTTTTGTAAATATGTATGTACTTAAGTATTTTAATACAGAAACATAGTAATAACTAAATATGTAAACATACATAAATCAAAATCAAAATTGCACGTAATCAGGACATATAACACATACAAGTGTATTTTTTACTGTAATCTGTAATTTTTGTCTGCTTTTGTTTTTTAATTTTATTGTAAAAACAGTCTCTAATACTATTGTGTATATAAGACATAGCTTTGGTCAAATTATCATTTTCAATATTGCTATGAACAAATTGTGATAATAATTCTGCAGCTTTTAATGCCTCTTCTGCGGTAGGTAATGGTGCTTCCTCGACTTCCTCTTCCCCATCACTTTCGAGTTGTTCCTTAGCACTAATGTTCTGTACGATATTTTCATCGGTGGTCAATTACTAAGATTAAAAAAAAACGAGCCACGTGCCGAACGTCGTCGGGAATCATCGAACATTACCGAAGCTAAGGTGTAAAGAATCATGTCGGTCATTATAACCGGACATAATTTATTAAAAATGGGTCATAATAAGCGACATGTCACTGTAAAGGAAGTCATTATATCCGACTTTTTCATAAAGAATTTTATATGCAAACCAAACTTCGTAGTGTAATTACGTCATAATAACCGGTTGGTCAATATAGGCGGAGTCATAATAAACGGATTCTACTGTAGTAATTTTTTTTCATAATATCGATAGTTTAGGACCCTGTGAAGTTTTTAAACTTACTTCGAAGCTATGGAAACTCCTCTTTGTATTTTTAATTTGAAGTTGAATGTTTGAGTAAATCCTACTGAAGACTAAAATCCTAACTTTCAAGACCTTTTTTGGGTAACATTAAGTGGTTTTAGGAAGCCAAATATTTTTTTATTATGAGTAACATTCTAGAAAATCATGTCATAAAAAAAGAATTACAAAATAGCCAATAAAAAAAAAGTTATGAATTTTTTAAGCCTCGCTGGCAGAAAACTTGAAAAAAACCTTTAAAAAAATTATAACTCGAAAACTACAAAAAATCGCTGAACATACATGGGGTATTTTTGAATACCCCTAAGAGTGAGGAATCTAAAAAAAATTTATTGACGTCACTAGTTAGACCACCCTGTATATTTCGGAAAACTGTGAAGATACATAATAACACGTTATACAGAGATTGAATAACTTATAGCGTATCTTATAACTATATTTTATATAAGATAATATTTTGCGGGTGTCCACGAGTTAAAAACTAGTGTATTGTTTGTACTTAAGTGTACCTTGTACTTTTTACAAATCGCCAAGAATTTCCCACGTAGGTATTCTCGTATCTCGTGTGTCGCGTAGGTAATCGTTATTCCGATCGATTCAACCATTGTTTTCACTCGTTTTGTGCGTGGTTTGGTTAGTTTAGTGAAGCCAATAGAGTTAGATTTTTTCGCTCGAGTCATTTTACAAGTGGTGGACAGAAGGCCGTCCTTAGAACCGCTCCAGCACCCGATCCGTTTTTCTATGCCTCTCATTTAATTCCCGGTGCGTGCAAAGATTCGCTTTGGCCCCAGAAGACGCTTAGACCATAAATATGTTGGGGAGGTCTAGTTTATTACAAGACGCATGACTATGTTAACTACTTTTGATAATTACACTCCATATTCTCTGTCCAAAAATAAAATAACTAGTGAAAAGAATTACTTCGATAATGTCATAGTTTCCGATTTATAAGTAAACATTTAACCCGTACGACTCTTTTACGCGGTACCTAATTACCCAGATCCTTTTTTGAATTTTGTATACTTTACTACATATAAGAATAATCGAATAATTATACCTATGCTAGTTTTCAGCGTCGAAAGCATTCATAAAATATGTTTTGTAACAACAGTAGAAATACACTCACACTCTTCATTTAATCTGTTAGTATTTGCAAATTGTTATGATATCACTTAGTTTAAAGTAAAATAATGTGTAAATGTTACCGATAATCTGCTTAATCCGGCATTTCATAAAACGCCTAGTCAATATATAAAACGCCAAAAATGGCAATGTATGAAATGTTATGTTAAAATATATTTGTCTAGGCATTTTATACCATGTCTAATTCGTAGACGGTGAAAAAAAAAGCGTTGAACTATTTTTATTAAAGTAATGAAATAAATCAGCGCAAAATTTGCTGTTTAGCCACAGAATACTTAATAGCACAAGGTTTAGCTAACCACAATAAGCATAAAATACAATGCAGTTTTGTAGCTAAGCATTATTTTATGGAATTACCCGATTTTAAAAAGTTTTTGCTTGCGTTGATGCGTCATCAGACGGGACGGCCCCAGTGTGTGCCGGAGGCTGCCGTGGCACGCTCGCTTCGCTCGCTCGGCTCGCGCGATTTGGAGTCACTAGTTGTAAAACTTGTAATCTAACCTATTTTAAACTTAAACCTAACCAGAACGTTTTTATGTAATCAAACATCGTTCCCTTGACCGTATAATTTATAGGTAGGCTGATTTACTTATATGGATGTAGATTGTAGACCAATAAGTTCAATTTATACATTTTATTAATTGACTAGGCAAAGCATGTAATGGACTATCACATTTCCTACTATTTCAGACATTGCGTAAATGCACATATTTAACCCGGAAAGTATTTTCTAATGCGCTTGTTCTTACCACATGGTAAAAAACACGTGTAGTTAATTCTAGTTTCACGGGGTTTTTTTATTTTATGCTGCATATAAATATGAATTACAGTATTTCTAAAATTTTCTCTCATATTATAATTAAGTCTTTGTACTTTCTAAATACGCAACTGACCACTCACAGTTGTAACTCAAATAATTAAAATTCCGTTTGTATTTTTTGTAAGTTTATACTAAATTAAAGTATAGTGTAGATTTATCAAAAATATGACGTGACGGTGAGTGGTCGGTCCAATATGTCAGTTTCAACGTCTGCTTGCAGGTAGCCCCGCGGCCAGGAGTCGCGGCCGAAGCTGGCGCGCGT
This sequence comes from Cnaphalocrocis medinalis, assembly GCA_014851415.1. Lineage (NCBI taxonomy): Eukaryota > Metazoa > Arthropoda > Insecta > Lepidoptera > Crambidae > Cnaphalocrocis > Cnaphalocrocis medinalis. The sequence goes on along the minus strand of CM026273.1, from coordinate 2,906,885 downwards.
CATGACCCGCTTCAGGCATTTCAGGTATTTTACAGCGCGGGACTGTGATCGCAGGGACGTGGACTAGTCACCCCTGGGAGGCAGTATCGGGTCTGCACTGCCTACCAGACACTTAAAGTGCAGTAATAGCCTTTGGATGTTTTTTGTTTTATTAGTTATTAGCTTCTGCCCGCAGCTTCGCTCGTGCCCTTCACTTCCCTAAAATGGGGGGTTAGAAAGGAGCAAAAAGTAGCCTATGTTACTCTCCATCTCTTCAACTATCTCCACGTAAAAAATCACGTCAATTCGTCGCTCCGTTTTGCCGTGAAAGAAAGACAAACATACAGACACACTTTCCCATTTACAGTATTAGTATGGATTCTGAAACCAGGTTTCATAAGGTTTCTGCAGATTTTTTGTTTTACTCTTACTGCAACACCAATAAGTAATATTAATGATGGCGTTTGTTTGTTCACAATCGTTATTTTGCGGTTACTGCACTTTAGAGTCTGGTGGACAGGGCAACGTACGCGGACCTACGGGCGGGACGAGTCTGAAGTAGGGCTCTTCAAACCGTACTCATGTCTCCAACTCTGGTCATGAGGGAGAGTTGCTGGAGTTTGGTCGGTATACCTCCGGCCATCATCGGAGTAGAGCCCGACATAACCCTTCTGCGTAAAAAGGCTTTCCCCAACGTCAAAATGATACCTTTTTTAATAAACTAGTTGAAGGAGTAATTGTTCAGGAATCGATGTATGGTAACCGAAAAAGCGAAACACTGCGGAACAACTGAGACTACTACTCCACCATCTTTGATGGTCCGCCATATTGGATTTAGAATACAAAATACAACATTATTTATTTAATGTTAATAACATCACATAGCTTATCAGGTATATATCAGCCTTAACATAATCAATCGGTTTAAAATGTCTGCTTTGAAATTGAGTAGCGAAATTGCTCCCGAACATAAGTAGTCGTACATATGCACATTGCCAGTTAAATAAAAGCTTTTAAATTAGTATCACCCGTCACTTTTTATCATTATTATACTTAGCATTTGGGGGTTGAACCAGTGTGCAACAAATGTTTTCTAGCTTCTGGATACATTTCAGATATCAAACATATTTTTTAAGCTAATTCAAATATTACAAATAATAAAATATTGTTACACGCAGGGTAGGCAGTCCACATGGCAAAAGCCACCATAGAAAACGTGAGGAAACTTGAATGTTTCGGATAGTTTCTGGAACGTTTTGTTATATTCCTGATTCAGTTGGTCAGGTTCCCCAAATCCTGTATCATAGTCTAATTATAATATCCTGAACTCCGTAACGACAACTTCAAACTCAACGAGATTCATGGAAATAGTGTATGTGTAACTAATGTGCATGTGTGTATCTATCATTGTTAAAATAACGAAGTTGGTTAAATTCGCGGAATATCGCCGGGTATCATTATCCCGTTTCACATGATTTACCGGGAAATTAACAAATGTTTGCAACGTAATCAACGGTTCGCCGTGCCATCAGCTTGCATTTGAAAGCATCATTAAATACCGAATGGATCGAATGATGCTTGTCTAGATAATGAGGCTGCGTGCGTTTGCGTATAGTTTACATTTAACATGGGTTTCAATTTAAATATCGTTTGAGAATTAATCTCATTATGTCAATTAAATAAACAAATTCATACAACAGCTTGTGCATTGATCTGACTCCGTAAGTAGTTTAAACACTTACAAGTTACAAATAACAAAGAAAATAATACATAAATTACACCCAGACACTGATCAAACACAGTGTTTACCATCAGTCCAGGGTGGGGATCGAACCCACAACTTTCATCATATGAGGCAGGGTCACTACCAAATGCGCTAGCGGGCTAATCAATAACATGATGTCTGCTGTTAATAATATTGTAGGACAGCCTCGCTTCGAGATGAATGGGCTACATAGACTGGAGTACCACGGTTTCACAGGAAACCGACTTGAAGCAGTGTGCTGTGTTTCGCAAAGTGATTGAGGGTACCGGATGCCCACATCACTCCTCGGGAAAAAACACGACTTGTTTCACATATTAAATTTAAATTGGATTTTTTAGACTATTCTGCTTTTGAAGAATAAAATAAACTTAGGTAGGTATGGGTTTAATTTTTCCCGACTCACTTCGTTATCCGTATTCTCCGTCTGATGTCTCCAAAAACCTTTATTTCGGGAAACTGTGAAGATACATTTTAACACGTATAATATTTTGCGGGTGTCTACGAGTTAAAAACTAGTGTATTGTTTGTACTAAGTGTACCTTTTACTTTTTACAAATCGCCAAGAATTTCCCACGTAGGTATTCTCGTATCTCGTGTGTCGCGTAGGTAATCGTTATTCCGATCGATTCAACCATTGTTTTCACTCGTTTTGTGCGTGGTTTGGTTAGTTTAGTGAAGCCAATCGAGTTAGATTTAGTTACTCGAGTCATTTTACAAGTGGTCGACAGAAGGTCGTATTTATAACCGCTCCAGCACCCGCCCATTTTTCTAAGCTTCTTATTTAATTCCCGGTGGCATTCGCATGTGAAAACCTGCTAAATCGAGTACTGTTAGGCTGCCTGTCCATTTAAGCGGAGCGATGCGGCGGAGCGGAGAAACGGACAAATATTAGCCAATAGTATTTATTTATTTTAGCCAGTCGAATTTTGTGTAATACTATTGGCTAATATTTGTCCGTTTCTCCGCTCCGCCAGTGACATTACTATAAATTGGATTACTTTTTATCGGTCTGTTAACTGTTGATCAGACGATTGAAAAATCAACCCTTAACTATTAACTTAAAACGCGACGCAAACCAACATAACAAAACACTGCTTCGAGCTATTACACCTACTACCTACATATACCGCTGGCGACTTGATACGAAGCGAGCCGAGGCCCGTGCGGCGCATGTGACATGACGTCCACAAGCGGTCACGTGACTGTTAGCGGGACTCGATATTTTCAAAACTTTGAATACCTATAAAATCAAAAACTACTAGGTATTTTTGACTACAACAAAAACTAGTGTGTTGTATACATACAGGCTTTACTGAGACAACATTTCAAGCGATTTGTCATACCTAGTAACATAATCCATTACCGCCCGAAACCAGACTAATCTTTATCTTTACTATTTATAAAGAGATAACTTCTGTAGACAACGACAAGGCTTATAGGTAAACCGAAAACACGAAACGCTTGCGCGATGTAATTTAGCACAGCGCCATCTATTGGTTCATTTCTGAATTACGGTCCTAAAGCGAAGTGAGGGCGGGCCACTAGTTAAGACAAACCCGCTAAATGGCGTACTGTTAGACTGAGGTCCAACTTCAACGTCATTGGTTGTTTACTGACATTTGACATCTTTCATCAAAAATCTAATCACCGTGTAGATAGATTTCAGTTCTACAGTATATACGCCATCTAGCGGATTTTTCACATGCGATTGCCCCTATTGAATCACGTTTACAAATATCTGAAACTATCTGAAACGTACAGGTTTCAGCTCAATCGCGTGATAGAGACAAAAAATATAATAAAGTGTGTACTTATGAATGAACCTAAATTAACTTTTCCGATGTCACTCGGTAAAACTCGAGTGGAATCGCATCACTAGCTAGATTATACGCCAAACACTGACCCATATACATACACCTGGAACAATAGAACACGATAAGTCGAACACCTACTTGTAGCTTAAATCTTAATGCCTCAGTAAGTGAGAGAAAATGTAGTCTAAAGTTAGTGTTTATAACGATGCTGTCACTTTTATTTATTACCTTTATGAAAATGACAGCATCATACTTAAAACATGACTTATACTTGTAATAAAGAAGTTGTAGTTTTAAGCGTAGACTGGCAAAGAGTTGTTACTGTTAAAAACAAGTTTAATTAAAAAAAGAATTTATTTTTTATTATTTAATTTTGAACGTGATTGATCTAAATGCCCAATGAACATTCTAGCCTTCTAGAGTGAAGTCACTGACTTTTCACGTCATTCAATCCGGTTTAGGCGTTATAATAAATCTATCTGACCAGATCTGACCTGTTGTGTATGCCACAGATACACAACAAAATAATTATCTACTATTACATGTTATAAAAAAATCAAAAGGCTGTCTGTACCTACATTGAATGTAATACATTTTTAATAAATTAAATTAAACATTTGGGGCGGCTAGGAACAATAACAGAACATTAATCAATTATTTTTAAACTGTCTGTCATCTCGAAAACTACTGAATGGATTCGAATAAACCTCAGTTTTGTGGAACGATTTGGTCGTCGCAGTATTTTGTGTCTTAGGGACCTTCAAAAGAAGAGCGTACTCCTTCTTAAAAGGCCGGCAACGCATCAGCACTCAGCAGATGTTCATGGGCAGCGGTGATTACATACCAGTCAAACGGGGAAGTGTCACCTACTGGCAGTAGTTGACGCTTGCTCGTTTGTCGCCTCCAGTATGTAAAGTGGACTCCATTTTCCGCGCTTAGACTCTCTTTCGGTCCATTGTACGTGATCGTCTCCAGTATCAAATTATTGTATAGCTTTGACAACGTATGAGTTTTTTTTAAAAACCCTTTTAGTGGCAAACCTAACTCCAAGCGGAGCAGCGGACGTTCACAAGTAATGCACAAATATGCATAACTGATGAAGCGCGGCCTGATTGGCTCGTGCCGATGCGGGTTACGCGGATAAGCAATCTAGAACAATCCCTGCTAAACGTCAAATTCCAGAAGCAACCATGAAATTGAAACACGACATCATTTCGTATTCAACATTGTTTTCGTCTGTGACGACCTATTTACATAGTGACCACGAATATAAAGATATTCGTCTAAATAGGATTACATTTACAATAACAAAGACATTTTTCCTAGTATTATGTGGAAATGTACTAGATGCAGTATAATTTCTTGCAATCTACGAATGCTTGAAGCGACACAAACAAGCGTACTTAATGCGCTAGTGTGTGCATAACCGGGATTTTAAAACTCGATTACATCACTGACAGTGTGACATCACAGTCACTATGACTAAGTCACTGGTATGTACCAGTGACTTCAATCAAATGAACCAATAAGATACAGCGTGAACGCAATTAAACTGTCGCCGCTAATGAAGGCTCATTTTTTTTCATTGGGTACAAACCAGATGACCTCACTCCGCCTGATGATAAGCGGCCGTGAGATCCCAAATATGGGGTTGACATTAGAACAAACTAAGTACTTATTCAGTCTGTTAGCCTCACCCTGAAAGTCTGCTGAGATGCCGTTTCACGCCTCGCCTAAAAACCCAGGATACTATTCGCTAAATAACGCTCTTTAGCATTTTCGGAATTTAATACCAATTACTATGGTCGTAAATAAAATACTACATTTGGTTTTCGAACTCGACAACATAATATCACATAATATGCTGCGAGGAAGCTAAATAGTCTGTCGAAAACAAATGCGTCTTCTTTCCCACGCTCTCCTTCTCTATGGATGAAACCTTAGTCTATAGATATGCGATAGCAGGGACTCATTATCTTTTTAAACAGAACGATAACAATATATAGTTACCTATTGCCCTATTTTGGTACTACGCATCGATATGTAGCTGATGCTACGAGTATAAAACGTGTTATTAAATTGATATATTCAAAGTAGTTTAGTAAGACAGCGTTTCGACAATTTCCACCCCGGTGGTCTTAATGGAAAGTCAAGGTGTCAAAACGATGAATTGACAATTTATGCACTGTTGCTGGGTTGCGCAGGATTCACAATGCTGCAGTTCTCCATACTACGTGGGTGGTCTGATTAAAATCCTCTATCTATACTATTTGTCAAGAGGTTAATCTCATAGACCACGTAAAGGTTTATAGGTAAACACTTGCGCGATGTAATCGACTTCCAGCGCCATCTATTGGTCTATGTTAAGTACCGGAACAAAATGTCGTCACTTAATGTTCGTCTTGATATAATGGGGTCTATAGCGTGTGAAAAATCCACTAGATGGCATACTGTTAGACTGAGGTCCAACTACACCGTCATTGGTTTTTTACGTCACATCAAAAATAACCAATCACCGTGTAGATACCTCAGTTCTACAGTACGCCAATTAGCGGATTTCATACACGTGATAGCCCCCATTATAGTTACATTTTATTTTAATGAGTAAATACTATGTCGTGTCATTAGTAATCTTTACTCTGTGGGACTACTATGTAAAATGTGTGTGTCTAGATAGCCCAGTTCCATATTTGGTTAATTGTTTACCTTGTCCATTTATCGTCATTATAATAACCTAATTTTGTGTGTGCGTTTTTGTAACTTCATTTGGTTTCCAGTCCTCAGATCGCGGGGCGTTGCTATGATTCCCACCCTTCCAATAAGGATGGGCAAGTAGTGATGTTGAGCGCAAGTTGACAACTATTAGACGACCGGTTCTTATACTCCAGATGCTTTCGTAAACACTTAATCTACTCTTTCAGTATAACCTTTGATCATTATAATCTTTACATACACAATTCCATGCTGAAAGCCTTCGAGAATGTGTTGTTCAGGACTCTAAAAAAATAGTCGATATTTTTTTTGACTCCTTTGAAAATGGACAAGTCACGTAACCGAGTTTTTATAAAAAGTTGACTTTTTATGCGAATTTTCAAGTGTCATAGATGAAATGTTGTTTAGAATTATTGATAGAAAACTTAATTATAGGGATTTAAATGCTCAAAGATACACCCTATACAGGGTGTGACAAAAATATTGTGCATATTTCGTAGATATCATCTCTCTCAGACAACGAAGGTTTTTGCAAATGAAAAATCCGCTACATGGCGTACGAGGACGACTGGTCCAATAACGAGTGGATTGGTTCCATTTTGACTGTAGGTATCTTATCATAATTACGAAGTTACGTACAAAACGACAAATATTGTCAAAGTTGGGCCTGACGTCTACGTAACGCTATCTATCGGATTTTGCATTTGCAAAAACCATCATTGTTGAAAAATGGTTAAAATAAGGGTTTAGAAGGATGTAAAAAGGTTCATTGTGTATTATTGATCGAAGGTCTGAAGTTCGAATATAGGAACTATTATTACGACTTATATTTGTAAGGGTTCGTCCTTTGAAACTTTGGAAGTTTTGGAGTGCAGTCAAAATACTCGACTTTTGTTTGCGTAGCGAAATAACCGGTTATTGAAAATTTTAAGAGCAAGGTAGCTTAATGCAATGGATAAAAACGCGCCTCCTATACGGGGGTTCGTGGTTCGAAATCGAGCATGACCTATATGCATTTACAAAATATATATGTGCATATTTCTGTCACAAATTAGGCGGGCGCGGAAAAATATCGTAAAGAAAATTCCCGTTTCGAGTAGTTGCTAAAATTCTTATCCAAGTTTAATCTGGTTAAAGGGTTGCGAAGGTCAGACGGCAGTCGCTTCGTTGTTATTACTAAACTCCCCAAATCCGGAGTCATTTCCTCAGTGTACCCCGGACTCAAAAAAACAAAAAATGCTTTGGATGAAACGCTAAGACGAGAGACTACGAAACGTCGATTAATAGTTACTTAATAGTATTCGGCTTAACTTATCAAATCTCGGTTCATACATCTGGGAATAACTCGAGTGTGTAAATATAGATCTATAATACAGCTTTAATAATTCCAGTCCAGCCGGAGCCGGTCGTATTAAAGGGATAAGATAGTTATTGTCCCTTACAAGGAATCACGTGTCCGATGCCCGGTGATTTTATATATTCAATTCTAATTCGGCATCTGTCTGTAGCAGGCATTTGCTTCTTAGGGTTCCGTAGCCAAATCTGTTTCTCGCACAGACCCCCTGTAGTTTATTTCTGTCATTCATGCTGAACCATTTTGAAATCTCTTAAGTGTTTTACGTATGTAGCTGGCTTATAATGAAGCCGTCCCTTAACGAATGGGAGTATACCTGTCGCATTCAAACAAGAGCGCGTACAGCAGGTGTGAAAGGGAGAGGGTCGATTCGGTCGTAACGCTCGCTTCAAATTAGGCTTTCTGTTCGGACCACGATGTAGGTGATCCGTTGTTTTGTGTCTAATTATTTGTGCCGATGCTCTGCGGAAATTACCGTAGTGAGAAATGATTAGTAGTAAAACGAGTTAGCGAGTATCATCCAAGTAGCTTAGTAGCTTTCTAAAATAATAAAAGAGCTTGTTTGTCCGCAAAAGTCAGCATAACATACTAACCCTAATTGTAACATATTTTACTAAGCTACCAAAGGAAATAGGGGATATTTTTGCAAATAAAAAGTATCTACATTAGATGGTGTTACGTAGGCGATAGATCCAATGTAGACAACGTACCTGTCACACAAGTGCTTAAGCTACTTAGTACGGACTCAAATCAATGTATGAGAGTTGTCTAAAAACTAAGTTTTGTAGTTGGACTCGACGCCTTTATATTTGCATGTAGGTATTTCTTTTTAATTTGCGAAAATCTTTATTAAAAGTATGAAGTTAACAGTTTCGTCTTTACCAGAAGTTAAATATTTTTAACAATTTTTCTACTACAATTCATAGGTTCATACTACAATTTTGAAGAGAATAAGGCCCGGATAGCGAAAAAAAATTACTTAGTAGCAAATTCTTTTTTATATTATAGGTAGCAGACGGATCACCGTCGCCTGTACCTAACGGTTAGCGATTACCATCGCCCATAGACACCTGTACCTACCACCAGTAGTCTCAAGTGCGCGTCATAGCTATTTCGCCCGGTTTGAGAAAAGATTTCAGTCCTCCCGAATTATTAATACTTAACCTCAATGGCAAGTGTGTAACGTAAATTACCCCCGCAGTCGGTTAAAAACACAAATACCGGCTACTAAATAGATTTCTTTGACAAATCCGTAAACCCCGTAGCGTCTGCGTTGCCGGGCAACGCGTCTCGCCGGGTGGTTGTCACTTGTCACCCCCAGATCAACAGGTGCTGGGATGGCGCGCACCGATTTTCCCGTTAGTGAAAAACAGGAACAAATAAGTCACCCCAGTATAACGAACCGTGGGCCGAATTGCAGTCTTAGAGCGGAAACTTACGTACAAAACGACCAATGTTGTCAAAGTTGGACCTGACGTCAACGTAACGCTATCTATCGGATTTCGCAGTTTGCAAAAACCATAATTTGCAAAACGGTTAAAATAAGGGTTGAAAAGGAGGAACCGTGGCCTTGGCCAAGTTGCAGTCTTCGAGCGGAAACAGGAGTTCACCCACCCAAGTACAGTAAACTCTAATGTACTTATAGAAGACTAAGTGTTAAGGGTTAATTTGCGAAAGAGCTCTATTTGGCATATTTCGAACTCGACGTGACATGTTCACGTATCAATTATCTAATGATTTTATCTTCCGTTCTAACCGCACAAACGAAGTTTAACGTATCTGTTTGTCTGCCTGTAGCATCATAGTTCCCGAACGGATACCCGGTTTGAAATTTGTTTATCTTGTTTCAAAGGTTAAATAGTCGGGAAAGTTCTTAGCTATGTTTGATAGCCGCCGGCTTAAGGTAGCCGCCGCCACGAAATGCTGTATTAAATGTTGGAGGTTATTATAAAAAAAATTGTTTTCGATGATTCGAGTCAAACATCTTTTCTCATTAACTACAAGGCTTCTTTCGTTCTCTTTTCCACCTGCTCTATACCAAGGCCAATTGTTTATGTCCAAAAACAGTAGAAAATGTTGACTCACGTGAGGATTTGAAGGTGCTGGCGATATCGCGATATTGAGGAAAGAATATACTACGCCAACGATAAAATCAATGTTCTTTAATATTTGAGATCGAGCTAAAAAATTGGGCCTAAATTAAGTAATTCATTGATTTTAATTGGTTTGACGAAGTTTTGACAGTTGGACGGTTATTGTGTACGTTAGCAGTTTACACAGATGATACTTATTTAGTTAAATACACAATGTACGCATGTGTGGAGTCGTTGAGCCGTCAATGGGTTTACCAGTAACGATGTTAAGCCTCGCTCAGGATTTGGACATAGAGCTCTGTACGAGCCCTTTTTGATTACAGTCAGCAAACAAAAATGTGAAATTTTAAATTACATGATTATTTTTAGGGATTTTAACTTCAATGGTCGGAACCTTAGATACAGCGTGAACGCGCTAAAAGAGTGAGTCTCCGCCAAATGAATGTTCCAACAGTAATAATTAATTTTTGAAAAGAAAACCGAAGACTACAGTCACAATTGAACTATTTTTTTTTGGTGTTTGTTGATTTTTTTTTAAAACTACTAAGTCTATTTTGATAAAAAAAATATGAGACCGCCTTTGAATGATGGCCTTTTTTGGCATTTTGGGAGTTTAAAACCTACAATTTGGTTTTGGAACTCGACGGCATATTCGAAATTCAAAATATCTTTAACGACTAGTTTTTTGAATAGGTTATTCCCCGTAAAAACTATCACAGTAGTGTTCTATTGGTAATGTGTTTAAACGTCAATAATAAATTCAAATATTTTCTAGAAGTCTCTAATTACTTTTATTCAATAACATACCATGAACGCTCAAGTTCTCGCGCTCTTGCAAAATAAATGTTTTACTGGGAAATCATAAAATGATCGCTGCATTCCATCGCACTATAGAATTCGTTTTAAGTGGTATTCAGCGTCCATTTTTTTCATAGACAAGGAAGTTAAGTTACGTATGACGATAATATAGGTATACATACATATATTGTGGGCCAATAGTTGAAAATCCCCCGCTCCCTTTCTATTACTATTTTGTTATTTTAATGTTTACAATAACTACCTCTAGACAGTGATGAATTCTAGCATTGACGTTAAACAAAGGGGAAAATTCCGAACTTTTTCCCATATATCAGTCCACTTATGAACCCACTTATGGACAAAGATTCGCCTTTGTCCATAAGTGGACTGATACAGACTATTGATGGGAGAATACCCCGTGTAAACTTCACTAGATCAAATGCCGAAATGTGTCTTCATAAAAAATAGCAAAATTATTTGTTTCCATGTTTATGATTTACACTATCAAGAAATGTAAGTGCCCAATGTTACTCAGAATTCCAATCAAAATCCTCTTATTTATTAACATTTTCGACTTCTACGCGAAGTGGCGAACAAAAGCTACTAGCTTTTTCTTTATACATAATACAATTGAGTGTTAATTAATTAAATAAAATATGCTACTACGATGTTCCCTGTTGCCACTTGTGAAAATTTTCGTAGTAGGATGAACAAAGCGGTTTCTGTATTGTGCTACGGTGCTACGAAAATGCTACGTCTCTCGTCGAGAGGCTGAGCATCGGGAGAAACGTAGCATTTTCGTAGTAGTTAATGAGATATATCCCGTGGTTTTCTTTGTAATGTAATTGTAATGCTGAGAGTACACTAGCAAGCGACTAATAAATTCGTCTTCTTACACAATGTTTCGAGTACCCCTTGAAGCATTTGTTAGTGACTATGCCTCACACAGCAAAAGTCGTGGACTCGATCCCCACCCTGGGCAAACATTCGTATGATGAATACTAGCAATTGTTCAGTGTCTGGGTGTTATATAATTATGTATTTAAGTATTATATTTTAGTTCCTCTGTTGTCTGATATCTGTAACACAACTGCTTTTAAGCTACTTAGTGCGGAGTCAGTTCTATGTTTGAGCTGTGGGAATTTATTTAAAAATATAGAGGTGTGTGTTTGTTACACACACAACAAACAACAACAAACACACATCTCTATATTTTTAAATAAGTACTTATTTTTTTTCATAAAATTATGTTCGTACGTTTTTTCCCCCAATTGTTGTATCCCCTCAGTTAATCTTGTAGTGTTTACTATCCGTAAACGGGTTATAACGGAAGTTTGTCGATGTCCGCAAATGTTGTGGTCACCGGTCCGTAGTGATGCCGTATCGCCAATCGTCGGTGAGGTGTTTACCGATGGAAAGGAAACCATCGATACTTTAAGGGGCTACATTGACGGAACTAGCGACCGCCAACCTATATACACTGATTGTGGTGACAATATGATATTTAAAAAAAAAGTAAAACTCTACAAACTTAGATGCAAGTAAATTGAATTTTTCGAGATGCAATACAATATTTTTTACACGTGACAAGGAATAATAATTATCATTATTGCTAAAAACGGCCACCTTAACACAGCGCAGGCGCTCTGCATCTTCTGTGAGTCCGTGGTATCACTCCAGTCAGGCCGGCCCATTCATGCCGAAGTGTGGCTCTCCCACGGTTGAAGTATCAATGTATTTCGGCAACACTACTTATGAGCCCCTTCCCCCAGAGTGCAAACCAACTCGTTAAAGTTTACTCCGTTTGAGGCTATGATTAGATACCTACTTCTAACTTACGTATTACAAACACGTTAATTTTCAAGTACGTACCATGAACAAAATGTTTAAGTATGGAATTAATGTAACTCAAATTTTACTAGACCGATCAACCAGTATTACATACTAATGACTCAAGTGGACGATTTTGTGTGCAGTTTTCGATTGTGGAGAGAGAAGACTTTTGAGTATATGCCTGACTAGGTAATCCAGCAAATTCTTGTATTGCCCAGTCCCATGCATGGTTTTAAAATACACTGAAAGTTAGATGCGAGTATTTTTTCTATTTTTATCGCATATGTTTTATTTCATACTAGTGGCCCACCTTTTCTTCGTTTCGGGACATTAGTTTAAGATTGTACTTTAGACTTCGCTTTTTGAGTTTACCTATATACGCCTTCTCGTTGTCCATTGAATGTACCTCCATAGAAATGGTATGGATTTAATTCCTTCCTCTATCCTTTATTAATGAAAGCTATTATTAGAAAGGGAAAAGATCTAATTCTTTCAGCAATTGGGCCACGTAGTTACGCTGCGGGTAAGTACACTCACCCCTTACGCCGCAAATCGGCCTTTACATAATACAAGTAACTAATTTGCTTGTTTGTAATATATCCTGCATACGTAACTGACCGTTTAGATCAGACGCCGTAGCCAAATTGGAAGGTATAATTTGCTTGTTTGGTGCCGACTCAAAGATAATTAAGTAATATGGTAGTGTAAAAATAAAAACAACCTATCGAAAGAGAATTAAAAGAGCACTTCATATTTCATATGAAAAATTAATTGTCAATTACTCGTACAGCAAAAGGGATGCCCTTTTGTATTTTTCATATTATAAAAGTCTTAGTCTGAAAATTTATTTCCACAATTTTTAAAAGATAGCTAAAACAAGAAGCCTGTTTTCCCTATTTTAAAACTAAATTGCAGCTTTTTCGCGAACTACATCTTTTTCACGTTCATCAGCTAGCTTTGATTTAATTATTTAATTAGTCTCTCACTTTTTAACTTACTTTGATATTCTTTATTCTATTTGTCGTTGAATATAAAAGTAATTCATATTCTTGTTAAAATGAAATTCTGGCGGGTATTTTTGTCAGGGTCTGCCATGCGTTATTTGACGAAGATGAATCCGGAAAAGTATTAGCTTTTCCTGAGGCTGGTGTGACACATGTTACGAAATTCAACGCTTGTTCGTAGATTAGATTCTCATGCGTAAACTACCTAACCTTCCTTGTAGTTCCAATACTCTAGACCGCCAGATAGATACTCCTTGTTTCACGGCTTCGGATCCGTATGAGTTCGGATTTGATGTATTGCAACACACAGACATAATCATAATTAGACTGAGCGAATCCCAACCAAGTAAATACTTCAAGTCCGCTTTCGTTTGACTAAACTACCAGGACTGTGTGTAAAAGGCCTAACACCACAACAAAGTGTACAATATCCAATCAGGGTTAATTTATCCCGGAGTGGGCAATCTTGGCCGCTGGTGTCGGATGTCGGAAGAAATTGACCTCGGCTACACGATTGCTTAATCACGTGCAACAGGAGACCTAGAGGTGTGTAAACACAATTGGATTGGCATCTTCCTTGAGGACAGTTATAAAAATAAACTTACGTACAGGCACTATAAATTGAAAGCGATGATTGTTCATATAAGAATGTACTCCTGCTGAAGGTTGAGGCGTAAGTTTGAAACCAGCTCGTATGGATTCTTTAAACCAGTATGGTTTTTCTTACCACTAGCACGTCGGTGACGTAAGGCACCATGAGAATACTTGCACGTCTCCGTTAGTTTCTCAAAACTACCCCCGACCTACGGTTCTATTTGCATCCAGCTACGGCCAGCCATGTTACACAATCCATTTCACCCTGGCGTAAGCTCGAGAGCGTCCCTAACGTCCTCTAAGTTTGCTCGTCTCCACTCCAGAATGTATTGACACCCAAAGTCTTGGTCTCTAATCTCAGTGTTTTTATTATTAGCTGCGTTCTTTACTCTTGAATCGCCTTGGCAACAACATTGCCACCCTGTAGTACGCGGTACTGAGTACTTACTACTTCGAAACGAATTACAAAGCCATGAAACTTTTCTCACGAGTTTACATTTTCTTCCGGAAATGGCAGGAAAATGTTGTCAAAAATATGAAACAAACTGAGCTGAATTTCTTTCTTAAATTAAGTACAGTTTTAATCATATTTTCGGAATATTTTGTGTTTGTAATGTTATTTTTTGAAAAAAATACTGACTATATTTTTTCTCGGCCAATTTTGTATCCAGTTTTTGACTAATATGGAGAAAGAAGACTTAACTGCGGAGTACATGCCGAATACACTAATAGTTGGATGCGTGTGTTTTTCTTATACAATCGCTGATAGTTTAAGAATACAGTTTAATCATGAGACAAAAATCTGGTCATCAACTTTTTCATTTTGTAGGCCAACCGAATGTGACATTGTTCTCCTTGTACATTATAATTCTATGAGTGCTACTTACGCTAAAACTGAATATCATTCAGTATGCTGTTGAACGGCCCTGTTTTTTAAAAAGGCTAGGCTGCTGATTAAAACTTAACTCCTTAGCAGGGAGTAAGGACATAGTTACCCCATCAGCTACACAATGAGCTGCACAGAGGCCCTAAAAACTAGACTTTACAACCAAAGTCTCCTTCCCTTTCATAAACGCTTTCTGTCACCTTATATACTTATATACTCATTCGTGACGGGACGGCTTCGTTACAAGCGACCAGGTGTTGAACCTTTAGATTTCGCAGTTATTGTGTGTGAGTAGCCGACGGCAGGGAACCCTAGAAATCACCAAGTTAATTCAATAACCGAGTTCATATGGCTTCATCGACAATGTCTCATTCAAACGACTGAAACAACTGTGTAACTCCGCTAAAGGGGATCGGAAGTTTTAATGACAACTTTTTGGGTAATAATCATTAGAGTGAGTTGTAATTGTGTGCTCTGAAGGTTGTTCTGCGGCTAGGCTGCGGTTCTCTGGTTTAATTCCCGATACGCGATAGCTCACATCGGTTATTAGATAAGTAACCGCTAAGGGGTGGAGATGCCGAGATCATAACTTTTTAAAAGTCTTCAAAATTCGCGATACAGAACGCTTCTCATACTAAACTGTCGATAAAATTACATTTGCCGTGTTTCATAATATCAAACGTCAAAGTTAAAAGTAATGTGAAGTTCGTACGTCAAGGACTATGGAACACGGCAAATGTAATTTTATCGACAGTTTAGTATGGAAAGCGATCTGTATCGCGAATTTTGAAGACTTCTTGGTACAAGTGGCAAGTAAGGTGAATGACCTTTTTTGCAAGTTTATCTGGCACGAAGTATAATGCCTAGTCCCGGGTATCCGACCGCGATCACGTTAAGATGGTTCACCCCATGGATTTCGGTTAGGGTTACAGTCCCACACACCCACACTCCAAGATTTTCCTCAACGGTGACAAGTTGACACCCATGAGGTTTTCCCTTGCGAAAAAAGCGTGCCGGACCGCGCTAAACGTGGAAGCCGTGGATAAAACTTACTTTAATTTTATTTTATGAGCTTCGTTGTTGACGGAAACGGAGTCTTCAAGTTTTCCTTATTTTGATTTCAACATTTCGCCCTTTCGAGACGCGGAGGCATCGGCATCGTCTCGCCGTTTTTTGCAGCAATTGTCCAATTAGTTACTACTAATTAGTCGTTAACATTTTTCATAGATACTTTTCTTAATTAAGTTTGTTAATTCTAAAGCAGTGGTACAAATTCAGTGGCTTTTTTATTTGAAAGGGAGGCAAACGATATTGTAATTTAAACTTATCTATTTTTAAATCTTAATTCTTCTCTTTATTTAGAAACAATTGATAGCCGCTCTTTCTATAGTAAATTAACAATAAAATAAGATTACTCGGAAATTAATGAACAAACCATACAATCTTAAGCATACCACAGTTGACTGATATATAACTGATAATAAGTGACAGCTAGGGATGCATTATAGTGAGTAGTGATGTCCTTGTCATAGATCGATCGATCGAAATGACGATAACAATTATAGTGAATAGCTTTAAAAATAACCTTAAAATTAACTGTAAAAAATAACCTTATTTAAAAAGAAAAAAAAATATAAGATTTTATTTTATTAAATAAAATCAATTAGGGAAGTTTACAGTCTAGCCTAAAATTGATTTTTTTCTGAACAAGTCGTCAGAAAAAGGTTTCGTTTTTTATTTTTGATTCAAACACCGCCTTGGCGGCTTGGAGGTCTGTTTTGGTCCAGATTATGGAGAGCATCTCCTTCCCGATTGCGTCTAAAGTCGTCGCGTCTACTCCACGGCACAAAATTCATGATTTGTTAAGTTTTATAATCACGAAGCGACTGCCGTCTTACCTTTGCAATCCCTTAGACAAAGGCACCTGATGAACTATTAACGGTCATATTGGTCATACTTTTAAGAGTAATTATGCTATGACGATAGTTTATTTGCTTAACGAGAACGACAAAATCAATGACGATGGATGGTTAACGAGAAAGACAAGCCTACAGGTTCACGCCACTTGAATTCACATCATTAATTTGATACAATGTGCAATATCGTACGTGAAGCTGGGGTCGAGAGATGGGCCTTTTCATGCGATAATTACATTCTGCGACACACAATGTTGTAAATTAATAGACTAGGTCAGGGATGGTGAAACTACGGCTCGCAGGCCATCTCCGGCCCACAACCAAAAAATTTACTAATTCTGTTCTAATTTCAATAGACCTTTTGTAATCAATATTTTTTTTAGCCCATACTGCCCCACTGCTGGGCAACGGCCTCCCCCAAATCCCTCCATCGCTCTCTATTTAATGCCATCTGTGGCCAATCGCGGGCAAGGCTGTTGAGGTCATCGGGGATAATATTTTTTTGCCATACAGTATGGCAAAAAAGTACTGTTTCTCTATAAAATAAAAAATAAAATTGTAACTAAAAAATAAATACCCACATGGTATGTAATAAGTTAAGACGTTTGGGCCCTCCATTAATTTCTTGTCACGCGACAGGAAAAGTTACATCTCAAGACTAGGAGGTCTTGCGGTGTGAGTCTTCCGACCAGAAAATCTAATTATTAGGTTACTAACCTCTATCACAAAGCTAGCTACGCACACAAAAATGCGCGCCTACAGTGATCTCAGCATGGTTCAGCACATATGACAGTTCTAGAGATGTGTATGGACGAATGTATGAAATCTTTTCAAAGTCTAGTTCCCGAGAATTGCCGTCGAAATATGTTTTTGAGGTTAACGGAGTTCCTCTTTTTGAAAGTGGGTATTTTCACTCGACTATCACAGAAGGAGCGTTATGATAACTGAGATTTTAATAACCCGCCCTGTCACATTCAATGCCACGGACACGCCTGGCATGTTCTTGCGAATTTCTTTCACCATGCCTTGAACCCGCCAGGCGTGTTCAGAATCTTTGGCGTGTCCATCAAACTTTATAGGGCGGCACCGCTTAAGAATTCAAGAAAATTGTGGTGGCATTGAACGTGTTACTATTGCATCTCAGATTTTGTAAATGATTGTCTGTATTTGTTTTTGTGCGTTATCTCACACAGGCAATTTGTTTTCGTGATAGAACCTAATGTAATCGACACGTTTGCCTATTTCAGGATCCGATCTTAATAATTACTTACAAACTTCCGTCATCTGAGACTATAGGAGTTGGATTAATATCAATTAGATATAAATAGGATAACATCCCACGCATCTAATGTTTACATACTCACACATTTGGACTCGCCATTTTTGAGTCGATCAGACGAAATATACTATTAGGTGTCTTTTTATCACCAAAAATGAGCTGATGATGACTTTTCATCAGTTGTGCTGTGAAATATACTGCGTAAATTTTTTCTGCGTTTTTATGTCGTAATTTAAAATTTGATAATTTTCTATAAGAACGCTAGCGCGATGTTATTAACGCCCAGCGCCATCTATTTGTTGAATTGCACTGTTCCGAAGCGAAGTGATGGCTGTCTACTAGTTTATTTTAATCGGTATTGATGGTAGTAATTAGTCTTTTCGGATTTCCTTTGTTGTCATATAAAATGTTTTGTAGGCTTGTATGAATGATTGATAAAGAAACGCCTGTTTGAACAAATAAATGGATGTCAAGAAAAACATTATTTTGAACAAATCAAATCATTTACAATATAAATCATCTTTATAAATTACATCAACGTGTTGTCCAATACATTGGATGTTCGATAGAAATCGTTTTCTATCGAACATTCAATGTATTGGACAACATTGTCTTCACGAGATATGGTCGCAATGACATTCTGAGTGTAACACGGGTGCATTTCGCTGTTGCATAACATTACGTTGTGTTTATTAGTCGGCCGGCACGTGTAAGCTAGAAGCGGCACTCGGCGGCCGATTCGCGAGACCTTGCTGGTCGCGCGTTCATTACGAGTCAACTGCGCTCGCCGCAGATAACAGCGTTTCGCGGAATACTGATGGATGATGTGGCATTAGATCGACGCTAGTCCGATCGAGCGTGCGATTTCCTGAGTACGGGGCGGCGAGGTTCACGGGCGCCGCGACGTCACTATGCACTTTTAGCCGCGCTGCGTCCGAGTGCAATAATATTGTGGCGGCAGCTCGGCGCGCGCGCGTCTACTTCGCGCTCACCCGGAAGTGCTCGACTACATTCCTAGTCCGCTGTTTTAGTGACTTTGCGAATTCATGCCACACATAATCATAGTGCGATCGACCGAGTCCTCGTGAAGTGATACGGATAAAGTTGAAGGACGTCGATGCGTTTGTGCACTTCGCCGCGAATAGCTCAACTCGGGCGTCATCGTAAATACGAACCTCAAGTATGGATTGTGCATTGTTATGACTTTTGCTTAGTCTTTATTGAGTTTGCTTAAACTATTTTTTCATTTTGGTTTCGAATTTATTCTAAATCATTTGCATGCGGACTAGAACGCTGCGTTGAATGAATGGAACGTTTGAGTCTGGAAAGCGTTGAGGTATTGGTGATAGGAAGTTGTGATCAGTTTAGTCGGGCCGCCGCGCGCCTGGTATGGTACCGCTGACCGCTCGCCCTCGCCGCGCCCGCCCTCATCGGCATCACTCGAGGCCGACCTCGCCTCACCTAACTTCCCTAGTTGAATGCTATACCAAGGTACCACTCAACTGTGGTACCAAATTCCAATCCTATTTACCTATTAAACTTCGCCACATATTGAGTGACTGTTATTAAAATTGTCACGTTCGTTTAGCGGAATCAAGATGCCCCGTTCAATTAGTGAAGTCGGATCTATCAATTGTTTGTGTAGGTTACAGTCTCGGGTAGCGATTAGGTGACGTGTTGATACGATGACTTAGAAGTTGCTTCTATTGCACAGTTGCAAAGTGTCAGCTTACTCATTACGTTGAATTCGCTGATGCTCCATTACAGGCCTGAGAAAATGTAGGTTACAGAAATGTGCAATTCCATTGATTTAATAAACACTTCTCGATAAACGGCGGAAATTGTTGGTTTATTTCGCTTGTTATTTCGGTTTATTTCGCGTGAGATTTAGTGTAACGAACTTCTTAACGTGAAGCCTTGATCTCTTAGACTTATCAATATTTTTTTTGTCGTAAAAAAGTTGCGTGCGTCTTGCAACAAGTGCAGTATTTGCGTAGAGTGTTCGCGGGGCACCTTAGGGCCGTTGTCCAATGAGCAGGGCCCGGTGCGGCGGCGAGGGTGGCGTGCCGGGGTGGCGCGCGGCGCCCGCGGCAGTCGGCGGCGCGGCGGCCCCAGCTGCGTGCGTACTGCGGTATGCACGGCGCCATGGCGCAAGACTACGCGCGCGTACATGAGTTCTACTTCCAGCTCCACGAACTGCAGCCGCCCACCCCGCACTACCATCACCACCATCAATATGAAATGCCACAGTGAGTATCTTCATCAGCTTTTTGTGCACTTTGTTGTTCCCCATTTTCTATAACTTTGTTTCGCAATTATCTAGTCTAGACTCTCTAAATGTGTGGATTCCAATAAAAATAAGGTTTTATGTTATTCTTTTTTCTTTGAAGTTTTCGGACGTAAATTGATTTTTTTTTACGATTTTTTACTGCAGGATGACAATAAAAGTCAAAGCGATTCGCTGGCGTAATATACGGAATGTAATTAATTTAACTAACTCATAAATGTACGTAACTAAGATTAAAAAGTTATGCAGTGTGCTGCGGCAGCGAACTTTTATATATTTTTTCATAACTTCTTTATGAAATGTATGTTTTATTTAGATAACGGTTAACAGACTTAAAAAAAACTTCAATGTATTATTTTTTCATATTTAAACTCTCTTGATGCTTAACTAAGCATCAAACTATCTTCTGTCTGAGGAATACATCTATTTGCCTCTTCAACCGTTTATTCGATGGTTAAACAAACCATAGCATGTTAATGATTGACACTCAATTATTTTTTATTTGTATACATTTGTATACTTACAGCACTAGATAAGATTAGATGTCATTATAATGCATAATGTGTAACCTAATAAAGTGATATTAATAACGATTGCAGTATGAATAATTTGATAATGAAATATGCATTTCATTCAATATAAGGAATTAATCTCAGATGTTTTAAAATTACTTAAAAATATTTTTTTACATTTTAACGTAAAGGTTAAAAATAACTTTTCTTTCATCCAACAATAATACATACAAATAAATCAACATAAACATACAGTCGAATTGATTAATCTCTTTACTTTTGGTTTTCAAATCGGTTAAAAATAATGTGGCATCAATTTGCTTTAATTCACAAGAAATAAAGACGACGATTCTCAATTGTGTCCTGACTATTCGAAATTTTTACTTATCGTATACGATAAAATGTTTAACATTTCTAAATACGCCGAGCAACTTGCTTCTAACTTCATTGGTCTGTTAACTTTTATCTCTTGATTGTAAATCGGGCCTAACAGGTACGCTGCCTCCATACTATCTGGTAGTTTCTTTAATTTTTTCTTCATTTGTTTTCACCTTTCTAGTTTGTATTGTTGTTTTAATATAATAGGGGTTTAAGTATGAAATTTACGTTTTGTATCCAGTTCTTCTAATAAGTAGTGGTTCGCAACCTTACATTTTTTAATCTGCAAATAAACGGTTAATGAGGTTTTTCTATAATTACCTTTTCCGTAAGGTACCTAGCTATGTGTAGAATAGGTTTTCATAAAAAATTACATTTTAAAAGCTAGGAATGAGGTCAACCTTATATCTCAAATCTACCCAAAAAGAGTCACTCTTAAGATTTTTTTCTGGATCATTAAACATGGTCTTAAATTTTAATAAAAAATACACGTACCTAAAATATAACGGATTATTTTGTTAGTGTCTAGAGAAGAACTTGCAATCATACTTAAACCCTTAACATTAATAAGGACACAAATTGTTATAGCCATTCAACATATTGTTTGGCGGTTTCGCCACCTGTTGCCATTTTGATTTTTTGTGCGAAGTATCGGGTTAAGTCTTAATGATCCAAAAACAGAAGTAGTTAATTCTATCATTTTTGACTTGCGGGTTTTGGACAAAAACAAATAAAGGTTTTTCATCAACACACGCACTTAAACAGCTTAATAGCTGAAGGTATAACCCGCTTTACCATCTAAGTAATCAGACACTGAATGTTACTTATATATAAGTATACACAATTTTATGCAGTTAATTTGTTATTGTGTCACTTTCGACTACAAACGACTTTATTTATTTGCTACTATGTGAATAAATATTTGATTCAACCAGACACAGAGTATATGAGAAACACGAAGATAGACGGTGAAACCACACAGTATACCTATAAGTAACTGGTGGCCCCACCTAACTTCGTTTCGGAACATGCCGATAGATGGCGTTGGGTGTCGATTACATCGTGCAAATGTTTTGTGTTTTCGGGTTAATTAAGCCTTGTGGTGTAGTGCGTCGCACTTTAAAGCGAAAGATGCGTATGGGGCCAATGCCCGGGTCGGGCTAAAAATTTGAACTTGAGTTTTTCTGTTGAGAAATCCTCAGTGTCATTGTCAGTCCGAAGTTTTGAAGATGGCGGTCTTGTACCTCCGTACCTCGAAAAGCACGATACGATGATGGTCTTGCGCCCTATCTCTTTTTGGTCGTGTCACATTGGTGTCCCTATCGAATTAAGAGAGTAAGGGAATAGATAGTGCGCCTGTGTTCGCGCGCATCCTGCGTACCTGGCTGATCGTTAAGATCGGTCGCCATAGTTGAATCGGTTGGGGGTTATTATTATTAGTCATACATATAGTCAAACTTAGCGCAATGATGCTGACCGCGAATGACCCTAGCCAGGGCAGGGACATGATGACGATGACATGATAATGCAATCAGAATCGATCTGTTTATAAGATCGACACGCTGTTTAGCATTAAGTGTATGCGGATTGCATGTATTCAAAATCCACACATTTAAAATTGTTTCCTTTATAACCATTTTTGAATTATCTTGTTTTATTTAACGATTACGTATGAACGACGACGTCTGGTTTTTGAATATAGAACCGGCTTTATTATAAGCGTCATAGGTAGTTAAAGTGTATCACAATCCGTATGCTGTAGGATAACTGTGAGGGTGTTTGGGTAATACAAGTTTGAAGCTACAACGTAGGTACGTTTAGGCGTAGTCACACGTTACATATACCTACCTACCGTAGCACTTTGACAACGTGTGACTGCGGATTTCCAAACATGAAAATTTATCTCTACATAGTGAATATTGCATACTTCAGAATAGTATTGTATGACATTATTGTAAATTGACAACGAAGGCATCTTGGTAAAGTCTACTGTGTCCATTTACTTGCATCTACATTAGCAACTTTGTTCAGTTCAGTATTCTGAAAATCTTGTTTTTTACCTTTTCAGCGTCGTTTTTTGTCGTAGTTGGGTTTTAGTTTTTTAGTAACCCTGTAATAAGTTTATCGATTGTATGTGAAGGGTTAGGGCGAAAAAAAAAATACAACATTGCAAGAGATAAAAGTGCATTTGTATTTCAGCAATAGCGCGTGATTCTCGTTCCAGTCAGCATAGTTGTACTCGGTATTGTCATAAAACAAATCCTTCTATTTATGAATCAGCATTCAAACGTCATATACTCGTAAACCCCAATTAAGTTTTTGCACATACAACACATACAACATTACAATTTTTGTTTTCGACGCATATTACGAGTAAATGCGCGAATCGCCCCTCTGATCATAACATCAGAGAAGGTTCTCGAGTTCGTATGTCGTTGTACAATTTTAATATGTGAAATAGAAACAAACAGTTTACAGCATCACATTTATATCGCAGCTGCGAATAACTTGGTATGTACACGAAAATATTCCCAAAACATAGTTTTATGTATACGGTATTGGCCTATAACTTGTTATTCAATTTATTTTTAAATAATATACGCTTCATTTAGGCTCGGTTTCACCACCTTTCATGGATAAGTGCAATAAACAGTTGCAGAAACTATTTATGACGTTTTTTTAAGTTCTTGTGAAATTATTAGTGTAGCAAAAGTACCGGTACTAATTTTAGATGTAGGCTAAAATTAGTACCGGTACTTTCGCTACACTAATGCCGACGTTTTCGACGTTATCTCATAGGTTTGACATTGTCTTTCGTGGTGTCAATATATTTGTCAGATACAACTATCCGTTCAAAAGTGGTGAAACTAGGCCATTATATATTTTTTTTACTAAGAATAAGGTCGTATATACCACTTATTCTGTTATTTTATCCTCTTTTTTTATTTGTGTATGCTGTTTTTCTTTGCGAATTCTATATTTAGTTATTTTTTTTCGTTCCACTATGGTCTGATCTTTTTTTCAAAGCAATTTACATAGAATAATCATTAAAGCGATTATGTAATGAAATTAATCTCAACTTCCTTAGTAGTTATAATTAAAGTTGTTAAAAATATTTTTATCTATGACACTAAGGTCAACCACATTTTACATAGAAATGATAAAGAGGTTTGCAAACGTAGCGGTTCTCCAGTTAGGCGGCAAAATCTTGCACTGTCCTATGCGCGCGCGCAGGGAGCTTCGCCTAACGTCTTGCGTTAGCAATCGATTAACGCCTACAGCTGGTCAGTGCTAGCGTCAGCTATCTTTGTTCCACTTAAATTACCTTTTTTGTCACTCTGGTGAAATGCAGAAAATGTTATGGGCGACTTACCTGCCGTTGGGGGGTGAACGGGTTAACGGAGTAGGCCACAGCCGTGGCCTGAAGCATACCCACTTAAACACCAGGGGTGCTCACATCTACGCCTGCTACTTAAATTACCTAAGCTAAATCATTGGGTGATTTAAGTACCTTCCGGCCGCATTGGCAACCAAGTTTGACAACCAGTTGCCGAAGAAGAACTGACGTTCTTGCTACTCAACCAGTTTCCAAAAACGATAGGTTTTTCTTTTTTCGCATCTGCCTGGTTGTGAAACTCGCAGTTGCCAAAAAAGAAATAACTTTCTTACTACTCAACCCGTAGAAGTACACCCAAGTGTAAACATACATCAACCAGGCCATTTGATAACGACTGTTCGCATGTTCATTTGTTTTTTATGCTTGGTAAAGTGGTTACACGTAATATAAGGGCTGATTCAATCAATCACTATCCGAGAATAATCTGTGGTATGACGCTATAAGCTAAGCAGCGGTACATTTGATTGTATGTTGTATGTAATGAATGAGATATAAGGTCGTTGTGTAAGCATTAATGCACTAGCTCGGAATAATAAGAGTCTTCGAAAGTAAATTTTCTTCTGAAACAAACTCGTTAAGAAGTTAAGACGTAGTAACTATTAATACATTTTCCATTGCGTTGTAACAATGATTATTAAATCTTGGAATAACACGATTACTTTTAACTAAATTGTCTAGTTAATTATTGCTTAACGTTTCGATTGAACTTCGTTAGGACAAAATCATGTCAAAAAACCTACAAAAGAGATTTAAGTGAGCCGGCGGGTGTTTAGCTCAGTTGAAAAGATATATATCTTTTATGTCACTCACGAAAGTCAAATTCAAAGTTAGTTAGCACGTGTTTGTCCCTTTCCATAGTCACGTGATTCCTTACTTAGTCTCCATACAAAGTCTAAGTTTGTGTCCTTGAACTTGCTATTGTTTGTACACGTTGGGAAATTAAGGGGAATACCTATAAGCGATATAATTAGGGACTTTGTATCTGATTCGTGCGCCATTGTTTTTTGTCTTAGCGGCTAAAGTTAAAACTTGTATGTAGTTTTAAACTAAATCCACAAAATAAATTAGACACAGGCTGCGCACTCATACATGGTAGTGTCCAGTATGGTTTGGCGCAAATCACAGACAATATGGAACTTTTTTTGTGCGTCCCATGAAGTCGACTCGACATAGAAGGCGAAAACCGAGAAATGGCCTCCAGTATAGTCCGAGGCAAGAAAGTGTAGTTATGACCTTGAGTGCGCAGAAACCAATTTTGATAAAAAGTCTTCTTTTTTACAAGTGCGCAAAATAACGGTCATCGCTATACTTTCGTGCCTCCAGCTATACCCAAACAACATCAGTAATTCAGTATGTTAATAAAAATAAGTTACTATGACAAAGTTCACCGAGGCTTCTCTTTAAATGCTCGTAACAAAATACATACAATTAAAAGCAGAACAATAAATGTACACCTCTAACTCTTACTTTTAATTGAGTAATTCATACTTTTTCTCGTAACAATGGCTAAAAGTTACGAGCTGTTAGGTGGTAGCCTCTCAGCAGACTTAGGTTAGGTCACTTAAGACGTTATTTATAGAATTGAGTTTTCTGTATTGTTTGTAAAGTTTCGTTGGTTTGAATGCATGAACTTCTGGATTTTTCCATTCTCTGTGCGTGAATTGTCGCTGACCTGAGTCTCTCCAGTCAGTTTGATCCACTGGCTCTGCGGCGAGATATAGCTTCGCTATGTATTCTTACCGCATTTATCATGGGGAGTGCTCCGAGGAATTGTTTGATCTACTTCCTGCGGCTGAATTCTTACATCGAACCACACGCAAGCGGCTGTCATTCCATCCTCATCATCTTGATGGTTGGCGATCTTGTACTGTGCGTTTTTCGAGGAATTTCTCCCGCGAACCTCAGTCTTGTGGAATAGTTTAGCTGCGGCAGTATTTCCTGACGGCTATGACTAGGGACCTTCAAGAAACGAGCGTACTCCTTCTTAAAAGGCGGCAACGCATCAGCGACCTCTCTGATCTCGCAGATGTTCATGGGCGGCGGTGATTACTTACCAACAGGTGACCCGCTTGCTCGTTTGCCGCCTCTAGTATATAAAAAAAAAAAAAAATTATACCATCCGGATAGTTTCTGAAACTTCCTAGTGATTCAGTTTATTTGATTCCTCTGTTAAAGGATTGCGAAGGTCAGACGGCAGTCGCTTCATTGTAATTACAACTCAAATCCTGCATCATGGTCTAAGCGTACCTCGGGCCCAAATGCGACAGCCATGGACGCAACCGGGAATAACACGCTAAGATGATAGAGAGGCAGAAGCCGCTTACAACCCGTAAGAAGCGGACTTATGTAGGTCAGGTCACTTAAGACGTTTTTAAAGCCTTGAGGTTTTTGTATTATTTATAAAGTTTGTTTCGCTTGTTTGATGCAAGCGCTATTATACCTAACTAGGGCAAAGGGCGTTACGATAAAGTCAAACCTTATTACACAACGAGA
The DNA here is from genome assembly GCA_014851415.1 of Cnaphalocrocis medinalis. NCBI lineage: Eukaryota > Metazoa > Arthropoda > Insecta > Lepidoptera > Crambidae > Cnaphalocrocis > Cnaphalocrocis medinalis. Next base: position 2,879,791 of record CM026273.1, on the reverse strand, counting down.
TCTAAGAATAGTTCCAGAACAGAACTCGTTTCAGCCCCCTTTAACATTGTGAATAGGAACGGGAATTTAGAACGGTAATAACTCAGCATTGTATTTTGAAATAAGGTGGCCAATGTACAAATCGATTTTATCTACATTATATATCTTTTCCTTCCATACTATTTATAAAGTGGTAAATGTTATAGACAACGAACGAAAAGGCTTACAGGTATTCCGAAAAAGCAAAATACTTGCGAAGTGTAATGGACGCAAAGCGCCATCTTCTTGTTAGGTTAAATAAATAAGGTTTTTATTCGAATTGAAAAATGAGTATGAAGTTGTAATTGGTATCCAAGGAATATGACTCTTTATATTGTTTTTAAGTATATAAAGTATGCAGTGAGTTTGCACACTAAAGTGATGCAGTATATTTTACTAGAACAGTACAATGGGTCATTTAATAAAGTTAATAACTATCTTTTTAGTTGCGTCGATTTCATAATGAATGCTTACAATGTAGTCTCTATTATAAATGCATCTTTGCAGTTAGCTCGTGTAATACGTAGCTTGAAGTCTCCTTTGTATGTTGTGTGCAATATTCTACAGTGTATTCTGTTAATTGTGTTCTATTGTATGCTATACTATTATTTGCCAGTTTCACGTTTATATATTTATCAGCTGATTAACTTTACAACTATATTAGTAATTCACAGAGCAACTCTACCTATTACGTTAGTACCACTAACTTTATGTTAGATGGTGTTATGTAGGCGATAGATCCAATTTAGACGGCATTGGTCGGTCTGACAAGTACCTGTCACACAAGTGCTTAAGCTACTTAGTCCAGACTCAGGTTAATGTATGAGAGTTGCCTAAAAAAGTAAATGTACTATGTCATATTGTTATAAAGTAACTAATAAGGCATGTTATAGTGTAATGCCAGATGCGCGCCGGCGCCACACAGCGCAAGCATGTGAAACCCATGAAGCACCTATTTTTCTTTTTGGCGCCTGTTTGCGTACACTTCGCCCACGGGTGGCGCAGCCCTGTGTTACATTATGCCAATCTACTAAGAGTACACGAAGATATGTCTCTCCCTTAGTCTCTCCCCTTTTTATGCACTAGGGGAACGCATGCCGCCGGCCCGATGTGCAATAGGCCGACGTCCACCACGTTTCGACGGCGCCTTATACATACCCGAAACTGCTATCCCCTATCTGTACCTACTCGAACTGAATTTAATGAATTGACTTTAAATATTAGAATTATGTACCTACGTAATAATACCTACCATATACATGCATTCTAGCAAGCGACCATTGCTACTATTCATGTAATTATAACGGAAGATTGAAATGCGATACAACAAGGACAAACACACAAAGAATATCGTACACTCGGCATCACAAAATGTTTACTAGGTAAGTTAAATGTAGATAGATAACACAAACTTTGTAAACCATGAAAAATAAAAACATTTTTAGGAACATTGATGATAGAATTTCAATTGAACTGTTGATTTTTTTAACTTAAAATGGATCACAGATTTAGTATGGAGTCATCTCATAAAGGTGGTATTGTGTGAATTTATGAAAAAAATACAGCATCAGTTTTTTAACACCCACTATTGTTTTGTAATATGAGGACCTAAACCCATAATAGTAGCGATGACTGGATTTCTATGATGGAGGCCTTTGCCCTGCAGTAGACAATTGACCGATTTGGACACCTAAGTCATCATAAAATAAGTATCAGCCTATACTTTTTTTATGAGGTACTTAGGTGTCCAAATCGGAGTTCCTCTTTCTTTCACACCCGCTATGCGTGCTTTTGTTTGAATGCGACAGGTATATTCTCATTCGTTACGTGACTGCTTCATTATAAAAGACAGTACTAAAAGCGTACATCTTTTTGAAGCTTAGTGTACCACGTCTAGTTGTATGATTATTCAATGTAATAGGATTCAAGTTGAACATTACTAAGATGGTTTTGTTTATTCTACAAGCCAATAGAATTTAAAGAGACTATTACTGAGATACTGATTACGTAATAAGAATGTATGATGCTATTTTAATCACATGATAATGAGTAATTATAGAATAAAGGTAATTATGAGGGGAAGTAGATGCTTACTGCAGATTGCATTCAATCCAATATAAAGTAATAGAAATAATAGATACCTACGTCATGTTACGCTCTGGATTTTTAAGTAGGCATACATCTACCTTTGTGTATGTTTTATTTTTATTTTTTAAAGTAACCTTCGAATATCAACACTTATCTTAAGCATACAGCTTATAACTGGCAGGTACAGTCTAAACATTGATCTATTAAATGAAATATTTTTAAAATGAAAGAATCTAAAAAAAAGTATTTGTAACCTTTGATCATACGGCGTGAACGCACTAAAAGTCACCGCCAATGAAGGCCCCATTCGCAAAATAGCGCTACCTCTTTTGTATTCTGGGAATTTCAAACCAATTAATATGGATCACGGTCGAAAATAAAATGTACTGACGTTGATCCCCGAAAAATTGGACAAAATGATTATATTCTAATCCAATAGTTGCGTAACCATTGTACCAGGTTTCCCTCCAACGCAGCCTCTTACATAAGCCGGCATGTTGGAAAATAACGATGATATAACGCCGGACGAGATACGAATATATTCATAATAATCTGCTTTGAATGAATCTGAAAAGGTTCGTGACACCTGTCTCGGGCTCTTTGTCACCTTTTATATTAAAACAATTATCTAATTTGCCTTTTGTTTAATGCTGTTGAGAATAAGCCACTTATTCTGGATGCAGTTAAATGCTTTTTAAGGATTTTTTTATAGGATAAGATAGAATTAAAAAGTTTTCACGGTAATGCGGGCGTTGAATTGTGAAAATGAAGGCATGATAACAGTTCTATAGTGGGACATCGGGAAACTCAATTTTAAATAGTTTCGTATCCAATGATACCACAAATTAAGCGTATTTGTAAGCTAACGCCCAATAGAATTTGATCCCGTTTGGCCTCTTACTATGAATTAGGCTAGCAATATCTGTTTATACCGCATATAATTACGAGAAACATCTGTAAACTGATATTGAACTAGGGAATGTATCTTTTTTTTGTCTTGTCACTGGCAGTTGCTCTCTCGTAAAAAGGGTAAGTAGGTGATAAATATCCTTTGACTGATTTTAATAGCTACATTTTATTTATCTATCAGGTCATACGCTTGCCAATATCTTAGCTCTAATTTAAAAAAATATAAAGAAGACTGTCACAAATGTACAGTGGCCAGCACATCAAGTTACTACAATCTGTCAAATTTCCTCAGTTGATATTGAACCAAACACGTTTGACATAAAAGTGAGGTTCGATTGAAGAAATTTGACAGATTGTAGTAACTTGATCTGCAGGCCACCGTACCTTTAATGAAATTTAAATTTAGACCCGGTTGAAGGAAACAAAAGTTCGCTTCGCTCGCTTGCAGGGACCCGTCACTCTCAATGTGGTTGCTTTGCCGGATTATTATTACTGTGGCGAGCTGTCACTAGCAGGGCGCATCGCACAGTGAGCTGACAGCTCCACTGTGCGCGATTACCGTTTAGGTGGGCAAGTTAGTTGTCAACAAGTCCGTAACGTCAATTAAGTAGTAGTCTTGAAATGACTTTACATTTATTTTATTGGTTTAATGTTATTGTAAAATGGTATGTTGGTATGACTGATTTTTGCCGTGCAACCGAAAATGTACCTTAAGGTGACGAACCTTTTTATTCTCTGACTGTACCATCGTTAGGGTGTCCCAAAAAAATTAAAGTTGTTTTTTTTTTACGCATACCCTCTAATTATTTTTGAATCATGTTAAAACACGTATAAATAAAATTTCATGGACCTAGGACCACAGCAACCCGTGCCGACTTGCGTTGATACATGCCAGTACTTGATGATTTCGGCGTATCGTAAGTATCGTATTGGTGTTTAGTCATTACTTGTTTGTTTTCACAGTGAACGCATTATTTTTGTTTATTCAAGATGTCAGTGGAATTACGCAGTTCTAGAAAAAGTATATTTTTAACAGGCGATGTAAAACATCAAAATTACCGGTTTAAAATTACCCTCTAATGGGCAAGTATTGGCGGTTCTATTTTACAATATTCGTCAAGTGAATTTAAGTGTTAAACTAATGAAATTCTTTGTTGTGACACCACTGCTTCAACTACTGATCGTATCAATGGTGCTTACGTGCTTCTGGAACAAAAAATTGATAGAGATGTGCGTAGTTTTGCTTGCCGTTATCAAATCTATGAATTAGCATTTGAAGCTAAATTGCTAAGTGACTAACAAACCTGACATTCCAATATCCAAAAAAATCTGAGATAACTGGAAGAACATGGACCCCAAGAAAATACTGAGTCCTGCAGGAATGTTATCTCACCTGAATGTTTCAGAAAATGAAAATCTCTTAGTTTTACCAGACTGAATTGGCCAAACAAATTGTTAGGGATGAGGAAATATCATACTAAGTTCCGAATTTATAATTACTAACAAAGACAAGTTGCTGATTCTTTTTCGGTAGAAATTGACCTTCCAAATCAGCGGTAGATTATAAAATTTGACATCCATAAATGTTCTATAAAGGACTTAAAATTTAACAAAGATATTTTGATTTGATTTGTTAAATGCCTGCATATTCATCGTTACATGCTTTGTTAAGCCTTGGATGCAATTTATTTTGGCAGTAAAAGATTTGTGTATTTAAAAGACTGTGAAATCTTATGAAACAGTCGATAAAACGATCGCCATAGTAGCTTTACAGAAGTTATTTCAGCATTAATGGTATTTGGCTGAAGTAGAAGCAGTTTTGTCTCTATTTGACCATGATGTAGAATAAAGATAGTAAAATCCACCAGTTAACAGTAAACGCTATATTCTTTCAATAGAAGAACCCTGTGGTTTACTTTACGAGAGAGAGCAAACATTGACGACTTCATTTCAAACAAAAGTAAGAACTTGTTTCTTCGTTTTAGCATGGATGCCAGTTTTCTTAACAAGTGTCTATCTTTAATGATGATGGCTAATGTAATAATGCTTCTTATGTAGTAATGCTTCTTTTCTGTGAGTTAAAGAACAGATGATGACATTGAGAGCCGTTAATGATACAGAGAGCAGTTACATTGATGCAATATTTCCATGGAATCATCACCGTAGTCTGCTACGGAACAAAAGCTATTTTTACTACTTTGCGTACAGGAATACAGACTAATGTACCCTGACTGTAAAAAGAAAATATAATAAATAATGTTCTTTTGTTCATTAATACTGTTCTTATAATAATAAATATTTAATACAAGTGAAATAATGTTATTTTAATAATGAAAAAAAAAACTTTTAAAATTTTCCCCTACACTCCCATACAATTTTGTTCTCAAAAGTTTAGCATCAAGTCGGCACGGGTTATCGTTATCCGATTTCTTTAATATTCTATATTTTGGTTATTAGGGTCAATTAGAAAAAAATTAGAGGGTATGCGTATTCAAAAGCGCAAAAAAAAATTTCGTCCTTATAGGCTGGGACACCCTAACCATCGTATAACAAATATGTAGTTTTAGTTCTTGTGTGGCGTAACAAGCAAAACATAGAGGATTAATTATTTAAGTTCTTGTTGCATTTTACCTAAGTGACAAATAACAATAATTGTCAAAGTCACTTTGAAGAGGGCAGCGGCAAGATTTTATATGAATGTGTATGGTGTCGTTTATTATTTTGTCTGTAAAGGTATTTTAATTTATGCAATGGGTGGCAGATGAGCAGACAGATCACCTGATGATGGTGCCCATAAATACCAACACTTTGTGGAGCTGCAGATGTCTTTGGTGTTTTGTTCCTAGTGGAGTTGCACCTCACAAGCGTTATATGCCTTATTTCTTATATAACGGAGCGGCACTTCATCCAATTATACCTGTATACACAACAGCCCTAAACTAGAAAAGGCAAACTTTAAACCAAATAGTGCGAGAGCCTCAGGACGTTCGGCTATCGTCATTGTTTCAATAGTAGTAATTGTTACAATATGTATTGATAGGCAGGTAGGCAGCCTACTTCGGGTCCTGCGGCATTCCCCTAGCGTCAACAAAAAAAAGGCAGGCAGCCTAGAATAATAACTTACTTGTTTACTTACTCCGGGTTCAGCGATCAAAGGTGGGTTTTGGCTCTCGACGACAAAGTTCGCAATTTTGTTCGGTCCGGCCGGTGCCAATTCCGCCCAATCCCGCACGTTTAGGGCATTGGCGACTTCGTCCCTCCAGATCCTATCATATTGTGTCCTGTGCAAAATAACAATTTCTATAGAATTAAAAAAACTAAAAATAGGTACAATATTCAGTATAAATACGAATGAAATAAATCAGGCACCAAGCCTTTCCGCGAAATTTGCTTTTTTGATGATAAAGCAGGCGTTCATCACCAATGGATCCGTGTGCCTTACTTGTATCACTAACAAATACTTGCTGTAATTCAGCAGTTCGCTTCTAGCAAAATTGCTGAGTTGTTTCCTATTATTTAGTATTACTGTGACACACATGAAAAAAATATTTTTGCGAGTGTATGCGATAAAAATGTTATGTATGACACAATTTTAAATGTTTTTGTTGCTTTTTGTACCCGAACAGAAACACGTACAGTGTTTCTATGGAGTAATACTTAAGCTATCTACCTATCTAACTAGCCGCGAAGTAATATTTAATAGCACGCGACCATTTTCTTTCGTTTAACACATCGACTTGTGTTAAAACTGGCGTTATGACTGGCTCCTGGACAACGTGATGCGAGGACTATGAATAGCATACAACATAACTTTTGACGCGTAGTCGCCACTGCGATAACAAACCCCCGATGTAATCACGAAATAGTATGTTACAGTTTTGGAACATGTTGCGCGACTGTTATTTGGGACCTCAACACCCACTTTGGAATCATCTTTCAACGGGCGCAGGTTTTCTTATCGCCGCCGAACTTCTTGAAAGGCTGGCAACGCATACGCCTGCATTCTAGTGTAGCTGATGTCTATGAGCGGCGGTGATCTGCACTTTCCATCGGGTGACACGCTTGCTCGTTTGGCCTACCCGTCTCATAAAAAAGAACTAATGTTATTGATTCGCGTGTACTTAAAAAAAGTACTCTATATAGGCGGGTCCTTTGATTTCAAGATAATTATGTCGGTTCGTCGCGACGTTGCCCAGACTAAACAGATTTGTTAGGTGTTCTCATCGATTGAGCTAATAACAACTTTTATTTTTGTATAGATTGTTGAACGTTCATATTTTTACAAAGTTATTATAATCCATAACGAGGGATTCCGAACAAGTCTAATTAGCGAGAGGGTAATTGGCTTAGGAAAACAAAAAAAAAAACGGATTAACACCCGTTGTCATGGTGCGAGCGCGTCTCACTCAAACGGTCTACGTTTGTTTGGTACCTTATCTATTACGAAACGTGGTTTAAGCCTAGTCATGGTTTAAAAATATGCTGTCTATGTCACTTTTATAAAGGTAGTTTTATAAATTAAATTGAGACATCCATCACATACATAGACTCATGGACATAAAATAAAAGTGACAGTATCAGTTTTAAACCAAGACTAAATTTAGTCCATGTTTTGTAAAAAGGGAAGAGGGCCTGTCAATAACGAAACTACTAAAATATCAATGAGTGAGTAGTGGGGAATATGCATTTATGTATAATTTTTATTAACCCAGGGTTTAAAATAAACGTTGTTAAATTTTTACTTTGTGAGACCTACAAAAACGAGTAAAAAATATGCTGAGTCATGAGGTATTTTGCACAGTTGGCTTCGTAAGTGCTACGTATATAAGTAGCATCCTCATTTTGTTACCTTTGTATGTATGACATTGATTAACACGTTTTTTGTTTGGCATCTACTTCGATACTTATATCGTTGAGTCTGTAATGAAACGGAATTTGTGACCGATTTTTTTTATCTGATTAATCAACATTCATTTTATTTATTTATTTATGCTAATCACGTGGGTATACATATAGTTGGGTACATAAAATTTGCAGCAAGGCCACTGCATTTCCTTCCGGAAAATCCTTTGTAAGATAGTAGGTATTGGCAATTAACCGTCGATAAAATTTGACAATGAAGTGTCAATACCTGTTATATAACATTGGTTTTTCGAGTAAATATGTATCTTTGTTCCGTCAATGACATAAAGATAGATTTTCTATATTAATTAGTTTGTTAGATAGGAGGTATTAGCACATAACCGAGTTATTATTATCAATGCGAATGCGCGACTCTGTATTGAGACTAAAGTTTTGACCCGACAAAATAAATCCCCGCCAACATTAGGAATAATCGTAAAGGAAACTAATTGGGCTGCTAATTTGTTCAGGCGACCTCTCTCGGAAAGCCTTGAAATGTTTTCGTCTCGGGAAATAGGAGCTAAATCACACATTTTCCGTGCTTTACTGCCAGGCCTCTCGGCCCGTAACACTCGCTCGATCAGAGGGATGGCGCTGTACCCAGTTTTTTATGTGAACCTAATTTCCAGTAAACTAAGTTTAAGTTTCAAAGGATAACTTCACACGACATCTCATACATTGACCTGTCTCCGTAGTCCGTGCCAACTTAGTAGCTTAAGCACTTGTGTTACAGATATCAGACAACAGAGGATCACAAAATATAACACGTGTATGACCTGAACAAACACAAGTGTTCATCACACGAATGTTTGTCCAGGGTGGGGATCGAACCCACGACCTCTGGCGTATGAGGCAGGATCACTACCAAATACGCCATCCGGCCAGCAGATGTGATGCCGTGCTGTCGCGTCCGTAGGCTGAGGTGAGCCAATATACTGAGCCACGATAAAGATAATCCCTGATGGTGGCCTTAATGATTTATGGGAGGTTTCATTCATACATTAGATTGAGGCATTCTAGCTGGGGTAATTGAATCAACCTCAGGAACAGAGACTTAGGTTTAAATCTTGGATTAATTTCTTTGAATGAGTAGGCTATGTTTTATCGACTCCTCCATTTAACCACATACCAACTCTATTTATTAATATCAAAAATATTTTATACATCATTTGCAATCTGAATGACGACGATAAAGTGTGTGAGTTAAACACGTGAAAATCAATTAGATACTTCTACTTATAGTACTTCGATCATATAAACCCTTTACACAACGTGAACGTGCTAAAAGTATCTCCGCCATTAAAATTAAAGATCAAATAGCGCTCTTTTGCGAATGGGCAAAAGAGCGCTATTTGGCATTTTCGAAATTAAAAATATTTATAGCTGTACAATGACAATGTTGTGGGGACCACATTTTCAAACACTTTCAATACGATCAAAGTTAAATAGCACATTATAAAAGTTAAAGTAGGTACTTACCTAAAATACATCAGTCATTTGGTGAAACCGTGTGTTATTGGTATTTGGGACAGTCATTTGTATCACTGTAAGTAATTTGGTAAAATCGTGTAATATTCGGATTTGGAACGTACGCCCGTGTTATCCAACTGTCATTTCTGATTCCAGTCATCGTTTCTGCCGATGCCAGCTAGCTCGACGCGTGCCACTCAAAACCCACTATGCTAATTGGAATTATTGGAATATCTCCTCTTCACTTCCATGTAACGAACCAGCTTGTGTTCTGATCATGTCTAGAATACCTGAACATCGCGCAAATGCAGTTTACAATTACGCGACCAGAGAACCCTCAAACAAACTTTAGAAACTAGGGCTGGCAGGCGGTAAATACTGACCGAAAAGACTCGAACGTTCTAATGCGTTTAAATCTTCGAGTATTTTTAAGTCATAGGTACGCACGAGTATTTATTCCATATAAGTGACAACATATTCATTCTTTTATTTATATTTAATACGATAGAGCAATACAAAATAAAACATGAATACACCTAAGATGTTAAATTTAATATAACATTTTAAAATTTAATGGTCTTCAAATAGGAATTCTAAGAGTTATTTTAATACGAGTATTTTCTAAGACTCATACAGTTCTAGCTAGTATTTTTGAAGTAAATAATTCGCTCATAAAATCTTTTCTACACTGCGCCATCAAGTGGGATCCACGACCTTTCTCTAACCGGATGAATACTTACCGAGGATTTTATAAACGCATTATTTACTTCAAGAAAAGCAGTAAGTAAGGAAATGTCTTGTGCAATAAAAAACTTCTACATATAACATTTGGAGATTTGAATCGAAATTATTTCAGTATTTTGTTTTTAAAAATTAAAAAGCTACGCAATTAATTAATGTGCTGTTGGCTTCAAATAGCTGGAGAGCAATTCGTGCGTACTAAATATTGAATTCTAAATTTGAATTCAATTTCGAAAACATGAAAATTGCCCCCCAGTTTAGCCTTCTACCGGGCGCAATAAAATAAGGCGAATCCTAAAGAAGGGCTGAAGGCTCGGGCCTTTTCCATCACTAACTGGTGGACGGAAACGTAGGTCGGAATACTAAACGTCTGTCTAGTTGACAGTTTGACCGCTACCGCCGGGCGACCGAGTCATTTGCATAGGAAATGAGGTTTTATTCATTTTTGCGAATAACCAAGTTTTTGACGTACGCTTAGCAAGTAGATTTCCGAAGGGTCAGAGTAAGAGTCAAACAGGTCAGACATAATGTCCTCATCTTCAGCTATGATGGCAAATATCTACGATCAGCCAAAAACAATAAGTTAGTCATCCATCCGTACAAATTATACAGAGGTAAATTCTATTAGACATCGACTAACTTTATGTACAAACCGAAAAGATGAAACGCTAGCGCGATGCAATCGGCGTCCAGCGCCATCTTGGAATACAAAAGTAATAAAACGAAGTGAGAAAATTGAATGCTATACTTATGAATTCTAATAAAATTTTAACCATAATATCTTATCTCGATATCAAATACACTCAGTTTTAACAATAAATACTATATTCTATTCAAAATTTATATTGGCTATGTAAACAGTGGATAAACGAAGTGTCGGCTGTTATTTTTCCAACTAGCGGGAAACCTGCACATTTCTCGCTCTGTAGCAACCGGTTAATTGTGTCTTTGTTAAGTTAATTAGTTTTATTGGGCCCTCATATTGCCATCGATCGGGGGAAGCCCCGCGGCGCCAGTGTTTGCAGCGCCCGTGAACCCTTAGCTACCTATGTCTGTTTGTAGTATAACGTTTTAGTTTGTTTTGAAAGAAAAAATAATGAATATACATATTCGCACCTTTTTGGTAGAAATGCTTAAAAATATTCCTCCATTTCTGAATACCTACTTAACTAATTTATGCAATTTATGACAATTGTGCCCTTGATTCTATTAAAGGTGCGGTTTATTAATTAAGACACCACAACATTTAATGCTACAGACAAATTACACGCAAATAATCACAAACACAAAAATGAGTTACAACCCTTCGTAACTTTCATTAAAGCTATGTCATAAGGACTTCGACAACAATTTTATTAATCACTTAACATAACTTAGAAAGATTGCCAACCTAATTAAGTAGAAGGTCGGTACTTGTACTCGCGCTAAGTATTCATATGGCTGCAGAAATCTATATTAATTACGTCAGGATGATTGGCTAATACATGCTTTAACTGTCGACCGTAGCACGTGATTCGCACGGACACGTTTCGCAATTATTAAATTTTAATTGGAAGTTTGCAACCTGGCAAAATGTCAATAAACGAGGTATTTGTATATCAGTTAAATAATTACGATTTATCGGTAATTGCGGGTGCTGCCTGGCTTTTTATATGGCTCATTGGTACGTATAACTTAACTTTATTGTTTATAAATCTGTAGTTATAAATTGTGTTGGAGGAGACATTTTCGGAGGGCACGTATATTAATTAACATGGTGGAAAGTTTTCATCATAAGAGTTTGTTAGTTAGGGTCCATATTTGTTTTTTTTTTGTTGAAATAAGTACGTACATTCCCTGGGTTTGAAGTGACTAAATGTGCACTCTTTTAAGAGGAGAACATCGTGAAAATACCTGGGAGGTAATTCTCGTGCACTCGACATTGAATTCTAATGAGAGATATGTATGAAATCTCCAATTCGAGACGAGAATTGCCCCTCTACACGTTTCGAATAGTTCCTCAAATTGGGATACACACAATACGGTATTTGGTATTTTTTAACCTATTTAAAAACTCTCAAGAATAGAAAAATCCTCAAAAGAATTTCTTGATTCTGTTTTAAACTACCTGAGATGTCACAACTTTGTGCAAATCACATTTTTTGTGCAAGCCCTACACGCTCCATAAAAATCTTAACGGACGTGTGACGGCAAAAGCTAGTATTTTATTATGCGTTTCTTATGATTTTGGTAGCTAGGTATATCAAATGTTTCGTATATGTTCGGTTAAATTAAAAATAACTGGTTATGTCGTATGACGTATTAATTGGCAATTATTTTTTTAATCCTTTGCTTGCATTTGAATTTGCTTTCAAATTGTACTTGCCCTTGAAAACTTGAATGATCATAAAACCATGTTATATTTTTAATTTATAATGATTGCACATTTTGATGAAGTATAAATATATAGATAGCTCGGCTCGAGTTTGTGATCACCTATCCGAATCAAGCAAGCGTGGTGATTAGGCCTATAGGTAACCATCATTGTAGTGACAATTTGATTTCTATGATGGAGGCCTTTGCCCAGCTGTGTGACAGTATATGGGTAGACTTTTCTTTTTGTTATGTGATCTCTTGTCTGCTCTCGGTCAAATAGTAACTACCTATATCTAATTCATTTTAAGTTATGATGACCTGTAAGCTGCTCTGGAATATCCTTGAACGAATTTCACTGCATATGGTAATAACATATGGAAATATTTGATATGTCGGATTCGTCTTGGCCCCGAATATCAGAATAATTATTAAAATGTCGAAAAATTCTAGAAAAAAATAGGTCGAGACGATATTCGTCGCGGGCCAGTATTAACAATAAAAGCAACTATTACTTGAACTTCTTGTTATCGTATTAGATATTTAGCCCTGGTTTAGAACTTCAATCGTCGTAAAGGCCTCTGACATAATCTTCATCTTTTATACTATTTATAAAGAGTTAACTTCTTTAGAAAACCACGTGACTATGTAATCCAAAAAGACGAAACACTTGCGCATCACTCAATCGACACCCAGCGCCTTCTTTTGACAAAGATTCGAATGAATACAGAAAAACTATATCCCGAAACAAAATGAGAGTGGGCTACTAGGCCTACTAGTAATAATTATTAAACATGCAATGACAATTATGTATACTGGCCGTGGTGGCTGGCTGGCTCACCCCGATCAAGCTGACTCATCGGGCGACGGTAAAAATTATATTTAGTTAAATAGATGGATAATACGTTTATTTATACTGCTACATTACACAGACAATGTTTTTGTGGCGGTTATTTTATTCAAACAGGTTTATGTAAGAGCCTACGGTTCGTGAATTAACTTAGACCAGTACCAATAGATGGCGCTGGGAGTCGATTGCATCGGGCAAAAAGTGTCAACTATCTTTAATGTTCATTATTTTATTAAGGACAGCCTTTATTCTTATTAAAATAAGTGTGAATATTTTTTCTTAAGTGACAGTTAAAGTTTATTGACGTCTCTGAGTGCGGCAGAGTGAATACGTAAAAGTTTCGCCTAGTCGCTTCGTCCGCCGCGTGCGCTACGTGTCGTCTCCTCGAGACGTTTGCGCGTGCTTAAGACACAGATTATAATCTTAAGATTCGGTGGTGCGTGAGTGGGCGTGGTCGCCCCGCCCCCCGCCGCCCACGCCCACGCGAGGACACGCCCACAAGCGCACAGTCGCGTCTCAGACTCTCAACGGGACATTCCTCTCTCAAGTTCTGTAACTTGAGGAACAAAGAACTTAAGGAATTGCTGTCAAAGTTGCAGTAGCTTCTGTTGGACTTGAATATTTGCTGACTATTTTGTGTTTAGGTTCTCGCGTTGTATTTCTGTGTAACAATGTGTATCTGTAATCAATTATACAGATTTAACCACTATTTCTAACAACGATTATAAACAACATTTGACTTATGCCTTTTGGAAATTAGCATAAAAAATCCAAGTCGGTTATGTGACTTGTTACATGACTTTGTTTAAGGAGTCTAACTTTTTGACGAATTTATAAAGTTGTAGAACAAAATGTTATTCAGAATGGTAGGTAGAAGACGTAGTTAAAAGGATGTAAATGTTTACATATACTACAGTGCGGTTCACAAAATACATTTACTTATCGAGGTTCAACACTGTAGTTATTATGGTTTTGGAAAAAAGTTGCCTTTTTTGCCATTTGTCTACGGAACCCTAAAAAGGTCACCGATTATTCTTTATACAAACGTGCCCAGTTCGGAGAGTTAGATAAATAAATATAGAAGTTTCACTGCTATGGTAATCATTTAAATGGGAATCGATGTTAGAAATGATCGTTTCTAGATTGCAAAACTATCAAGATAATTTGATGCGCTTTTTTGCTACGAATGCACCATTCTTGAGCTATTTTCATTTTTACGCCAAGCAAGAGCTTCTACTTTACCAATATAAATTATTATGTAACGAATCCTATAATATCTGCTTCCACGATACATTATACTAGACGCGAGTATGAAAGGAATGCTCACATATACACAAAGACGCTAGTGTACATGATGTAATACGGTCGTATATGCTCGACGGTGATCTAATAAACCTATAATTAATCTGTAATATCATGTTGGTCCCGCCCCGTTGGAACAGTAGTTTAAGTACCAGGCCCTAATCTTGGGGTCCTGGGTTCTATTCCCGGGTCGAAAAAAAGTATGCTTTGAATTTTACATAGCTCGGGTTTGTGATCACCAATCTGCATTAGGCAAGCGTGGAGGTTAAGCCTAATCCCATCATAGTCTTGATGACTTGATTTCGAACCTGCCGAAGGGTTTGAAATTAAATTATTTTTGTTGTAAAGCTGTTAAACGACGTAGTACTTATGTTGTTAAGGATAGAGCATAAAAAAATGGTTTAAAAAAAACAGTTTTACCCTTTCTCGTAATTGATGAATATTAACAATTAACCACTTGAAATTTTCCACAAACGAATTTACTTTTTAAATAGAAACATAAGCGGTAAGTAAACCCTTTGTGCGCAAGTCGAAATCGCACTTGGCCGGTTTTTTCTTTAATTGGAATGACGATAAATTCATCTAGGTTAATGATAATTATGAATGTCTTATCGGACCTGATAGACCCTTGCTCTCAGAAGATTTAGTGCTCGCCTCTTCGCAAACAGAAGGCCTTATTTGAAGCGAGCGTCAAGAGTAAGTCCGAGTTCCCCCTCTCTTTCACACGAGCTGTGCGCGCTTTTGTTTGAATGCGACAGGTATATTTTCATTCGTTGACTGCTTCATTATAAGACTCCAGTAGACCTAGCGCGTACTTTTCAAGAAATCGTATGGTGGTCACGCTAGGATTACGCTAGTAGGTAAGGTACTCAGCACGATGTACCTTCGATGACGTATCGTATCGTACTATTTCTTTCAAAAATGTTATTGGATACTTTAGTTGTATAATCTGTGCGCGGGCGCTCACGTTGCGAAACTATCCTTTTGGACACTTGTGCGATCAATTTTAGTTCTGCTTACGTGCGTTAGAGGGTGCACTTTAAATTTTTAAGGTGATAGGTGGCAGACGAGCAGACGGATCATTTGATAAGCATGGTAAGCGATTACCGCCGCCCATAGACACATGAAAAACCAGTAATAACAAGTGCGCTGCCACATTAAACCCATTTCCCCCCAATTACCACAGAAAACCGGCGTGAAGCAGCCCCAGTGCTGTGTTTCGTCGAGTGAGTGAGGGTACCGGAGGCCCACCCGGGGGGAAGGGGATAAAAGGTTGGCGGCGCACTTGTAACTTCACTGGTGTTGCAGGTGTCCATGGGCGGCGGCAATTGCTTACCATCAGGTGATCCGTCTGCTCGTCTGCTACCTATCACATAAAAAAAAAATTAACCTTTACCTAACTCACTCGATGAAACACAGCGCACCTCAAGAACGAAGTAGCCGTGGTACTACACTACACTACACTCCGTTTGGTAAACGATAAGAATACGATTGTTTGTCATGTTTACGATACGATTTTTGTATAAACTTCGTACTAGGCCTATAGATCACCACGGCTAAGCTGTACGATGATAACCAGGCCTGTAATTGCAATGCGTCAGCCGAGGAAATGCCACGGCGTTGCGTAATCCACAGTAATGCGAATGCAATACATATCGGCCGATAGCATATCGCATCGGCCGTCGCCCACGGCAGTTGAAAATCAAGCGCTTGGGTAAACGCGAACGATTCAAGGTTATTAAGATAAGAGGCGAGGTGTTTTGTTTTGCAAAGTGCTTCGAGATACGCTTCGGCATGAAGGGGCTCGACCGGAGATACCACCGGCGTGAAACAGTGCTGTGTTTCGACGATTTACTGAAGGTACCGGCACAAAGTACATACAGAAGGCTGGCTGCCCACTAAGAGCTAAAAATATATCATGTACTCACGCATGCGCACTAACGGGCAAAAACGCCTTTTCGACCACATTAATCCTAACTGATTGTCAAACTGTCGAGGTCTATGGTAGAGGCCGCGCGCTTATGTACTCATGCCGGGCAACAACCCTAGCATATGTCAACGAACTCTTCTAAATTCAAAATCTGGTCAAAGTCTAACTTCTGTGTGTAATTATTTTGTGGTACCGGGGAGGCTCAATGGAGGGGGAAAGGGGGTTAAAGGTTACCAGCGCACTTTTTCAAGTGCTTTTTCTTTTAGTAATGAAATTGACCTGTAGGTATATAAAGATTTTATGATAGAAGGATTTTGTATTGTAAATAAATGCGTGAGTCACAAAAGGCTGAGGCTGGTGAGGCTTATATGACGAAAAAATTGACATTTATTTCAGGCGTTTACCCAAATCATTACATAAATAGTATTAAAATCTATCATTAAAATTATAAACTGTAGTTCTTAAAATTAATTTTAGTATATATTAGGACAAAGTCGTCCCGTAACGAATGAAAATATTCCTGCCGCCTCCAAAGGAAGGCGACACAACGTTTACGAAAGGGTGAGACCTCCGATTCGGCCATCACTTCCGGTTCGTTTTAGACCCTCTATTTGTAAGGGAAAACTTAGATTGGGACCAGGACAATGAACCATTAGTCGTCCGTCCCAATTAATTCGATAAACTATTTATTTACTTTCCACTACTCAACAGGTACTTGACCTCAAAAGAAAACAGGTCTCTAGCTGCTTTTTTTCCAGACTTAAATTTTTTAATATAGTATTTTAAATCGCTCCAGAAACATGCTCATTTCCTGAAAAAATTAAAATGTAGGTGGCTTTTCGGATCCAATATAAACATGTATAAAGCAAGAAAAATCATTTACATATTTTGAATTGGGGCTTGTAAAATTCCGCTAGATGGCGTACTTGAGAACTGAGGTTCAACTTCGACGTCTCGTCTTCGAAGGTCTCCCCTAAGTTCCTCAATTGATCCCTATCCAACGCCCGTGCTTGCCAATCTCGGACATACTATACGAATCGTCACATCATCTTTTTCCAGGCCATGTCCAGTTGACGGTGTCCATCGTTCATCCGCCATTGGGCGACGATTTTTGTCCATCTTTCAGGGCTCATTACAACTTTCAGGCGACAAAATATATACCTGTACATACATTTATTATTTAATGAATCTCGTGAATCGCCAGCTGTGACTAATCTGTCGCGGTGTATGTTACACGTGGAAAATGTTTATATTCTATGTTAGTGAAATATAAACTTACCTTTGTGCTGGTCTCATATGGCCTTGTATACCGAAACTAATAACATTTCAGTTGAAGTACTTCCAATCTAAGAATGGCTAAAGCTACTCAATCAAGCTGATATATATTAGGTTACATAACGCGTTGGTGAATGTACTAGACCGATTGGGTTATTCCTTGTCCCGGAGGATCTTAAGTACTTAAGTGATCACTTTTTTCACATTCGAGACGAGATCAAATCAAATCATCAAATCATTTATTGCGTATCACATACAAGATAAAGATGGTACATTTAAGATACAGTATGGATGTGACACCCTGTCAGGGCACAGCAATTTATAAGAGGGCGCACATTATTATTAATTACTTACACAATAACTAATATTGCACAATTTTACATAAAAACTTAATAATAATAATGTTTTAACAATTTTAACAAACACTTAAAATAGCAAATTAAATTAATATTAAAGAATATAATAAAATAGTAATTTGTGAGGCAGTATCTATAATTTATCATTAAAAAATTCTTGGAGGTTGTAATAGCACTTATTAATTAGAAATAATTTAAGGTTTTTTATAAATCGGGTGGGATTTTCAATATTTTTTAAATGGTTTGGGATATGATTGTAAATTTTAATTAACATGTTGTGGGGACTAAACGCGACTAATTTTAGTTTGGAGAAAGGTATTTTCATTTTGTTTTGGTATCTATTATTCCTCTTTATTTTATTTTCAGGTGAATACATCGAAGGATATTTTTTGACAAATTTACACGACTCTAAAATATAAATAGACGTAAGGGTTAATATCTGGTGTTTAATGAAATGAGGTCTACATGATTCCATCTGATCTATATTCGCTAATATGCGGATGCACTTTTTTTGCAGTGTAAATACTTTGTTTACTTCGCATGAATTTCCCCAAAGGATTACGCCATAGGAAAGTCTTGAGTGCACATAAGCGTAGTAAGCTGTAAGTGCACTGTCAAAGTCCGTTACTCTTTTTAGGTGTTGTAGAGCGTAAACAAAAGATGACATTTTTTTTAAGCATTTTTGAATATGTTTTTTCCAATTTAAATGGGTATCCAGGTCTATTCCTAAAAGAGTTGCAGAAGTAGCAGTTTCAATTTTTGTATTTTTGTATTTATAAGAGATATTTAAGGGTGATTTCTGATAGGGCTTGAATTGAATTATTTTGGTTTTGTTAAGGTTTAGTTCTAGATTGTGTACTTGAAGCCAGTTTACTATTTTATCTAATATGTTATTTAGTTTTATTTCCATTTCGATGGTGTCAGAGCATGATAATAATATAGACACATCGTCAGCAAAAAGTACGCAGTATTCATTTACTATGTTTGGGAGATTATTTATATATATAAGAAATAAAATGCATCCTAATACACTTCCTTGTGGAATAGAACCAGTGATTAATACTTTTTCAGACCTACTTATTGATATTTTGCCTGTTTCAAAATTAGTATATTCTATATCCACGAATTGAGAACGATTTTGAAGGTACGATCTGAACCATTGGTGTGCTGTACCTCTAATGCCTGTCTGATATAATTTGCCTAACAATATTTCGTAACATACTCTATCATAGGCTTTGCTCATGTCTAATAAAAGGCCTACAGCATATTTTTTGTTATTTATCTCTTCAAATATTTTCTGAATATATTTATAGGTCGCAAGGATTGTTGAATGGTTTTTTCTGAAGCCATTTTGACTTTCATGTAAGACATTAAATTTTTCGTAGAAAGAATAGAGACGATTTATCATGGCTGATTCAAAGATTTTTGCTGATGTCGGTAATAATGCTATGGGTCGATAATTATTGATATCTGTGGTTGATCCTTTTTTGTGGATAGGTTTGATTATCGAGGTCTTAAGCGCGTCCGGAAAAATACCTTCTGAGAAAGATTGATTTACAAGTTTAGTATAAGGCAAAGTTAGTTCATGGGCACAAGTTTTTACCAGGTTCGGTGGGATTTCATCGATACCAAATGATGTTTTGTTTTTAAGGTTCTTTATTATATTATTTATTTCTTTAGGTTGGACTGGTTTTAGAAAAAAGGTATTTTCTATTGTTTCTGTGGAAGTCAACATCGGGCTTCTAGCTGGGTAATTTTGTTGATTTCCAATAGAGGCGAAAAAGGTATTGAATGTATTTGCTACAACTTTAGGATCACTAATAGGTTTTTCCGTGTCTGTTTTTCTAAGCTCTATGTTTTTATTTTTGCGTGAAATTTTGTTCGTTTCGGTATTTATTATTTGCCACATGGCTTTAGTTTTATTTTGTGATTTTTCAAATTTATGTTTATTTCTAATTTTTTTAGATAAGTTAATCGTTTTACGGAGTATTTTGCAATAGGTTTTATAGTATTGACTTAAACTATCACTTTTAGACTTTGATATCAATGGTCTTAGAAATCTTTTGTAGCGACATGATATTTTTAATCCTGTTGTTAGGTATGTAGATTTAGATTTAATTTTTATCTGTTTTAAGGGTATGCATTCATTAAGTGTTTTTGTAGGACATCATTGAAAATATTGTAATTATCGTTTATGTCGTTATTTTCTTTAAATAAATATTCCCAAGCAATATTCGAAAGCTCATTTTTAAATTTACTAATGTTAGCTTCAGTGTAAATACGTTTTAATTTTGTGAATTGTTTAACTGTTTGTTTTATGTTTGGTACAGATAATAATAGGCCTTTATGGTCTGAGAAACCAAGTTCTATGACTGAGCTTTTCACATCTTTTGAATTAAAATTTGTGAAGAGTAGATCTATACAGGTAGAACTGGTTTTTGTAATTCTAGTAGGCTCGTTTATTCTTTGGTGAAAGTTATAGGATAGCATAGTATTTAAAAGCCTATTTTTATCGTTATTATTCTTGAGAAAATCTACATTAAAATCCCCACCTATTACAATGTTTTTTGAAGAGTCTTTCAGAGATATGTGTTTAAGTAATTTCTCTAAGCAAGAATAAAAAACTTCTATATCTCTTTTACTGTTCGGCCAGTACAGATTTATTATCAATAAATTTTGTTTTGGTAATTCTATTGCACATAATTCAAATATCATTTCCATTGACATGTTATTTATATCTAATCGCTCTTTATGTTCCAATGTTTCATTTTTTAAAATACAAACTCCTCCACCATCATGGTTATCTCTACAAAAAGAAGAGCACATATAATAATTGTCTACATTTATTAACTGTAATTTTTTCTTCGTTTAACCAAGACTCTGAAATGCAGATTACATCTAAGCTAGATTTTTCCTGTAATACAGATTCTAAAAGGTGAGTTTTATTATAAATACTTTGCATATTTTGGAAAAGTATAGTTATGTTAGTTACGAAAGGGCAGTATTTGATTATTGTGTTTGTTTATTGTAGATTTTGGACATTGGGGGGTGAGTGAAAAAGGCACTGGCGGAGAGCTCAGGGGGAGCTGAGATTGGGATAGGTTCGATCGTTCTACATTTTCTGGGTCTCCGTCGGGGTTTTCTACGTTTTACTCTTCCTGTCTTGACTTTGTTGTGTTGTTAGGTTCATTTCCTTTCCATTGATGATCAGTATATTATTTTTTATTACAGCATGTTGGCCGTTTTGTCGCGCGGTTTGTAGGGCTTCTCTTAGTTTTCTTCTTTCTTGTAAGGCGATTGGGCCGAGATATTCAGTGGCGCTGAGGCCTGCTTCTTTTAAATACCATGAGTTTTCCAATATGTATCTTTTCATCCTTTTGCTAATGAGTTCAATTTTTATAGGTCTATTTTTATTATTATTTCTATTTCTTTTTCCTATAAATTCTATGCCTTCTATATAGTCTGTTAAGTTTATATTTAGGAGATCATAGAAAATACTTATCACTCTGTCTATTACGTCATTCTCTGTTTCCCAGTAATTTTCTGGGAGTCCATGTAGCACTATGGTTTTTTCACCGGTTTCATTGTTTAGTTGATGTGAAGAGTTTCCTTGATTTGCTTGCAGATATTGAATTTCCTTTTGGATTTTTTCATTTTCGGACTGGAGAGAACGACAGTTTTCTTCGAGTGTACTTATTCTCTTGGTCAGCGTTTTCATATTATTTTTCAATTGCTCCTGTCCATTTGTAATCTCTTCGAGAGTATATTTGAAGTCTTTCTCTATCTTTGTTAATGCACTATTCAGTTCGTCTCGGAAAAAGGTTTGGAGTGATGATATAATGAGTTTGTTGTTATCCTGTAATAAAGAAGTGAATTTTTCCAATAATTTTTTATCACAGGTTTCGTCTTTTGTGATATGTTGTTTATTGATAATAACAGGTGTATCTCCTTGAGGCGAGAGCTGCGAGTCGTCTGTCATACTCGAAGTGTTTAAGGGTATCTTTCTTCTTTTAGTGACATTTGCATCGCTTGTTGATCCTTTTGGAGTTAAGTTTGTATTATAGTCGGTAGAGTTGGGGGGCCTGTCGTTGTTTGGATGATTATGCATAATAATAGGGGTATCACTATTGTCAGTCTTGGGCTCTTTCGATTTACAATCTAGGCATTTCCATGTTTTTTTAGACTCTCTTGTCATAATTTTGTAGAAGAACTCCTCTGATCTGTTTGCACAACAGAGATCATAGTTTTTTCCGGCAAATACAACAGTTCAGGAATTTGTTATCCCGTATTTCTTGTAAACATCCTGCAACATAATGACATCTTGTGGCGAGTAGCGTTAATAGTAAACAGTTTTCAAAAGTACTTAATAGATGTCGCTGGGAATAACTCCATCTAGTGGCAAGTAGTGGAACTATTTGCACCTGTGCTTGCTTGTTTTGATTGATGACAAATAACGATATTTTCTTTAGTTTTGAGGTTATAATATTATTTAAATTTCTTGCACTTTTACAATTAGAAGCTCTGGTTTAGCGTAAATATGCATCTACAATAGTTTGGTGTTGATCACTTAGCTTTCTTTCGCCTTTTTTGCAATATTTGTTGCGATGTCACTGTTGGTTGATCCTTTGGTTTTTCCACTAATTTCTCCACTTAAACACTAGTTCTGTCGCTACTAACACTTCCACGAACGTAATTTTATTTTATGATCACAATTCGCTGAAAATATCGTGAGTTTATGAACGTTTTGATATTTTTTGTCGAAATTATTTACGCAGCCGATGTTTATTTAGCGGAGGTAGCGCCCTCAACATGCTCGGGAATGAAATCCTGAGAGACTAAGTCGACCTATTAATCGTATGTGTGCTTTGCCTGTGTCTAGTAATTTTAAGCAGAACCAGTAGTTGACGGTTCAAACGTCAGAAAGGATAGTATCGTAACATGAGCGCCTAGCGTAGGTATTAAATATGTTTTTGAAGGAACTGGTCCGATCGATACGTCGACAAAGGTCCGTCGTGATGAATACCAGCGTCTCACCTTTTGTGAAATACTTTAGGGTTTTTTAATGTATGTGATAGGTGGTAGACGAGCAGACAAATCACCTGATGGTAAGCGATTGCCGTCGCCCATTGACACCTGCAACACCAGTAGAGTCACAAGTACGCTGCCAAACTTTGACCCCCTACCTCCGGTACCTTCATTCACTTGACGAAACCCAGCCAGGCGCTGTTTCACGCCTTTCTTCTGAGAGAGAGCCGGGCCATTAATGCAATGTCATCGATGGTGCTTCAAGCATGAGCACTACCATTTCACCTTTTGTGAAATACTTTAGGTTTAATCTCAATTTGACTGCATATGGCATAACATGTGCTGTCTATACATACAGTATTATCGTTGAGATGTCACACGCAAGGCAGCGCGCGCGCAGTTCAAGTGCACGGTCGGTTGCGTAAACGCGGCGCGATGCTCCACCCCGCCCCCGCACTTGCATCCACGCGATATGCATCATGCTTAGATACGAGTATCTATAAGTGTTATTGTATTCACTTGAGTAGAGTACAATAAATTGTATTATTTTATTATAGCTGTTTAGGTCGATGAAATAATGAACACACGCATATCATAATAACTAAGTCTCTCGTCTTAGCCTGTAATTCTCGATTGCGTCCAAAGTTATCGCTATGGTGCCCGGGCACGTTTAGATTATAATTAAAAAATAAGCAAGGGCTTTGAGGGCAAGCAATTGAAAAAGGTTGGAAATTGTGACTGGAATTGTGGCTCTCCATGAGCAGCGGCAATTGCTTAGGTGATCTGCCTTCTCGTCTGCCACCTATCACATAAAAAAGTTCTGGTGGTCATCACACAACCATCGAACCATTATCGCCATTATTATGATGACAAAGTGTATATGTCCAGATGTACCTATAATTACAGTTCTATATGCTATTTATGTGTTAATAGAGATGTAATGGTTGTTTGCTTCGTTTTTTGCAGACTATTTCTGGTATGTGTCATGAATAATTGCAAAAAGAGCGGGGTTTCAAGGTTGTATCTATGTGTGTGTGGTGTGTATCGTAGTCATGGGCGTATAGACAATAAGGACGCATAAGCCAAAAAACCAGATCGGCCGCGTACATTCTGGATTGAAAAAAATACTTGATTTGTATTCAGTGTGTCGCATTCACATAGTGTGTTCTATTCTATTCTTACTCACGGCTGTCCTTACGTCCATTTAATCCTACCCTCACCATTTTATAGTTTAAGTAAAGTTATAATTATTTGTTCATCATTGCACATACACTTCACACAATAGGTTCACTACACATTGGGATCGCGACCGTAGACTCACTCAGCTAGTCCCACTGAGAACCAGAGTTATGGTCTATGGTCGCTACTCCAGCTGAGTGAGGGCCATTTATGCTGGATGCCTTAACACAACACAAATGCAAACACTCGGCACTGCTTGGTCAATGGGGAATGACACTGTTTGCGCCTTTTGTTTCTTTTTATTAGTCCTTGTCCTTTTTTGCCTTGAAAAGGGGCTTTTGGACGTTACAACCTAGACAAATAGATATTCTTTATTGCACAAAACACATACAATCTCGGCGGTCTTATCTACATAATTATCTAGATGTTGTTTACATGTAAATCTCTGTTATTTGTTTGTTTACATTTTCTCGTGTTTGTTATTAATTCGTGTGTTTACCATAAGTGTTGTGGTGTCCAAATAAATAAATGTATGTACTTTTTTTCTTCTTTCTTTGGCTCCCGTCTTCCTATTGCATGGTCTTTTGTCTCTGTTTGGTTTGGTGTTATGTTCTTTATCAATATTTGTCTGGCGCATAGTGCGTTTATGTTACTATGACCAACCTTTTGCCCCTTGTAACGTTTGCGCATTTTGCATCCCACTTACACCAGCTTCTTTCGTCATTCATCGTGCTGCCTCCAACAAAGAGTTATTCATTTTAAACATCCATAATGTAAAACCCATGATGCAATAATCAATAAATGATTGATTGAAGATGGCTGATGTAGACCTTGGTCTATTCCAGGCTTGTTGCTGTGTTAGGTTGCAGACAAGCAGATGGAATACCTGATGGTAAGCAATTGCCGCTGCCCATAGACCCCAAACACCAGTGGAATCACAAGCGCGCTGCCAAGTCCCCCGACTGGTCCTCCGGTACCCTCACTCACCCCTACGTAGTGGGCCGTATTTCAAAACGGCCCTGTGTTAGAAAATAGTTAGCCCTGATGTAATGCGGCGGATTATACGATCCGGCTGCGACATTTACACTACAATACTTCACGCACACCTGTGCGTTTTTCGTAGCGCCTATCAAATGACATTATTCCACTTTTATATATTCTAATTACATGCCTTAAGTACGTTTAACTAGAGACATGGCTAATCCACCTTCGCTCTGCGTCCTTACAATTTTATAACCGTAGTATGAGCAAGTTCCGCTAGCGGCGATAATGCGCCGACGCACCCTTGACATTGGTCTTGTGCGCGAGCGCATTACGCGCTGTGCTGTAATTGGCGCAGATGTCCCTTGCGCTGTAAAGTGAAATACATTATACAAATACATGAAAAGAGCAGCTACTCCTCGCGGTTTCATCTGCGTTAGAATGAAAAAAAAAACAAAATCAATATTGTTTCCTTACGATGCCATAGACAGACACACATACAGACACGTCAAACTTATAACGACCCGTCGTTTTTGCGTCGGGGGTTAAATATAAAGCCTAGCTCACTTTCCATCCCTTCAATGACCTCCACTTAAAGATGACGGTAATCTCTCATCTTAGCTTGTCGCTTTCGAGCCTGGTGTACCCTTAGACTATGGTTCAGGATTTAGGGAGTCTGGTAATTACAATGAAGCGACTTACGTCTGGTGTAGTGTGTGACCTTCTCTTCGATTCTAACCACGATTCCGCCGTGAACAGTAGTTTTGCGAGCGAGCGAAAAGCGAGCGACTATACATGGAATTCGCGTTCTAATCCACTTAGATATCATACCACTGAGTGAGACTTGGTCTCTTATCAACGAACTAATGGAGTGGGCAGATCATTTTCAAGTGCAATTGTAGTCTTCGAAACTCATATCCCTCCAAAATCTTAGAATCTTAAAATGTACCGATTACTCTTATACAGAAGAAGAACTTATACAAAAATGTATTTAATATTAAAGATCCCGTCCCGTTGTTAATTTAAAAGTAATAAGGATTTACAAACAGCTAATGTCATGTCGATGAGAATGAACCGGGTATGAAAGATGATAATGATGCAATAAAAAGCAAAGTCCCACTTATTAAACGATAATCCGATGTTGTTACTTCATCAGACCCTTCTGTAATCTTAAACACGCACACTGCGCACGCGCATCGCTCAGAGCAGTTAATGAATATCGTGACGTCAATAGATAATAGATTGTTGTTTCCGAAGTGGTTTTGTGACAGTAATTATTACTGTAGGTACTATCTTTTTATCGCAGCTTCGAGTGTTTGTCGAGAATGATTCCGTTTTTGAGATAATAGTGAATCTTTGTAACAGGTATAAATGTAGTAAATCTAATAAATTGCGCTATAAGTCCGTATAAGTAAAATTAACGGATTTGGTCACTAAGGGTTCCACAGAAGCGGAGTTGCGTGGAATTGAGCGGAGACTTGTAAAAATTTACCAATCACATTGCTCATCAGAGATGAGATGTGTATTTTGAGCAACGTAAGATAGTTGAAGTATGTGATGGAGAGTATTGTACTCCATTCCTACAACTATCTCCACTTAAAAAAACACGTCAATTCGTCGCTCCGTTTTGCCGTGAAAGAAAGACAAACATACATACAGACAGACAGACATACACTTTCCCACTTATAATATTAGTATGGATGTCTTCTTATTCCATTCGTCCCTGTCATTCGTCGTCAAATCATTCAGCCCCTATTATAGGTTTTTTGGTTTTTAATATTAAGTAGGTAATTTATGAGGAATAGGAACGATAAAATGAAATGCGATGAAAGTCTAAAACGAAACCACCCAAGTTTCGCAACCTAATTTTCAGTCAAATTCCCAATTACCTGTTGGTTTGTATGACCTGCTATCAAAGGCAGTTTAAACAAAGAAGCTCAGAAACTTGCGAAGTTGACAAACTTCGCAAAAGGACGCCTGATCAGTGCTCCATCGGGCGATTAAAGGTCGTTAGACCGTCTGGATTGGTTGACAACTGTAACCATTGGGAAACCTGTGAACCCTTAGGGTTGCCAAATATACAACAATTAGAGGCAAAATAATTTACCTTAAAGCAGTCTACCGTAATGATTTAGTACCGTGCGATTTTCTACTGTATATTGAAATTTGAATAATAGGATGATTTTTAAAACTATGGTGTAAAATGTCTGTTTGATGAAAAATACATAATTTTCGATCATATATAAGCCTAGAATACATTAAAAGTATCGCCGTTCATGAAGGCTCCACTCGCAAAAAGCGCTCTTTGGCATTTTCGGAATTTAAATTACTTTTGACTGGGGTCGAAATTAAAGTGAAATAACGGAATTTTAAAACCAACCGAAATAGTTCTCTCTCTCTTTTTGCATAAGTGTGTCCATCCACAATGTTGTCTAACATGCAAACCCACCAAAACAGTTCTCTCTCTCTCTTGTATAAGTGTGTCCATCCACAATGTTGTCTAACATGCAAACCCACCGAAACAGCTATCTCTCTCTTTGTATAAGTGTGTCCATCCACAATGTTGTCTAACATGCAAACCCACCGAAACAGCTATCTCTCTCTTTGTATAAGTGTGTCCATCCACAATGTTGTATAACATGCAATCCCACCGAAACAGATCTCTCTCTCTTTGTATTAGCGTGTCCATCCACTATGTTGTCTAACATGCAAATCCACCGAAACAGTTCTCTCTCTCTTTGTATAGGTGTGTCCGTCCACAATTTTGTCTAACATACAAACCCACCGAAACAGCTATCTCTCTTTGTATAAGTGTGTCCATCCACAATGTTGTCTAACATGCAAAGCCACCGAAACAGTTCTCTCTCTCTTTGTATAAGTGTGTCCATCCACAATGTTGTCTAACATGCAAAGCCACCGAAACAGTTCTCTCTCTCTCTTTGTATAAGTGTGTCCATCCACAATGTTGTCTAACATGCAAAGCCACCGAAACAGTTCTCTCTCTCTCTTTGTATAAGTGTGTCCATCTACAATGTTGTCTAACATGCAAACTCACCGAAACAGTTCTCTCTATCTTTGTATAAGTGTGTCCATCCACAATGTTGTCTAACATGCAAACCCACCGAAACAGCTATCTCTCTTTGTATAAGTGTGTCCACCCAGTTGTCTAACATGCAAACTTTGTTTCCGCTGGTCGAACGCGAGCTCGGCGACGGGGTACGAGCTGACGGCGGGCGTGGTGGGCGCGGGGTGCGCGGGCGGCGGCGCGTGCGCGGAGCCCGGCGCGCTGGCGGCCGCGCACGCGCCGGCGCAGCCCGCGCACGCTGCGCACGCCCACACGCTGCACCACGACCCGCGCAAGCGGAAGGCGACGCATTAGTGAGTAAATGTAGATGATCACAAGGGCGAATTCACCTGTCAAGTTTTAGGCCAACTATTGGCCATCGTCGCCTCGGTCTGCCGCGAGGACGTTTTACGTTTTGGGGCATCCACTTTGTGGCTATTTTGGCACAAAGCTTTTCTGGCATGCGACTGACGTGAGCGGTCCAATTTAAGCAGAGCTGCCCAGCAGAAAAAGGTAGGGAGGCCTTTGACCGGCAGTGGGACATTACGGGCTCATAATAATAATCGATTAGAATATAGGCCAACGCTTGACCACAATCGCACCTGATGGAAAGTGACGATGAGGTCTAGGATGGTACGTGTTCGCCTAGAAGTGTAGTATAAACTCTGATTTTTAATCATGTAAAGTAAACTGACAGACGTCAATGTGTCATCCCCACACATTATCACTCAATTTGACAGATGCAAAATGTCAAAATGTGTAGAAACTTGACATTTGCATCTGTCAGTTACTCCACATGATTAAAAATCAGAGTATAGTTTTAACAGTGGGAGAGCCACGCTTCGGCGTGAATGGGCCGGCTCGACTGGTGTAATACCACGTCCTCACAGAAAACCTGCGTGAAGCAGTGCCTGCGCTGTGTTTCGCTGCTTGGGGGTACCTGAGGCCCAATCCAGGGGAAGGGGCGGGGGGTAAGTCAAGCAGTAAATGAAGGTGAACCTGTGGGGGAAGAGAGGTGTCAAGCCATCTTGGGGGCATCCCACATGACCCATATCTGCGAAAAAAGGTACAGCGAACAAAAATAAAACCAACACTGGAAGATCACCTTGACCGCTCCCGTCCTGGATCCGCCCTTGCATTGCTGTACGAACAAACAAGTTCATATTTTATAAGTAAAATATTTATCGGTAAAGAATATCCCTTTTCTATCAACTCGGGTCGATGGCTGGACCAGCCTCCTTTATATTGCTTATTTACTGTTTTTGATATTAATATTGATTTTTTTTTATGGTTTATGTTTGCTTTGCTCTTTGTTTTGATTTGGTTTGTTTGTGTCCTGCAAAAATAATAATATATTAAATTATATAATTGTATAATATAATATAATATATTATATATACCTCAATATTATTGTGTTTGTGCTGATATCAGCCGATATAGGCAGCATCACCAGCGTACAGTTCAGGCCCAACACTGTCACAGTTTAATATAGCTCCGAATTCTCGTGCTTATTATATTAATACACAAATAGATGCACATATTTTAATAGATACCTACACATAAAAATAATGTTTTTTAGAGTTTCCGCCATTTTCTTGTCATATCTAATTCACGATATTTGGGGGCCTTCTAATCCGTATTTTTCCACCAATAGTAATCGATATTATTCACCGATATTTTACCTATTGTAGTTACATTATTGAGGAAGTCTGATAGTCAGAAACCGCTAAGGTCATTATTATTTGATGACTCAGGTCACGATGCTCCGCGGTTGCAGGACCACGGGCAGTATCGAATCAAAATAATTACCGAACCGACTGAATCAACGGTAGATTATACACTTGACTTTCATGAGTATATTTGACCATGCATCCCGTCTTTCGGTCGGTCCCATTGTACCCAAAAAAACGCCGGGATGTCATATTGTCCCGTACCCGCGAAAATATTACCTAATATAATAATTTAATTATACATTACATTTAAAAAGGAACTTGCGTTAACAATAAACCTGTTCATTTTAATCTGCTTAACTGATGCTATATCGATACCGGTATAAATATTATCACCAACATAAAAATCTGTTTCATCTAGATTTATTCTTATATTCTGTTTCTTTTTGTTTTTAATTATAAATTATATTATATTGATTTATTTTATTACATGCACGGCATTTGAATAACGACACTCAACGTTAAACGAAAATCTACGCGAAAACATTTTCTTCCATTGTTAAAAAATAAAAAGTGACGTCATAACGTGGCGCAAAGAAATAACTCGTGTCCACATTTCTTTTTCATTTATGTATAACCTAAGATCCCACTGCTCGATTCTGCATGTATCAGATCTGTTTTTGATAGAATTAGTCTTATTAATTTATCATTAATTACATAAAGAAAAATAGATACCTTCAGAAGTCTTACCGCGTCATGCAACTATTGATTTCCTATAGAAGCAGAAACTAGAGCGGTCATTCATAAGCAATGCACAGGCAGCAACGTCGACAGGTTAGGCTAACCTGATTATTTATTAAGCAAGCAGGCTATATGCTAACACAGTATTGGTAAATGCCGTTCAAATAAGAGCTTAAGGAATTATACTAGGTAGAAACACGTAACATGCTTCAATTGGAGCGAAGTCTAACAATATCTCATCGATATCTGTCAAGGAAACTCAGATATCAGAAATCGTAACAAAAATATTATGTAAAATATAACGCCTTGTGGGCCGCCATGTCTTCGTTTCGGTACTTACTCGCTATTCGTGGCGTAAGTTCTAAACAGTACTTACCAATAGATGGCACTGAGCGTCTATTAAGTTTTACAAGTGTTTCGTCTTTTCGGGTTACCTATATGCCTTATCGATGTCTATAGAATTTACCTCCTCTCATGCATTTCAACTTTAGTCTCCCGTCCTAAATTATTTGACTATGTGTTTTTTTTGTTGACGCTGGGAAATGCCGCTGACCCGAAGTGGGCCAACGTAGTCTTGCGACTCCTTATATGTCCTTATGTCCGGCTCTCCTCCGGGTGGGACCGGAGGCATACCGACTAAACCCCAGCGACGCTCCCTCATCGCCAGACTGGGGAAGAGACATGAGTACGGGTTGAGGAACCTTGACTATGTGTAGCCTGCGATCACAGTCTGCAGTCCTAATTTGAACCTACCTTCAAATAAATAAATGAAGAATGTAATAGAAATGTAATGTTTTTTTTTTACATTGCAGCAGTTCCGATGGATATGAAATGTCCGGGTGCGAGGCGCCGCTGTCCGCGCCCTCCGGCGCCCTGTCCACGCCGGGCAGTGCCACGCGCAAGAGGAAGTCATCTTCATAGTAAGTATATGTTTGCTTGAACAAATTGATTAAGAGGCAGCTGGTGATACCCCCACTGGTATTGAGCCGACGTTGAGGCGGTGGCGGTTCGGCGCGTCGAGGAACAGTTTAGAATTTGGTCACCACGTCGTCTCGAGGCGCAGGCGTCTATACTTCCATCACATTTCATGTCCTTCATATTTAAAAAAAGAAACGAAAGGACAAAATGGCGGCGGAAACGACATGAAAAATGGCGGCCGGATCCCCCGCCGCGCCTGTACTTCACCGTGCCGCGACTCCAGTATATGGCATTTTTATGAAGATATTCTAGATATGTGCGCTTATGCTGTGCTTCAATTCTGCTTCGATGATCTTGTGAGCAATGCACTTTACAGAGCGTCCGCCGCGCTTAGATCTTCTTTAGTCTTTGGTTGCAAAAACCAGCAACACTTTGGCATACACCATTGTACCTGCAGCAAATGTTTCGACCTCCTTTTATATTTCCTGGTACCGGAGTAATAGCCAACCTTCAACAAGCAAAGTAAGTTAAATAGATGATGGTAAAAATGTAGGTATGTCTTCATTTCACTCGTACACTATGCAAATGAACACGCGGAACTACATGTGCTCGAATCGCACTTACGACCTTCATCACTGAGGAATATAATGTCTCGTTAAAGGGTATCGCCTTTCAATAATGCATAGTTAAAGTGCATCAATGGACGAATCTTTATTGCGCTGATAAGGTCAGTGACTGGTGCAAGATCCGTTGCGCCGGCGCATGTTGACCGATTCAGGGTCCAATCAAACTCAATGGCTCAATTGCAGTAGCTTTATAGTAAGACCCCGTTTGTAATAGCACCGACTGGCCTTTGGTCAGAGTATAAGGTAAGGTTGAGTAGATCTATCATAAGAGTAAGTACACTATAAGACAAAGCTTTTTAAAGGGTCTATGTTTCCTTCTTCTAGGGAAGGATCCCAGTGGTATAATATCCAAAACGGCTTGGGGCCGTATTAGTCTAGTCCTAGTCTCTGAAGGGTGAAAAGCAGAGCCTGACTCAGCAGCTTCCAGTCAGCGGTTGAACCAGGCGGGTCTCTTATGTTTGACTGGCCCAGGCCATAGGGATAAGCTGTCTTGCACTGGTATAGTTCTGTGCAAAACTGATGTTGGTGTTCCTCCTCCAGTGAGGAGCAAGAGCGTCCTCTTATATTCTCTTTGCACCTTGCTCCTAACTATCGCTCGCTACTCTCATACAAGTACTAGAAGTTGAGGGGAATGAGACTTTACCGACGTTTGATCACGGTCATCGTAACCACTGCAGATAGTGATGCAACAACGTTATTCCCCTTCGCACACCGCTTTGACGTCATTGCAGTACGACGTGAACAGATTTCTCTTCTTAAGTGTTTGATTGATATCAATTTTGTGATATACAAATACAGGTCTTAGCATCACGCACGTTAAACATCCCTATCTGGAAGATAGTCCAGAAGCTTAATTTAAAGCTGGCGTTGCAACCGGATCAGAGTACCTCTCTTTCTCACGCGCTATGCGCGCCTTCGTTTGAATGCGAAAGAAATATTCTCATTCGGTACGGCACGGATTTATTATAATCCACCAAGAGAAAATGATTCGTTCGGGCACGATTTTCAGCATTGAGGGCCATCAACACGAGGAAGAGAGAGGCGAGAGATGGTTTTAGTGGCAAATTTGTGTCCCATGTTACCCATGCTGCCGGGCTTCGTGCATATTTGGAGACCAGTGCTTCGATCATTAGGTGCTGTGCGATTAGAGACTGCGATCACTAGCATCTGTGCTGTGGCAGCCCTGCTGATTTGACTAATCCGAAAGCCTTTTATAGATAGAGCATGAACTCGCCTTAAGTTACGCAGCCAATGAAAGCTCCGTTCGCAAATGAGTGCTATTTGGCATTTTCGAAATTTGAAACTATTGATTAGGGTTGACAAATAAGTGTTACTTATGGCTTCACATATTTTTTTCAAACGCTTTCATTATGGATTTTTTCTCATTTACCTTTTTCTAATAATCACGCGTGGTAGACACATTCATAACGACCAGATCACGTATTTAAGATCCGCCAACCAATCCTTATAAAATTAAAAAAATATTACTTATATAAATAGCCTTACGTAAGACATTAAGTCCACGATTTGAACCCAATCCAAAGCCTTATGTTAGGAATTAATTAAGTCCATTGCGCAGTACTAGAAGTTACTGGCTTTTACTCTAGTTTTCAATACAAAAGTTATACAAAGCGCCTTTGAAACAACAACAAGTAAGTACAGTCGCTGAATGAATATTTGTAATAATTTTCAAATTATATTATTTCGGTATAACTTAGCCTGAAATCTGGCGAAATATTGTGAAGCTGTCAAATTCAATTATTCGTATTTTAAGCTGGTCAGAGTAGGGTTTTTGTATGAACTGACGTATCGTTACGAATAGTTCGATATCGTTTGGCGGAGTAGACCCCCAGGTTTTATAACGAAAATCGGTTGCCTAGCTACAACTTTGTTTTTGTTGCGATGTTTAATTTACTTTTCCTGTCTAAATACATTACATTTGAATAGTCCATAATATCAGGGACTAATATACCTACTTGTGTTTGTGCGTACCTTGGAGGATCAGTTATAGCTGCTACTCGCTGATAAACATTTAATTTTGATTTTAACCGTTATTTAGAAGGCGTTTCTGTAGATACACAGCTTAAAGTCTTTTACTTACTTTTACTTACAACTTGCAGTTGTCTATGGTCGGCGGCACTCGCTTACCATCAAGTGATCCATCTGCGCGTCTGCCACATAGTACTTTAAAAAATATATATATAATGTATTCGTACCTATCAAATGTATGTATTTCCTGACCAGCACTGTACATTTAGGCTAAGTTGTAAAGGTTTACTAAACGGTCCAGTCGACAAAAGCAGAAGCCGCACAAATCATTTGTCGTCGTTAACATGAGTAGCCCGTGGGATACTTAACGCGGCGCCGAGACCCGCCCGGGCAGTCTCAGCTGGCCGCTCCAACAGCCACCACCACTCAGTGGCTACGTGATCCCAACATTCCAACTCGAAGTGTTAACATTCCCGTTTCGGATACTCCCAAGTAGATAACTCCTTTTGAACATGCATCCTAGGAAGCGTTATAACCCTAGCCACGTGAAAGCTTACACGCTCTGTTACATGACAACTTTGGCCTTTTTTGTTGCCCTCTACTTTGTGAATGCAGAGAACTTAGCTATCACTCCCTTCGTACTCGCTACGGCATTCATAATATTTTTAAGCATGTTACTGTGCTAAACTTTAATATTCACATTAAATCGTCCACTCATTATCATTAAGTTAATTTAAATATCATAATTAACTTATTTACTTCGATTGTTTGCTTTTATTGGCACATTAGTGATCTAAATCCCAAAATTAGTGCACGTGTCGATTTATTTTATCGATTAAGTTGATAATTACAGTGATCAAAGTTCTGTCTCTCTTGGGATCGGCTTTCCTTGACCAAGCAGCGCAGTAAGGGGTGACTAGTGACGGTGCAGTTTATCGAGAATTTGCGTATTGAGAATTAAATTATTATTTTATGTAGCTAAATTATAATTTTCAAATACCTACATTATAGTTTTGAGTGCACGGAATGATATTTTCAAAAATGTTTATAAGAAAGCTTCCATTATTTACTTCAATGGATCATTAAAAATATGATTTATTAAAAATGTCATGACTTGTTATTGATTTTGTGATTATGAAACTTAAAATGGGGTAGAAGAACTTAGTTAATTTCAGTAGGTTTTGAAAATTTAATGGTGTTGTTTTATTACAAAGAAATTATTTCATCGGATATTGATTTTCAAATTGGCATATCAAATAAAAAATAAGGCATAGTTTGCTAATTTAATATTTCAATTATAATACTTGTGTGAAATAGTGCTTAATTTATTTATTAAGCTTCGCCCACAGCACATACTCGTAAATTAATAAATAGATGTGCCAAACAATCACACCAATCAACCTGGTCTCATACTAGGACAACCATCTTTACTATGAGTACCAGATGGCTATAATTAACATCATACAAAAATAATAATTATAAAAGCTTTTTGTACTTTTTAGTAATTATATCATTCTATAACCCTCTGTGTTTAAGAATATTTTGTCTCCAATTAAAGTAATACTCTCGACCCATCACTAGTCGCACACCGTTATCACCCTTCCGTCATTTCTTAGTCCAAGTACTAGTTAATTACTTCGATTGGTTGGCAAGCGGTTAGCTGAGTAAACATGAGGACTGCCTATGTATGGCAACACAAGCACTCCAAGATAAATAGTGAGTTTTACAAACCGAAACTGCGATGGATTATTGAGAACAAGAAAGCGAAGTTCAGAGAAGCGGAATCCTTCACGTGAGATTGTATTTTTACATTTCTATGAGAATGAACTTATATTTTATGTTCAACAGAACTGTATTTGTGATGTAGGTAAAATAAATAAGAATCGATTGACGGAATTTAACTGCAGATTT
The DNA here is from genome assembly GCA_014851415.1 of Cnaphalocrocis medinalis. NCBI lineage: Eukaryota > Metazoa > Arthropoda > Insecta > Lepidoptera > Crambidae > Cnaphalocrocis > Cnaphalocrocis medinalis. The sequence continues at coordinate 2,843,494 of CM026273.1, read as the reverse complement.
GTATAATGTCACTGTAAAATGATCCAAATCGTAAGTTTATCAACTTCCAGAAATAACAATCGGTGCTAATAAATTTTCTAAAAAAAACAAAAATTAGTAAATAAACGTAACGTCGTGAAAATTCAATTTAACTGTTATTTATTATATTATTTTCCGAGATTGTTCTTATGATGAAATTGAAGAAGTATTTGAAGGTTTAGCGACATTAATTTGGTAATGTTAATTATACAACGAGTAAAAGCTCCCAGTCTGCCGTATCACTAGGGTTGCCACGTATAAACTATAAAACTATATCGCCCCTTAAAAATAAAATAAATCCATAAGTGATAGAACAATTCAATTTCTAATGCTAGGATTGATTTTAAAGTGAAATTAAAATTGTTGGTAGAAAATATGGCAACTTTTCTTGCGGCCATTGTTTTATAAGCCACCTATCGCTAATCCATTAAATACCTCCCCAACATTGAGACTTCATCAAAAAATCAGATCTTAGGCTGCTAGGAAATTGATCAACTACGATTCTTATTATTTTACGGTGGCATCCTTTACATTGTGGCTGTCTGTTCGTTCGATCGTTTATGTAGCTGTCAATATTCCTAGATTGCAATAAATATTCAATGATTGATTTATTTATCTGAGTTTTACATTTTTGCTCAAAAATTTGAATGCATTATAATATAATCTTAGGTATGATCCTGAAGCAGCCGTCGTCGCGCCTCCAGCGATTGACGTCCTCCCAGATGTATTGTAAGCTCTTGCATATCTCAATGTTTATTTAAATGCAGGTAAGATAACTTTTTAGTGACAAATTTTGTTTGCCAAAAACAGCGCGGAACCCGAATTCCGATCCGAATCGACGCATCCGTGAATTACACGCTAAGATGGGTGACCAATATCTAATTATCTTTACACCTCGTAGTACGTGAGAGGTTTCGAAGCCGCTTCAATTTAAACTTGCTAAAGTCTTTGGAATGGCCCCAGGGGTTCACACTTCACATACAGTTCCAAATGAAGAAACTTAATATATGTTTCTTTTGGTCACGATATTTTCAGAAATCAATTAAAAGTTTAAAAAACGGGCCAAGTGTGAGTCGGACCTACACACGAAGGGTTCCGTACAATAGATTGCTTTTACAACTGAGGTTTATGAAATAGATTACATTTTGATTTAATTCGAATTGATTGAATGAAAGGTAAATTGCGGCTTACGATTACGCGTTTCGCGATAATCCAACGGTAATATTTAAAAATATAGGTATTATTTATTCACAATATGAATTAAAACTTATTAAGTAGAGTCACTAAGTGGACAACTTTTTTTTTTTATATTAGAGGCGGCAAACCAGCAAGCGGGTCACCTGCTGGTAAGTAATCACCGCTCCCCATGAACATCTGCGAGATCAGAGAGGTCGCGTTGCCGGCCTTTTAAGAAGGAGTACGCTCGTTTCTTGAAGGTCCCTAAGTCATAGCCGTCAGGAAATACTGCCGCAACTTGTAAGTATTAAACTTTACTTCACCGGTTAAACAAATTAAATAATAAGAGGTTGCACATTGTTGAATCAGCTTCCTGAAGTTCACGTGATCAGGCCTTATGTAATGGCGATTCGTAACTCGGGTTAGCTGTAGAAGAAATAACTTTATTACTGGGTTTTTAGTAGGTTTTCGTACTGGATGTCGGTCAGATTGGAGACCGTATCAAGACGATTTTAAGTGGTAATACACAGATTTACATCAGAGCGCGCGAATCGATCTTAGAGAATTGACTTGTCAATAGGATTGTGGGCACCGCTTACTGCCGCACTCAGAGTCGTTTATTAACTAAGTTGGTTAACTTAAGAAAATATATTGACACTTACCTTACATAAACACTACCGATACTTAAGTAATTGAACATTAGCTTAAATGACGTCTCAGACAGCGGCCGTTAGTGATATTCTAGGCGATTCGTCTAGAAGATACTACTTATACTTAATACATCTGTGTCATGTGGATAAGGACCGCATCCAAACAAAGGTGTCGCTTATATAAGAGAGAGAAAGTCCGATTCGGTCGGTTTTAAGCCCTTTGGTGCCGCGTAAAATACCTAAGTGTAATCGCCAAGAATATTGAAATACTAACGATTAAGACTACTTTGTTGCGGCCAGCGTAGCCTTGCTTTATTTTGTACCACAAAGAATAATATCTCTATGGTAATTCATGACTGGCCAAATCAAAGAAGGATTGTTGAATTTATTCTTCGTCTAGCCAAAATCCAACCATAACCGTGAGGATTGAGTTAATGGCTGGAGTGATACGGCCTCATAGAAAACCGATATAAAACAGCGTGTGTGCTGTGTTTCAATGAGTGAGTGAGGACACCGGAAGCCCGTTCCGGAGGGAAGGGGAAAAGGATAAGGGTCCTTGTGGACTCATACTAGTAATAATGAGATGATTACAAGGAGAGTTGCGAGCAACAGCTAATAGTGTTTATGTATGGACTATTTGATAAATTGAGCATTGTATGCACGGGCATAGTATGTGACAAATGGCCAATATGAGAGAGCAATAAGATAATAATTAGGTATTCCATTAATCACATTGACCGGACATTATACATACTGACCACCGCCACGCATCACCCTTTTGGCGTCTTGCAATGTTGGCATAAACTTAAGTAACTTAAGTGCAATATTTACTTAAGAATTAATTGACATAAACTTTATTTAAATTAACTAAGTATGAGGTAATTTGAATATTATTCTGACTCATAATTTGGATCGTTTGTCCCGCATTGCCACATCTTTTTCCTTTGAGTTCTTGTGTTAGTCAACTTCCGCGCCGTAGCGTCGATTACAACATTTGATCATCTGACTTTTATTGAAGTTTATTCTGGCCATCAGTTCTGACCTAACCTATTTTTTAAATGGGTATGACTTTTTGTATAACCAGCGGACAATCAAGAGTCTTCTAACGACGCCTTTTTGTTCAATTATGATTACTAGTTTAGAAGTAATGGGGAACACATGAATGATCAAAATCATAACCTTCCTTTTTGCTTCGCCGTAGTCAAGTAAAAAGTAGAGACCATCACTATATATATGTTTTGGAATCATAAAAAATAAATCCCGGTGTTATTAGTAATAGTTAGTACACAAGGGTTATTATCTCATCCGAAAAAAGTTGAAATCCTTGCGCGATGTAAACAACACCCACCACCATCTATTGGCAAACATTTCAACTGATAGCATAACTAAGTCCCGAAATGAAGTAAGGGCCTAGTTAAATATGAAACAGCTTGGGAACGCATTGACTACGTTTCGCGCGTTATCCTGAAGGTACGCACAGCCACACATCAAAGTATACAAAACTGTCAAATTTCTTTAATTGACTCTCATCGTACTGTCATACACATTAGGTTGAATGTCAAATGAGGATATTTGACAGGTTGTGGTAACCTGATGTGTAGTTGACTGTACCTACCAAGGTTTTTTTTTTTTTTTTTTTTTTTTTTTATATTATAGGAAGGTAAACGAGCAAGCGGGTCACCTGATGGTAAGTGATCACCGCCGCCCATGGACATCAGCTACACCAGAAGGAGTGCGGATGCGTTGCCGGCCTTTTAGGAAGGTATAGGCTCGTTTCTTGAAGATTTGAATGTCGTACCGGTTCGGAAATACCGCTGCGGGAAGTTGATTCCACAATGAGGAGGTGCGTGGCAAGTTTGTATTGAGTTGTGATGACAGATGTTTTATCGTGTTGTGTTGTCCAAAATATTAAGCGACTACTCCAAAGAATAATAGTCCGATTTGTCATTATGTTCAATATAGGAGATCGGCCTTTGTTCTTCGGAGGAAGCGAAATATTTATATTTCTACAAAGTGTGTTTGTCTGTCTGTTGCAGTGGCACCGGCAGCGCATTCGACGATGACGGCACGGAGGATGCTCGCTCTACACGCACTCTACCCGACAAGAAGTAAGCTCTCCTTTACTTATGAACTTTTCACAGAAACAGTAGCGTATTCGTATCGCAATTTGTATGAACATTGAAGAGAACATCGTACGTTAGCAGAACTAAAATTGACCGCACAAACATCTGAAAAGATAGCATCGTAACGTGCGCACGTCCACAAATTTTACTACTATATTGTCAACTATTTACCCAACGTTTGGACGTATTGGGGCTCTTCTGATACCGTCAGCAAAACAGAGAACACCAGTGTCTGATATGATGAGGAAATGAAGACGAATCACAGAGCTCAGATACATACTTCAAATTATTCTTGTTAGATTAATAATTTATTCCTTTAATAATAATAATAAATCTTTTATTTGCATAAAATGTGGTACATAATTATGTCGAGGTCTTATATTATTTGGTTGAACAGCACATTCTGCTAGAAACTAAAGCATGCAAATACATATTAATATTATTTTGATTTTAATTAAGTTAATTGACTGCATTGACAATAACATTGAATTCATTAATATAATAAAATAAAAAAAAAAAAGATTACATTCACCACAAACAATTAAATTACATCAGTCGAATACATAAAATTTATCAGTCAATAATATCAATTAATTTTATATAAAATTGTCAAGAAATGTCAGGAAATTAATTAGTTAATGAATACTATTTATCTCTTAGCCATTCTTGTGTTGAGTATATCATCCTTTCAATTAACCACATTTTGAGTTTCTTTTTAAATTGTATGATTGGTGTACTTTGATGGGCCTGTGTTCTGAAGTGGATATTATATAGGCTGATACTTTATTTTTAAAATAAATAAACGTGATATAACTTTCATTTAACTCAGGCAAAATCACAGCGAGATAGAAAAACGGCGCCGCGACAAGATGAACACCTACATAACAGAACTGAGCGCGATGGTGCCCATGTGCGGAGCCATGGCGCGCAAGCTGGACAAACTGACCGTGTTGCGGATGGCTGTACAGCATCTGAGGAGCGTGCGGGGCGCGCTGTCCGCTTGTCCGCTCACGGCGAGGCCGCGTCCCGCGTACCTGTCAGAGCGGGAGCTTAACTCACTGATATTACAGGTGAGTGAAATATATAAGCAAACTAAATACTTACTAACGGTCCAGCGGATGGCTGTACAGCATCTGAGGAGCGTGCGGGGCGCGCTTGTCCGCTTGTCCGCTCACGGCGAGGGCCGCGTCCCGCGTACCTGTCAGAGCGGGAGCTTAACTCACTGATATTACAGGTGAGTGAAATATATAAGCAAACTAAATACTTACTAACGGTCCAGCGGATGGCTGTACAGCATCTGAGGAGCGTGCGGGGCGCGCTGTCCGCTTGTCCGCTCACGGCGAGGCCGCGTCCCGCGTACCTGTCAGAGCGGGAGCTTAACTCACTGATATTACAGGTGAGTGAAATATATAAGCAAAACTAAATACTTACTAACGGTCCAGCGGATGGCTGTACAGCATCTGAGGAGCGTGCGGGGCGCGCTGTCCGCTTGTCCGCTCACGGCGAGGCCGCGTCCCGCGTACCTGTCAGAGCGGGAGCTTAACTCACTGATATTACAGGTGGAGTGAAATATATAAGCAAACTAAATACTTACTAACGGTCCAGCGGATGGCTGTACAGCATCTGAGGAGCGTGCGGGGCGCGCTGTCCGCTTGTCCGCTCACGGCGAGGCCGCGTCCCGCGTACCTGTCAGAGCGGGAGCTTAACTCACTGATATTACAGGTGAGTGAAATATATAAGCAAACTAAATACTTACTAACGGTCCAGCGGATGGCTGTACAGCATCTGAGGAGCGTGCGGGGCGCGCTGTCCGCTTGTCCGCTCACGGCGAGGCCGCGTCCCGCGTACCTGTCAGAGAGGGAGCTTAACTCACTGATATTACAGGTGAGTGAAATAACAACAAAACAAAAGCAAACTGAATTCTAACGAACAGTGCTACGGATACTGTTTGCTGTGCTACTTTTATTCTTTTTTTTTATGTGATAGGTGGCAGACGAGCAGACGGGTCACCTGATGGTAAGCGATTACCGCCGCCCATAGACACTTGCAACACCAGTAAAGTCACAAGTGCCCCTAAGTCTCCCCCAATTGAGCCTCCGGTGCCCTTAATCATTCGGCGAAACACAGCACAGGCCCTTTCATGCCGAAGCGTGGCTCTCCCACGGTAAATGGCTGTGTGGGATCTGGGATCTGCCACGAGCTATCCGATCTCAATCGCTCGCGGCGGCGCTAAGGGGGTGATAAACTCGCTGACATTGCAGGCGAGTGAAATATACAAGCAAACTGAATACTAACTAACGGTCCAGAGAATAGATAATATAGTAAATCGAGAGTATACTTACATCTATACATATAATAAAAATGTAAAAAAGCTGTGTCTGTACATTGAAGATATTTATCTCAAAATAACTTAGGACGACTAAAAAACAGTAACAGAACATGAATCAATGATTTTTAAAATTTTTGTCTGTCTGTTTGTCTGTTTGTCTGTTTGTCTGTTTGTCTGTTTATCTGTTTGTCTGTTTGTCTGTTTGTTCGCGCTAATCTCGGAAACTACTGAACCAATTCGAATGAAACTTTTTTTATTGTATAGCTGTAATATCAGGGCAACTTATAGGATATATTACATTTTGAAGACCAGGCTTCTTGATGTAGAACTACAACAGCCAGCTAAACATAAGAGGTAGGTCAATGGCACCTTAACAAAAGTTGTTCAGATTGATGTGCAGTTTTGATGCCATGAAAAAAAATCAAGATCATGAAACATCTGGTTTGGACCTCTAAGAGCCCAGCTACACTATAACAATATGGAATGAAAGTGGAATGAAAATTGTCAAATGTGATGAGCATTTTGGATGAGATCCTATAAGGAAGGATATTCCGAACTTAAACCCCTAATGGAGCGAAAAGGGGGGTTCAAAGTTTGTTCATGGGACTACGTGATTCCTTGGCCCAATTTAACTCCAACTTTTTCATACACATTCTTTGACAGAATTGATGGATAAAATATAAGATTCAAACTTTAATAGAATACTTATATCCCATAATGGAATAAAAAATAATTTGGGGGTTACTTTCATTAGAAGTTGATATTTTTAATATTAAATGGGTTGCACTTCACCTCATCTCACCTGATGGAGAGTGACAATGAGGTCTAAGATGTAGCGTGCTTTCCCAGAAGAAGCCTATTCACTCTCGACTTAAAGACACCCAAATTGTAGCTCTCTGGAAATACAAAAGCCGGCAAGTTGTTCCATTCTAATAGCATTTCGTATAAAATATAATGAGCCGCCTTAAAAATCTATTTACCTATTTAATAAACGAACCTTTATAATAAGTAATATTTTTGTTTAAAGCTATTTAAATAATCATCTTTAAGTCAAGAGTCATAAAGTTCACGCAAACGAAGTTGCGGGCGGCCACTAGTAATTAATAATTATGTATTTTTGAAGACAAATACAGAAGTGATTATAGAGAATCTATTTTGTTTTCCAGGCTGCCCATGACTGCTTCCTACTCGTAGTGGGATGCGACCGAGGCCGGCTGCTGTACGTGTCTGCTTCCGTCAAGAAAATGCTACACTATGACCAGGTAAGGAGGGAGACACTGCGCTTGCACTAGTGCACTATAATGCAATCTTATCCTATATTCTATGGCACACCAGTGTGGCACGACCCAAGCGGGACCAGGCGCGGGACCAACCGCTTAACGTACTTTCTGAGGCACGCGTGTAGGTAGAAGACCGTAATCTCAAAATCAAATCAAGGTAGAAGACTTAGAGCTGACAATGGGGTATGGGAAAAAAACCAAACATGTCCTAAATCGAAAACCATTTCGAGGCATTTGTCTTTCATACCATATTTTATTGCTTTTAAAATTTAAAAGCATAAGATCAATGATATTTTCAATAAAATCGCGTTTGACCTTCATCTGACCCAAGGTCAGCAGAATTTTCAGTCATACTACACTAACAAGATAAAATAAATGCTACATTATGCGACATCTACTGTGATTGTCACTTTGTCTATCGGAAGAACCAACAGTTGGCGCTAGTTGTAATACAATAAAACCTTACCAACCAGTTGACATTTGAAAGGTGATATAAAATTGATTAGAGATACCTATCTGTTTTTTGTTTTGGAATGTCAGACAGTGATGTAAAATTCCCCCGATTAAAAGGGATTTTGCCCACAAGTAACATTTAACATATAATTTATTTGCCACGATTTGGGGAAAAAAGCACGTGGTAACACTATTAATATGGTGTAGCGCACTTATGACGTCACAAATACCCTTGAATTTAAAATGTTTAAAAATTAATTAAAACATAACTACTGTCTTGATTACAAACATATTCAAATTGATTACTTGAAATAGTAAAAGGTATTGAAATAAAATATAAAAAAGATACCCTAAAAAATTAGTTCCCATACCCCATTGAGAATTTCTTAACAGAAAAACTTGGTACAAATTTAGGGATCAAATGCGAAACCTAAGCGCAGCCTTCGCTTTAAAGAGCAGGCACCAAGGCAGTCATATAATGAATCTAGTGACGCTTAAAGGGATAAACATCTCCATGCGGGTGGAGGTGGTTCAGCGGGTTAGCCATAACCAGAGGGGCGGTTAAAAAGAGAAAAGTGGACTGTATTTTGGCGGGGGAGCTAATCTACGTATAAATAGAGCCCACAGACGCCTGAAATGATCTGCCGACAGCTATAAGTACAACAGGCGTGGAACAAAACTACCCTAACTTAAAAGTGATATAACGAAATCCACCATTAACTATCCCTCCAGATCAGTTTATCACAGGCGAACTATTACCCTGTCTACACGCGCTTCAGACCGGAACATAGCAATTCATGGCTATTTAACATTGTTGATATAAAGAAATACCGGACGTATTATGAGAAAATTTACTCCATTCGGTACCTTAATTTAATATGACGGATTGTAAACATGGCGACAACGTATGGTTTTGCAAAATTGCACCCTAATTTATATGACAATGAGTGGTTTATTCCCACGGAGTCGTCACATTTGAATACGGGATGATAGCGACTACATTATAACTACAATAAATATCTTCAGTTTTTTTATGTGATGAGCAGACGGATCACCTAGGTAATAGTAAGCGGCTGCCGCCGCCTATATACGACCTTTCACCTCCTTTTCCCCCGAAGCTCAAGCTTTCGGTGTTCTCATTCACACCAGTCTTCTGTGAGACCGTGGTTATTGTCATATCCATATCAGATCGATCAGGGAACGGGTTATGGGACAACATGCCCGTGAATTTCAAGATTTTTTGGCTGGTCACTGTTCAAACCTAACCTAATCAATATTTTTTCGTTTAGTAAAGATTACTTAGTATTATAATAAAAGGCTAAAAATGTTATTTATGACTTTGACTTTATTTTTTTTACTCGAAGCTGACTTTTTTTTTTCAGTCGGAGCTGCTAGGGCAGAGCTTATTCGACATCTTGCATCCGAAGGACGTGGCCAAAGTGAAGGAGCAGCTGTCCTCTTCGGACCTCAGTCCCCGCGAGAGACTCATTGATGCTAAGAGTAAGTGCATTACATATTTTAATATAATTTTAGCTAATAATTAAATAACTGAATAAATCGATCTTTCCATTGGCTTTTTTGTCCAATAAAATTTTCTTGAGACCAGTAGTACCGGGACTTGGTCCTGGGTTCGATTCCTGAATCGGGCAAAAAGTATAAGTATAGTATTAATTTTTCGAAAACAGCTCGGGTTTTTTGATGATCATTCTGTTTTAGGCTAGCGCGGCAGCGTGTTGATTCAACCTAATCCTATCATAGTAGCGATGACTTGATTTCTATTGCAGAGAGACAGTATACATACAGGCTGATACTTTACGTAGTACTTGGAAGATTCTTTTAAGACCAGTAGTAATCTTTTGACTGGCCGGATGGCGCATTTGGTAGTGACCCTGCCTCATACGCCAAAGGTCGTGGGTTCGATCCCCACCCTGGACAAACATTCGTGTGATGAACACTTGTGTTTGTTCAGTGTCTGGGTGTAATATATGTATTTAAGTATTATATTTGTGATCCTCTGTTGTCTGATATCTGTAACACAAGTGCTTAAGCTACTTAATACGGAGTCAGGTCAATGAATGAGGTGTTGTGTGAATTTATTATTTATTATTTATTTTGAAAATAGTCACACGGGTTTTTACAACTACATGTATTTGTTTGTAGCTATGCTACCAGTAAAAGCGGACGTGGTGGCGGGCGCGTCGCGCCTGTGCCCGGGCGCGAGGCGGTCGTTCTTCTGCCGCATCAAGTGCAAGGGCACGGGCGAGGCGCTGCCGCCGCCCACGCACGTCAAGGAGGAGGCCGAGCCCACCGCCAAGCTGAGGAAGAAGCAGCACGAGAGGAAGTACTGCGTGGTGCAGTGTACTGGTGAGTTGGTGGCAGAGATTTAATTGTGGAAGAGCCAAGCTTTAGCATAAATGGGCTGGCTCGTCCAGTGCGATACCAGTGGTCTTATAGTGGTCGGCGTGGAGCAGCGCCTGCGCTTTTCGTCGAGTGAGTAAGGGTACTGAAGGCACAATTGAGGTAAAGAGGGTTAAAGATTGCCACTGCCAATCTTTAACGGTGGTGTTGCGACGGAATCTGTGGACGACGAAAATCGCTTACCATCAGGTGATCCGTCAGTTCGTCTGCCTCTTGTCACTTAAAAAAAGATTTATATGCTTAAGATCTTTTCTGTACACACTGTGAAACGCAAATAAAGCATTGAGTGTTGAGTAGGTACTTGTAGACTGAGGTCCAACTTCAACGTCATTGACTTTTTGACATCTCACATCAAAAATAACCAATCACCGTGTAGTTGGATCTCAGTCTACAAGTTCGCCATCTAGCGTATTATTCACATGCGATTCCAATTCGGATTTTTGAAATTTTTAAATTTTCTTTCAGGCTAGATTTCCCATTCGGATTTTGGAAATTTTAATTTAATGAATGTATGTATGTATTAATGTTTAAACTCGTACCTATGTATATAAGTATTGTATCATTGCACCGCCTTACACCTTGATCAAGTGTCCTTTACCCAAAGGTTGCCTGGAAGAGATCGCTCATAGTGATAAGGCCGCCATTGTTGTACATTACTCCTGTTATAACTAGTTTTAAGTTTTATACCTCTGTTTTGTGTGCAATAAAAAGCATATTCATTCATAACCAATCACCGTGTAGTTGGATCACAGTCTACAAGTTCGCCATCTAGCGGATTATTCACATGCGATTTCCCATTCGGATTTTTGAAATTTTTAATCATTCTTTCAGGCTACCTTAAATCCTGGGCCCCAGCCGAGATGTGCGAGGGCGGCAGCAGCGGCGAGGGCGGCGAGGAGGGCGAGGTGTGCAACCTGAGCTGCCTGGTGGCCGTGGGGCGCGCGCTGCCCGACCTGGCGCCCTCGTCCCCCGCGCCGCCGCCCTTCGCCTGCGCGGCGCCCACGCGCCACCTGCAGTACGTGTCCAGGCACGCCACTGATGGGAAGTTCTTGTTCGTTGATCAGAGGTGAGTTGAAATTACTACAGTGTACCTATGTAGGAATAGAATTTTATCGTGGGAGAGCCACGCTTCGGCATGAATGACGCCCCTGCCCTTCGCCTGCGCGGCGCCCATATGATACTTGCAATATGTGTCCAGATATGCCACGGATGGGAAGTTCTTGTTCGTTGATCAGAGGTGAGTTAAGATTATATATACATACAGTGTATGTAGGAATAGGATTTTTACCGTGGGAGAGCCACGCTTCGGCATGAATGGTGCCCCCGCCCTTCGCCTGCGCGGCGCCCACGCGGCACTTGCAATATGTGTCTAGACACGCCACGGATGAGAAGTTCTTGTTCGTTGATCAGAGGTATGTGGAAATTATTAATGCAGAGTGTATCTAAGAATAGTACGAATAGGATTTTAACCATGGGAGAGCCACGCTTCAGCATGAATGAGCCGGCTCGATCAAGCAGCAGCGGCAAAGGCGGCGAAGAATGTAACCTCAGCTGCCTGGTGGCCGTGAGTTCTTGTTCGTTGATCAGAGGTAAGTTAAGATTACATAGTGTGTGTAGGAATAGCATTTAAATGTTTACAGATACACGCTTACGTGGTTATTTAGTGGTATCACTTCGGTCGAGCTGACTAATTGATGCCGAAGCGTGGCTTTCCAACGGTCTAAATTTGTCGCTAACCTTTGCTAATATTTGCAGTATAGAATTCCAAAATAAATAAATCGTCAAACTGCTAAAGTTTCATACCAAATGTTTGAAGTTATATTACTCAGTATAGACTGCAAATACACCACATAAAGCTCTAAACATTTTAAAATATAATTTTGCTACATTTTGTAAAATTCTTTGTCTTCCAGCTGAAAAAAGCACACATTTTTGACATGGTCTTTTCTAGGTGTGAATTTCTTTTAAAAACAATACAATTTGTTATTCAGGGTAACCCTAGCGCTCGGTTTCCTGCCACAAGAGCTCCTCGGGACCAGCCTGTACGAGTACGTGGGCGGCGGGGAACTCGGCGCTCTCGCTCGCACGCACAAGGCGGCGCTACTCCGCCGGGACGCACTGCTCACTCCGCCGTATTCGTTCCGACGCAAGGATGGCACGTTCACGCGCATTCAGACGCACTTCAAGCCTTTCAGGTAAGGGATTTTTAAACTGTATATCGTGAAACGTGATGCAAATGTTTTCGTAAAGAGGGTTTTTGCAAATTAAACATTCGATAGATGGCGTTACGTAGACGCCTGGTCCATGTTTAACGACATTGGTTGTTTCATAACATATTAACCTCATAATTTTACCAATCCGCTCGTTGTTGGACCAGTCGTCCTCTAACGCCATCTAGCGGATTTACCATTCCATTTTCTTTCGTTTTATTAAATAAAAGTTCAATTCAACGTATTAAAAAAACATTTAAACTAATTCTCGGTGGGAGTTTACGCAATGTGCCTTCACATTTTTAGTTCTAAGTAATGAGAAACTCCAAAAATTATAGATATTTTTCTATTATTGTAATTTTGAATACATCTACCATACTCACCAAGTTATTATAGTTACGAAAAAAAGAATGGCTGTAACATACGGACGAACAAACAGCCATGAATTTATAAGGGTTCCGTTTTTTTTCATTTGGCTGCGGAACCCTAAAAGGGTATGTGTTCAATGTTTCAGGAACCCGTGGACAAAGGACGTGGAATGCCTAGTGGCCAACAACACGGTGATAGGCGAGTCGGAGAACGCTTTGCCGCCCGACCCCCGCGCTTCCTTCGACATGTTCAAACACAGTAAGTCAACATTTTTTTTCAAGTGGCAGACGAGCTTACGGATCACCTGATCACAAGTAGAGTCACAAGTGCACTGTACATACAACATTATTTCATTACTGCAAAATTTAAATTATTTTGGACTACTTTATTAAATAAGATTTGATATTTGACCAACATCTTAACGTATAGTCTACGGCACGAAACAACAGTTATGATCTTGAGTGCGCAGAAACCAATTTTTATAGAAAGCCTTCTTTTTTACAAGTGCGCAAAATAACGGTCATCACCATACTTTCGTGTCGCCAGCTGTACATTATTAGACATTAAATACTTACGATCTGTCAATAAAGTTAAACTGTAAATGTGAGATGAAACGGCATCTCAGCAGTTCTTCAGGGTGAGGATGACAGACTCAATTGATACTTAGTCTGTTCTTTTGTGCCTGTCAACCTCATAATTGGATCTCCCGGCCGCTTAACATTAGGCGGAGTGAAGTCATCATGAATGTCCTCAATAGGGTATTTTACCGTCGTTAAAATATCGACATCTGATACCTAGACTCGATAATTTACTGTATAAGTGTACAATTACTGAAGAAACATTTTTAAAAAGTTTGGATACAAGAAAGTTATAGAGCAACAAACTTTTGATATACCTGTCTCTTTCTTAAACAAAATTTTGTACTGCGCTTGTAGGAAGCACTAGCCTAGTGACGTCATTAATAGAGTATCGCTCTCCTTTTCTGATTGGGAACTTTGCAACTCTATATCTTTGGAACTAATGATGATAGAAAAAAAAATGGAGCTGTGATTCATACTTCAAAAACTTTACAATAAATAAATAAAAAAAAAGTCGTAAAATACCCTATTTCAAAAAAATATGTTTGTTTCCACTGATGTATTGACTGTGTATTTACACGCGTCACAGACGTGAGCCCCGCCGGCGTTCAAGTATCGGGTCCGCTTACAGAGGCGGACGCGGAGATGCAGCGCCTGATCGACTCGCAGGTGGAGTCGCACAAGATCGGCAGCGCCATCGCCGAGGAGGCGCTTAGGAGGTCCTCGTCGGAGTTCTCGCCGGACCTGCCGGCGGATTTACTGCAAGACGCTGTTTTTAATCAACAGGTAGGGTTTTTAAAAGTTCAAAAATGGCCCTATAGGACCATAAATACCGGTAATCACCCTCGCTCGTGCTTAGGTGGTCCCCGTTGGAGTTCTCGCCGGACTTACCGGCGGATTTACTGCAAGACGCTGTTTTTAATCAACAGGTAGAGGTTTTAAAATTGCTCAAAGATGTGTCCCTATAGGACCAAAAATCGCTATCACCTTCGCACTTAGGAGGTCCTCGTCGGAGCTTTCGCCGGAATTTCTTTAAGATGCTGTTTAAGGTTTTGTGAAATTGCTCAAAAATGTGTCGCATCAAATTACAAAATGGCCCAATAGGGCCATTAGTATCAGCAGCATCATCACCGAGGAGGCGCTCTGGTGTGGGTATGTGTTTGTAACGTTGCTTAGAAAGAAGTCGTATCAAATATGATAATGGCCCTTTAAAGTCATAAACATTGGCAGCGTCATTCCCAATAAGACACTGAGGCGGGTATCGCAAAAATTTTAACGGGCCCACGGGTCCTTGCACAGAATCATCTTCACTCGCTAACTTTAAGAACTATGATTGAATATTTATGTATCGCTGAGTCAGATCAGTTAGTGGCCTAAGTGGCCATGATTTTCCATTAACACAGGCTACAAAGAAAGAAAACAAAAACATTGAAACATTATTTGGGAAAAATTGCCATTTCACATAGTTCGAAATTCGCATCTCTGGTGAACCACTGTGCTTGTCCAAACCATAAGGCTATATACATATCAACGTAATATTCATTACCACATTTTCAATCTCCAGTGTCTAACCTCAAACGTGATGTACGAGCAAGCGTCTCTGGTGGACAACATCCTCGGCATGGACATGTCCTCATACCAGGTTCGTAACAACGTGCCGCTCAGCGCCGCGGGGGCCGAGAGCTCTCCGCCCCCCGCGGAGGCGGACACCCTCGGGGGGACCCCTCCGCCCGCCTCCCCGCCGTTGCCTCCTCTTGGCCTAGACGGGAACGGCGAGGCAGCCATGGCAGTCATCATGAGCTTACTCGAGGCAGACGCTGGCCTGGGGGGACCCGTCAACTTCTCCGGATTGCCGTGGCCCTTGCCTTAAACTGCGACCTGTTAGCTGGGCATTTGATACTGGCTAAAATGTATTATTATCAGTCTCGGAGGACAGGGTCTATTATGTAATTGGACAATATGACTTTTGGAAATCTTTAAAGCTTCAAACGCTCAATTTGCAGTAACGATGTCCAAAGTTTAATGATGTTCTTGAAATGTGTACTAATAAAGTCAGTTTTACGGACATTTCTGCAACTGGGTGCAAGACTTCAAATATAGCAATTTTAGTTTTAACAAATATAATTGTAATAACTTGCGAATTCGCATTTTTAATTATTAATTCTTCAATTGTTTGTAACGTTATTTTGTAATTGAAGAATGTCAGCTAACGTTTAGCTCAATTTAAATAAATTGTGCGTGGTGGTATCGCAAACAAGGGTTCTACCTAGGTGCTAGACTTGAAGGACCACGATAGATACAACCATAACGAAAGACTAAACTATATGGACAAATCATACAGTAAATAGAACATACTGAAAATATCGGAGTAGGTAATAAATATAGGAATGATATAAAATTGCACTAACGAGTTCAGTCTCAATCTTACACGCTTTTAAGCCAAATAAAACTTGGTTATTATCACTTAACATGGCAATGTTATTTATTTGTATGAACTTTAAACCGCATTGGCCAATTAAAATTTAGCTTGGTGTTTGTTGAAATGTTATAGTTTACAAATTGTCAATACTAAATAAAAGAGAAAGGAAAATACCTCTTTGTTTTTGCTATTAAGTCCCTAAATTATCATTCAAAAAATCTTTTATGTTGTAATAACCCTTCTATGTTCTGAGGTAATTTTATTTAACATTATGCAGTATATATTATATAAATATGATCAAAAACAAAATCATGATTTGGTCGATCAGGAGAAACTTTAAAGGGTTTGAGATGATTTCGGGGTGGCCGTCCATCCTGCGGTCGCCGTCGGATGTGGGGTATGCTGATGTCCTATAGTTTAGTCTGTTGGTCAATGTGATATGAAAGGTGGCTCGACCCTTGTCTAATGGACATTTAGACTTATCGATTATCGCCATTATGTTTTATTTCCTTTTTATTTTGACGAATTTATTTTACGTTACTTCTAATGTATTGTTAATGTTTATCAGATTTTTATTATTGTTTTAATGATTAAAATGGATAGTTTTCATATACTTTTTGCAATTTATACACAGTTTTAGTGTGATTTTATTTAATTAAAATATATTTAGATTTGAGCGTTATAATTTAAGATATTTTAGTGACACCATTGTTGATGATAATTTAAACCGTGCATAAAATGCTGGAAGTATTTGCAAAGTTATGTTATTTATTTAGCAAACGTATTTTTAAGTTTTATGCCTTTTTCTCAAAATATAATGTGTGATGTTTTTACGATGCAAAAGGACGCGCTGGGCTCGCAGGAACATATCTGTCTCGTTCACTCGCAGAGTGAGAAGGTGCGAGAAAGATAGTAATTAAGGATTACGAAATACTTTCCCGGGGTTGCATTTACACAAATCGAAACCCACAGAGGACAAGCTGAACAGTCGATTCAATACCTACATATTGACATAAGAGTATTATGTATATAGAGATAATCCACTGAATTGCCATTGAATATGAACTCTTTTGGCTTAGTGATTGGCTCAGCAGATTGTCCTTGCCGTCGGCCTGCCAAGCGTTCACGATATGCATAATATTGCACTCTTGGCAAACATAAGATCTCAATATATTTTTCTTGAGATTTATACAGTTTTCAATTATTATCTTATACAAAATATTTTACTGTCCACGCCGTAATTGATATTTTTATACAAAATTTGTGATCTATACAATCTATCAACTTGTAAAATATAAATTATATTTAGCTAAAAAGACCAATTATGTAAATATTCATTATTTTAATTCAAATATTGTTTTTAATAAAATAGTTGAAAATTTGTAACATTCAGTTTTCAATTCGAATGAAATTTTATAATTTAAAATAATATTATTTTTGACAAATTATCCTGGCCGGATACATTTAGATTTTAAAAAGGTTTAATTGAATATTAAACAGCACGATTATATTTACACTACATTCTTGCGAATTTTGCATGATTTTGGTTTGTACCCGTCTTGTCATAGTCACGTAAAATCTTCATGGGCTACCGATTCGCTGTAAATGGTCATTTAGGGTCATTCGTATGAAGTAGATTCGCATTCGAGTAATTAAAACACTTGGCGTATATTTGTTTGTAAGTTTCCGATCTATAATGTTGATTGAAACACACACAATATTTTAAAAAATCGGATATGAAAAAGTGCGGTTTCAGATTAGCGTTTCAAACGCGCGTTTATGGAATATAAAAGCTGTTTATTTCTTTACATTAATAAAATAAAATAAATAAATGAGGTCATAAGTTTTTCTTAAGCGCGTGTAGGTCCGTTTTGGCAGTCCACTAGCTACGGAAACATCATGGAAATTAGGCAATTAACGTGAATACGCCGAGTGATGTTTGTATACGCGCAGTAAAATACGCTACTCTGAAACCACTTTTATATAGAAAGGCGTCATAGGAGATTTGAATGTGGTTAGTTAAATGTCTCATTTAATGATGTATTATTGCAAAGGCCCCGAGCTGTTCTGCGCAACAGCTTAACAATGCCATTTTTGTGTCATTACTACTTTAATAATGTAATTTTTTGATTACACTAAAATGTATCTTAAGAATAAAGTAGCAGAAAACGTTTTTCGATGTGCATCATGATGGTTTATGTGGCGATAAAAACATATTGTTCTCTATCTCCGTACTAAATAGAAAGTGATCCCATTTTTAATTTGTCAGTTGTTTTACTTCCTGGATCCACTGAGACTTGTTGTACCAAATTGTAAATTCTAATATAAGTTTCATTTACATAATAATAACAATCTAGTCAAGTAAAAGGAATTGTCAATGTTATCAATAATAAAATGTCGATATCTTCTTGGAACGTCCTCGTTATTTCCTGGCAACACGCGATGTATTTAGATGCTAAGGTGCGCTTGCGCCGCTGTTGAAGGTTGATTCATTAATTCCGTGATAGCTATTTTCATAGTAACTAATTTAACACCCCTTAAATAATGCGAAAGACAATTTAAAAATTTAACGAATGATCCAAGATTAAAGTGTTTAATCCTGACGCGCGCAAGTGGACCTTAGTTTCTCAGACTTAGAAAATCACACTGGAATTAGTTCATACCTTTAAACGCGGGATGTATAATTTTCTTGCATACCCACAACTTTGTGACTGTCTAATTCAATCTTATATCTGTATTTTTGGCAGATTCGACAGATAGGAAAAAAATATAGAGGATTTTAAATGCCCGAAATATGCATTGGGATCATACAACATTTGAATGATCTCACTGTGTTAATATAATAGTACTCGTAACAGTTGTAAGCTTTTCAGTAACTCAGCCCAGTAAGCGATATCTAATATAAATAATCCTATCTATTATAAATAACACTACAATTTGATCTATGCATCTAGATTAATTGGATATATCAGCCCCCAAACATAGCCAAAATATTTAACCAAGTAGATAACTTGTCAGTCGTGTCACGTGTGCCAAATGAAATGGGTAAGTCTTGTTCGACCCACCGGTGGGACGAATAGGAATCATAATTAATATTCATAAATATTTTTCACTGCATTCTAATGGACAACTGTCTATAGTGTTGTCCACTTTCTAAAGAATAATTTGTTTCTACCCATCCCAAGGTTTTGGGACGAACGGAAATGGCGATGTCATAGAATTCCCGTTTGTGCCACTAGTGGGGCCAACAGGGGTAACCCCCGAAATATATTATAGGTGATTTATATCTAAATACATTCAATGTTAGTTACGAGTATGTGTAAATTCAATTTAGAAGCAGAAATACTTTCGCGTGTTTAGATTCAAAATGGAAGTAGAAACTCTATAGTTCGCCGACCGTGTCATGGTATTTAGTAGTTCTTAAAATCAGTGTCGTTAGCATTGTGAACAGCATAACTAACTTAGTGTGTACTCGTGTAGTGTTTTTTTTTTTTTTTATGTTATAGGTAGCAAACGAGCAGACGGATCACCTGATGGTAAGCAATTGCCGCCGCTCATGGACACTTGCAACACCAGTGGAGTTACAAGTGCGCTGCCAACCTTTTATCCCCTTCCCCCCGGGTGGGCCTCCGGTACCCTCACTCACTCGGCGAAACACAGCACAGGGGCTGCTTCACGCCGGTTTTCTGTGAGGCAGTGGTATCACTCCGGTCGAGCCGGCCCATTCATGCCGAAGCGTGGCTCTCCCACAGTTAATGTATATTCCATTGAATGGTATTCTCATAAAATATGAAATAGTTCCATAACTTTACATACCGGTAAGATATCTCTTTTTTATTTATAGTCTTATTCAAGGCAATGTCTCATTATTCGACCTTAAGGCGCTGTTCTATTAATGTGATCATCGCAAGATACATAATTAACATAAAATAAGTGTCTAATGGGAACTATCGCGAGTGAAAAATTCGCTAGACGGCGTACCGTAGAATGGCGTTTAATCTTCACGGTGATTGGTTATTTTTTATATCAGATGTCTAAATGTTACTAAACAACCGATGACGTGGAAGTTGGACCTCAGTCTAAAAGTACTCTGTATCGGATTTTTCACACGAGATAGACCCCATTCGATGGCGCAACTTGTCGATTACATCTAGTCGGTCGATGACATTGTCGCTTGTTGGTGTGATGATCGCATTGTCGCGTTAGGACGTCGCCTAAGTATTGTTGTGCATAGCGAAGTTGCTTTTAAATAACTTTATTTGTTTATAAATTGTTACTACAGTCTGGCTACCTTAAGTTATGTATCTATTTGAAAAAAATAACCTAAATAGTCAATAAAAACGGATGATGGCGCCACTGCCACTTACGTCTAAGAATAATAGTGGTATTGGTACATGTTCTATATCCATTCATGGTAACCTATGGATGGATATAAAACGCATTATAGTCAACATTTAAATGTGCTTTTGGTATTCAGACTGCGGAGCGTTTCACTTACTACATTTTTTTCTACACCAACGCGATCTACGTAAAAGATTTTGGTTGGTTTCCTGCGGACAGTTTGGTCGTTTTGATTCAGAAGCTCTCTTCAGCTAATGGGCTTGTTGGGTACTATTTGATTTTAATTGTGATATCTTTAAATTTTTTATAATATAATAACTTTGCTATGTACTGGAGAAAAGTATTTGGGATTTTTCAGACTTATTGTGGGTAACACAAAGATCAACTTCTTACTATACAGATTTATAACACAGTAGTAAAAACACAATGGTCTAATTTTTTTTAATTAACTATCTTAAATTCATCACAATTAAGTAATTACAATCAAATAGTGGCCCTACTGGATCGAAGAAGCCCTCTCAATATTTATTGAGAAAGAAGCAAATCCTTTTAGCAAGTAAAACTTACTCATGCGAAATCTGTTCATGACAGAATCGAACGCCCACTCGGGTATAACCTATGGCACATTGCCTTTGCATTTATAATCTTGCTAAAAGGAAGACGTATTCACGATATTTATTAAGAGGGCTTATGCATGAAGAAAAGACTAAAATTTTAGGTGTACATAAATTGTGATATGATGAGACTCCTTTCGATCGTGCATATTTTACAAGTAAATACTTTTGTATAAAGTATAACATTGTTTGTCGTGGCTAACTACTTCATGGGTAATAGGTCTGTCAGTTTACATTATACGACGGCAGTTTTGCCAAATGCTGTTCGTGTGTTTACATCGGAAACGCTTGTAATAACACGAGTAGGAGTTTTTACATATGAAAAATTCGATAGATGGCGTTGGGCAACTGGTCAACAACGAGTTATTGGTTACATTTGACGAATGCCAAAATTATGACGTTACAAAACAACCAATGATGTCAAAGTTGGACTAGTCGTGTACGTAACGCCCTCTATCCGATTTTTCATTTGAGAAAACACATTGAACTAGAATAGTAGTCAACTGTATAGTTTATTTTTGTTGTTTTGGTTTATTTTAAGTTTAAGATGATTTAAAAAAATAAAGTTTTCGATATCATCATTTCATTGAAGCTGTGTGTTTTATTGCTGGTGTACCTGTAACTTGGCTTAGCGAATTCTAAAGCATTGCGATTTATTACATAACCTTGTATGTAATGACAGGTT
Organism: Cnaphalocrocis medinalis; assembly: GCA_014851415.1. NCBI lineage: Eukaryota > Metazoa > Arthropoda > Insecta > Lepidoptera > Crambidae > Cnaphalocrocis > Cnaphalocrocis medinalis. The sequence continues at coordinate 2,821,831 of CM026273.1, read as the reverse complement.
TCTAACTTTGTAGGTCATCCCGTTTTACACGGCGGGCTTGCGGTATGCGCACACGATTACAAATGTCGTGTCTTCTACGAATGACGGTTTTGTGGCAAGTAGTGGACAAATTGCGGGGCTAGCCTGCCCGCCGAGGCAGAGGCTTCATTAATCAAACATTTATTGGGCATCTTACAGTAAATCCTAAATATTCTGAACCAAAATCATTTCTGATTAAATACAAAATTCGCATTTGCAGTTTTTAATACAGATTCTCAAGCGAACCGTTAATAGGTTGGGTATAATTAGGCGAATTTACGACCTGTAAGGGTGTTACCATATCAAACGATCGATCATTAAATATACCAGTCGACCTTGATCGATAGATAAGGTCTGATAGAAAGTTTACATCGCCGTCGCCTTATCCATGCCATATAGTCAGGTAACTTACTACTACACTGGGTCAGCGATCCATAGTGGATCTTGGTCTCCGACATGAGAATTCACCACTCCACTCTATTCTGGTAACCCTTAGGCAATAATAGGGCGTATTAAAACACCAAGTAACACTTAACTACTTTATTCAAATTAATATTAACAATTTATTACATGATTGCTTTGAAGACTGGCAAGCCCTAATCTAACACTAGTCTGAAATATCCACTCACACTGCGAAGATGCATCAGCCCTTAGAACAATCCACTACATTCATCAAATGGGGGTGTTTTCAAATGAAACATCCAGATGGCGTGTCATAGCCGACAGATAAAACCTATTAAATGCAATGAGACAAAGATACGTTTGTTCCTCATAATATCACCACTACTCCTATTACTAGTAATGTTCCTCAAATAAATTTTAGAGCAGTAACACTCTTAAGACAACAATATTCACAATAACCAAGGCATAAAGAGCTAAAGGACATCTGATGGTTGACATTAGTTTTAACAATAAAAGTCAAAAATCTCAACCAATCGCGTAACAGTTGGACTTTTCGAATATGTAACGCCATCTAGTGAATAAAGACTTTGAAAAGGCTTACGATCAATTTTATTCGCTGATCTAATAGGTAGATTTTCAATTGCATAATACTGATGATTAAAAGAAAGGTCTGAAATTCAGATGACCCCTAATTAATTATTTTTGGCCGACATTATAATTCATTTTAAACTATCAGGTACCGAAAAGAAAGACAACCAAAAGCTAATCATAAAGACTATGTCTTCGGTAGGAATTTAAAAAATAAATGTGATATCTTAAGGTGATTTATTAATAATGGGTGATTTGGTGCGTGGTGGATCGGAACTAGGGGCCAATCGACATCTTCTGTACAGCTTAACACATCATTGTACCCCAAATCGTCAAAATATTTCGATCAACCCGGCATGTTCGATATGTTTTTAGATCACCGAAGCCAGTTAAAGGTTAAGCTGATGCTACACGAGTGTCGCTTCGTCGATACGCTACTAAATATTGCGGTGAGTTAAAACGACGCATCGCTTCAAGGGTTTTTATTGCCAGAACAATCGTTCGATCGTACATCAAAGCCATCGATCAACATTCATCGAGGGCATCTATCAGCATTGATCGAAGTCAACTGACCTGAAAGCTATTATTGATCGACGGATAGCGTTCGTCTGGTAGAATATAACGACCACAGTACATTTAAAATTATGTTCTAATGCCAGTGCACATGGGGCCTGATTAAGGGTTAAAGCTTTCTTACCATAACTTGAGCGTTCGTCGTTTTAACGCATCTTGTAGTATGACGATCTGATTCATTATGCGCAACGCAAACACAAAGTGTGGTATGTGGCATATCCCTATAGTTGAAACATTTTGACAGAGTTGGGTATTCTGACGTGTGTTCGTACTTGATATCTGCTGTGTTGTGAAGCCTAAGGAGTGAGGTTACTCCATGACGTCACCGTACTTGTTGGTGCTGACTCCCGGCGCCGGCGCAGGCCGCGGCCGCGCGATCACTGGCAGCCCACTCGGGTCCATTCTGAAAACCGACACAGGGTACGTACAGGGTATGCAAAACTGTTAAAATTCTTTTTTTTTTATATATATAAGATGGGTCTGCACTTGACCTCATCTCACCTGATGGAGAGTGACAATGAGGTCTAAGATGTAGCGTGCTTTCCCAGAAGAAGCCTATTCACTCTCGACTTAAAGACACCCAAATTGTAGCTGTCTGGAAATACAGAAGCTGGCAAGTTGTTCCATTCCTTAGCAGTTCGTACCAAGAAAGAAGAAGCGAAACGCTTAGTTCTTCAATCAACTCTCATCTTACTGTCATACACAATTAAGGTTGAGTATCAATTGAGGAAATTTGACAGGTTGTGGTAACCTGATGTGTGGCTGACTGTTATAAGGCGGTCTTATCGCTTGTAGCGATTTCTTCCAGACAACCTTTAGGTAGAAGAAAGAAAACAGCGTGTTACCATTGGGGTAATGCAGTGCAAAGATATTGCTGTATGAAATTAAAAAGTACAGATACTTATATACATGACATAAATATTAAGACCTACATACGTATTAATATACATAAATATATACATACAAACAAAATACATAAGTTTAATAAGTCATAAATACATAGAGATTTTCTATATGGGTAAGTACAAATGACCAAAAAATAGACCACATATGAAGAAAGAGCCGGCATACTTGTAAGGGTCCTGCTTAGCCTCCGCCTGCTGGCCCCTGTTCTGCCGGCGGAGGTCGTCGTACGACAGCGTGGGCCGCGGGGGCGTCGCCGGCGTCAGTGGACCCGAGCCTGTAAACCATATAACCTCAGTTTGTGTTGCCGCGCTATAGTGCACTATCGAAAGACTATCGATAGTTGGGCACAAGCAATAGTATCGATAGGCCTATCGACAGTATTGATACTCTCGATTGTTAAGTTTGGTACAATAGTATTGATATACTGTATTATAGCTGGCGGCACGAGAGTATAGCGATAACCGTTATTTTGCGCACTTGTAAAAAAGAAGACTTTCTATCAAAATTGGTTTCTGCACACTCAAGGTCTTAACTACACTAACTTTCTTGCGGCAGACTATACTATCTATAGTCTCAATAATATAGATAGTTAATATAGTTGTCATGATCGATTCTATCGATAGTCATTTCGATATTGATCTTCAATACTATAGTTTTACATAATAAAGGTACCTTCATGGTCGGGGCGGTAAGCGTCGTCGCTGAAGAGCGGCCGGTCGGTGTCCAGGTCCAGCGAGCTGCCCGGGCCCGCGTCCGAGTAGATGTCCGACGGGTTCGCGCCCAGCATCGTCGACGACTGCTTCGGCAGGCCCGTGCTGCGCAAGAGCATGTACACTTCGTTAATAATAGTCTAGCTCCCGCTAGTGCGGCTAGTTTCTAACAAAACCTATCGGGCTAAGATGGGCGCCACGCGATAATTTTGTCGGCAGCATTGTATCGGTGTAAGTTGCTACTCGCTCACGAGCGATAAGCGGGATAGAAGGATATGCTCTCGCGAACGAGAGTCGACAAAATTTTGTCGCGGTACGCATGTTAGACCTTCTGATGTGAAAAACAAATGTCTAACCAGGAGGCCAATTCTCGGTTTTCACCTTCTATGTCGGTTCGACTTCATGGAACGCACAACCAATAGGAGAACACAAATTACAGTCGACATTCCTTTTCTTGTTCTCCTATTGGTCTATACGTTCCATGAAGTCGACTCGACGATAGAAGACGAAAACCGAGAATTGGCCTCGAGAAGGGCAATTCTAGTGCAATCGACATTGATGTAAAATTTAGAGACTGCATAAATTTAATACAAATTACTGTCGAGTGTACGAGAATCGCTATCTAAGCCACCACCACTGCGTTTCTAAAGTGGTAGACCAAAGACATTGCTTGATTTGTGAACTACTCAATGATCCCTCACCCTCCGATCTTGCCGTCCCTCCGATCGCGCAGCAGCTGACCTATGTAACTGCCAGGGAGCGCCATGAGCTTCTCTGCACAGGCTTGCTGGTAGGATAGCTTGCCCACGAAATAACCCACCACCACGGCCAGCGTCAACTTGGGGAAGGCGCCGAACCGAGGGTTCGGCTTCAAGTGACCTGTAATGTGACAGTTATTAATAATAAATAAATTCCGGTGTATCCCAGTAGTCCCCTCTAGCTTTTCCCCCTTAGGGCACAACTGGGACCTTTTTACTTGTTGGACCAGTTGTCCCTCCTACTAACTGACGCGAGGGAATTGTCTGATAAAGCGTACAATTTTTAAGGTGGTAATTATTGGCTTATCAAAAAATACAGTCTGATCGGAGCGAAACCAGGCTTAATTATTTATAACATAGCACAGCTTGTTGTTGCTGTTGTAGGTTTCTTAGAGCATTTTTATGAAATAAAGTTGTAGCCCACTCCAACTTTGTTTCGGGACCTGATGCTTGTCTCAATTAGTTCCAAAACATAACGATAGATAGCGCTGGGTGTCAATTGTATCGCGGAAGTTTCGCGTTTTCGCTTTGCCGCCGCTGTCTTTACATGCATTAGCAACAGCTTTGCCTTAGTTTCAAGAACTGCACTTTTAACTTCCAAGATTTATTCAGACATTCGCATAAGCAAACACTAAAGCATTTAAAGAACAAATAAGATATAAGCAACATTTATATTCCTCTATTACAGTATTCACATTAAAATAGATAGATAAATTTTATATTTAATGGGCTACACGAATGAAACTAGCGCCTCCAACCTATTTACACTGATTGTGGCGAAAATATGATATTTTTGAAGAAAATAAAACATTACAGACTTAGATCCAAGTAATTTCATCCAAGGATTTTTCAAGATGCAATACAATATATCAGTGTAAATAGGTTGGCGGCGCTAGTTTCATTCGTATAGCCCCTTACCACAAAACTTGTCTTATTTCTAAATCATAGGCAATAACTAAAACATAAAACAATATATAAAACACGCTAAAGACGAAATAACATACATCAGGTTACAGGCATGTAGGTATATAAAAGTGCCGAACAGGTAACTAACTGCACAGCCTTCGTCAACACTGGTGTTGAAAGTAGCAGTCAATCATACTAACCGCCTTGGATGGCTGCGTAGGTGCCCAGACCCAGGAACATGCCCATGGGCAGCGAGCGCTGGAAGAAGCTCTCACGATTGCATTCTCCCAACACGTGCAACTCTTCTGGTGAGAACCTATACTGCCCCTACACAAGACACCTCGGTTATTGCTAGCCATCAAATATGATCTGATTATAATAAAATTTAAATTTGTATAACAAAAATGCATCATAGACAAAACCAAAACACTTTCTTTTTGGCTTTCCCAGTAAAAAGTCACGTTAGTCTGATAAAAATTACAAAAAACAATGGTGTTTTGCATAAATCTCCAACTACATATCAGTTAACTGGTTCACAGTCCCAGAAGATACCAAAAACAAAGGATTCGTTGCATTTGTTCATATCACTGAAGATATTTTCAGACAAGATTTATCAAGTTTTTAACCTAAAATAACAAAGCAAGGGCGATGACCTCGAAATGTTTGTAAGTGCGAACGAAATTTATTAAAATTTAATACAGTATCTTTTTAACTGATTTCAAAGTTAAGGCATCCAAGGAGATGGTCGAAAGAGTTCTTACACAATGTTTATAGTAAAATTAGATCGTAGTGGATAACCTTACCGGTTGAAGCGGGTTCGCCGGGCCAGGTTGCTGCTGCATAGGCGCTTCTTCCTGATAACCAAAGGATCGCGGCTCATTCATCCTGCCACAACCTCATCCACAATACACGCAAACAATACCTCTTTCCCTTTTATTAAAATATTTTTTCTTCAACCCCACCGTAACAGAGCAGTCATGATTTTTGACGTTGACAGAATTGACAGCTGTCAGTCAGGCTGACATCAGTTTTTAGGCAAAGTAGTTTACTCTTATACAGCCACAAGTTACCTATACTTAAGCAATAAAATAACGAGTTTCCATGCCCTCATAGAAAATAAATGCATCAAGAAAGTATTGACAATGGATGTCTGAGGAACTAACGAGTTTACTTAATTTTTTTATAGCAATGGGGCAACCATACTTAACTAGTGGCGCCATCATTTACTATCACAGCTTAATTGACACACTTTAAAGGTAATATCAAAAACCCAAAATAATACAAACAACAGTTTTTAATTCACAAACGGTTTATATTATTGACAGGCACCTCCAGTCACTTCTTCTTCGGTGGCTCTGGGTTGTTTTGCGCGTAGTATTTCCTCAAGAGACTGCCGAGGCGACCGCTACTGTCAGGGAGCTCGCGCAGCCTTTGGTCGCAGTCCGGGGAGTAGGACAGCCTCCCCAACACGTGGCCCACTAGCGCCGCCACTATAACCTTCGGGAACACACCGAGGACGGGGTGTTTCTTCAGGTATCCTAAAAGAAAAAATTCATAGAAGTAAGGAAAGGCGGGAACGTCACAAAAAATATTCAAAAAAGTAAAAAATAAAACTCGTTCTCTCAAAATTCAATCGCGCGTTTCGTTATAGGGCGATTTCTTACTTCTATGAACATTTTCGTGGCGTCCCTAAAGATAATATTTAATTTACCTTATAGGTAACTTAAATTACATACATCTTATGTCCTTCATTAAGTAGCACATCCAGGTAGGCCTAACCTAATTGATTAGGTAGGTACATAACTATCTACATACAATAACAGCTATTAGCTAAAAAATAAGTTCCTTCATTCTCACGAAACAAGACAACTTTTTCAAAAGTTTTAGGTTCCAGGGATCTGACAGAGTTCCCAAGTTTTATGACCAATAGGGCTACCAAATGTTACCCTATGACATTAGCGGCAATGGCGCCATCAAAATAATTTCATGACTTATAGTGCAAGGAAGTCTGGTTAGGTATAAAATTGGACCAAATGGTTATCTAATCCACAGAAATCTTTGTCTCATTAATACACCTACTAATCTATAAAATAAAATGAATTGGCTAATTCTAAACTAAGGTTTCCCGCTGTATCAAGGAAACCAGGAACAATGAAGGTAGCATGAGCAGCCAGAGCCCCAAACCCAACACAAATCTGTTTCATGATAGATAATCAAGAACGTAGGCAGGTCCTCCCACCTAGCTCCCACCTCCTACTATGTCCGAGGAATGGATAATTTTTCTTCATTCATCTTGTCTTTTCGGTAGCATCAAAAACTTTCGCTTCATCATCTTAAGAGTTCGCTTCCATTAACCGCATGAGTCCGCTTACCTCCTCCACTCCGTACAGGCGTAGAGGAATTTCGGATCGATACTTAGTCGTCGTTGCGTCCAAAGCTAAAGTCCAGGGGAACCAGACCAATAGAAACATGGTTCCACATTTCAGAAACTATCTGACACTACAATTTCCTCATGACGTTTTCTGTTTCATTGTAGGAAAAGGCACATACATTTGAAAAATCTAGAGGTGATGCTCATATTCAAACCAGAACTCCCGCATGAAAAGTGCATGCTTATCTACTGAGCTACCATCGCTCCTTGCCGATACATCTACATTATTTATAAAGAGACAAACTCCATAGACATCGACAAACCTAATATAAAAACCGAAAAGGCGAAACACTAGCGCGTAGCAATCGACGCCCAGTGCCATCTATTGGTAGGACGTGGAACTAGCTGTCCCGAAACGAAGTGAGGGCGAGGTGATATTACCTATAACTCAGCTCTGATTAACTTACCAGCTCTGATGGCAGCATATGTGGCAGTGGCAAGTGCGGTGCCAAAGGGCACGCAGCGGCGGTAGAAGCTCTCCCTGTCGCACTCTTCCAGCGCCTTAATCTCATCTTGGGTAAACTCGTAGTAGCGCTGGAAGGGAAGAGTTAAGGATAACAAGGTTGATAAGCGTGATAATCGGTTTTTTTAAATAAGACATCGAACTCAGAAGCATGGGCGCAAAACCTTAGCACCTACAGGTCGTACGGAATCAGAAATGCCAAAACCCCACGCCAATGCCAACACCCATGCCAATACCAATGCCAACGGCCCTTGCCAATGCCAATGCCGCATGACAATGCCAACGCTCCATGCCAATGCCAACGCCCCATGCCAATGGCAACGCCCCATGCCAATGCCAACGGCCCATGGTAATCCCAACGCCCTTTGACATTACCAACGTCCCATGCCAATGCCAACGCCCCATGCTAATGCCAACGCCCCTTGATAATCCCAATGCCCATGCCAAAAAATTGCCACGGGCCTCAAATGATACAGGCAGTTACACCATTAAATGCTATGCTACGTTAAAATCCACTTACCAAAGGATGCGTCACATTTCTGATAGGAGGGCAAGCCTTCTTGTTGTGCGACTCCACATAGCAGGCACAGTCTACTTCCGTCTCGTCATCTTTGTTATTGCCTTTCGAGCTCATAACGTCACTTTATCATACCGCAACAGGTTCGTCTTGGTGCAGGCTTGGGGTATTTATAAGCATTATTTTGATATTTGGGAAGATTTTCCAACTAGAATTTTGCATTTTTCATCATGAATGTATTGTTGCTTGTTTGGATGATTTTTGATTTTGACAACGTCAGATTGAGGATCTGTCTTAATTTTTTATTTTCTTAACGGGCAGCGTGAAGTGATGATGAGGTGAGAATGATGAGGTTTTATCACAATTTAATTAAATGTTCCCGAATTTTTTTACTGCAGCATTTCAGAACTGTGCTGACGGATTAGCTGAAGCTGAAGGTAAGCGAAAACCCGCAACATCAGAGGAGTCACACATAAAGGGCGTTAACTATATAACTACGGTACCTTTACTAACTTGGCGAAACACAGCGCAGGTGCTGCTTCACTCTCTGGTCTTCTGTGAGGCTAATTATGACCAGGACACCAGTCAAGTTGGCATATATGCTTGCCGAAGCGTGGCTATCCCAGAGTAAATGGTGATCACCATTTATTATGACCTTTTTTAAAAGATAGTTCATTTTAGAAAGATCTGGCTGGTATCGCATCGCGAAAGCCAACTAAAATTAAAAAGTCATCATCGTTGACAAATGAAACATCCCATCAATGTCAAATTCATCAAATTCTTAGTAACTGTTGAAGAATTATGTCGCAAAATTCAATCTGTGGGCCGCACAGTTTTCAGTCTGGTGTACGTAACTCCATTTGTATATCAGTGGGCGCGTAGGGCGCAAGAGACGAGCAGGAAAACGGCGCAAGCGCCGAACGCGAGGGCGAATGGCGCGGGCGTTTCTGGTGGCGCTGTGGTGCGCGACGGCAACCACGGTTTGAATACTTTGAATTCACTTACTCTGGCCCATTTACCACTTGCACGGGGCTCTTGTCCGTATGGAGTTTGCTTGACCCCATATAAATATCTTTTCTGTCCCATAGATAGGTACGTGTTTCACCTCTCCCCATCTGGAGCTTGAACTACTTAATATCTCCCACGGTTCAGTCCGTATGCCGAGAAGGTGGGAAGGACCACGGGAAAGTGCCCTATTGTCCACATAACCGCGATTTTATAATTTTCTTTCAAGACAAATAAATGCATTGTAGGTATCTTACGTAGAAACAATCAGATCTGTGATCATTAAGTGGCGACTTCTCGTCAGCCGCTCGCCATGTCGAGCGCTCGGTATCACATGTCATCATTACTCGATCGACACCATAAAGGAAACTGAAACGTTTTGTACCATGAATTAACTTTTTTATCGCCCTGTTGGTCTAGTGGTTTAGGTACCGGGCCTTGATCTTGGGGTCCCGGGTTAGTATCTTACCACAAAATATAATCGATGTTTCTCAGGCCAGTGCATCTCGCTACGGGGACTACTCCGGCGCCCGCATGCCCGCATACGGCGCGCCGGACTACGACGCGCGGGAGCCGGCGCCTGCGCACGAGCCCGAGGACTACCGGGGCCACTCGCCCGACGCGCCCGCGGCGCTCGACTACAAGTACGAGGAGGAGCTCGCTGGTGCACTCGTAGGTACTGCATCACAATGTCATCGCAATGTCATTGAATGACCAATGAATGAATATAGGTAGGTACATTTTGTTGCACACAAAACAGAGGTCTACCTAAAAAGGTTACCGGTCCATATCTCTGCCGCACCATTAAGCGGTGGAACTCGTTGCTATCCCATGTGTTTCTTCTGTCCTACAAATGGACGCCTTCAAACGAAGTGCGAAGAATTATGATATAACTGATAAATACTTAGGTACTAGATGTAACGACAAACTTCTGATCTTCGCAACCCTTAGGTATTGGTGTAACTACTCGTAGCTGGATTATTCCCGAGGAGCATGGCTAAAGTCTACAGCTATCATCTACTGAAGAGTACTATTTTCTAGGTTGACCCCTGTGATCAAAATGTCTCAACTATAAAAGGTTACAGATTCTAGAACAAATGGCAAATATAATAAAAAACAATTTAACACTTTCTCTTGATTACAGGTAAAAAAGAACATCTGCCCCCAGTTAAAGAAGATAAAAAAGAAATCGAAGAAGCGGACTCATGGCAGAGACCTTCCAGGAGGCAAAGAAAGAAAAAGACCAGCCGCACCACCGAAGAGCCCATCCCTGACAGTCACGATAGGTTTAACCCCGAGAACGACTTCCCCAAAACGAGGACCAGCAACCGTTTCATCACAAAACATCGGCTACGTATTAAGAGTCGAAGGTTTGAGAGTCACGATGAAGATGAGCAAGGTTATCCGAGCCACAGGGACAAACACGCAGACAGCGACATGCAGGACAATGAGGACGCAATGAAGGAGGACTACAGAAACGAAAAGAGGAACAGCATGGAGGACAAAATGCGGTACGGCCGAGGCGAAAGGGTTGTGAGGAGGAAACCTAGGGACAAGATCGATAGGGGGATGGATTTGGAGGAGAGGTCTGACAGGGAGGACATGCCCAAAGCTGAATCTGATGTGGATCGATGGATGATGATGAGGGGCGGGTTGGGTCGACCTCCGGGGCCGATGCCATTTTCCAGACATGGAGGAAGACCGAGAGATGCGCCGGCGGCCGGACGTCCCCATCCGGGACCAGTCCAAGAGCGAGGAGGACGAAGAGGCGCCAATGAAACGCATGAAGTCGAAAGGAAAGAAAGAAGAGGAATACACCGATTATTACGACATGAAGAGGGTTATGAACATCAAAAACAAACTGCCGTCTCTACTGCGGCGGACAACAGGTAACTATTAATAATGAACTCATAATATGATTCTTTAAATAATTTTCATAGGTACCTATGTTTTTATTTTCGTAACATTCTTCTGGAGAATGAAAATAATTCTTAATTGACGTTAAAAAGACTGGTTTACTCCACATTTTCAAGCGACATAATTTACTATATTTTTTTAAATATTTCCTTTATTATACTTAGTAAATACAGCCTTTACTTTCTGTATAAGGGATAAAATGTCCCATTCATACATAATAAAATACTTAAGTATCTCTTGTTATTTAAAATGACGATAGTTTAAGTAGGTAATTTACGGAATTCGGCCAAGTATTATCCGACAGCCTATCTTTGGTATTTTAAACGAATCGCAGCGTCATTATTCCATAAATTAATTATCACATGAAGATTGGTCGATTCGGGCCTTTCCTATAGATTAGCAAACGTCTTTGTGATGAACAAGAATATTGGTTATGCTTTTCGAAATACAATTATCAAGTTGTCTTCAAATACTTTTTTTAATCAAAGCGGGTTCAAGTTTTAGTAAGCTAACATGTGGCTTCTGTGTGCTCAGTGTGGGAAGAGGTAAGCGACCCTGCCATGGTCCCCACCACGACCACCACGACCACTACGGAACCCACCGTCATGCCGGGCCTCTCGCACTCACTGCGGAATATGATGGCCAACCGCCGAGTGTTCCTCCCGCCGGCGCACGAGCCGCGCAGACCCACCTCGCCCCAGCCCCTCGACGTCATCCCCCTGTCAGCCCCCACGCACACCTCAACTTCCGCCACGATACTCCTCAACACAACCGTAGAGACCAATTTGACGAGACGCAAGGAACTATCGCTGGCAGAGAAGTCGAGATTGTCAATCATGAAGAAAGCAATGAGGAAGGAGGCTCTGGACGGGGGGTCGACGACCAAGAAGCCACCCGTGCTGCTACAAGTTAAGGATAAGGTGCCGACGGTGGTTATGGTTGAGCCTCCGTCGTCGGAGCCGTTTTTACGTGCGCGTGCGGTTTACGCGGACTCGCCTGCGCGCGTCGATGCTGTCAAGCGCCTGATGAGGAGCAAGCTGGTCGCGAGCGCGAAGAATATCCATGACCTCACTGACAACTGGGACGACCTCGTGTGCGATTACGTTGATATGGCACTTGTGGAGAACCTCAACACTGCGAGTAAAGTCACTCATTCTGTTCTTTTGTTTCTGCCAGTGATAATCTTTATCCGACAAGTGGGTGATTCTTTTTGAAATGTTTCGTGCTTGTTAATGTTCAAACGTTTGTGGTCGTGCTAGATCTGTATATAAAGTGTAGCAATAACGAATAAATAAAAGGATTATACAAACATTGTGAATTTATTTTAAACTTACTTAGGTATGAATAAGTATAGGTCAATAAGTAGTATAATTGAATGCATTTTATTATATTAAACATTATTAGATAATAATCAGATCTTAGTCTTATAATAGTACCTATCTGAGTAAATAATAGGAACCTATTGGTGGATGTCCTCAAAACACTGATTTGTTTGTGTGGTATTGTAACATTATGTTTAGGTATGAGAATTTAGGCATTTTGCATCTATGAATACACGCAAGCTGCAGGCCATCATCAATATTAACGACAGCGTGCGTATGACGTGCGGTCTACCTCGTGGATAGTAGGCCTAAGGCTGTGTGTCCACCGGAGCGAAGCGGAGCAGCGTAATAGTAATAGTAAGCGAGGTTAAATTCCACCAATAGTCACCAAGACCTTTTACCTTTCCGGGGAGCGAAGTTTTTAGGCGATAGTTACTATAGATGAATTTCATCTCACTTTGCTGACAGAGATACAGGACAGAGTAGCCTTAGACTGTTTAAATCAGTGAGAGCTGTTACCAAACCAATAGACAGACTGCGATTCCACTGAAGAAAAGCTGGGCGGAGTGGAGTGAAATCCATCAATTCATTCAATTGAACACTCCGATCAATTTTTTGCTACTCGCATCCACTCTTGCCAGCCATCTTATGTAAGTCATCACTCCATCTGACTTGAGGGCTTCCTAAATTATGTTTAACGAGACGTGGTCTCCATTCTAGAATTCGTGTACTCCAGCGGTTGTCAGTTCGACTACTATTATTAGTAGTCGAACTGACAACCGCTGGGGTACAGTGCTTATGCACTTTAGCTTGCTATTGTCGACTAGATCCGCAGAAGATCTAAGGTTGCAGACATAGCCCAAAGAATTGCGTGGCTCAAATGGGCTAGGAGAACAAACAGACAGTTGGGGCGAAAGGTGGACCGACGATCAGTGAGGGTCGCGGGAATCCCTTGAATGCGGGTCAGATTACAGGACCAATCTGTGTGGGGCACATTGGACGAGTAGTGACTTTTCAATTTCCTTGCAGTAACAGAGTCGGTGTGGACGACTGCACCAAACGTTGCCGAACGAGAACTGACGGCGTTTCTTGGCGCGCGGCGCCAGCGCAAGGAGGCTCACGGGGCCCTCTCTGGGGAGGAGACCCCCACGACCCCCGCGCAGCCCCCCGCGACCCGCTTCCCCGTCACTCTGGACCCCCTCTCGGTCGACGCGTATATGGACCACTCCTGGAAAGCCTTCGTCGCCATGAACCGTGCGCCAGACCTCCGCCTCGCCGAGAGTTTCGTTTTTTTAGCGTTAATAATAAACTATTTAGAACGATATGGGTTCGATATTTTTTTGTGTTAAGCCATTTCAGCAGAAACAAGAGAGCATTATTTTTAGTCACGTAAGATACGAGTAGATATATTTTATGAAGGTATGTAGTATAATCAGCTTACACTTTACTCTTTAACACGACCTAGTTACTATTCAAAATTGGGTGAGTTTTCTCGTTCATTCCGTCAAATATATATTGTAAACCTAAGTTAAAATAAACAGGGATGAAGGTTTGTGGTAGTCAGCTACACCGGGGGCAATGTTGCACTCGTTTACTACTCCTCTTTCCGTCTCTTGGCCTCCATTCATGAACAGTCTTGCTCCACCCCCCTCTTCCCTTTTGCACACATGGCCGGCCCACGCTCACTTTAGGCTTTGCGACTTGTATAAACAAATGTTTTGATCTCTAAATTCGACTTCAATGTCGAGTGCACGAGAATTTCCCCCTGCACCTTACAGTGTCACTTTTGTACGTCCACGGATGGTGTTGCGCACTTCGCCTCGCTAATACCGAGCATGAAAGTTGAACCGTTTCACGTATGAAACGTTGTGCTATCATGCTCGGTATTACATTTAAGCCTCTTAGCGCTCATTAAGCGAACAACGCCAGTCCACGCCAAAGCTCACGAACTGAGGACCTACAACAAACAGATTTCACGATCGAATGTTTATCACTGGCCTTCTCGCATGCGCCGTCCGTTTCTTTTGTTTGGAAGGGAGGGTAAGTGTATATTCTCATCTGTTACGGTTTCGTTGAATGCCCTCTGATTACGGGACCCTTTGTTACCTGGGAGAGGATTAGGCTGCCTGTCCATTTAAGCGGAGCGATGCGGCGGAGCGGAGAAACGGACAAATATTAGCCAATAGTATTTATTTATTTTAGCCAGTAGAATTTTTGTGTAATACTATTGGCTAATATTTGTCCGTTTCTCCGCTCCGCCGCATCGCTCCGCTTAGATGGACAGGCAGCCTTATGCTCGTCTTTAATCAGGATGTACTAGCTACTATTGGCTTTAAGTTGGTTGCAGATTGAGACCATGGCGATTAGCTTAGTTAGGTAGCACAGTCAGTAGTGGAAGTCACTGCTTCGGTGGCGCAGTGGGTGTGGGTCGCACAAAGCGACGGCTGCGCTTGGGGTCCCAGGTTCGATCCCCGGGTCGGGCCAGAAATTTACATACCTGAGTTTGTTTGTTCAGAAATTCTCAGTGTCAGCAGGCCTGTCCCACTCCGCGTGTAGGTATCGAACTTGCAAGTACATGCGGCGTCCCTCCGGAGAAATTAGTAGAAAATCTGTCAGCCCGAAGTGTGGAAGTTGGCGGTCTTGTACCCCCGTGCCTCGGGAAGCGTTAAGCTGTTGGTCCTGCGCCTGATTCTTCATAGGTCGTGTCACACTGGTGTCCCATCGAATTAAGAGGGTAAGGGAATAGAAAGTTGTTTAGGTGTAGCGAGAGTTGATCCCACCTGTGTTTGCGCGCACACTTGTGCACTATAAAATGTCCTGCGTCGATGGCTGATCGTTGAAATTGGCCACCATAACCGCATTATTAACTTTGAATAGTTGTTGATTGTCATGTTAATATAATATTAAAAACAGGGGTTTTTTATGGTTACTGCTCTATTACATAACGCCCCGTGTTGGTCTAGTGGTTTAAGCTCCGGGCCGTGATCTCGGGGTCCCGGGTTCGATTCCCGGGTCGAGCAAAAGTACCTACCTATGTTTCGAATTTTTCGAACGAAGCGTGGTGATTAAGCCTAATCCCATCATAGTAGCGATAACTTGATTTCTATGATGGAGGCCTTTGCCCTGCAGTGGGACAGTATATAGGCTGATACTTTACGTACATCCTCTGTATTGTTACAATGATTGTGATCTATTTCAAGTAACTTAAGTCACTATGCATGTAACAAATTACTTTATTATTTATATTGTAGGTACATATTTCACACAATACTGTCCTTACGACAGATTTTTTATCTAGGTATAGCGGACAATCTCATCAATCCATCACATACTTTTTGCTCAACCTTGGAATCGAATCCAGAACTGATCACAGCCCAGTATTCAAACCACTAGACCAACGGGGGGTTGTTGAAGGCGTTACGTTAAATATTACGTATTGGACAATAATTTAATGTTAGGTAAGTAGGTACATCATACTGTTGAGCCTAAGGTTATTAATCTTTAATGATGAATGTCATTTAAAGAAGAACAATAGGTACACTGTGTGGGTAGTTTGATTCGTAGGAACCCTGAGCTACCTATTTAGGTACATTAAGTATCTACTTATATTTTTTCATATTCGCTATGGGATGTTCTATTCGCCCTAAACATTAAAAGTAAAAGCATCGTTTTAAAAATATTATTTACTTTAATCCCGTTTTGTAATTAATGGTGGTTAATTTTGCTGCACACAGTGATACCTTTGTGGTATCTTTTCTGACCACCATGTGCATATCTGTTTCCTGAACCATCAAGATGGATACATAAATGTTAAAATACTTTTAGGAACTATTAACAGGTGGCGTTAGTGCATTATGTAAAAACTGATGATCATTTATTATGTACCTACATAATCCTGTTTAAATAAAACCCTGTGAACTGTCCTATTTCATATAAATAAATATTAAGGTGAACCGCCAAATTTCAGATTTAAAAACATTGCGACACTTGAAAAAACTTGAAATTAGGAAAAGTCTTTACCAAAACCATCATTTGCAAGGTTTTCTCACTGACTCATATGAAAACCCCGATGGAATATTACAAAGCATAATGAAAGAGATTAGGACGTAAGAAGATAATCCTATCAATTCTAAATGGTTCAAATGTTTTTATTATGAATCTTATCATAGATACCATTAGCAAACACTGCGTAGTATCACACGTGACATGGAAGATTGGAAAAGCACCATCTAGTTTTCCGTGGCGGCACTTCGTGGTCGGCGTGTGGTTCGGCGAGCGGCCGCAGAGGGCGCCCCGTTCGGATTGATCGCGGCGAGTCGCGACGGCGAGCCGCGACTGCAGGCGGCAGTACCCGCTTATTTATTCGCCGCGCGAGCCGCGGGCCGGAGGTCGGTCGTGGTCGAGTGTGCGGGGCCGGCGTCTTCCGACCCTACTGTGTGTATCGAGCCCCGGTGTACCAAGTGACTATTATGAGTGACAGGGACAGGTCGTCGCCCTCCCTCACGGACACGCCGCTGAAGACGTACATAGGCAGACACGACGACGACTACCCCCTCATAAACGGAAACGGTAAGTAACATTTGGCGAGTTTAGGGGTCGCACAGAGCGACGGATATAGTGCGAGTGCGGGAGGCGGGCGCGATCACGCGCTCGCGCCGGCACTGGGTCAGCGCCGCGCGGCCACGCGCAACGCGCTGCGGATCCCGCACGCGATCAACTTTGCCGCATTGAAGCTTTCGCGGGTGCGATCGACCCGTGGCCCCTTCCCGAATTTGGTGGCTATACGCGTGTGCGTATATACTGCTTGAAGCTTCCGGCGCTGTCTTCGCCCGTTCTTGGAGAATGCAGGATCGAATTCGTTAGGCACGGGGTTCGGTGGAGCGCGAGCTCGGTGCGGTCCCCAGCTGCCGCGGATCGATACCCGGCGACCTTAAATCTGAAGCCTTTTTGGTGGGCTATCGCGGGATGTCGAGGGCACGTCGCGCCGCTTCCGACTCGCCGGTTCCCTTGTTCAATTGTCTCGCTCCGATCACTTTAGACCTCCGTTTGACCTATAAATGCCGGAGTTTGTGATTCAAGATTCTCGCACCTCGACGTCAATGATAAATACGTTCGAAACTTGGCTGATAATGAGATACAAATTCATGTAAATATATATGACGTTCTTGAAACTAGCCAGGTAGTAACTCTGATGCGTAGACACCGAATCGTAAATCCGTAACTGATAACCGCATTCAATGACAGTGAGTAGGATCGTGATAAGGAGGTGTAATGTGCGCTTGCGACGAGTAATTAGGGAATTAGACCGTTCAGTGCGCGCCGATCAATCTGGCTGGTTAATTGCCTTTTGTTAGCTCACTCGGCAATTACCATTGATTGACTGTCAGGAAAACTTCGGAAGCAAAGGCTCAGCTTGCTTCTTTGCTTGTTACGAGGAGTAGACGCGATACCGCACAGTACTGCGATGCGAACAATTAATCCCACTCCGGTGCAAGCGAGAGGCGTGGCGGTGATGCACTCAGACGCAATCAGCGATATATCCTCTGTGGTATATCCACAATTCCGCACCCAAGGTCAATCGTTCTCGAGCGTTGCTAAGAATTCTAATGGAATATGAGAAGTGGGGACTATTTTTGCGATATCTATAACCACAGTCTATAATCTGCAATGTTATAGACAAGGATCTTAAGATTAACATGATTGAGTTAGAATGTATTTCCCAGAGTATAACAAAAATATACCTAGCAAAATGCGTAGTGTTAATACAGCCGACTCACATTGTCTTAATTCGTCCTTCGAAACTATTTTCAGTCAACATTTTTCATGTTTGAGTGTGCTTATATTTAGTTTGTGTTCTCTTAGCTTGTTTCTTTGAAACATATTTATGCAAACAAACCTAACTAAAACTGTTAGAAAAGTGAAAAATCATATGTAAAAAGTGACTATTTTTTATTTATAAACATCAGAATTGTCTGTTAGCGCAAATGCATTACGTATATTAATTTGTGTCAATTTGGAGATAAACGTATGCGAGTCGAGGTCGAAACACCATTGTGTTAACGCGATGAATTGGAGCCGCGAACGTTTACCGTGGCCGCAGACGATTTCAGACTATCAGTTATTCCTAAAACTGTGGAGGCCCTCTAACTTTACACCACATGTGTTGCTGGAGGAATTTTCTTCCACGTACCTTAGTTTTGTGAAACGGATTGCCTGCTGCAGTTTTTCGAGATAGCTACACTTAGGGACCTGCAAAAGAATATCGCAGATCTTCATGGGCAGGCGGTTGCTGACCAACAGTTGATCCGCTTGCTTGTTGGTTGCCTCTACTTAATTTAAAAAAAAATGAGCTCATTCGCGACACTCCGGCTCCTCAGTTTTCGATCGGCCGGGTTGTTGTTAGGAAGTACGAGTATACCTACTACCTATTTGTGTCAAAACATATTTATATCAGTTTCACGCCACAGTTATAGGAGAAACACATTGTGTGGCCAACTTTAATGTCAGCATGTCAACCGACTGGCATCAAGATACGCCGAGGTCACTGGAATAAAACGGGCAGTTTCAGTTGCAAATTGTAGTTGAACTCTTCGAAATAAGTGCAAAAACTTACTTCTAACTACCTATTTCAATGCACTGACTTATGTCATCAAGTAATTAAGGAAAAGTCATAAGGAAGAATTATATCGTGAATTTTAATGCATGTTGGTAATACATGTTGGTAGGTGTTCGTTCATTTTGTACCTATTCTGAGTTGGAGGTCGTTCAGAAAATTAATCTTGACATCGATCGATCAGTTCTAATTTTGATTCTATTGTTACATTCCGCCCGTGTTTTGTCAAAAATGTAAATACATTATTATTCTATTATGAAATATGTACTCTAAAGCTTAGTGAGCGACGACATAAACATTATAATAATCGCTGATGGATTGGTATCCCGTAGGAAGGAGTTATATCATTTGTGACAAACATCCAAAAGTATATATAAATCCTCCTTCAAAATATTACTCTCAACATCACTATTGGGCACAACGCCTGTTCACAAACCTTACAAAATATTTGTGATATGTCAATAAATTCACAAAGTCAACTTTGACTATGTGAATACGGACTACATTAAATCCTAACATGTTGCACCATTATTATCTTTCACAGGAATTCCTAATTTAGCTACGATTTATCTTGAAGTCGTCATCATCAGCACCAGCTCAATCCTACTCACTGCTGAGTGCCTCCCTTCCTCTACGCCAGTGAGGAAACTCACAAGAGGCAAGGTGTCCGACACTACCTCCGCTTGCTCAAATGTGGTCTCGGCTCCAAGACATTTCTGTTCCAACGATTGTCGATTCTAAGGCTGACTTGGCCGTCTACTGACTTTTTACACAAAGAGCTTGAACAAATAGTGAAGAGCTCTTGCAATGCAATACTATCTACAGCTTTAACTTGAAACCTTTTTAAATTAAAATTAAAAGCTTTATTAAAATCACAAGATTCTCTGGCGTTATTTCATTAAGCAGCTCACTGGTACTTCTGGAAAGAATTTAGATTAAAGATCTGCGGAATTAAATACAAACAATATTCTTTGGAAGCTAAGTGTTAATTAATATTGGTTTCTTGATAATAATGAAAAGGAGAATTAATGGCCTTTTGATAAAAAAGACAACAGCTGCTTCGGACAAAGTATCTGATCTTGCTCAGTTAATTATATACTCTTAGGTATCTTTTTTAAATTAATTGAACTCTATTTCTGTCCTAACTCATACACACACATATTTTGTTAAATAAATGTTTATACCCTGCGTCTATAGGTTAAACTATTTGTTCCAAAATTTACAAATTACTCGGTGAAAATCCGTTTATAAAGGGACATCGATTCGATGAACTTTTAGGAGCTGTCATACAAAAGTGGGTCTAAATGATGGGGGTTAAAAGCATAGGTATTATACTTACTTACGTACCCTTTTCTAGACTTCCCAAGTAAAGTAAAGTATCAGCCTATTTACTGTCCGACAGCAGGGTAACTAAAGGCATCATAGAAATCAAGTCATCGCTACTATGATGGGATTAGGCTTAATCACCACGCTCGTCTAATGCGTTCTTCCCTTGTATTTGTGGAAAATGTTGATTGCTTATGATAGCTAAAGAAGTTCCGAATGGAGCAGATAGCTCCTTAAGATAGC
This sequence comes from Cnaphalocrocis medinalis, assembly GCA_014851415.1. Taxonomy (NCBI): domain Eukaryota; kingdom Metazoa; phylum Arthropoda; class Insecta; order Lepidoptera; family Crambidae; genus Cnaphalocrocis; species Cnaphalocrocis medinalis. The sequence continues at coordinate 2,801,133 of CM026273.1, read as the reverse complement.
TGCTCTTGCGCCTGACAGCCACCGTCCGGTTTGGCAGGACACGCAATTATAATGCCCGACTATTGCTGCTGGTTCGGAAACTTGGCTGCCTTGCAAGCAAGAAATAGAAATAGAAAAATTATTTGGTTAAGTTAGGTCCAAACAGAATACTAATGAATGTTAAAACGTAATCGACAGCTGGTTCGAAATGACGATTTCTACTAAGAAGACACCAGCAAGAAAGTCAAGGTTGTAAGATACATTTTTTATAGACTAGTGAAAGTGGGTAACCAACGAATTTTATAGTGTTATTCGGAAAAGTCGGTAGAAGACGTGGTCAAGGGGATGTTAACGATCACAAGTAACAATATTTTTTTTAAATCTTTTAGTGCCATCCGAACCACTAGTCAAATCCGGACCATTAGTCAAATATAAACCATCTCAAACAGTGATCACATTCGTTGGAAGTTCCAAACACAGTTTTAGATCAAGATAGTTACAAATATAAACCGTCGCTGCCCTGGATACAATGTCACAGAGAATTTCAGTTCCAGTTGTATGACTCTGATGTTACACTGAGAAGACACTCATATCTACACGCCATACGACATGTCATACAGCACGTCGTAAGCTTGCCGGAGGGATGAACTCCCAAGGAATATTTTATTTACATTTTAATAAAATATTGAAGGAGGTCGACGAAATACTCATGCTTTTGTTTCGTGCGAGTTTTCGTCCAGTCGAGTTTAGTCAGTATAATCATCACAAAAATATTGGTTAGGTTAGGTTAGAACAGTGACCAGCCAAAAAATCTTGAAATTCGCGGGCGAGTTTGTTTCGTGCGAGTTTTCCCCTTTCGGCTTTCACATTAGACGTACGTACAGCCACACATACAAAACTGTTAAATTTCTTCAATGGATTGTCATCTTACTGTCAAACACTATAGAATGAATATCAATTGAGAAAATTTGTCAAGTTGTGGTAATCTGACGTGTGGCGGTCTGTACGTTTACCTTTTTTTCTGATGATAAATGATGATAAAACCGTAGGTCTAAACTGGAAAAAAGATTTTTTACAATAACGAACAAACGAGTAGACGGCTCACTTAAAGCGGTTACTCGTCACCGCCGCGACATCTAACACCCGAGTTTTATTAAATCACTCTCAATTTGAGAACTTTGTACTCAACAGCCTAGATTTTTCAACCGTGATAAGTAGATTTATCAATTGACTCCAACGATAGTATGACGTTAATGTTTAATTTAATATCTAGACACGATAACGGCTGGCGACTTCCTCATATTGCAGTTCTGAAAGTATGAAACGATATGCTTGACGTTTTTGATGATAATTACTTTGTAGATATCTTAATAGCTAGGACACACACATTCTTTATTTGCAATAGTTTAGATATTTTTTGATTGAAGATATGCGTATAAGTTTCTTTTGATTGGTTTAGTAACATAATATCGACTCCCGTGCCTATGATTGCACGAAGAAAAAATTGTTTTTTTAAACCATTTATCTATGTAGGTACATATCTACTTGTTAACTTAACGATATTATTAGGTACTTATGTTTAAGTAAGCCTGAACACAAGCTGAATCAAATGATTCTTGCATTAACGTCGTAACGCCCAGACAGCAGACACAATGGAAAATCAATTGTTTTTTGCCTTTTAAAAGGCTTATGGGGCCATACGACGTTAAAGAAAAAAAATCCTACGGAACATCAAATTGTAAGACTAGGTTGTCGTAAGCCAGATACTTAAAAAGGTATCGGTTAGATTATTGGAAAATCTGAACACATAATACAAAACTTTGCCGTCACAAGTCCTTCACAAACATAAGTAACCACTTACATCATAATTTATAACAGCTAATACAAGTAAACACCGAGTGTGATATAATTGTAGAGGGAGATAATAAAGCCAGACGTGTTAAACCATTTTCCTCATTACCGTTATAGCATTAGCACCCCACCTTAGACTACAGGCGCTAGTGTTGCTTATCTATCGACAGTTGACAGTTTTTAGGGTTCCTCATTTCTGTCTTATCTGTCCGTATGTCATCATTATAAAGATTCGTAACTTCTGTGTCTCCATCCATATATCATCATCATCATCATATCAGCCCACACCCACTGTTGAGTATAGGCCTTTTTTCTAGCACGCTACTCCCTACGGTCCCTAAAAAGTATATGACGTACATTACCATAAAAACTACAGGCGAAAATGAGTTAGAACGTGATTTAGTAAGTGGCTTTTTCTATTCGTCATAATATTGAATCGCAATTTGCCTTCTATTCAATTTACTCAAATATAAAAATTCATGAAAAAACCGTTTAAAAACATTTGCTTTCATAAACATTACAGTACCTAAATATGCATTAACATAAAACCATGACACGGAAACCCATCATGTACTTAAAAGCTTGTCTCGCACTTGGCTGGGTTTTTTTAGTGCAACAAAGTTCAACTATCTATAGTCAAGTCTTCTCCGTCGCTTTAAAAAACGAGCAATCTTTTATGAAACTTCGACAATGGAATAGTTCCTCGTAGCTAGTGTACGATACTGAGTTCCAATGCAATTTTGTTAAATATCGAGGTGGTTTATGTAAATATATACAGTTGATTGAATCAGACCAAATAGACAATCGGAAACATTGGTATAAAAGCATCGATATTGAATGCAAATAAGTATTGTGAGAATAGTATTCAAGAGCGTCCTATTAATTTAATGTAGGTACCTACTTATAGTCCTGATAAATACTTTTATGAACAGCCGTATTATATTTGTTGCCGTTTGACCCAATTACCACCATTTCTTGTAACGAATGATCCTTCGACGGTAAACACACAGACAGACGGACAGACAGACGGACATGACGAAACTATAAGGGTTCTTAGTTGACTACGGAACCCTAAAAACCATGGACAAAAAAGGCTCGGAGACACGGAACGTGTCTGTGAAAATTTGTGTAAAAGAAAAAAAATCTTTACAAAATCCTCCAATAAAAATCATTTCTGACTTTTGAGTTCGCGGAAATACCAACAAGGCAGTCGTATATGTTTTTAAAATATTTTTTTTTTCAACGCCCCGAATATTTAAAAGTTGGCCCAACACCTATCGATATTCCTACCTCGCCAGCACTGAGGTACTTTACAGACAGAGTCGAGAGGATACGTGAGGCACATTGGAATCGACTCACAATTTGATTCCTGGTCACTGACCCGACACTTGGCAGCTAACATCTAAAAAGCTGATATTGTTTTTTTGTCAAGCTGATTACATCTTGGAACATTCGGCCGGAATAAATATTGGAAGGTACATTCGTTGACCGTGGAATGAAATGTGATGTATCATCGATCGTGTTTTTAATTAATATTTTATAAAGAAGAATACTTACATACCTTTGTGTAACTACCTATGGGTAGAATTATTACGTCTTTTGTAAGGCACAGGCGAATTGGAGCAAGATAGACGACGGGGGAAAGGGCCCAAATAAATAAAAGTGCTAAGGTAATTACTTGGCAATATTTACTTCAATTGTAATTTTTGCCGAAATCTTGACGAGATGCTGACCAGGTAGATAGTTACTAGCTTAGGGCTCTTTCCCCGCGGAATTTCTTCACTCCCTACAAAATCTGTGTCCTGTCACAAGTGACTCGCGCTCGGGCAGTTCCACATCAATCAAAGTGCTTCCTAATGTTAACACTTTGCCACCGATGCCGCGGGACAGTCAATAGATCCATGACGACTGTATGCACGAATTTCACGAAGGTCTCCTACGCGCGTTCACCTCTCGACAGTTTTTGCATTTGCTTTTCTGAGCAACGAGTTTTCGCGGATGACTTTGACAGATTTAGGTGAGCGAGTGTTGGCTTCTGCACTCCGGATTGCAGTGTCAGGCCGCGGACGTGCGGCACCCGGGTCGTGGGTGTTGGCACGTCCGACGAGATGCTCGATTTAACATCAATCGGCAACAGAACGCCCATTCAGCGACTACCGGCCCATTCAATGCGCGTGCGCTTGGCGCAGGTTCGCCAGAAACCAATCGAATCTAGAATTCGGTGCCGAGAAGCCGCTCCGGACCTTTTCCGAGCTGTCTTCAGTTTTTATCCAGTTGACGCAATATTTTACTCGCTTCGTCACCACCGTGTCTTCTTTAGATTCGATAAGGGATGTTACTTTCTTTCATATACGAGTATACCAATACCTCATAATAGTTAACATGAAAAGCATGTTAGATCATCAAAACAGAAATCGGATTCTCCATACATACGATTAAAAGAATGTTCACCAGCCAATAACATATGGAACAGCTGATTTTTATTTTGTTTATTTTGATGATCCAACTTTTCGTGTTGCCATTATGAGAGGATTTCGTGTATACTCGTATCTCATTAAATTGCCTTTTTATTAGTTAGAATTTTGTCGTATCCGGATTGTCCCAATAATTATGAAATTTAGTTACAATAACAAAATTAGTTAACTATTATTGTCACTATTCCTCTTTAGATTACACGTACTTTTAAACATTTCTAATCGGCTTACGGATTTAAAAAGCGTTAATTAAAGTCAACACATTACCTGACAATAATTCCTGAGATCCCCTGGAATAACTCTCATGTGTTTATTATTCAAACAGGACGTGTGACACTTTAATGAACTTTCCACCACTTTCGTCCAGACAACATTAATTAACGAATTTGAAATGAAATTATTCTTACTCTAAAATATTCTGGCCAAGTTAGTTTAGGGGGTGAAGTAGCGCTCTGAATATTCAAAACAAGACTGTTCGTTTGCATCCGGGGCCGGGTGGAATACCTATGCTTTGTTTATTAGATCTTTTGTTTCGTTCTAGTTATGCTTGAGATTGGCTTTAAAACATGGAACTTTTTTTCTTGATGATAGGTTAATGCTTGACGAAAATCGCACCTAAATGCAGATATTCCGCGTTTACCTAGAATATGCCTATTAACTTTTTCCTTAAAGATGCCCAGATTGGAATGATAACACAGGCACGGACTAAAGTAGAAGATAGGTACTAGGCACTAAACAGGTGACTTTTAAATCTGTTTTGGTTTAGTCATTAATTACAATCCATTTTCTTGAGAAACCCTAAAGGAATCTATACTAATATAATAAAGCTGAAGAGTTTGTTTGTTTGTTTGTTTGTTTGTTTGTTTGTTTGTTTGTTTGTTTGTTTGTTTGTTTGAACGCGCTAATCTCCGAAACTACTGGTGCGATTTGAATAATTCTTTTTTTGTTGGATAGTCCATTTATCGAGGAAGGCTATAGGCTAAATAACATTACGCTATGACCAATAGGAGCAAAGACAGAGCGGTAAATGTGTAAAAAACGGGGAAAATTATTCATTTTTGAAGGCTTTCTTTGCGTGCGCTGCGAAAACGGTTCAAGATACACAAAAAATATGTATGAAAGAATTATTCCTCTATACATGATCTAAAAAAAAGTCCGCGACGGCATATGTCTATCTTTTAAGGTTTAGTCACAATGACCGTTTTTATGGTACCAAATTTGGTCGAAATAATTTGTTAAAGTTGTATCAACATAATAATATTAAGGGGGTTGTAAGGGGTTAAAAGGGGGGTAAAAAGTTACTTTTCCACGCGGACGAAGTCGCGGGCGGCCGCTAGTAAACAATAAATAGTCATTACCTACTTAATTAACTTTTGCTAATAGTGCCAATCTTTGCCAATAGATGGTGCTGGGCGCCGAAAACTTGGCGCAAGCGTTTTGTCTTTTCACGTTACATATTAGCCTTGTTGTTGTCTATAGACGTTATCCTTTATAAATGGTATGGCTCGCATTCTAGTGTTTTTTGTCTTAGAACCGAGCTGCTACCAAGCTGTTTGCGAGGCCGTGTTCACACGGACACAACTAAAAGTGCCTGGCGCTTACTTAGTTCGCCGCTTGAGGAGCCAAAGTGGGTCTTAGCCTCAACATCAAAGCGCCTCGCCTCAGTCTGTGTCAGATCGGTTGTCGGGCATATTTGAGCTCATTTACTAAGTAGTGGAATATCAAACATTTGTGTTTAACATGATGGAGTATTAAAAAACGAATATCTCTATTAAAGACGTTCGTTAGATTGTACCTACATATTTTCAAAATCCGTAGCGGAGGAGTGGAGGAGTCAAATCAATCAAATCAAATCAAAATCTCTTTATTCAATTTAAGTCCTTTACAGAGTCTTATACCGGAGGCCAAGGCACCTTTTGGGTCGTTGAGCCATCGGAGTAAGACAGTAAGTTAGGCTCCGATGAGACATGGACGCAACCGGGAATGTCGACCAGAGCTGAGAGCGAAGAGCTGAGAGAGAAGAGCTGATGTCGACCATTAAGGGGCTATACGAATGAAACTAGCGCCGCCAACCTATTTACACTGATTGTGGCGAAAATATGATATTTTTGAAGAAAATAAAACATTACAGACTTAGATCCAAGTAAAGTGGATTTTTCAAGATGCAATACAATATTTCTAACATGCGACAAGTAACAATAACGTTAATTATTGCTAAAAACGGCCACTTTTAGCAATAATTGACTTTATTGTTACTTGTCGCGTATTTTATATATTGTATTTCATCTTGAAAAATTCAATTTTCTTTTATCTAAGTCTGTAATGTTTTGCTTTCTTAAAAAATATCATATTTTGGGCACAATCAGTGTAAATAGGTTGGCGGCGCTAGTTTCATTCGTGTAGCCCCTTAATTTAAACTAGTGGCCCGCTCTCGCTTTGTTTCGCGACTTATTTTTTTATTGGACCAATAGATGGCGCTGGCTAACCATTGCTTCACGCAAGTATTTACTTATCTACCTATTCGGTTTTTCTGTAAGCGTAGTCGTTGCTCTCAATACTTACCTCATTAATAGGAGTACTGTGAAACGCAAATAAAGCATTGAGTATTGAGTATTGAGTACCTATATGTGGATTGAAAACTAACTCTAATAAATAAATTTCCATAGACCATAATATTATTATCAAAATTAAAACAACTACACACTAGTGTAAAAGTTCTCTATCTCCTGATAAATTTAATAAGTTTACTGCATTTAAAATATTTATTGACAAAGTTTCTTCATAATGTTGCCCAATACAAGTCGCATCTATTGCCAAAAGCTGCTATAAAAAACTTTTTGAATGGTATTGGAAATGCGGAGGAGAAAAATAAATATGCATACTAAAACACTATTCCATTAAAACTTAAAAAATTGAGGAAATTAGCTGATTGCTAGTCTCCTGCGCATATAGAGAATGGCCTAGTTAGATATGAATAACTGATATTAATTTTAATTGACACGTGATTCTCTTCAATCGATATAGCAATTAATTTTAGTGCATTGTTTTGTCTGTGAGGCAATAAGTAGTTATATTTTTCTTGGCCTTCTGATGAAAGATGTCGTAATGTGACCTTCAAAAGGATTAATCTTCCGTCTATATAGGTTCGCTTTGATGATTTAGAAGCATTTTTTTTTCACTTGACATTGAAGTCTTAGAGATTTGTATAGACGATATATGAAATCTATATAATTAGACTTCAAAGTTGAGTGCAGAATTAACCCCCTGGTATTTTATTTAAGCAATATGAGGATCGCAAACCTATTTGTAAAAGTAATATAACTTAATACAAAACAATGTGGTCAAGCGTTATCTATAGTCAATTAAAAAAGAACGAGTCCTTTCACTTTTACGTGGAAAATACATAAAGTCTTGAGAACACAGAATGTTCAACTTTGTCTGCCGACTCAAAGTTTATTCCGCGCAATCCAAACTACAAAGTAGTGCAACATTTCGCCGATCCGCATAGAATTTGTTGGTTGAATTTTGTTGAAGGGCGCTAGTTGCTAGATTTTCGATGTCTAAAAATATCTGAAAAATCGGCTAAAGTTAACGTGCTACGGATCCCCGATTTTCCACTTTTGAGGAGAGATTTTCCGCTACTAACGAGGTTGTTATGGTTCTTGATGAAAGTGAAACTAAAGGTTTCAAAATGTTTCTTTATAAGCGGACACCTAGGTATTTGCTAAAAGTATCATGTACTTCCGTCATCAATATATAAATTATATTATACAGAACATGCGCGGGTGTACGCACTGTGCTATATTATATACCCTGAGGTAGTTATTGCGGCTCATTTTCAGCAGCGTCAAACAGACTCGGTAATGCCATTTCGAGATGTGATTTTAGTACCTATGTGAGTACTGATTCCTCAATTTTTAAACCAAGCCTATCTAAAGTCTGTTCAAATATAGATTAATACAATAATCTATCCCATAGTCAACGTTAAGACTACAAATTCATTGTTGAGAAATACAAAATTATATTAAAGAAACACCATTACAAACTGCATGCTAATGATAACATGTTTCATAATGTTTTCGAACTATAAATCTCTCCCATGTGGATGCACTGTGAAGTGTTGTCTTATTTCTATTTGTCTACGGGCGTGTCTTGCTTCGAGAGCGGCGCCGGCGCAGCTGACGCGATAAGCGATAGATACCGTGACGTTGCCGCATGTTGCAATCGACCGAGCCAAGGATAACATCATTAGTATTACTTAAACCGTAGTTCCCAACTAAAACAACCTCTCTCTCTTTTTATCTAAGTTTCTACTATCGTGAAAGCAGACGACGAACGAATATTGCGGGGTATCCTTTCTTGGTAATTATTCCTCGATTCGACGAAGCGCTTTTCGACCTACTTCATGATGCACACTGCCAAGGATTGGAACACCCTTCCTCCACCTTTTTTTGCCAATGAGTACAATCTCAACATTTTTAAAGCTACAGTTAATGGACTAACTCTTCTTCTCAACTGTAGAATTCAGTATGAAGCTAATTTTATGAAATAGATCATTATGATTCCCGATTGCTTCCAAAACTGCCACTTTGGAGCTCGGGGTACGCTTAGACCATGACAGTATTTGGGAGTCTCGTAATTGCAAACAATGTTACACATTTTATAACCTTATCGATTACGTTCCAATTACACGTCGTATAAAGTGAATGAAGCCGTGTTGAACCCAATTTTCTTCGTTCTATAGATTTTTGAGCGTCTTAATTCGCGTAATTGTCGCGTTAATTATGTTAACGAGAGTGACGGCGATATTTTATTAATTTACGAACGTTCATGGTTCATAAATTAGGAAGTCTGAACTCGTAAAGGTTTCGATTAATATTTATTTAAAATTATCCGCCAAAATCCCATTGATATTTCAACTCAAACGAGAATGGTCACCGTCCCGCTACGATACATCGGATATATCAGAGAGAATGTGTCTGTCGATATTATTGTCACGGAGGATATCTAGGTATTGTTCTTCGTAAATAACTACGTATGTGAACAGGGTCAATCTTATAGTATCGATAGTATGTATTGATAAAGAGATACTCATACTGTCTGACAGACGGTAATCTTTTGAAACGTTCGTTGTGCGAATGCATCTACTTTTAATATAACCGGAAACTCCGGAAAGACACGCTCGGATGAGCACATCCGTTGCACATTTTACTAATAATATTGACTACATAGGTAAGTTTTAAGAAATGCTGAGATCTTCCTTCGTCGAAGAACTAAGGAGACATCCGAGCTTACTGTGCCCAAACGAAAATTGAAATCCCAAAATTATCCATGACGAAAAATTTCTGGTTGCAAGGACACACAAGGAAAATATTGTACGAGATTGAGCTGCGCAGGAGCAGTTAAAACCGCGTAGTAGAGATGACTAACGACCGGCCTTATTTATTAAACTGGATTAAACACCACATTCGGAGCCAGTATTAGGCTACAACTAACCTAAACTATACGGGAATCTGTATAAATAATTTTAGCAGCTAAACGCCTATCTAGCCAGTTTATTGTTGGAATAGCTAAATTTAAGCTCAAGGTCATGAACAACTAATTAGAATGCCAATTTGTGTTGTTTATTTTTGTATGTTTTTTAGTCACTACGTTCAGAAGTCATAGTAGAAGTGTTCAAATGTGCCCTCGTGACAAAAGTTAAGTGGTACTTTTCTTTTACGTGTCGGTAAACGTAGGTAATTTGGTGTGCCCTCAAGCCAGATGGAGTGACGATCTGCGGAAGATGACTGGTAGAAGTAGCGAAAAATCTATTGAAGTGGCGAACGTTAGAAGAAAAACAAAAAGGCATTTTTAACACGAACAAACATAGGAATGACTCCACTAAACTATAGTTCGTGCCAGATAAACTTGCAATAAAAGTCATTCACCCGTTATTGCAAGTTTATCTGGCATGAACTATAGTTGTAATTAACCAGTTTGTAGCCGCTACGGAGGGCTGAAGCACAAACTCAAGGCGTAGGTAGTGTGAGCTATACCATAAAAAAGAAATATACTGTGAATAGTTACAGTAATAAGCCGAAAATAATTTTCACGATCGGCTAAAGCGTGCATAATGGAGTCATAACTACAGTTTGTGGAGTACTAAACATTCGGTTAGGAGCATTGCAAATGCTCTGCAATGAAACAGCTTACTGAGGTAGCACAAAATTAGTAAAATAAAAAAAAACAAATTACATTCCGACAAGACAACATGACCGACAATAATTTTCCGGGTCCCAAACTAAGGTTTTCCATGGTGCTACGGAACAACGAAGGAACCGCAAACATCCAGAATTCCAGACCCATCACAAATATCTGTTACATCCAAAGATTTGAATCGTTAGATGCATATTAACGATTCAAATCTTTGGATGTACATACCTGACACCTAAAAACGCGGCATATTTTGATGACATTGTGTGCGTAATGATGACTGCTGACGTTTCCGTTTCATCAACAAACATTAATTGTGTTGGTCCAGAAATCGAACCCGCGACCCTTGCGTCTCAACCGGCATTAAACTACTACGCAAAACGGGTTGTCTTTCAGTCAGTTCATGCTTCATTTCTTATCGCAACTCGACTGTTCTTCAAAGTGAAAATTCATGTATTTTTGTCTATTTTTTTTAATACTTACGTCTCTCGTCAAAAATATTCAAAGACCTTGTCTATATACATAGCTAGACAAGGCTTTGAGTAATCAACAGAGTCGGATGCTTTTTGCCTAAATACATAAAATACTCCTTGTAAAACAAAAAAAAAGAACTCATGCTTTCTCTCTTCATGGTTTTTATAGCGGCAGACAAGCAGACGGATCACCTGGTGGTAAGCGATTGCAAGCAACACCGCTACAGTTATAAATAACCCTTTCCCCCAAATTGCAGCATTATCCCAAGAAAAACTCAACTTTTTTGCTATTGTATAACGTTTGTGTATAAATAAGTGTGAAGCTCATTTGTACTAGTTTTTTCATATTATCGGTTACTAGGTATTAGCAAAGAGTCTTCCGGAGGTTATTGTTCGAATGGATCTCTGGATTTTCTACTCTTAGCTCGGCTTTGAGAGAAATCATTGCGAGCACCGTTTAACCTTTAACTTTTCAGAAATTCTCCAAATGGGGAGGTCATTCGGATAGTTTCTGAAAAGTTAAAGGTCGAACAGTAGTCGCTTCATTGCTTTTACCAGACTATCCAAATCATGAATTAATCATTGTTTAAGTATTAATAAATATTATATTATATTAGAGAGAGAAGAGAGAGGAGAGAAGAGAAAGAGAGAGGAGAGAGAAAAGAGAGAGAGAGGAGAGAGGAAATAGAGAGAGAGGAGAGAGGAAAGAAGAGAGAGGAGAGGAGAGAAGAGAGAGGAGAGAGAAAATAGAGAGAGTCGAAAGAGAGAGGAGAGGAGAGAGAGGTGAGAGAGATCTCTCTCTGTCTCTCGTCAGAGGAGAGGAGAGGATAGAGAATTAGAGACACGTAGCTATAAGTTATGTACTTTATGGCTATCAGATTTTAATGCAGTCTGATAAATAAAAACATCGAGTTGAAATGACAGCGGGCGCAAGGAGATCGAGGGGACGAGTCGAGTCACTCAGAGTCGAATAGTTTCCTTTAGTCGATTGGAAAAGTTTAGTAGTTTACGAGTCGGGCGAGGATTGCAGAAACAACATATATTTAAGTATTGGATTGCTCTATTCCAGTTTTATTACTATATTGCTTGTTTGTGATTGAGATTTCTTGCTGTATACAAATTTTCTTTTCTAGTAAAAAATATTGCTACCTACCAATTAAATAACGAGAAATTAGAACACTTTGGTGTCTCCATCTTTAAGCCTATTCGGCCAATGGTTGGGACCCATCCCATTGAATATTTTAATAAAATCACTGTACCTACTTTAGGTACTCCGCTTTTCGTTTAATGTTCAAAGTACTACGAACCCGATATTAGGACATACCTGGTTGTGAAGACATCCATAAACTACTAGCTAAACTACTACTATATATAGGTACTACTTTTTCGAAGATATACTATATACGAGGCCTACTCTACAATTTCCGAAATACTTCGATCGATTTTAATTTTGAATGAAAAATTTCAATTTGTTGGCATACAGAAAGGTATAATAATGTTTCACATTCTTCTTATTGCTTATTTATAGAGTCTCTGACCTTGTTCGTATATTTTCGCAGGTAGGTAGGTATGTATATTCATTTTAAACAGTTTCAAATTTTATTGCGTTTCATCCGTTGAGTTGCGTGGCGAGCAAAAAATATTCACAATTTTTCGATCATAGCTCGGGTTTGTGCGGGATTAAGTCCAATCCCATCATAGGCGACGACTTGATTTCAATGATGGCGGGCTTTGCCATGCAGTAGGACAGTTTACATATTATAGGCTGATACTTTTTTACTTTAATTCATCCGAGGTTACTCTGCCTCATCCATCAAGGGTATTTTTTCCAATTAAAAGTAGATGAGAGCAGTATGATAAAAATGTTGTTGGGGGTGTCCTGTCCGTGGGCGATGTTAGCCGCTGACCTTGGCCCTCGTCTACAAACGCGGGCGGCTGCGTCGGAGCGTTTTTAGTGAGTAAACCTCTAGGGTTTCCTTCCAGAGGGAGTCCCACACATCCGTCAGGTCTCCCGACCTGACAGGACGGTGCGGGTATCCATGGACGGCAATCGCTAATCATCAGGATATCCTTCTGCTCGTCTGCCACCTATGACATGTTTTTTGTGGCATTCTTTCAATACCGATATTGTTATTATTAATGCCAAGAAAGTAATGATCGCCATACATAACCTATGTGTAAGGCAGGGTAGAGAATGATATTTTTTTCTTACGTACTTTAATATAAAAGTAAATATTAAAGTTGTTTATTTATTGAACTTTAATAATCTTAACCTTTCGATACATAACTTGTGTAATTAAGTTCGTATGTTTTTGTATAAGGATTCGCAAGATTTCGTTGGCCAACTGACTTTCGGGACAGCGGCGTTCCCCAGCGTCTACAAAAAAGGGCTCCAATTCTGTAAAAGATCCCCACTATAAAAGAAAACGAAGTTGCGCTAGTACACGTCAACAAATGCTGGCAAATGCAATATAATAGTTTCGTGTTTGCTCGACAACAATATGAGCGGAAATCGATCGTATTGTACACTCGGCTACAAATAAACCTTTGTGGGCAATTTCAAGTCTTAATGACAGGGTTCAAGGCGAGTAAACGAAGACATTCTGATTTAGCTGCATTTGAACGATACTGAAAAATTATAGCCATTGGAGTATAGCCCGAATGGTTGTAGGTATGTCGCGCCTTCCATGCGGGGGGTTGTGCTTCGTATCCGAGGATGATATAACAATAGTTGTTTTGCTTGTTTGGTTTGTATACAAAATTTGACGATGCCTATCAAATTTTCCTCTTTATCAATAAGTATAGATTTCTAGCATTACTTCGGCGCCGAGGGAAAATATTGTGAGGAGAACTGCGCGTTTTGGATAGTTTCTGATGGTTCATGGTTTAGTTGGTTCGGTTTCTTTGTTAAAGTGTTCGCAAGATCAGACAGCTTCGCTTCGCTTCAGTCAGTCGCTTCATTGTAATGATTAGACTCTTCAAATCCTGAATCATGGTCTAGGCGTACCCCGGGCTCCAGAACGACGACGGCTTTTGACGCAAACGGGAATGACACTAAGATGAAAGAGAATAAATTGTATGAGTCATATTAAGAATTACGATACACTTGTGTAAATACATAGTACGTACTCATAACTCTTATTTGTTAACTCAGTCCTTGCACAGCTTGATGGTAAATATGAGTATGAATTAATTTATCACCATTGTATATTTCTATATAGTTATTCTTTTAAATATTTATTTCAATAAATCAACAGCTTATGTCTGTCACACTTCCGGAAATGACAGCTATAATAATAATTGAGCTAAATGTTTTAGCAATTCATTTTAACTGCAGTTTGTTATTTTATTGATCATCTCCTAGGAAATTGACCAATTAACGATGCGGATTATTTCACTAGATAAATACAAATAAAGCCACAGTAATAAATACAAATTAGGACACTAGTACAAGACATAATAAATACCATCACAGACGCTGATAGTTGGAAAAATACAAATGTGTAGAGTACACTATGCTGTTGACAACAATGGTAAAATTGTTGTGTTTTACTTGACAATTCCAATTTACATTCTTCCACCTTTTTGACCATGACCTTTTGTGTAAGATTACCATCAGATAGCAAAGGTCAAGTTTAGTGTTTCCCCTGGGTCAACAAAAAAGGTCAACGTTAGTGTACATTATATGGATAGTTAAATTAAAATTAAAAAGTAAATAAAAATCGGTACCTACCTACTGTATGAAAGCCTAAAAGTGTTTGATAAGTTACATTAGATTTTTATTGACTTAGCCGCTCATAAATTTAAATTGTATACAAACACTGATTACTTAACAAAAAAGTTATTAGGTACTAGCGGCCGCCCGCGACTTCGTCCGCGTGGAAAAGTAACTTTTTACCCCCCTTTTAACCCCTTACAACCCCCTTAATATTATTATGTTGATACAACTTAAACAAATTATTTCGACCAAATTTGGTACCATAAAAACGGTCATTGTGACTAAACCTTAAAAGATAGACATTTATGCCGTCGCGGACTTTTTTTTAGATCATGTATAGAGGAATAATTCTTTCATACATATTTTTTGTGTATCTTGAACCGTTTTCGCAGCGCACGCAAAGAAAGCCTTCAAAAATGAATAATTTTCCCCGTTTTTTACACATTTACCGCTCTGTCTTTGCTCCTATTGGTCATAGCGTACTGTTATTTAGCCTATAGCCTTCCTCGATAAATGGACTATCCAACAAAAAAAGAATTATTCAAATCGCACCTGTAGTTTCGGAGATTAGCGCGTTCAAACAAACAAACAAACTCTTCAGCTTTATTATATTAGTATAGATTATATTAGTATAGATAACATAGATGATTTTCTGAATGAAAAAAAATTAAAGACATAATAAGTAACTTAAAAATTGCATTCTTTTTTATTTTTATAAAATTGTGACCTTTTGTATTTTTTTTTAAGATTAACTGCTGGTTTCTTGCTGGTATCTTCTCGGCCGAAAACTATTTCGAACCAATGGCAAACATATTGACATTAAGTGTTCTGTATGGACCTAAATTGAATACACTATTTTTCATTTCATTTCTATACAATTTATCGTAGGCAGTAACAAATTACAACAAATGTTCTTCAGCTCTTTCAACTTTTTGTTTAACACTTGTTATTTATCGAACATCATTTTCAGTTTTACGAAATAAGATTTGCCTCTGTTATTCTGTTATTCGAAGTTCTGGCCTAGTTTCCCTGGAACGTTTTTATAACTTTCTCGTTCCCTTATTTATAGATTAATGTGCTCTTTCATGAGTTATTCCGAATCTTTGGCGTGAAAATAAAAGTTTTAAACGAACACAATGGTGATACCTACTGAAAGGTTGACATTATAATTGAATTTCGGAGACGTGAATTTGTAAAAAAGCTTAGTAAAAATGCTACCGTGGGAGAGCCACGCTTCGGCATAAATGGACGGTTTGGAGTGATACCACGGCCTCACTGAAGACCAGCGTGAAGCAGCGCCTGCGTTGTGTTTCGTCGAGTTAGTGAGGGTACCGTAGTCCCAATTGTGGAAAAGGGGGTTAAAAGGTTGTGGTCTTGTACACACAAGTCACAAGAGCGCTGCCAACAAGCGATTCCCGCCGCCCATATACACCTGCTACACCACACGATGTGGTAGGTGTCTATGGGCGGCGGCAATCGCTTACCTTTAGGCGATCAGTCTGCTCTTCTGCCACTTATCAGATAAAAAAAGTAAAGAGAATAAGTCGTGGATTCGAGCCCCATGCCAATGAGGTGTCGAGGAATTTTCGCATTGCATTTTAGTTAAGAAAAACTAGGTATGCCAAGAAATTGCTAAAAAATAAAAGTATCTAGAAATGCGTCAGAGATACGACGTGTTGGTTTGGTTCATTTAATGGACGTAATTACTATTTGTAGATTATCTTTTTTGATACCAATCGAATTATCATTTATGAACAGTCACTGGCTGCTAGTCTACAATACGAGTAATGTTACGTGTTTGTACAGTGGCCAGCACATCAAGTTACTATAATCTGAAAATGAAATGTAATCTGTCAAATTTCCTCAGTTGATATTGAACCAAACACGTTTGACATAAAAGTGAGGTTCGATTGAAGAAATTTGACAGATTGTAGTAACTTGATGTGCTGGCCACCGTACCTACTCCAAAAAGCAATTATCCAAATAAGAATTACAATATGATTTTCTCGCAGAATTTTCTTCCACGAACCTCAGTTTTGCGGAACGGTTTAGCCGCGGCAGTATTTCCTGCCGGCTGTGACTTAGGAACCTTCAAGAGAAGATTGTTCACCTTAGAAGGCCGGTTACGCATCAGCGACTTCTCTGATCTCGCTGATGTTCATGGGCAGCGGTGATTACTTACCAGCAGATGATTTGCTTGCTCATTTGTCGCCTCTAGTATAAAAAAATACGTAGGTCTCCCTGCTAATGAAAAACATTTTTAAAAAGTTAGAAATTTGATTAGTTAGTAA
This sequence comes from Cnaphalocrocis medinalis, assembly GCA_014851415.1. NCBI lineage: Eukaryota > Metazoa > Arthropoda > Insecta > Lepidoptera > Crambidae > Cnaphalocrocis > Cnaphalocrocis medinalis. The sequence goes on along the minus strand of CM026273.1, from coordinate 2,784,152 downwards.
TATAAATATTTGAATTAATCTATACATATAATAAAAATGTAAAAAAGCTGTGTCTGTACATTGAAGATATTTATCTCAAAACAACTTAGGACGACTAAAAAACAGTAACAGAACATGAATCAATGTTTTTTAAAATTTTTGTCTGTCTGTTTGTCTGTTTGTCTGTTTATCTGTTTGTCTGTTTGTCTGTTTGTTCGCGCTAATCTCGGAAACTACTGAACTAATTCGAATGAAACTTTTTTTATTGTATAGCTGTAATATCAGGGCAACTTATAGGATATATTATATTTTTGAAGACCAGGCTCCTTGATGTAGAACCACAACAGCCCAGCTAAACTATAAGAGGTAGGTCAATGGCACCTTAACAAAAGTTGTTCAGATTGATGAGCATTTTATGATGCCATGAAAAAAATCAAAGATCATGGAACATCTGGTTTGGAACTCTAAGAGCCCAGCTCCACTATAACAAATATGTAATGAAATGGAATGGAAAATTGTCAAATGTGATGAGCATTTTTGGATGAGATCCAATAAGGAGGGATATTCCGAACTTAAAGCCCTAATGGAGCGAAAAGGGGGTTCCAAGTTTTTACATGGGTGGGACTACGTGATTCCTTGGCCCATTCTACTCCAACTTTTGCATACACAATACACATTCTTTGACGGAATTGATGGATAAAATATAATATTCAAACTTTAATAGAATACTTACATCCCCTAATGGAATAAAAAATAATTGGGGAACCCCCCAATTATTTTTTATTCCATTTTTGGATGAGATCCAATAAGGAGGGATATTCCGAACTTAAAGCCCTAATGGAGCGAAAAGGGGGTTCCAAGTTTTTACATGGGTGGGACTACGTGATTCCTTGGCCCATTCTACTCCAACTTTTGCATACACAATACACATTCTTTGACGGAATTTCAAATTCAAACTTTAATAGAATACTTACATCCCCTAATGGAATAAAAAATAATTGGGGGGTTACTTTCATTAGAAGTTGATATCTTATTTTTTTGCACTTGACCTCATCTCACCTAATATAAATGACAATGAGGTCTAAGATGTAGCGTGCTTTACCAGAAAAAGAATATTCACTCTCGACTTAAAGACACCAAAATTGTAGCTCTCTGGAAATACAGAAGCCGGCAAGTTGTTCCATTCCTTAGCAGTTTGTATAAAATATCAATGAGCCGCCTTAAAAATCTATTAACCTATAATAAACGAACATTTATAATAAGTATTTTTTTATATCTATTTAAATAATCATCTTTAAGTCAAGAGTCATAAAGTTCGCGCAAACGAAGTTGCGGGCGGCCACTAGTTTAATATAAAAGATAAGATAGGACGTATCTGAAAAGATTTATGACAAACCATAGAAAGATAGTATCACTTAAAACATTATTATCGTAGTATAATTAAAACTAAGATGAAAGGGCAATTAAAAGGTTTCATAGTTGCATCTGAGGAACGGAAGCTGTAATCTAAAGCTTCGGGGAGCGAAAGCTCGCGCCGGATATTGAAGCTCGCTCGGGAGGCGAACTCGATTAGGAAGTTTCGTCTTATAAGACCAGGTGCGCTGAAGGTATCGTGGCTTAGTTTCTCGTTGGTGGGACAGATATCGGCTATACAGGGTGTATTTGTAAACATTTACATCCCTTTAACCACGTGATCTACCAACCATTCTGAACAACATTAATTTGTTCTATGACTTTTGAAAATTCGCATAAAAAACCTCATCTTCCCATACAAAGTCGAAAATTTTTTCGATGAATTCCGAAAAGACGTTGAACGAATGTTGTTCAAAATGGTTGGTTGATCACGTGGTTAAAGGGATGTAAATGTTTTCAAATGCACCTGTATACTTATAAACTATTACGTCTAAATAAAACATGATTGTGAGGTCCAAATCTGTAATATAATAGTCAAATCTAGTGATTTCATACATTTCGTCTATACAAAATTCTAATTCGACTTAAATGTCGAGTGCCCGAGAATTGGCCCCCTGTTCTCTCAAATAAAGTGGGATATAAGACGTGTACTGAAAAATGCAGTGGTATCCATTTGCTATTCACCTTAAACATAATAACAACGGAACGTTACCCGCTTCGGAGAATGAGAGTAGAAATGTGCCTGCATCTTATATCTTTTATTTTACCCGTTTTAGCGGAAGGTGAGAGATTTTATTTGAACTGGAACCCGACTGTTTTATGTGTTTCGTTTCAGTCTTATTTCTTTGTAGCTTTATAATACATTCGCCAGAGAAAATTAATCTTCACCCAATATAGATATCTATACTATTTATAAAGAGATAAACTTCATAGACATCGACAAACCTTTTAATCAAACTGAGCAAAACACAAGCGCGTTGCAATCGCACTAGTATATACTTAACATACTTGTTACCATGCGTAGGCGTTAGTACAGTTTCCACAACTTAGCTTGATACCCATGACAGCTGTCAAGAAATGTCAAATTCCATACATTTAATTTCTTAGGGACCTTCAAGAAACGAGCGTACTCCTTCTTAAAAGGCCGGCAACGCATCAGCGACCTCTCTGTTCTCGCAGATGTTCATGGGCAGCGGTGATTACTTACCAGCAGGTGACCCGCTTGCTCGTTTGCCGCCTTTAGTATAAAAAAAAAACCACTCCATTAAAACTACGTCCGAGTAGCTCCAATCACCAGAACGACACCGCTTCAACCAGTTGCTCGATTGAAGCTCTGGAAAAGTTGCAAAGTTTAAAAGTTGATGAGCCTACAAACTCCGAAGTTCATTTAGCGAAGTAATCTGACCGCGATCTGATGCGGCTCTATCCATTGCAGCAATGCTTATCCCGAAGTTTCCAACTCTTTGCAATCGCTAGACTTCAACTTTAAACTTAAAACATAGCGAGCTACGATTCTATTTCAAAAATGCGTCAGCTTAAATACTATTCTCTTGCAGTACAAAGTATCCCAATATATAAAACCAGTCATCGCTAGTCTGGGTGAGTTAGTTCTGGTAATCACGCTTGCCTAATGCGGATCGGTGATCACAAACCCGAGCTATGGTCGTAGGATTCGAACATATTCAAGACCACAGCACTTAAACCACTAAATCAACGAACTATCAATCAAAATACTTACAATATAAGTTGCGTGAGTTTTGATGACCAGTTTAGCGCAGTGGTTTGAATTGAGACGCAAACTTCAAGGGTTTGATTCCCACACAAACACAATTCGTTGCTCAAATCAACAGAGATATGTTTGTGTTTGAGTGCTTTTGATACCTACGTTATTTCTAGTTTCCATTGCACAAGGGACCTTAGTTTGGGACCAGAGCAATGTATTCGATGCCGCGATGTTGTCTCAATTTAAAATTGCATACTGTATAGTATGATATTTGCAACCTCTGCCAATCGACGTCCCACCAAGCTGAAAATCTTTTATTTATAAAGGTGGTTGTAGCTCTGTAGGGAAACTTTGTTTCAGAGAATGTGTTGAATACTACAGTTAACGTTGTTTGCGTCGTAATCGACCTTTGGGTTTGACGTTTGAAATGTTTCGTCATCTTTATGTGACCTTACGAAGTTACAAGTTTAATCAACGGATACAGATAAAAACGAATGAGAGTGTCATCATATTATGTTTTTGCCATGTTGTTTTTTTACTTTATAGAAAATGGACACTTGTGGATGAAAAATTATTTTTATAATAATAGATAAGAAAACATTTTCTAGTAATAAATCCAAACACCCTTAACTCAACAAATTTCGCAAAAATATAGGAATTGGGAATATGTTCTTGCACCTAAATGAGTTTTGTTAAGAAGTTAATTAGAAACATGTCTCAATTTCAAAGATCAGTGAGAACAACTGTCACAATACAATCGGGAACTTTTCCAAAAGTGGTGAAACATTCTATTTCAGATGTACAGAAAGAATTTAAATTATGACGGGTAGAATGTTGAGCATTCACAATTAACGACACCGCTTGTCTTACCCGACAATAACATAAAATGCGATTACAGATGGTGATAAGTCACGTTCAAAAACAACAGATAATTATGAACGAATGTGCGGCACGCAGCGGGGGAGGGGGCGGCCTTGCGCGCGCGCCTCACACCGCGGGCGTGACGTCACGTGACGCGCGCGTCACGTGGTCCTCAAAAATAAACACGGATCGCTTGCGCATTCTTTCGACTAGTCTTTTATTGAGCGGTTCACAGGGGATACTTGCGGCATCAATAGGAATCTTTTCGACTGTGTAACGTTAGTTCGAATTAACTTCTCGTAAAACGCAACTTCCTTTGCATTTGAGCTGTAAATTTTTTATAGGTATTGTGTTTCTCAGAGCTCCCTCATGCCTTTATGAAAGTGCCCCTTTTGTACAACCAGAAGCAATGTTCGAATTTATCAAGATTGCCAATCAGATAAATGGAAATTTTGTTTTAAAATCTTATTAATTTTAGACTTATCTGTATTTATTAACGAGTTAGTAGGTAAGTAGTTATGTGTCAAACAAATACGTGCTAATTTTGATAGCAATTTCAAACATTGTTATATATAGGTTTGTACCTATCTTAATGTTTTATTGAGTGGGTATAATTCAACAAGATAGTTGAACTGATCAGATCTAAGACTCAGTACACTGACAAATTGCAGCATCATTATTGTCTGACTCATACACTCATCTTAGCGTGTAATTCCCGGTTACGTCTAAAGCTATCACTTTGGAGTCTGTGTTACGCTAAGACCATGATTCAGGATTAAGGGAGTCTGTTCAGTCTGTTAACTACAAGGAAGCAACGCTTTGCAATCCTTTAACTAGGAACCAAACCAACTGAATCTTGGTTACACGTTTCAGGAACTATTCAAATCTTGCAAGTTTTCTCACGATGTTTTCCCATACAGCCAAACATAACTTTTTCAGCTTAACTTATTAAAGTACCTACGTAGATTATGAAAAATCTAGAAGTGCATGCTTAGATTCGAGTATCAAACCATGAGTTATAGAAAGCGCGTTTGTACCCACTGAGCTACCATCGTTCCTACAATGTCTGGCTTAAACCGCCTATAAAATACAAGTTGAGATGGATTTCTTATTTGGTTTTAAATCTATCGGCAAGGCAGGTGGAAACTATCTACCATTTATCACGAAGTTTCCACATGATTTATTGAATCCAGCCACCATTTTGAAAATGGCGGTAGCAGAGTGATTTAAGTGTTCTACGGGATCGCTGGAATTTTAGTTCGGAGTTTTAAAGAAATTTAATTTTCTAAATGTCTTGGGAGTTTTTTGTATGTAAAGGATATGAGACGTGCCATGCCTCACAGAAAACCGGCGTGAAGCAGCACCTGTGCTGTGTTTCGCCGAGTGAGTGAGGGTACCGGAGGCCCATCGGGGTCAAGGGGATAAAAGGTTAGTAGCGCACTTGTTGCATGTGTTCATTGGCGGCGGCAATTGCTTACCATCAGGTGATCCGCCTGCTCGTCTGCTACCTATGACATAAAAGAAAGAAAGAAAGATGAGTTTACGTTCTCATGACTGTCTGTAGATGAATAAATAAATAATAAAAAGTAATGTAAAGAAGGCCTCCATCAATAGAAATCAAGTCATTGCTACTACATATGATGGGATTAGGCTCGCCTAATGCAGACCCAGAGAGGTGTTCTGATCGTAGTCCTACTAAGAGTGATATTAGAAAATATTCAGTGTCAGCCCGGAGTCTGGAAGTCGGTGGTATTGTACCCCCGTGCCTCGAAAAACACGTTAAGTCATTGGTCCTGCCCTAAATCTCTTTTCGGTCGTGTCACACTGGTGTCCCATCGAATTACAGGTCGAGTGTAAAGGAATAGAGGGTGCACCTGTGTTTCCGCACACTTGAGCACTCTTTATACAATATAACCTGCGTACGTGGCTGATGGTTAAGATTGGCCGCCGTAGCCGAATATCGGTTGTAGCATTTTATTTTTCATAGTGATTGGGAAATTTGACACTCAATAGTATTTGCGCAATTCGTTGGACGGGGACGTCGACAAACAAATTCGTTTACCGATTTTCCGGTGCTGGCTGCCTCCACGTTTAATTGAATCTGTCACTCGAAACACTTCCAACGCGACGTCAGTCACCGCTGGCACCACGGGGAACCAGATCAGCATTTTTGGACGTAAAGGGGAATCAAGCGATCTGGGGTAATTCGGTACAAAAATGTGTCGATCAGTTATTTCGATCATAAAACCCCATATAGCGTCGCCGCTAATGAAGGCTCCATTCGCTAAAGAGTGCTGTTTAGCATTTTTTGAATACTAAGGATTATGGTTGAAAATAAAAGACTAAATTTTTTTCAACTTCGAGTCATATCAGCGAACTCTCTGATCTCGCAGATATTTTTATAGTGGCTCAGTACATTGGCTCACCTCAGCCTGATGATAAGCTAGAGGAGCCACGTTGCAGTTACAACGGTCGCGACGGCACGTCATTACATCCGTTGGCACTGCCATACTGGCCAGCGAGATGCTTCTTCACGCTTCGTTTGAACTGGCACTTTCATTTGTCTTTTTTTAATAGGACAGCATCATTCTTAAACCATAACTTGCTTTTTCCATACAATAGGTAAAACCGACTAATTTACGATAGCAAACTATTGAGTATAATCAATCATTACAAAATTCACGTGGACATAGTTATTCTATGTCGGACACGGAATCATTTATCTCAAAACAAGAAACAAAAAGTAATTCCTAAATAATACAGTTGCGTCCTCGAGTAAAAGTGACAACCTGACGTGACACCACAGATAAGACAAAATATTTATACTCTTTGGTCACAAACTAAGGAAGGAGGATACGTTCACGAAACGTTTGCTGTCAACATAACTAAAGATTTAAAAACATAACTATTAAACATAAGTTTTCGTTTTACATAAAACCCTAGTTTCACAAATTTAAATTCATAACTTCTCACCAATGTTAAACGCATCAAAGTATTTACCGCATTAAGTGTAATTAAGTACAATTATAGGGTTTCAGTGTGAAAAGCTGTAATTTGCATGAAGTAAGTAGGGTTGTCACACGTCGAAGTCGTAATTGCATGTTATTATTAGTACTGGTTCTAGTAATATAGAAAAGTTGACATTTTTAAAACATAAATGATTCAAATCGTGCTTTTGAAGTAAATGCAAATTATTCAAACTAAAAAATTGCAAAAGTAACTTTATACTACTTAGAGACAAGTCAGTCTTGTCTATCCTTTTAAGTAGAGCGTTGGTAGCTTAATGAGCATTTTGAACAGTTGGTATTTTCTGCTGATCTGCAGTGCAACAAGGATGTTTTGGCTAACGGACGACATTTGCACCACACAGTCATCATTTACAACAATGTGTTAAATTTCCTCAATTAATATTGTACTAAACTTCAAAAGACAAGTCCAAACTTGACGTCAACATCCCATCACACCTTAGGAATTGATTGTTTGACAATTCAATTTCCCTAATCTCTATGTAGGTACGCCTTTTCAACCTATCTTTGACGTAAGGCATCCAGTTTCTACCTTTCGAAGATCATAACGACCCATCTCGCCGAATGTAGCGCCATTCGCTCTCCAAAGTTCGTTTCCTTATTAACCCAAGCGAGGATTGAACCTGGGATTTTTCGTACTATGCGCACCACCAGTGCCATTTTTTAGAACACTTTGAAATAATAACAATATCTTCACTATTTTGTTTACTCTGGAAACTATCGACACGGCATTCACCCACGCGAGATAGCATGGGCTTTCGTTCGAGTCCCAAGCAATGTTTAAAGTTTGAAATGCATTTCCCAGCCTAGTCATAACAGTGGCAACTTATTTCTTAATATAATAAGTTTCCATCCAGTTGGAGCGCAGCCAGATGGCTATTTATTTATCCTCGCATTGATGTGGAGTCTTGCTGAGTAGTCTTCAGAGCTGACTTAACCCCGTATTCTTATAAGGAAGAAAGAGAAAAACCTAAAGGTACTAGCTAAATTTATTTCAAAATATTTCGATATCTATTTTCTAATTAATATTACCGTCAATCTGTAATTTAGTGTTTGTTAAAAAAATACTGTTGGTTAGTTAGCCAGTGTATCTTTTTCACGGTCAAAACATAAAGCTTAATAAAAATGCTACCGTGGGAGAGCCACGCTTCGGCATAAAATGGCCAGAGTGATATTACAGCCTCGTAACTGGCGTAAAGCTAGGCTTGCGCTGTGTTTCGCTGTGTGGGTGAGGGTACCAGAGGCCCAATAGTGAGGAAGTTTGTCAGCGTCCTTGTGACTCCACTGCTGTTCCAAGAGTCTATCACCAGTGTAATCTAGTCTCTTATCACCAGGTGATCCGTCTGATCGTCTTCTTTTATGTTTTAATTTAGGTAATTAATGTTAATCGATATTTGTCACTTTATTAATCCTATTATATTATTTAATGTCTCAGACATCAACAATCATAATGATGAAGATAGAAGATCAAACAGCTGGAATTATGTCATGTAAATTAGATGTCGCTTATTTAAGTTTATTTGTTTTAAACTTAGCTAAATACCATCAAATTATGCAAAGGTTGGATAGTGAGTGGGGCTTAGTAGTCCAGTTTGGACCCTCTCTTGCGCTCGCGGGCACGTTGCTTAGATTACGGGATCTGCGGGTTGCGCTTCCCGCGTTGAGGATAACGAATAGGTTTGAAAATATATAGAAAATAAAAAAAATATTTCTATAATCATTGTTACAAAATGTGGCCGAGACTACCCAGTACATTTTCTAAGACACGTGTTGGGTATGACTCGAAATTTCCCTTACGGCTATCTTAAATTATAGATATAATATAGTTAACAGAGAATGTGTATGTGAGTATATGTGAATTTGTGTGTAAGTAAGAGTGTGTGTATGTAGGTGTGTGTGTGTATATAACCTTGTGTTAGTGAAGTCTGCTTAAAAGCGTTTTTACATTTAGGAGACATTAGCACCCCGTCAAACGTGCGACGGTCGCGCTGGTTTCCCGATATTTTCATACTATAAGCGCTGTTGCGCTGCCGTTTATAGTACTTATGAAAATATCAGTAGCGCGACTGTCACACAATTTGTCGCGCTGCCTAAATGTGACAGCGCTCTTAATTTTAAGAGTAAAACGGTTGCTGCTTTTGGATTCTTTCTGAAGCGCTTAAGCCTTGCTTTGGTTCTTATTCCCAGTCGTCACCTCTGACCACATGCCCACTGTGCACTGGTGACAAACGAGGAAAATATCCTGTTGTTTTGCTCTAAGCCATCCGCCACTACTAAGTACTTAGCTTATGTTGGTTATCTTGACCGACTAGTCACGTGACTTACCCATTTTGGAAAAAGTTGTAGAACAAAACGTTTTTCTGGATGGTTGGTAGAAGACGTGTTAGATTCCTTTATTTACTTACATCCGTAAATGTTGTAAGTATACATTAAACAAACATAATTATATTTGACATTCATAAGTACTCTGTAGGTATAGTCCTACTACATACTTTTATCAGTCAGTGTATGTTACAAATATGATGTTGCCTGATCTTTATTCTCAAGTCATCATTATTTTATTAATTTACCTGGTTTACCATCATAAACCGCAGCTGGCAATCTGACTCATACAGTGATTATTTTGTCCGCAACAGACATATATTATGTTTGTATATCACCTACCTACCTACCTGTATGCGGTTATCTGTATAGTAACTGCAGATAACCTCACGCTTAATGTCTGTCAAAATTGTTCAACCGATTGTCACCTTAATTCCGGACGCATTAGGTTTAATATACCAATTCAGGAAAGACAGATTGCAGAAACCTAGCATTTGGCTTGCTGTACGGTACTGCAGTTAAACATTTAACTTTCCTTATAGGTTTTTCCCTGAATTGAATTTTATAGATATTCAATTTCTACCTTTAGATTAGCGTAGGTAATGTGTTTGCGAGTAATTTTTTTATTGTTGAATCAGATGATGGTCATGTTAGTATTGTGTGTTGCTTTTTTTAATAGTTTTATCTTCTAATTACCCCATATTTTGTACTTTCCCTTATTTTGCTCAGATATTCTTGAATTTATATTACTCTTACCAGCTTCAAAGCTACGACACATGTATTCTTCTTGTTTGAGCACTGCCTAGAGGCAAAATAAATAATAAAAAAAATGCGCTTCCCGCTGCATACAAAATCGGCATTGCCATTTGGCAGCAGGTCTTTGCTATATTTCGTTTCGTTTATCTGCCTTCAGTACTTCTTTGCATTTCAATGCAATGAAAACAATATCTTTCATCTTCCGAATAGCCTTTCGTGAGGCGTCTGCTATTCCAGCTCTCGAATCGTTATGTCAGTTTAATTTTAGTTAGGTCAGGCTATTAGAAGATTATAAATACATTTTAGTCATAGAATGTTGCAAGTGTTTTGTTAACATTTGCTATAGTCCAGTCCAGTATGTAAACTGCTGATATTTTAACTCACCGCATGATATTATGTGTCGAGTAGATGGCAGGATTCCAATAGATATTTTAAAATGTCCAGCCAAGCGCGGGTTGAACTTGATAAAATTAAATTGTTTTCTTATTATTGTAAAAAATACACATAATTCCACGTTGAAGTGTCTATAGGCGAAAATACGAGTGAAGAATCTACGTCAATTTCGTAGTATCGTGAAATAAACTTTATTTTGATGCTTTCTGATTCACCGCCAGTGATTTCCAAACATTTTATAGGTATGTTGTAATTTTATATTAGCAAAATAAAAAAAGGTACCTAATTGTCGAGGTTAGAACGAAAACATCATTTGTTTAATTTTATGGAAGTGAAGAATATTAAGTTTCTTTTTCTAAAATCGCTTCTCTTTTGTTTATGTCAAGTATTTACCTCACCTAATAGACACTTGACAAATATGTAATTTACGTTATTATTAAAGGTATTTTTCATACAATTTTACATGCATAGGCTGCCGGTACTAATTATAATAATTAGGTATTAATGATACAAATAATCATAATTCCCGTGCATAAATTGAATGTAAAATGGCAAAGGCATTACAAAATGAAATTTAATAGGCAAAAGCTATCAGCAACAGCAATATTATGGTATATTGACAAAGCGCCACTAATGTATAATATTTCAGTCAATTAGTTCAGATTTAAACAATACTTAACGACGACCCAAAAGTCTCATCCGAGGCAAAAACAATTGATTTTCTATAATGTCTGCTGTCTGAGCCTTAGGACGTGAAATAAGAAAAAAAAAGATAATATAGGTACAGTTCAAATACATATGATCATAAACAAAAACTTAATAATACAGGAGAAATTAAACATAATAATAAGCAGTAGGCATAGGGTAAGTTTTACATTTGGTGGTGTTAAAAATATAAAACGAAACTAAAAAAAACTGCTGCAACAAATTTGAGTAAATAAAATTAAAATCGATGAGATTTTAAAAGTTATTTTCAATAACTCGATAACTGGCCATGACGCGGCTTACCAGAATATTTTTCCGAAATCCTATTAACGAAGTAATGAAATTGAATCGGCAATCAAATGTTAGGCACCTACTAAAGATAACTATAAAGATTATTAAAAAATATGTCTCAATTCCACGCTTTGATTCCGTTGACAAAACTAGCAAAGTTATTTATGGGGAACATAATTTTCAGAGTGGGACACAAGTCAATGGATTAATTCTATTTTTGTAGACTAGCCGACTGAGAAAGAGACTACCCGAAACGAATGCTAAAGAGAAAAGGAGACAAAGGATGCCACTAGCCGATCGCGTGGAGATGTGGCTGATACCAAAACCATTTGTTTATTTTGTGAAACGTTTTGTGAAACAATTGAACATTGTGAAACAGCTGAATCGTTTTGCTGTTTAACTAAATTGCTAAAAAATCAACCTGTCTCGTTGGGTTAGCATAGACAGTCAAACATCAGGTTATTTACTACAATCTGTCGAATTTCACTAAACGAAAGTGAGAGTCAACTTACTTTACTAAAGGAGTGTCAATTGGAGACATTGCACATTGCAGTCTCGCATACTGATATGTAAGTCACTATACAATTTCCTCAAAGTACTGGACAATCGTATGAAAAATATTGGAAGATACAGTTACCGTAAGTAATTGTAATATACCAAAAACGACAGAACAATTAAAAACTGCTTATTATTAAGTAAGTGCTAATGTTTTTGTAGGGCCCGCTCCAGATACGAATTCAAGTAATATCGTCATATCAAATATTAACCAATGCTATAGGTTAAAGCAACTACACTCGATATCAGATAAGATATCTATTAATAGCGTGGAATCAGTACAGACCCGCAGCCCTGCCACTCCCTTGTCAAAGAGAGATTTTATCCCGTTGAAGCTCATTCTGTTCAAAACTTGAAGGATTAAGGTTGTCACTACTTTCCAAATGATTGTGTGATATTTATAAACTAATTAGGTACCTCTACTAAAATTATAAATATCATACTTGAGTGCACTCCAGAGTTGTTATATTTAAATGTCTTTGACATTATTTTGACAGTTAAAGCCGTGGTTGACCGCCTGAGGTACGTACTTAATCTAACGCAAAATAATTGAGTAAGTGAAACTATAATTGCAACCAAAGATTAAATTTTTTGAATGCAACACAATTTATCGGCTACCATCATAGATTACAATCTTTCGATTCGTATTGTAACTTACCTGTTTTTATTATCTAATGATGTGACTTGTCACGTGCTACGAGTAATAATTTTGCTATGCAAGTCTGATTTAGCACATGGCAAAAATTTGAATTTTTCTTAATAATTGTTCTTGTTATAAATGGGCGATAGTGTAAATTTTTTCTTTATAACTTTAATTTAGTACAAACGCCTTATCGCACTGTAATTGTTTACCACACTAAGGCGTGGTCCGGGGTAAAAACAGTAGTTATCAATTTGCGTAATTGGATTTTTTGCGGAGGTGTTCCGAGCGGTTCGCGAGCATACAATCAGTTTTTGTCCAGTTCAAATACCTACGGAACGTGCTCGCCTTAATCCTGGTGAGAGATGTGACTTCAGCAAGTTTTTGATTCATTCATCATCTTCATCGTAGCATTGAGTATATCAATTTCCGAGCACAAGGTCCGTTTTCCTACTACATCTCTTGAATTTTGTACGGTCTTTTGCAACATCACTTAGGGCATTTGCCTGTTTGGGTTTACCCCTTCTCGATAGAAGTCCAAGCCGGATTCCGATGGATCTGGCGGTGGTGGCATGGACATACATTAGTTTTGCCTACGTCACTCTCCGATTTCCGTAGAACATGGTGGAACCAGAAGGCACTCCAGCTATTGACCGCTATATCACAAACATATAATTGCTAGGTAATGCGGAGTTTCTCATCCAGTCTTTCCCCGGAACTCCACATATTCATCGTAACATGCTCATCTCTGTGACATGTAGTTCCTGTTCTTGTCGCTTAAATACAGACCAAATAAACCGGCCTAATTATTGACCTGTCCCTTCAGCTTCAACGGAATCGAAATCACCGGAATACTCACACGGTGGTAATGCGTGCTTTCATACATGGTCCCTACACACTCAACCGCATAGCCTCTGAGGTAACCCAATACATTTGGAATGTCTCGATGATTTTGCGATTGCGAATTCTTTTTATGACATATCGTGAATCGTGTTTCAGTACAGTGCATTAACTCTGCTTATCTTTTTAGGAATAGTCACATTAGAGCAAATTGTAGTAAAATACCTCCTTGATCAAATCCTTGACAATATCTTCCATTTGTCAAGATAGATTAAACAGTCGTAATGTATTCGAATGATTTTGTAAAATGTATCGAATGAATCGCGTGAATGAAGGCTCAGTAACTTTCAGGCGCCTCACTAAGCTTGGGCCGCCACTGGCCATTATTTAAGGAAAATCTGCAGCTAATAACACTGTTTTCACTGCCGTAAAGCTATTAAATGTTAGGGGCAGAATAAATTTGCAGGCTCCTCGATGTAGATTACGCAAATTGAGTTTCGCAGGTATGAACGTGTGTGTTTTGTTACTTACTACAGATGTAGTATTTGTGAATGTGTAAAGGAAAGGACACGTAAGAGTCAACTATGGTTTTAGCGTCAATTCCGTATTTCAGGATTTCTTTTTGGGTAGTTGGTAGCGGGTTTTTGGCCGTTTCTTTTGAATTTATCAGAAGGTGAAATAGTGGGTAAGTGTAATTTGGAATCAATAAACTTAAGGGGTCAGTGAACTTTCCTGAAGAGTTGCTTGCTACTACTGCGGACGAACTTAGAAGTGTTGAATCAACTTTTCTAGTTGGACATACTATCCGTTGGAACTTTAGAATCCGAACTGAGGGATAATCGTACAAAAGAGCACAAAAGCGTTAAGACGTGGATGGCCTTTATTTAGAAAACGAACAATTTAGTATCATAAAAGGCCTCTTTGTGCTTGCTTCTATCATGTATAAAAGAACTTAAGTGTATTAAATGGCAAAATAAGGACATAGGGTAAAAGACAGAGGTTTATTTTGAGAAAGGAGGTCAAGTATATAAGGTTGTCAAAACAGGTGCGATTAATATTTGGTTTATGTTAATTAGAGGATTGTTACAGTGCGATATCTCTTATATATAGGTGGTATAGTGACAATATAGCTGTTTGCTATTACAAAAAGCAAAGTAGCAAGTATTTCACGGCACTTGCACACTTCAGTTTCAAAACGCCACGTGGTCATTCCAGCGTCAACAATCGAATGCAACCGACCGCAGTCTAAAAATCCGAGATCGTATCCGAAGTTATAATTACACAGCTACAAATAGAGAGGGATCGACGCGGAACTCCGCAGCTGCATTGCTGTGGCAACGTTATTGCCTCTGTTGCGACAAGGGTTCGTCCTTACTATTTTGAGATTCGCAGACAAAATAGTTGTAGTCGCTTTGAGGCGTCAATGTGAAATTCTTGTCCCAAACCTTATGATTGAGGGAACTCATCCGTTACATCAAAAGCAAGCAGATAAATGATGACGGCAAACGCACGGCATTCCTTCATGTCAGTGATATAGCCGGCAAATTGCAAGACTCGTCAACGCTGGTACGGCCATGTCCTGCAAAAAGTGACAGCTGACCAGCACCAGGACCTGCCAGAAGGGGCAGACCCAAACAGTTGTGGCTTGTAGTCGTTAGAGATGACATGCATGCTAATGTACTTACAGACCAATGGATGTCAAAGATAGTAGAGGATCTGCTGTAGGAAAGCAGACCTTGGCCTCCAAAGCGACAGCTTGAGACACAACCGGGACAAAACGTTAAGATGATGATGAAGATGCTGGATGATGATGCAGTTTTAAGGATAGGTATTTTTATGTGATAGGTGACAGACGAGCAGACGGTCCACCTGATGATAAGCGATTGCCACCGCCCATAGACACCTGCAACACTAGTAGAGTCACCCCTTACCCCCTTAAGCTTTAACCCCTTTTTCTCAAAATTGGGCCTCTAGTACCCTCTCACTCACTCACTCGACAAAATACAGCGCAGGTGCTGCTTCACGGTGCGGTCTTCTGTGAGGCCCATGGAATCACTCTGGTCGAGCTAGTCCATTCGTGCCGAAGCGTAGTCCTATACTAAATTGTTGATTATATCATCAGAGATCGGGTTTAGCACGCGCAGGCTCTGTGGACGCCTAGTTGTAGTGGCTAGTGATTTGTGATCAATTAAAAACACGTTAATGATTAATTAATCTCGCCAGACGTTGAGCAGTAGCGCTATACCTAATGACACATCAATTATATTCTCCGGTATACTTAAGCGATGTAGTATAGTGCATACGTGTACAAACGTCGCCCTGAACTGGGATTGGAATCCGAGAGCGTAACTGTCGTTTCATATTGCGTCAGCCACTGTGTCTCCGAGGCATTTGAACTGCCGCATCTATTTTCATTCAAATCTTAAAAGAGCCACGCTTTGGTATGAATGGGCCGGCTCATCCGGAGTCATGCCGCGGCCTCACAGAAGACCGGCGTAAAGCAGCGCCAGCGATGTGCTTCGTCGAGTGAGTGAAGGCCAATTGGGGGAAAAGGGTGTAAAAAGTAGCAGCGCACTTGTGACTCTACCGGTATTGCAGATGTCTATGGGCGGCGGCATTCGCTTACCATCAGTTGATCCGTCTGCTCATCGGCTAAGGTATATCATAAAGAAAAACATGGCAACTCATGATGAACACTCACATATACTAGATTATGAAACAATTCCAGCAGATAACAAGCGTTTATTCAAGCGACGTAATTCCAAATGATGCTCCTAATTAGTTACTACGTCTTACACAAGCCGTCGTGATCGAAAACAAAGTGTAGTAAGGTATTTTATTTTTTATCCTCATTCATAGTCATCATCATCATTTCAGCCAATAGACGTCCACTGCTGGACATAGGCGTCCCCCAAAGTTCTCCACACAGATCGGTCCTATCCCACCCGCATTTAATGGACTCCCGCGACCTTCACCAGATCGTCGGTCCACCTGGTGGGAGGCCTGCCACGGCTGCGGCCTCCTGCTCGTGGCCTCCACTCAAGGACCTTTCCACCCCAACGGCCGTCTGTTCTCCTCGCAATGTGCCCTGCCCATTGCCACTTCAGCCACGCAATTCTTTGGGCTATATCCGTGACCTTAGATCTCCTGCGGATCTCATAATTTCTGACACGATCACACATAGAGATTCCGAGCATAGCCCTCTCCATTGCCCTCTGAGTGACTTTCAGCCTTCTTAAGCGGCCCATTGTAAGCGGCCACGTTTCAGTTCCGTATGTCATTCATAGTAATTGGTTTTAAATTCGGAAAATGCCCAATAACGCTCTTTTGCGAATGGCGTTTGGAACCTTCATTGGCTTCCACACTTTTTACGAGTTCACGCTATATGCTGTTCTTGTCACGCTGTGTACGCTAGGGATTTTATAATCGAATGATTCAGTTCTCAGATGAAAGGTTTGATGGACCTAAACACCTAAATTTAATCTGAACATCTTTAAGGCAAGAGTATAGTAATAGGCATCGTCTAGGCAAAAGCGTGTCATCCTAGACCTCATCGTCACTTACCATCAGGTGCGATTGTGGTCAAGCGATGGCCTACTAATCCCATAGTAAAAAAATATATAATTACCAGTATATACGCGAATACTAAAAACCATAAGGTTAGGAAATCACGATAAAATTATTTTACGTATTATAGTAACTCTTTTCTACTGGTTACACATTTGCTTATTGTAAATTATAACAATCTTATCACCACATTTATTGACATCAATTGATAAATATAAGATAATCTGTTTACTTTTTGGGTGTGTTCTTTGAATCACAAAAAGGCCACTTAGATAATCTGAAGAGCGGAATAAATTTAGCATAACTTGTAATGGGCACCAAAAATAGACTTATTTATTATTTAGGTTATATATTCACTGCTCCAGGGATGGTATCTACTCGTCAGGTTTCTGTTAATAAAAGTAATTATCCGCTTTACCCAAACAGAAGTTGTAATTACAAACACATATTAACACATACTGACAGTTACAAAGTAGACTCCCAAAGGACCATGCGAAAAATTAAGGGAAAATAACCTACCTATAAATATTATATTATCGGTTTCTACTAGGCGGTGAGATGAAACATCGTGGAGAAATTTTAGTTTTGAATAGTTATTAAAATTGTGGAAATCCACAACCGTTCAGAAAATAATTGGTTTCACATGATTGTGTTGGTAAGGTTACCCTGTCTAAGGAAAGAATCCAAGGTATTCCCGGACTGTCGTAAGAGGCAACTAAAAGGACCTTCGGAGTACATGAACTCAGTACTACTAAGCGAAGGAAAACACAACTGGTTGTCCTGATAGATCGTGCAATTAGGAGGTCTGCACGCCAAAATCGTATAGCGGCGAGCGCGATTAGCACGGTCAAGTTCCGGCTGTGGGGTATCCGACCTCAATTGCGCTAAGATGGTTACTCCTATGGTTGTAATTAGGGTTAGAGTCCCACACACCACCTCGTCCCCCATATCTGACAAGGTGAAGGCCATGACGTCTTCCCGTGGGAAGATCCCAAGTTTGCTTCAGTACTAGTTAAGTGTTTTGTCACTCAACTATCACGTTGAGTCAGGTCAACGTATGAGATGTTGTGTGATTTTGTACCGCATCTGCTTCGGACATGCACTCTATTTTCCAAAACAGGAGCGTATCATGATAATGTCACCACACAGATCCATTCACTAATTATCGAGCGTATGCGGCCGACGTTAGCTCGCCCCATTATACAGGCGACCTGTGTTCAACCTGGGAACTGAATCACTCATAGGTTTTAATGTGGAATAGATTTTGTTTTTTTTTTTATGATATAGGTGGCAGGCGAGCTGACAGATCACCTGATGGTAAGCAATTAACGCCGCCCGCACCCATATCTATGGGCGGTCATAGTAACATAGTAGTGTCACAAGTACGCTGTTTATCTTTTAACCCCCCTTCCCTAGATTGGGCCTCCGGTACCCTCACTCACTCAGCGAAACACAGCACACTGCATCACGCCGAAATCTTTGGAAAAGATGAGA